>JAHLJT010009436.1:151436715-152636715 GCA_031308135.1 Acheta domesticus | reverse complement strand
AAAGTAAAAATGGCTGTTTGCAGAGCTAACTGCAATTTTCAAATAAGAAGACGAATAAGAAGAAGAAGACGACGAATAAGTCGAAGAAGGAGGCGAAGAAGAAGATGAAGAAGAAGACGAAGACGAAGAATTCGAAAAGGTGAAAACGAAAAAGGCGAATACGAAAAAAGGCGAATACGAAAAAAGGCGAATACGAAAAAAGGCGAATACGAAAAAAGGTGAATACGAAAAAAGGCGAATACGAAAAAAGGCGAATACGAAAAAAGGCGAATACGAAAAAGGCGAATACGAAAAAAGGCGAATACGAAAAAAGACGAATACGAAAAAGACGAAGAAGTAGATAAAGAAGAAGATGAGGAAGACGACCACGAAGAAGAAGACAAAGACGAGGAAGAAGAAGACGAAGACGACGCAGAAGACAGAGAAGAAGACGAAGAGGAAGAGGCGAAAAAAAGATTTTCCTTTAACGGAAAATGAACTAAAAAAGCAGAAAGTCTATTGAGTTGCCCGGATCAGCCCGGACAGACGTGTTGGCCGGACAGCCGTGGATACTCATCTCCGAGACGATCATAGCTGTGTCATCGAGCCGGTCGTTGCGCCTGGGCTGCGGGGATCAGTATTATGTCTTCAAAGAATATCGAGAAGACGATCATTTTTATGAGAAATCAAGGTAAGCCAAGTGACTCGGAGGTTCAACAAATAAATGCGTGATTGCGGTCAACGTCATGTGGTTTTCAAATTGATTTTTAATACATGTACTACGACAAATGCCCTCGCGGATAGCTCCTGGTCAGCGTGCTTGCTTTCCATGGCGCAACCCTGGGTTCGCTTCCCGGCCGGGCAAGAATATTGTGTACGTTTTCCTTGCCATGTCCCAGTATATGTTGGTGTGTGTATATATATACATAATATAAAATATAGAAATAGAAAACTCACTTCCCAGGTTGAGAAGACCAGAATACGGCGTAGGGATGCCTTCGTGCTAATCACATGTACCCCGCAACCCATGACCGTAAGGCCTGTGACGCCTGCTGGTATATAGGCCCAGACTTCGTCAGAGGTTGTTGCGCCGAAAGACAGACACTGACAAATTGAAAGAAAAACATTCTGAAATACCACTTGAAGTCAATTTCCTGAAACCATTATATTAACTAAGTTCAGGAAAGCCAAAGGTAGAAATCGTGCTCAATATCACGAAATAACTGCAAAATATAAGTGTTTAGTTCGCAACGCTGACAAAATATCTAAACTGAATAAAGAGGACTCTAAACCGAAGAAAGAAAGAAAAAAGAAAAATCAAACCTCCGAAGCAAATTTAAAGCGTCGGCGACACCACATTCAGCTAGTGATTAGTATCTGAGATCGAGAGAACGTAAAAGCGTAGTTTAAAAATAGCTCAAATGTTAAACATAAAAATGAAATGAAGTCCCGTATTCGTTATAATGTAGGGTTTTTGGCGGGTAGCATTCTCTTCCGTAGTTCTCAATCCGCGATCTGTGATTTGTATTCCTCGCCCGGCTCGCAGACACAGTTTCATGAAACTCTTGAACACCTCCCTTGTCTATAGATCAGAGGCACTACACATAAAGGAAGTGTACTTGTGCATCGTTATTCTCGTTTGATTCATCTTAAATGTATTATCTATGTTTTATCTTTAACTATGCGTACCAATTCTGTTAATATTGTTCAAACTTTGTATTATCCAGTTCTTACACAAGCGTTTATTGTAAAGATTCAGAAAACTTTTGCCCCGAAAGATATCTCCATATCTTTATAATTCGTACGATAAGCATGCTATTATATTATAGAAAATGTGTAAAGTAAGCGTCATACACCTTCACGTTTTAAGAATTGTTTCAGTATGTTTTATCTCAATTCTTTGCTAAAAATTTACTAATTTTAATTTTCAAAAATGTTTATTGTAAATTTAGAGAGACTCCACCTGAAGATGCGGGTTCACTGCACCACGAAACGTCGTTATGTTTTCTACTAGGAAAACCCGGCAGACGTTCTGCCCTTCATCTCCCTCTTTCCCCTCCCATCTCCCTTTCCCGCTGTCTCTCACTCCTTCCCTCACCCCGTCCCTGTCTGTCTCTGCCGCTTTTTGTCCCTCTCATTCACACTTACTTGCAGATTCTGCACGTCTCTGAGCAGGTGAGGTAATATCGGGAAGCGCCGGACCAGCAAAGTTTAATAGAATACTCAGAAAGAGTTCATTCTGTAGATTACTGTGTAGATTACGGCTCTCGCCAGCGGTCGTTCGGCGGCGCCTCGCCCGCGCCAACTGCTCTCGGTTTCGGCTCGTACCGTTTCCACCTCGGTCCTCGCCTTCTTCTCGTTGCCTTCCGTGTTATCTTCCGTCGTCTTCCCTCTTCCTTGCACGGCACCTCCCGTCCTCATCTACTTCTTTCTTGCCCCGTCGTCTCGTTCACGCCCGCGTGCGAATGTCCCTTGCATGTCGCAAGTGATTAAATAATGCGTTTTCGCGTAATTCGGGCGTACCCTTAGCACTCGATAGCACAGTTCTACTTAACATCTCTGATTGAAAGTGTCTCCTTATTCACTGCACAAATTATTGTTCCTTGTTTACTGCCCACTGAACGATTTAATCTGAATTAATTACCCCCGTCCTAATTTGACGAAAAACTCTCCTCCGGCAATTTTCTAATGGATTCGTTTGTGAATTACTATCTATACAACTCTCTGACGTCCAGAAACTCCTACTTAATCTCTCGCTGAATCGATGTCGATGTTGCTGCTTGAACGGCGATCGGAACCAGAAGAGGGGATGTTCAGCAGCTCGCCGTTTTTATGTGACGCCCTCCTCATAGGGGTTGCGGCGCGTCATCTCCCTCTCCCTAGTCTGACCACTTGCACGTCATCTTATCTGCGCCACGCCGCGGGCATCGCGCGCAAAAGTATCGAAGGTAGCGGCTACACAGCCGCGCCCCTTTTGAATGGCGCCGCGCTCGCTCGCCCTGTCTACTGCCGTCGTTCGCGTGTTGTGTGGGCGTGGGCACCCGCGTTCGTCACTATACACACACACACACACACACGCACGCACGCACGCACACACACACACACACACACACACACACACACACACATATATATATATATATATATATATATATATATATATATATAGTATATGGTGTAATATACAGAGCTGTTCTGTTGTAACTCTACTAAATGGCGCTGAAGAAGAAAATTGCGCTTCATTTTAAATCAATTTCCATTCCAATGCGCTTCACCTGGGCTTCATGGTTGCTGAGCGTCGCCGTGTGACGCAGGGCCAGGCCCAGGGGAACCGGGCGGGAGCGCGCGCGAGACAGAGTGAAGCAGAGAGACGGAGAGGGACGTAGAGTAGAGAGCGACGGAGAGTGAAGAAGAGTGATGGTAATAGACACAGGGAGAGAGACGCGCGCATAAGTAATAGAGAGACGGAAAGAGACAGTGACACAGACAGGGAGAGACAGAGTGACAAGCGACAGAGAGAGTAATAGAGAGTGACAGAGAGAGTAATAGAGAGTGACAGAGTAATAGAGAGTAACAGAGAGAGTAATAGAGAGTGACAGAGAGAGTAATAGAGAGTGACAGAGAGAGTAATAGAGAGTGACAGAGAGAGTAATAGAGAGTGACAGAGAGACAGAAAGACGGAGAAAGGGAGACAAGAGACATAGAGAGAGGCAAACAGAGAGCGACAACGAGGGGCAGAAAGAGGTAGGGATAGACAGAGAGACAGAGGCAGACAGAGACACATAGGTAGAGAGAGAAACAAACAGTGACAGGGAGACACAGAGATAGAGAGTGATAGAGACAGAGAGAGACCGAGAGTGGCAGATAGAGGGAAGCAAATACAGAGAGAGACACGGAGGCTTTTCTTTTCCACAATGATGGAATTTGAAAAAAGGGCAACGCTGGGTATTTTGCGGATATCAAAGAGTAAAGAGAGCGAGATGCAAATAGGTAGTTATCCAATCAAGAGGAGCATGGACATTAGTCAGTAAGGGGAAAGGGGTAAGATTAACCAACAAGAAAAGAGTTCGAGACGATACTCCGCATCTGGAAGACAAGTGAACGGCGCGGATTGCAAACTGCCGGAACAGAACAGCTTAGACTTAGATCGCGAGCAGACGGGTTGTAATTATATTCTTGGCTGTCCGGGATGAGCCGCGTCTCAGTAGGTTTTACTGACGTTTTACTGACGGCCGCGGAAGCCTACGAATCTACCAGACGGGTTGTAACGCAGTAATAGAGACAGAACGCCGTAGTACGTCCGTAGTTGTTGGTCATGAGCAGACATGTAGAACGTGCGGAAATGTGACCGCATATAATTTATTAGTTCGGAATAATTTTCGAGACTAATTTTGAAGTTTTCGGGAAATTAATGGACGCAAGAATTGCATTGAACGGGACCCGGCGACACGTGAGATGGAGAAAAACGACGGAAATGGGAAAAACATCGTTCAAATATGCTCAGGAACCGGACCGGGAAGTGAGATCTGATTAATGATATTTCTAATTTGTAGGAAGAACAACTTATGTCATAAGTTTCGTAAGTTCAGAGAGATATAGTGATAACAAAAGTAAACATAGCCATGTATGAATGTAGACATTAAGGAGTCTGGTTGTAAATACTGTGTATATGAGAGGAGCTGATTGACAAAATATTTGTATTCTTTTGTGTTATGTGTATTGTAGTTTTGTCTTGTTTCGTAAGCCAGGTAAGGAGGCTGACATTATAAATGTTTTTCTGAAGAACAAATTTGTTTTTCATTTCGTAGAGATTGTTGTTCTCATAATTCAAATATATATTAAAGAAAAGGGATATATTAGGTAACATTTCGTCACCGTAATTCCGTATGAACGGTTCTGCCGACCCACAAATATAAATATTCTGTATCTCGCAACAACCCTTTAGGTCTGATAGCAAATAAACAAGGAACTTTGTTTACATTAAAAGGGGAGTGTAGCGGGGGATATCCCAGTTGAACATTTCGGTTACTATCTATTAAAGAAATTAATGAATAGTTGGGGATGAACCGGATGAAAATAAACAAAAATATTGCTACGAAAACCAGTGTTCCTACTTGAAACCAGTGTTCCAGGGAGATTCAGTACAATATAATATATATAAAAGATTTTGGGAAATGTGCTCGTTTCTGATGCAGTTTACACCAACGATGAGATAAATAATAGTATTACGTGTAATAATAGTTACATTTATTGTAATTTGTTTTCATATGTTAACTGTATGTATTTTTTGCTCAATTTGAAGAAATGCAAAATTGCGATTCTTTTAAAAATCTGCAGCCCGCTTGTTAGTAGATTTAGAAAGAATTGTTTCACACAAAAGTTGTAGGGCATTTTATATTTAAAACTTATTTGAATGATTTTTCTACAGGACGTAAGATTAGCAAATTATTGATTAAAAAAACTGTTTTCGGGTCTCTTGGAATTAGCACTTTGTGTGGTAGGTCGAAAACTTGAAGGTTGTAACTAGTACCCGGATACGTACAACGCACAAAGAAAAATTTTGTGACCCTCAGACAACCCTTCTCTTTCAGTTCTTCTTGTGAAGTAGACTAAAACGGCAGTTGCTGCCAGCAGTAGTTATCAATATGATCCCGTCTTAAGAGTTATCTCTTTACACCGGTGTGTGGAAACACTTTTGCGGTTTCAAATATGATATAGTATTAACCGTTATAAATAAATCTAAAAAAATTGTGCACTTCATTTTACGTAATACTTCACTTGTAATTTCTTCCATGTTATTAGTTACCAAGACAAGGTCAGATTTTTTTTTAGTTTATCTATAACTTGTCTTCTGTATGCTGTGATTGAACATGTGAGATGTAACCTCCTGCTGTTGAAAAATCGTGCCAAGTGTCACTAGAATCCATATCCTTTACAAAAATTGCAGAACTCCGAAAAAATTGGATGATTTGTGCAAAATTGGGAAAAGAAAATAAAAATTGAAACGCTATTAAAAATGTCAGTGAAATTTAATGTCTTTTAAACTGTATATGTTGGAGAAGCTTCGTTTCAAGAAACAGATAACATTAATTGTCTTCACTTTGTATCTGTAAAAGTTTGAGAGTTTTATATTTAACTCGCATGAAGTATGTATGCTTTACTTTCAGACCTGAAGCGTTCAATATAGTTTATTTGTTGCGTAGAACAATGTTACTACCATTAAAAGATTTTTTCTACAATCGTAAAAAATGTTGATTTCCGCCTACTGCTAAGCGTGCGTTAATGTAGTATTTTTTTAATATATTTGAAAAACGTCACGTTACTGTGCTTTAAACCCTCATTTCACATTGACGTTACATCACAGAGTAAATTGATTTACAATTTTTTTAACACGGTAGGCAGGTTTCAACAAAGTAATAAAATAAAGCACACATTAACAGGAAGCAACTTCAATTTCATTATTATTAAATTCTTTCCAGTAACTATTAACGAATTAAATTACACACATAAATGTTTATATTTCGTAGAAAAAAATGTGTTTCTTGCACATAACTATTTTGATTCTAACTGCTTGTGGCGACTTCGCTTAAGCAGTTTCAGTCTTGTTCTAATGTAGAACAGTTAATAAATGTCCTTGCAATACAACACAGACAAGAGCCTCATTTCAATTGTAAAGTGTTATTTTTTGAACACATTAAGACCCTTAATACTCTTGTCAAGTATTTCATAATACCGCCTAACCAGTACCATCCCAATTAACTCAGATGCAAGTTTTTTTTGTAAAATTCTTGTGTAATAGTAACCGTTCATAATCACACATCAATGAAGTCTGAAAATATTTTATCAATCATCATCGAAATCACCGTTTCCAAGGGTGATTTCGATGATGAATCAAATTTGAACTAATCAATAAATGACAATTAAAAACTCACTGTTCACTAAGACGTTTCTTGAAACGAGGCTTTCCAAGAAACAAGTGGTAAAACAAAAATCTTTGGCAGTCTTCAGTTGCTCTTATAAAGAGCTCACAACAAATGGCATAACGTTTTGTAAAATGTCGCTCAATAAATGCACATCAATCACACACCCACACATTTCACATCTCAATACATATAAATAAATCTTAAACATTCACTCAAACACAACTCTCAACTTGCATACTTCTTCTGACTCTTGAAGATACATCTCCAAATAAATTAAGGATTTTCTTCGTAAAGTGGGTCGGTGTCCACCTGAAAAAAGAAAAAAAAGAATTATTATTTATATTTTTTATACAGGAGTACCATGTTACTGGGTCAAAGTCTGGAACGCCTTCAATTTAATTAGATTAATGATTACTTTCATCTGATTATTCAAATGATTTCAATTTGAACACCATATGTCAAGAACAACCCAGTTTTCACACGTTGGCTGTAATGGAAGAAATAGTATAGTAGCCAACCAACACTCATGATCTGCCTGTATAAATCGAAATGAAATTTAGTTTCCCGCACTTATTAGTGATTAGGACGCAAACCTCCTTTAAATATAATATACAATTTGAAGTATCCATACCCTTTCCTGTATATGTAACAAAGAGTACGACATGATGGGGTTTGAAACTAAACAAATTGTCGCAAAATAAAACGTCAAAACAGCGTTTGAATTACATTGAGTGAATTAATCGACTCCTGTTGGTTTCTTGAAAAACTGTCTACAAAGAAATGATCTATTATTAATAGACATCAGATGTTTAAGAAAGAGTATATTACATCGCATGTTTATGAAAGGTTTGTAGTATATGAACATAATTATGAAAAATGAAACATTTTGGCTAAGTTTTCTCTCTTTTGCTAGACGTAAATGCCTTTTTTTAGATTTAGTTGCAATCTTTTTAAATGTGTCCTTCTCCCAGTCACAAATTAACGTTTAAAACATTTTCAGTTTTAGTACTCCCCAATAGTTGTCTATCAGTAACGAACCTCCATTTTCTTGTGTTGGCTCAGTATGTCATTTGGATACCTATGACACATTTTATTGCCTTGGAAGTTCAAAACCTTGCACAATTTAAATAAATTAAAAGCCTCCAAGCGTTGGCCGAGCGTTGTGCTCAGATTCCCGATATATCCCACACACTCGCCTGTTACGGAGCAAGTCGAAAATCCTAACATCCATCCATGATATTCTACCGCACAAGATATTCTTTCAGGAAAGTAAGGTAACGTAAGGAAGGTTCGGTTAATTCAAAGAATTAAACATTACGAATTACAGCAGTCTGAACTTCAATTTTTCTATATTGGCTGATGACATTAGGTCATTGTTACACCTGCCTCATAAAATGAATATTTTTTCATTAATTTGCATACGTCTTTCTCAACGGGACTCGTGCCCTCTGAAATGTGTTTTCCAATGTTAAAAAGATTAATTTCATAAAGTAGGAAGTGTAACAATGACCTTATGTCGTCGGTCACTATAGAAAAATCGAAGTATAATAACGACGAATCTTGATTTAGAAAGTTTTATCTCTTCGTAATGTCAAATTAAAACGCGCGTGCAACCGAACCACCGCTTTAACGAAAATTTGATAGCTCCACCATCCTGTCACATGACGTGCTCTCAACAAATATATAATTTTTGCTAATATTCGAAGAGAGAAGAGAGTGGAAGAGAAATACCTTTGCTTCTCTTCTTTCATTTTTAGTTTCTTAAAAACCTTATTTTTCTGTTTTGTACGTTTGATTTGAAGTCTACATATCGATGTCAGGAACCTCTTTAACAATACACTGTCATTCTCTTGAACTTTTCAGGATTTCGTGCGTTATTTCATGCACTGTAAACAATGTCCCGTTTTCCTTGCTTTTGTTTTTATAAAGCCAAAATCCCTAAAGAAGGGCAAAAACCATGCCCTCTCAAGGAGGTAAAAATGTTGAATTGTTTTAAATTTTCCAGAATCATAAGGCACAAACGAAACCTACAAATTTGCTTCATTATTCTGTCCAGAGCAAATGTCTGAGAGAAGATGAAATTCATTGTATTCTTGTGGGAAATCCTTTATATAATCTTCAATCGTCAACTTCGGTGCGGACCAAGGACCAACCACCGTTTACTTTACACCAGCCTCACCCTTCAACAAAACTACAGTCATAAAGCAGCAAAGTACGGTTTGAGATGAAGATACGAACAGACGCGGCGCAGGTCCTGAAGTACATCCTGGCCAGGGGCGTACAATGCTTTAATGATTTCGGCTAAATCGACATCTAGCAATCAGGAACGAAAAAAATTGCTTATATGTTTCATTTTGGATATCTCCGTCTAATGAAGAGATAAAATTCCCAAAAGAATATTTGAAATTGACTGTTTCATTTATGGGAACAATGGGCGCAACCATATACAAGGAGTTCACAACCATAAACAGACTAATTGGACGGTGTTATGCATCAACCTGCTAAGCGCCATTTTTTTTAAAAAAATGAGATATCGACGCCATCAGTTGTATTGGATTATGTTCTAAGTAAGCAGAATTTTGGTGCAAAATCTTTAAAAATAGCCTGATAATTAATGAAAAATGTAATCGCCATCAGTCACATAAGGAATTTTATGTTTCGCAACATCCGGCTATAAACCTAGATCTTCAAATCTGCTGTTATTAATTTTACATAATGCAGGTAAGCGCCAGATATTCCACTCATATTTGTGTAGTTTGGCGCTTCAATAAATGAAATAATTAAATTACAGTTTTTAGAGCTGAAAATGTAATAAAACCTTTGAACACGATTATCTCAAAACTTGTATGATGTCGCATAGCCGGTTAATTCATAACACCGTCCAATTATGGTTGTGAATCCCTCATATATAGCGGATCCATTTTTTAAGAAAATTGTAATAACGTGATTATATGGAAAAGAAAACCATGTTCTGTTCCTTGCCTTAGTGAACCAAGTTCTTAGTTCTCGTAGTGGCGCAGAGCGTTTGTTCTTATTTTATTACTTCACCGGAATTATCTGTTGAAAACTTTGAAGTTCAGTTTTTTAGTCATGTCAAACGACGTAATGTGTTTTGGTTGTGAACCCCTCATTATGTATTTAATGAAATAATAGAAATCTCAAAATCATGAAAAAGCTGACTGATACCCTTTTAAAGAATTACAATTCAATTATTTGAAAATAACTTATATTTGAGATGTGATTGTTACAAAATCACCTACATGAAAGTGCATAATTAACGCCATCACTTCGATAATTCTTTGAGCTGCAACTAAAAAAAAATGTTTAAATCAGACTCGTTAAAATAACAGTGTAATTGTGACCTCCAAGCATATGACCATCCCACTAATGTACACATTAAATATCTTTCTCGTGAGAAGATGAATGAGTTGATCGTATCTTCGAACGACAATTTGAATTCGATAACACAGTTGACATCAATGAAACCGTCCTTGAAAACTGTTGACCAAAGTGTAGAAACACGATGTATACTCGAATAGCAAACCCACATACAAATACGACGAGCTTCTCAGTCTGTTTCCGGATAAGCTATGCTTCTTTTTATCTTAATACAAGTGTGTATTTACATGATAAGACATATGTAGAAATTCGAATCCTCTAGACACCATATGGAGAATTTTGCAAGAACTTCAGAATTCAAGATAGTGACAAGTGGAATAGAAATAAAACTTTAGATAAGCATAATTACACGGATCATCTCACTATGAGATACGCAACACACTCCAATTGTTAATGCGAGGTCATGACTCTCTGCTGGAGTCAAAGGCTGTTTGATAACCTATAAGCTTATGGATGATTTATTCTTTCCAGCTCTTGAAAGTGACAATGTGAACACGAACTAAAATAACAGAAATAGCCTGCCTACTGTGAATTAATAATCTCTAAAGCACGTTTACTGCCAAGGAATGCACATACAATGCAACAGGAATCTACGAAAGAATTCTGCATCCTGTGATCCGCGGGCCGGACGGGAATTGCGTAGCAGAATCTTACTGCCCCAACAAACAAAAAAATCGACATCTACATGTATAACTTAAAAAAAACATTGAAGACTGTAGACCATTAAGTAGAAATGGAAAATGTAGATCACATTATCTACATTTCCCATTACTATAAATAATGAACAACATTTAAGATTCAAGACAACTGTTAGTTTTTATCCATGGTTGGAAAAAAACTTGAATTTGTGAGAATTTGTGGGAAGTTCAGACCTTCAAATTTCTTTGAAAACTGAGAAACATCAAACTTTGTACTTCTACTTGTATGGAAATTCCTAGAAGTATTACTACTGATGGTGGTCGCAACTTAATTTGGCACTATCACAGGCTTGGTAGAAAGTATCTGAAAAACTGTTGATGTTGCGACGAAAAAGCCAATGATTTTTTACTATATAATTCATTATTAGGTCCTCTGCGTTTTTACAATGTGATGAATGCTGCAGGTGCTCTGAATTTCATCCGTTTAGCACTGGTGCATGCCATGACTTTAAGCTTTCAAATATTTCAACAATTCAAAGTTCTTTTTGACATTGACATTGATATTGCCATGCATTATTTATCACTGCTAGGTTCGTTAGCCAAAAAAACTGCAACAATGTTTTGAACTTCATGCTTCTTAATTTTAAAACTATGTTTGTTAAACAAAGAACACCTGTTATAAAAGTGCAAAATCTGGAAATTACTATTCTGATATTTAGTTGTTTTTTTTACATTTGTTGCGTCCACATGTGACGCAACGCGTCCCTAAGCCTCTTTCGAGGCATTGAGCGCTTGGTGCTTTTCAGGGAAATACTCTATTAATGCGTAACTTCTGGGAGTAATCCTCCATTACAAGTCATTGTCTCGCTAGTAGTCAAGAAGACCGCCAGGTAGCATCTCCGTGTACGCGCCTCACACCGCGCGACCCAGCTATCTGATCTGACTAATCTGATCAACGCAGCTATTACAAGTGCTTCCGATTCTGGCTTCATTCTTCCCCTTTTGAGCCACATAAATGATTGATCTTTATTGATCTGTGTTCTGTCCATTTGTTTCAAATATTGTCCGTGGAATGGTTTGTCTCTCCACGATTTCTTTAACATTTTTTATGTCTCATTTCACGTTAAGTAACATCAGAAGTTCAGTGACTCTGTCATTTTGCGTGTCTGGCATAGTTTTCTTTGCAATGCTTCTTGCAACACTAACAATGCCTCTGTTTCCCATTCTTCGGTCAGATTTCATGCCTCATTAGAGGTGGCATCTTGGTGGCTGACTACACACTTTCCCATCCCGACTGCACACATCCCGTTGTGCCAGGTGGCCTCAATTTGTCTGAGGCTCCTTCCTCCTTCCTTACGTGACACAAAGTCTATGTATATCGGCTCGAGGGTGGGAAACATGATGCATTGTTAGCAGCTTTCTGGTTTTTCGATCCATGATGCGAATTTCTTGCTCGGTCCAGTCCACTAATCCGAAACTGTATTCGGCTACAGGCACCGCCAAATTACCTACTGCTGATGCATTTTATTCCTGGACTTCAAAACGGACTGCAGGACCAGTCTCACTCCTCTGTAATACTCCCTGCAAATTCTCTCTTTCATTGTGTCGTCTGAGATGGCCTCACATTCTTCAATGCCCGGTTATTTGTAAGTTTTACCTGGCTCAAGATCTTGAATCACAGTGTGCGTATCAACTTCAATGCTTTCTGACGTCAGTTTGCCTCTTTTGAAATTGATATTTGCACACTTATCAAGAGCAAACTTCATGCAGATATCATTGCTAAAGTCATTCACGACAGATAGCATTTGGGAGAGAATAGCTTCATTGTTAGCAAACAATTTAAGATCATCCATGTAAAACAAATGTGATACTAACTTTTCATCACCATGGAGCTTGTAACCAAAGACAGCTTGCGACAACTGTCTAGATAGTGGGATCAAACTAATGCAAAACAACAGAAGCGATAGTGAATCTCCTTGAAAAATACCCCTCTTGATCTGAATACTTCTGGTTTCTACTGCTTCCTTTCCTCTGTGTATTAGTAACCTGATACTCCACGCCTTCATACTTCATAGCCTTGCAAAATTCAATAAGTCTAGGATGAAATCGATAGATTTCCAGGGTCTTCAAAATCCAATCGTGTGGTACATTATAAAAGGCCTTTTGGTAGTCAATCCAAGCCATGCTCAAATTACGTTTTCGTTTCTTTACATCATTCAAGAGGACTTTCTTCAGTAGCAAGATTTCCTTACAGCCATAAGAACCTTTACGACATCCTTTTTGTTCCGCTGGCATCAGATTATTCTTCTCTAGATGCCTGTACATTTTGTCAGCTATGGCTGCAGTTATAACTTTGTACTCTACTGGTAGACCAGTGACTGGCCTGCAGTTCTTCGCCAAAGAGCTGTCTCCCGCTTTGGGTAGCAAATACGTGATGCCGCGTGTGAGCCATTCTGGGAGTTTCTTTGGGTTTTCCAAATTTTATTAACAGCCTTTGCTAGATGAGAATGTATTGCTGATAATTTCTTAATCCAATAAATATGGATCTTATCAATCCCGGGGGATTTCCAGTTTCCCATGTTCTTAATTGCTTGGAAGAGGTCCTCTTCCGAGAATATGTGAACATCTTCCACTGTTTCTACAAGTTCATCGGCAGCATCAACTTCAGATTGAATCCAAGATGCGTCTTTGTTGTAGGATCTGCTCTCCTCCCAGATTCCTGCCCAAAATGCTTCGACGTCTTTTGAAGGAGTGACAGCATTGTCATTCGGTTTTTAAGTCAGATTGCGAGAGAATCTCTTCGCGTCTGTTTCAAACAACCGGTTCTGTACACAGAAATCCACTGTACGTTTGTAATGTCTTATTCGTTGAGCCTACGCTTGAATTTTCTCTTTTAGCTTTTCAACTATTATTAGCCTGCCTGTGTCATTTTCAATTTGGTATTTTTGTTCAAGATTAAATATCTTTCGTTGAACTTTAGTGGTGTGCGTTGATTTAGAAGATGCCTCAGCTAAGAGTAATATTTCACGCCGAGTGCCGGCTATCCGTTTCATAATTCTCTTCGTTCATGGGGGGTACAAGGCTGTTTACTCTGTTTTTCTGTCAGCCGTTGGTGTTCTTGGCTGGCCCCAGAATTATCTGAGATACCAGATATCCAGTTGCATACACGATGTGATTGATTTCAGTAATACCTAAATCTCTACCTGCGGTCTGTACCACCTCATTTAAGACAGAATTCGCTGTCTCTATCACTCTTTTAGCTTTGGCATTTTCGAATATTCTGAACAGTTTTCGGTTTCTGAACAGGTATGGGACATTGGTAGAACAAGGCACGTTAAGATTCATTACATTTCTTGTTCTATCCATTTTGCTCATTGGTTTTAAGTGAAGATTCGCAGGACGCAAGTTCGAGTTCACAGATCACACTTAACCCTTGGGTTGTTTCCTGCCATCCGTTATTGCCACTGTGGCCTCTGAGCATCCCCCCACAGGGCCCAGCAAGGGGTCCCTCCGATCGCCAGTCGGCATTACTAAACCCTACGGGATTTTCACTGATTGCTGAAGGCAGCTTCCTTCGCTGGCTAATGCAAGGTTCGGGCCTCCACTCTAGAGCCGGGCAAAACGCATTCTATTATCGATCGGTCTCGGTAGCTTTGCTTTCGCAGTCTCGGAGCCTCGAAGGTCGCGCGCGCGCTCCTTATCTGCTTGTTGAAATCTACACGTAGGTCTCCCTCAAGAATCGAAACTATCGGAACCGCTCTATTCTCGGCTGTTCTCGTCAGTATCGGCCGGTATCCGCAGTCTCGGTAGAAGCGGTCGCCGCCGGGCGCTCGGGCGCTGGCTCGGCAGCTCGACGCAACTACGGGATTTAAGGTCGCCACGTATTGTGATCGCAGAACTCTTTCATTAAATTTTAATTGATTAATTATAATCGCAGTAAAATGCAATTTCTCAATTAATTGGTTAAAAAGTAACAATCACTTGATTCATTGCAAATAATTTTAGAGAGAAAATACTACAATTTCTGAAATAGTTAAAAGCAAAAAAGTGTGCAAAAAGTAATTTAATATAAACTTTTTAGCAATGTCAATAAAATAGAATAAAAATAAAAACTAAAGTAATTTTTATCAATTATTTTTTATTGTGAATTATTACACAACATTGAAATCAAGGTTATTAATTGGAATCTCTAATAATGTAATTGGACCAGCAGTTTATTTTCAAGTAAGCAAAGAAAATGTGTGTTAAGGGAAAAATAATTCATTTCATGCTTATTGTTATGTCATAAGTTTCTTACAAATTCGAATGTAAGGCGTATTTATTAAATACAATTAACATTTGGAATTTATTTCATCTCTATAAAATAAAAACGCATATGCGAAACAAAATTGAGATGGGTACTGTTCTTTCCTGCGTGAAAACATCGTTTCGTCTCTGGGCACAATTTATTGTGTAACAGTTTATGTAAGCCGCCACGGTCTCTGAATTAGGTGAAACAATTGGCGGTGCTCAACGCTAACAACGGTGCTCACTACAAATCAGCCTATTTAACTCCTTGCCCTATCGCCACACACGGGTAGAGTTTTCAGAAATTCTTAATACATAATTAATTATATTATACTACATTTATACACCACATAAAATAAGGGAGAATTAATAAATTTAAACAATTTTTGCGCCATAGAAAAATGCTGTAATAAGCCTAGAAATGATAAAAAATAAATGCTTTAATTGACTTTTAATTCTATCAATGGCATACGAAAGAGACCTAACGCATAATTTTTTCAATTAACAGAACCTTCTTTCCATTTCCTTTGCCTTCCTGGAAGAACATGTGGAACGGTGAAATATCAACGTCGGAAGTCAGGATTATCGACTTGTCCCCGGAGACGAGAGTGATGTTTGCATTGCGAATCTGAGCCCAGCGAGCACCCATGACCCATCGGTCACCTACGATAATCCGCTTCTTTTCTTTGTGTAAAGAATTAAGAGGAAAGCAAGCTTGTGGTATCTAAGGATACAGAATGTCAAATTCATAAAAAATGACATTCTCGGTCTAGATCTAGATAAAAAATAGAGGTTCGGTGCCAAACGGCTGGGATTAGTGAAACTGGAAATGATTTAAACATTCATTTTTAACCAAACTAGAAGAAAATAGAAATATATTTCAAGAAAAAAAAAGCTTAGAAAGTTAAATAGGCCTTAAAATATATTTACGTGAAAATAGGCGAAATGAATATTCGTCATAATTGTTATTTTTTCATTATTTTTATTATAAATATATGTCAAAAGCCTAACGCTATCTACAAAAATTACAGGTGCCGCTAGATTGCTTGTGCATTGGTCAACGTGCAAATCTCGCAAATCGCACAAATATTTTGCCATATTCAACAAGACATACTGCCAGACTGCCTCGAGTTTGAGCTATACTAAACGGTGGAGAGAGCTCCGGTGACGCCTCCAGCATTTATTCGACGCAGTCGACGCACGCCGTTAACAGGCCAACTTTCGGTATCGTTCGTTCTCGACAATGGTAGTTCCGGAACTGCATTCTCGGACACAGTAGTATCGGTGCGCCTGGTGTCGCCGCCGAGAACGAAGCCGCCGAGAACTGAGGGCGTTTTTGTCCGGCCCTACTTCACTCTAATCAATGGTCTGGTATGCCAACCCAGCTTCTCTCCTGTATCTTCCATGGGCCGACAACAGGAAGTCCAAAGGATCATGACCCTTCCCTCTCTACTTACTTCCCACTCTCCTCAAAATGGAGTACTTCTTCGTCTGACCCCTCACCTTCAACCTATTCAGCAAGGGAGGCCCTACCGATAGTTAGACTACCACTGACATAGCTCTCAGTCTCATGGGGGCACTCAAGCTCCACCACCAACTGCAAGGTCGTGTACTCCCTAGGTGGAGTTGTTATTGTTATTATTATTATTATTATTATTATTATTACTATTATTATTATTATTTATCTTCAGCCTCCATGGTCATATCATGACCCCAAATAGTTATACCCCAAACATCACTTAAGTTCAATTTATTTGTCAAATAAATTTAAAATTTTAATTAGGATATTATTAAATTAATACTGTACTATGAGTTTATACTTGTCCTAATAATGTACTAGGAGTTTATAACCTTTAAGGTGAAGAAAAAAAATCATTTAAATTGGGGTAAGTTTGTTTAAGTTGTGACTGAATGAACATATAGAATATGCATGATGAATTTGTGAATTAATCTTTCTGATGAAAAATGAGGACTATGAAATATGAAAAATGAATGAAAGTTAAGGGTTTTTTTTACTGATAAACATTTAGAAAGAACCAACTTTTCTCTGGCTTGAAGAATAAAATATTCTGTACCTTATCAGCCGCATCTGGCTTCTCAACTTCTCCATCTTCAGATGTAGGTGGTTTATTTCTTTTAAAGAAGCCCAGCTGCAATAAAAGAATAGCCATTTAATTTTCTTCAAAAAAGTATCCAAATCATCAAAAGTGAGCAATGGAAAAATCAAAAATCTATATTTTCTTCAATGCTTGTAGTACTCCTATAAATTCTATTCTTAGTTCCATTTTCTTTACCGTAATGAGTGTCCTCAAGCAATTAGCTGGAACAATCAAACCTTTCAATTTAAATAGTTATCTGTTGTAGGTTTGCAATTTTTTTTTTCTGCAGATCATTCAATGTTCATCCTCATTTCTAAACACTGAATTCAAAATGTAAATATAAAACTGAGGGAGAATTTTAATTTTTATTTGTCTATTTTCTATTTTCAAAATTTTATATGAATTCGAGATTATGAAGAGCCTACACATTTTGAAAACATTAAACTGAAAAAAAATACTAGGAAAGAAAATTAGCTGATTACTTTTTAGAATGAGCCTTGAATCAATCATTGGAAGTTGAAAACAGATTTGAACTTTTGATATTTTAAGACTGCATTCAGTGAAATATGTTTACAGATGATTTGTGGTGCAATACAAATATAAATTGTAAATAGAATAATTACTGAAGAAGTGGATAATTCTTGTTCCTAAATGTAGTAAATTACTCCTTCTAAAACATTGTGCAGTCAGTATTCACATTTTGTGGGTTCTGGTTTCTGAACAATTGGTTGTCAGTGTGTGGAACATGGGAAATGTCTCACTGTCAATGGCCAACGCTAGCACCTAAACATTTTTCCAAAAATCAATATTCCGTGATCAATCTGGCCAAAATCAAGGCCCTGTGAGTTTCAGGAATAAAACTTTTCTTCAAATTGCAAAATACACTTAAAGACTTACAAAATCAAATTTATAAAGGACCTAAAGAAATATCTAATAATAAAGAATTACACTTAGATGCTCATAATAATTCAGAATCTACCTTACAGAATACAGAATACTGAAATTTGTATAAATATACAAATAATTAAATATTGAATGTGTGCTTTTGCTAATGAAAAATTATGTTGTATACTTATGTGAATATTCCATTTCATAAATTGGATGTATTTTTATATACAATGTAGTTAATATTCAAACTGGGTGGTATCTACATATTTATCTTAAATTTGCCTCCTTGCTTGGCAAGCCACAAAAAAGGTGTCTCTCACTGTCTTATTAATATTACTAATTAATATCTGTAACATATTTTGTATTTCATTATAATATTCCAACACCTATTTATTTTAAAACCTAGTGGGTTCAGATATGCAAGTCATGGGACTGATCTGGTCCAACGGAATGCATCCTGTGTCAATTATTAGTAGTTTTAATTATATGTAGGAAAAAGTGAATTACATTTTATTAAAAACTGAAACCCTGTAATATCATATAATAAATTTACGAGGAAAATTGTCACACTTCACAAATTAAAACATCTGCAGTTTCTTTGTGTTTCTTTGCTTTCCTGTGTACTGTGTGTTCACCATGGGCCATAAGTCGACAAAACTCAATCTTCAACATTATTTTCAATTCCAAAACTTAAGTTCATGGTTAATGGTACTTTCCTGCCTGTAGATACTCAGCTCCTTTGTCCAGTGCTCCTTTGGGATCCTGCCACTGATCCTGTCTGAGATTTATATTGCCCATCTCCAAATTTGGCTACTTTTAGAAGTTGATTAAATTTTGTGTTTGAAATTTTTAAAGAAATGTTCACTAATTTCTTTTTGATACTGTTAACAACAGTTTTGTAATGTTCTATAGTCAATTATCATATCAAATTCACAAATGTGCATGGCCTACACATTGATATGAACAACTTCTCTCCTATATTAGTAAACATTTCTGGTTTTCGTTGCTACCCAACTTCTCTCCTGCCACACAAATCAATATTTGTGAGGAATTTTTCTACAACTCTAACCAAATTGTATAATTTGTCAAATGATGAAAGCATAGCTACCAAAACATTCAAGATAAAAATGTTTCAATAAATTTATACACAAAAAGTACATACCTTCCATAGTGCAAAACTTATAATTGCCAGGATGAGAATTCCACAAATAACAGCAAGAACTATAATCCAGTCCTTCACTCGTTCCTGAGACACAACTTTTCCAGAGAGCACTGTTTCAGCCTCAGAAGAGAAAATCCTTAAAAAAAATAACAACACTAATTTACAATTCTCTACTTTACTGAAATTAATTAGGAAATTTTTTATGCCCATCAATATTACTTTCTAATTTTCATGTTGGTCAAATATTTGTTTTTAACACAAATTTTTGTTTTTGATATTAAATTTTTCGCCACAAAATGAAATGTAGGAACTAATTAAAAATATTGAATAAGTGTATTATTAGCAAGCTTAAAGAATTATGAATGTTATGAATAATAAATTATGAACATTGTAAAGGTTTATAAATAAATGTATTTTTAATAAGTCTAGTAATTATAATTTACATTTAAATAAAAATAATGCTTACGTGATTCCATCAAGATCTTGTTCCAATATATATTCATTTTCTATTTTACCCACAGTCCTGACTATCACTCCACTTTGTTTAAGATGAGGACCTAACAAGAAAAGAATTGAATTGAAAAGACAATAATTTTCGAAATTTAAATGTAATATTCGTAATCAAGCAACTACAGTGAAACCCCTATTTTACGTTCCCCGATCTTACGTTTTCCGGAATTTACGTCATAAATTAGTGGTCCCGTTAAAACTTCCATATAAGCAATGTAAAATTTTCCTCGATTTTACGTTTACGCGATTTTACGTTTTCTCCTCGATCTTACGCCTGATTTGTAAGTCCCACTGTGTAGTGAACCCCGATTTTAAGATTTTTTTTTTTTTTTTTGCGCGGCAAATTTCGATTTAGACGGACTTTCTGAAAGAAAAGGCGGCGTTGCCGATGCCTGAGGGGTGATGGGGATACATATAAATGTGTGATTTGCTATTCGCCGTTGACGGAGAAGGGGACACTATCATCCAATCCAGGAGCTTCGTTAAGGCGTCTCCCTCTCCACCGCATGATAAAACGTTGGAAGCGGGAATTGGAAAGCCTCTGTATGTGTTGATTAATGTTGTGAGTTGGTTGGTTGAGTAAAGTTTCCGGGAATCTTAGCCACGTGTTTCATTTCGAGTGTGTTTGTCGCCAATTGCTGTTTTTCTGTTTTCTGGTACGTGTTGCTTTATTGAAGAAAATGTTTTCGCACGCGGGGAAAAAACGCAAATCGTTTTCAGTAGATGAAAAATGCGTATTTTAGAGGAAGTAGATGCTCACGTCGGGAAACGAGTAGACCTCGCCGCCAGAATGGGTTTTTAAATGTGACCACTTTAAATTCCATTGTAAAACAGCGTGAACAAATTGAGAAGTGTTTCTCGAGATGTGGCCCTTTCGTTTTTCGAAAGTCGCGAAAATAGTTGAAAATGTCTCCAATGGAAGAATTGGAAACTACCCTCGCGAGTTGGTTCAAGCAAGCGAGAACTTCGAATTTAGCCATCGATGGATCTCATTTAAGAGAAAAGGCGCTACATATAGCAACACGGACTAGGAATTGAAGACTTCAAAGGCGTCCAATGGCTGGCCTGGACCCGCTTCAAAAAGCGCCAAAATCTAATATACAAAACTATATCAGGAGAATCTGCAAGTGTAAATCCCGCCACCGTTTCGGACTGGAAACAGCAACTTCACGAGCTAACGGAGGGCTACGAAATGAAGAATATTTTCAATGCGTCGAAACTGGATTATTCTTCAATCTCCAGCCCAACAAAACCTTGGCATTAAAGGGGACCCGTGCCATGGAGGCACCAAAGCAAAACAGAGAGTCACCGTGCTACTGGCGTGCAATGCCGACGGAAGCGAAAAAACTGCCCTCCTTTGGTTATCGGGAAGTTCCAGAACCCCGATGTTTCAAAAACATTAAAACTCGTCCGACAAAATATAAAGCAAATCAAAAAGCCTGGATGACTGGAAGAATTTTTGAAGAGTTTTCTAGTACAATTAGATAGGCAGATGGGGGCCAAGAATCGAAAAATTGTACTTTTTATTGACCAGTGTGCTGCTCATCCAAAAGAAGTAAGTGGGCTGCGAAATGTTAAGTAATATTTTTTTCCACCAAACTGCACCAGCCAGCTACAGCCACTGGACATGGGTATCATCCATTCGTTTAAGTGCCATTATAGGAAGCGCTATAAGAAAAGCTGTTGCAATGATAGATGGTGGGATACTTGAGATGTGTCAGAAATGAAATTGAACATGCTTCAAGCATTACATTTTGTTGCGGAAGCTTGGAGACAAATATCTCCTGAAACAGTACAAAATGTGTTTCAAAAATTGTGGATTTCAATTTGAAAAGAAATGGAAAATATTGATCTCCCAATTTTAACACCACATGAAAAGGAAGCTGGCTTTCATTGAAGCCCTGGACTGTGACTTTCAAGATTATGTGAGGGTGGACAATGACCTAACAACTTGTGAGGTTCAGTCTATTGACCAGATATTTGATCAAGAATCTCCCGCTACGGGAAATGAAATGTCTGAAGTTGCGATGAGGAAGAGGAAGACGAGGAAAAGATTACCTTCATGCAAGCTGTTAGAGGACTTGAAACAGCAAGGAAATATTTTCAACAGTTTCATGTGGAAGACAGTGTGTTTATTTCATGCAGGTTGACGTTGAAAACAAACTCTATGCTGTAAACAGCATGGAAACACCAAAGCAAATGTCCATTTTAGATTGGGGTGAAAAAGTGATTGTTTGCAGTTCTTCCCTTTAATGTATTATTCAGTTTTAATGTTATTTATTATTTTTTAGAATGTGTTTTGTTTTGTTTTTTTTAGAATTTTTGTTTTTAGAATTTTATGTCTTTTAGAAAAAGTTTTGTAGGTGTTTAGAGTTTTGTGTATTTTTTTAAATTTTGTGGGAATTTTGGAATTTGTGTATTTTTTTTTAAATTTTGTGGGCTTTTGGAATTTTGTGTATTTTTTAAAATTTTGTGGGCTTTTGGAATTTTATGGACTTTAGAATTGAGTTTCTAAAATATAAATAGTGTTCTGGAATCAAATCTGTGCAGAAAAATCATTTCCTCGATTTTACATTTTCCTCGATTTTACATTTTTTTTACCAGTCCCTGGAATGGCGTTAAAAATAGGGGTTTTCACTGTATATCAATATAAAAAAGAAGTTTTTTTGGCAATTGAGAGTGATATTGTAAACTGTCAATGGTAAGTTCCCCATGCCAAAATTGTAAGTTATTATTTAACAACTAGTCTAAATATGATATTGCTTTTTTCAGGGAGGAAAAAAAAATCTATTTGTGTTTGGTGCAAACCCAATTGTTTAACTTCAAATGTCTTTTATCAGAATGAGGTTTTTAACTTATATTTTTTCTTTAGAAGCAGAAATATGTATCAATACCCTACATGTTTCCCTATAGTTGATGTGTGTCAAAATTTCATAGACAGTTCACATGAAATGCTAAGGAAAAGGACTCTGGCAATTTTGTCTTGAATACTAATGTCAAAAGTCCATTTGTTGGACTTCCCTCAAATGAAAATCCTGGCTATGGCATGCCTTGGGACATGTCAGACATTATAATTCAAATTGAGTAGAGAAGTATGTCAACAAATTGGATAGTTATTTTTCAAAGAGAGAAAGCAAATTGATTTAAGAAAGGTTGATTGCAGATTGATTTAAGACTTGGTCTCTCCATATTGGCTGATCACCTGACCAACTGGCTGATTGGTGAAGGGGAACCTAACCCTAAATGAACTCATGCACTGACCATCTCCATACATTTCACCCAGAGGAAGGCTACAGAATGGTGGCCAAAACGTTGGCGTGTGAACCTAGAATGCAACATCTTCCAGATAGCCAGGTAGCTACTGACTCTGGCTGCGGAAACCTATGCTCTGACTTATAGGCTGTTGTCTTTTGATATGAAAATGCTGGCTTGTCAGGGTAAACCTAGAGCTACCTGTCAGTTTGAGAGCAGCCACTAAGTTCAGGAGCGTCTTCAAATTATTCCTTTCCCTTACTGTTTTTACTTCCAGATTAATGAAGGTGCACGAAACATTTTTCTGTACACTGTATTATTGTTTCACTGTCTGAATGTTTTATAATAAATAAATAGCCCTGTTCTTTACTTAAAAAAGAAAATAGAATAAATAGTCCTGATGTACTTGAAAATATTGGGGGAGGGTCCTCATGCTGTAGATGCTTGCAATATCTGCATAAGGATGTCTTCCTTCTCTGTTACATTATAGAGATATAACTAGTTTTAAATGTTTGAAATATTGTGTATTTAACTGAAGATATTATATTTAACAAATTAAACATTTTATTAAATCCACATGTAAATAATGATAATACTTGGCAATAATACTTGGTAAATAATAATATTATACAAGATTAAATTGATTGCAATTCAAGCATTTTAGATAATTTAGTGATTCCAAGATCAACAATATCTACAAAGAATACAGAACCTCAGATAAACTTCAATGTAATATGTAGTCTAGGAATAAATAAAGCAGCATTGTATAGTTACCTAATGACTTAAGCAGACCAGTTATTTCAAATGAAACTGTGACTCCATTTTTTGCATATATCGTATCAGTAATATTGTAGTAGACTACTAGACACTCTACTTCAGGCAATGAACATTCCAAATTCAAATATTGATGATCTCTAGATTTTTCAGATACTGCATCATATTCGGGAGATGATTTCTCTCCATTTCCAGATACATCAACAGATACGAACCGTGGCTAAAAACAATTTTACAAAGTTTGTAACAATTAGAGATTTAATAGATATTGATAAAAAGGAATTTCTTATGTTCTTATGTTATTATTTTTCTTATTAAAATGTACAAACTGTTACTGAATATTATATATTTAAATACAAAATCTAAGTACTCAAATAATAAGTTATTAAAAGGCAGCAACTTACAGGAATTACATTAAGAAAAACTATGTCTTGTCCAGATTCTTTCACTTTGTGAGGAATTAAAAATTTTAAATTTAGTTCATGAATAGGACTTGGTCCATTATTCATAATCTGAAATAAAGAAATACAATAGAAAGATATAAAAAACTAAGAGAATGAAGCTGATGCAAACAACTTATATTGCCCTTATTTGAACAAATAATAAAGAATGATAGATAATTTGGGGAATGTGATTTGTGTACTAGACATTTCTTCATAAGAAAAACAGAAGAGACAAGTAAAATGCAACAGAAGTGACAAGAAAAATGCAAAATCTTGAATGGAATAGAAAAATCTTGAATGGAAACATTTTCAACCCAGAAGTTTTACATCTCTAGAAATCTAAGCATTTATACATGAATTTCCAGGCACTCCAAATATGAGAAGTCAGGGTGTTATCTGCAAACAACTTGAAGTGGGAAGAGTGTCTTAAAATTAAAGTTTGCAAGATTCTTCATAATTTTCATCACACTAAAATAGCCCCAGAAATATTGATATATATCAATATTAAGATGTGAAACTTAATAATATGATTTGTTTCATAATATAAACAATAACTTTTAATAAAAAATGATTTAAAAAAAAATAATAAACTTCATAATTTGAGATATCATACAAATATTTATTTTCAGAAATCAATGAAGTTTAATGCACCATTATTAATGAATTTGTTTTTCATTGCTTCCAAAGACACTTGTTACGCAAGATATTGAACTATTTAAAGACTGAGTAGCTGGTTTGAATACATCAGCTCTTTTGGAAAATAGTATTAACTGAAGACCCAAAAATAAAATAAAATAAATGATCAATAGACACACAAAATAAATTATTGATTTTTACTTACTGTGTAGGTGTGTGTAAACGTTTTGTCATGGTATGTGTAATCATCACTGTCATTATGCTTTATTGCATATTGAATATTCTCAGCACTTGATCGTCTGCAAACAAACAGCTTACATTACAAAATTTATAAAAGTCAATAAAAATTGATAACCAAGAAAAAATTCCATCTTTCCTAGAATCCTAAATTTCACTGCATTTCTTGACATATTCAATTCTGTGAATTAAAAATTTGGAGATTTATATATTATCAACATATATATTAAGTTTACCCATAAGTAGTTGAGTCAGGATGTTTAAGCATTCTCAAGCAGTTTCTTTCAACTGTTGAATAAAATGTACTAACTGTACTCTTTCATCATTCTCGGAGCATTTTATCAAGTCAAAGACATCAACTTCCAAGAGAAGTAGTCCCCTTTATCTTGCACTTGGTTTGAAATATTATATATTGTTTTTGACAAAAATAAACAGTTATTTCAAAACCAGAAAGCAATGTCTTATTAAACTGGTTTAGAATTAGAGTGAAGTAAACTTATGGAACAAAATTTAGTCCTACTATTTGAATTTTTGTGTGCAATATACAACCAATAAAATATGTAATATTTTTCAAAAATAAGGGCACAGCATGTATTCCCTTTTGAGTTTTGCATTTCAAATAATTTCAGGGCAATAATATACAGTAGATATTCTAATGCTAAAATATTAAACAAACAACTTGAAATCTAACAAAAATCACAATAATTATTATTAATATTTGATGGAATTCATTGAAAGTACCAAACATCCTCATGCAACAACCAAATTCACAAATTAAAACAGAATGTCATGTGAAAGCCATATTTTATAGAAACATGACATTATGCATATCTTAACCAAGATATGCATAATAATCTTTTAAATAGTAATCCAATTACTATGTTAAAGGATTATAGTTTCTATTTTGTTGAACCATTTACAGTTTTGCCAGGTAATTTGGAGAACCTCTTTCCAAATTCTCTAATGTGTCTTTTCTTGTCACAGTTTTTGATTAATTTATTATTCAAAAACCAGTAAAAACTGAATGTGATGTATGGGGGAGAACTAACATTTGCGCACATTTTCTTGAGCTTCAGAATCTCTTCCCTACATTTTAACTATATAGTTGAATGATGAATAAAAGTTACAAAAAAAGCGAAGTTAGCAACTTTTGAAAACTAGACATTTTCCCTCCCAAGTTATAGAAAAATTATTTGCACTGATAAACGAATTGCATTTTGCACGAATTGCACGAATTTTGTTGTATTACTACAACATAGTAACAGACTCCCGGCTTCACTTCTACCTCTTTAAGCAAAAGGTGAACTCAACAAAACTTGTGCATAGTGAAGTTACATTTGTGTCCAGAAGTAAAACAAGGGGCCATCTCAGCATTTGCTTAATTGATCAGGGAAACTGGACACAAACCTGTTTGAGATGGGGGTCATTGACCTGGAAGCTGAAGTACATAACTTGTTACAGGCATATTAAGTCATGTTTAAAATTATACAATACAAATGTGAACTAATGTATTATAAAAGCCTATCATTGTCAAAATTTATTTATTTATTTTGTAAGTTCAGTACTGTCTTGAATTGTATAGAAACAGTTATGCAGCAGAAAATATTTTACTTTTAACCTAAATTTGTGTACCGATTTTAATTGTTTAATGTCATTTGGCAATGTCTTCCAAAGTGATGGGCATGGCTTATATGTTGATTTCTTACAAACTATAGATACCGATGAATGTAATTTCTACAGAATGTGTTGTAACTATAAATATTAGAATTGCATGAAAATATGTTTCAACTACTAAGGAAGTAAATTTTGACAAAACCAACAGATTTGTTCATAAATAGGCAAGGCAATGGTGAGATTCCAAGCTCAATGAAGAGAGGTTTGCAGGTATGGATAGCATTTCCTTATAATTCATATAATTTTTTTCTGCAATCTTAAAGTTTGGGTACTATAGGATGGGCTTCCCCAGAATATTACGCCATATCTCAGGCAGGAACGTACATTTGCTAAGTACATGCACCGAGCTGCATGATGTCTATCAGGATTTGAAAAAATTCTGATTGTGTAACATAATGACTTAATTTAGAGTTTAATTCAGTTATATGGATATTCCATTTTGGTTAGTGATTGAATTGAGAGACCCCAAAATTTTCTTATGTTAACATCAGATAGATGCGTATTGTTCATTCTCAATGGAGCATGCAATTGTTGGTTTGAAATGCACAAATACATTGCAACAGTTTTTCCTTCATTAACTATTAATTTGTTATTAAGAAACCAATTTGAAACTTCTGAAATTGTGCTGTTTATTGTTTCTTTTATGTAAAGAACATTTGTGTCATCAGTGAACAGAATCTTTTCTTCCATTTTTCCCATTTTTCTATTTTTATGAGGGCATATCGTTTACATATAAAACATTGCAGGACCTAACATTGAACCTTGTAGGACCTCATGCTCAATTCGCAAAGAATTGGAAAAGTGAGTAAATAATGTTCTTTTGTGCAAGTATGGTACTTCTACTCTTTGAGATCAATGTTTAAGGTAAGAGGTTATTCAATGTACAGTAATGCCATGAATTCCATATGAAGGTAATTTTGAGAGCAGAATGTTATGGTCAATAATGTTAAAAGCTTTGAAAGATATAAAAATATTTCAATAGGTACTTTATTTTGCTCCACTGATACAGCAAAATCTTTAAGAAAAGAAAAAAAAATGGGTTTCCATAGATTTTGATTTTCTAAACCCATTTTGCAAGTCAGAAAACCTTCAATTTTTGTGAGAATTTTTTCCATTGTTGGCATGTTGAAAAGCTTCTCTAATATTTTTGGGAAAGCTGACAAAAGAACGTTAAAAAAGGGTGGTATCAGGTTTTGAACATATTTACAGAAATAATATGTTTTATTGCTGGGTAATGGGGCCCCCTTTTAAAACTTTGCAGGGGTGTCCCTGTGCTCACCTACAGTTGTATGTTACTGATTTAAGGTACACCAGAATAATAAAAAATTAAAATCTAATGTGAGATACAAATTCAAACAATCATTGTGCCATTATTAAACATGTGCTAAAGAATTAGTCCATTTCCATAACAAAGGTTACACCAAATTTTCCATTTGATTTAATTACTTACTGAATAGGAACATTCATAAAATAAATTTCACTTACCCCTTAATTGAAACATTTGCAACATGTTTCAATTCAAGAAATAATGTAATTCTATCATCTACAGGATACTGTTCTTCTCCTGATCCTTCAACCGAAACATTAACTTGTAACTGATTGATGTCCCAAGGAACATTATTTATATCAAATTGAACACTAATGAGAAAAGGCTGAAAAAAAAATCAACACCAACAATTATACAGCTTATAATTGCTAAAAATAACACCATACATAATGCAATACTTTCATAACATTCATGTTGCAATCTTGTAAGTTACAAAAGAAGAAAATAAAAGTTAAATGGAAAAGTACGAATGACAAGAAGGGAAATGAACATATGTAATTATGTTTAATAAATAAGTTATTTAACAAAAACAGACTGTGTAAGAGATGGGGAAAGATTTGAATTATGGAGAGACAGAGAGAGCAAGAACCTAAGGAAAAATGAAAAATGACAAATATCAATGAATTAGAGAGAAAATACAAAAGTAATATTTCTCAAATTACCTTTGTTGTTCCATAAGCATATAAGGAACTTCACATAACAGTTCAGTGATTTCAGTTGAATTAACTTTTTTTTTGTCACATGATTGGTATTGTCTTAGTTTAATTGCTGATGGAAAGGTTATAGTCACATAAGTTTCATAAGAAGCCTCCAGTGAGTTAGACACTTCAAGGACCATTTCAATACTACTTTGGTTTGTGCTTCCTATTACAAATGGTGACCTGTAACAGAAAATAATCCAAAAGCACATCATTTATAGCACATGCAACAGATGTAAGGCATGACATAAAATCCATTTTTGTTTTGTTTAACATATATCAGTATTTTGTTTTTAGAGAAACTAGTATGAGACAGGAGTGCACTATTCATCAACTTGCACTAACTATCTAAAGAGAATTTCAAGAGTTTCAACTTACTTCCTGAAATT
The DNA here is from genome assembly GCA_031308135.1 of Acheta domesticus. Taxonomy (NCBI): domain Eukaryota; kingdom Metazoa; phylum Arthropoda; class Insecta; order Orthoptera; family Gryllidae; genus Acheta; species Acheta domesticus. Next base: position 152,607,400 of record JAHLJT010009436.1, on the reverse strand, counting down.
CTAAATATTTTAGCGTATGGCGTCTTTACAAGTTACAATCAAAAAATTGTCCAGAAGTACATATGAATTAAATCAAAATCAAAAACATTGTCAATATTATCTTAATAAAGTGTAGAAATATGTTCAAATTAAATTAAAGATATTAAATGTTCAGTACTGTTAAATTTCAACATACCGTACATCAGTGAAATTTCCTTTCAATGTAAGATTGGTTTTGCATACTTGACCAGCACAGTCAGTCTGGTAGTGAATGTAATGATACGATTTTGGTCTTTTAAAATCCAAAATTGGGCAAAATTTGCAAAATTGACCTTCTGAAAAACAAACACACTTTAAAAACAAACTAACAAAAGAAATTTATAATATAAAAGAACTTAAATATTATTCATTTACTCATCATAATTGAATAAAGTCAAATATTGTGTTTGGATCAATGAGACAAACAAATATTTATGTTTAAAGTGCATTTGTAACTAAAATCATTGAGTTTCAATCCTTTTTCTTTTTTCATTTTTTAAAAAAAAATTTTACCTAGGTATTATTGAGAAACTATTAAGTTGAATATCAATGAAAGAGTTTAAGTCAATTTTAATATTTTTATGTAACTGACTTTGATTTTGGCTTGAAATACTATTTATGCATTTACCTGATTATAAGTCTGATTTTGAATATAAGATGCCCCCCAATTTTGAAGATGTCTCCCGAGAATTTTAAAAAATTTAATTAATTCTTATTATTTTGTCCAAATAAAATTGTAGATTGACTAGAAAATTGTCTTAATGATAAAAATGTTAAAAACGTATTGGTTGAACTATCACTATTTTCTCATTCCTTAAAATCTTAATCATCATTATTGTCGCTATCTTGTTTCTGCTTCACATGTATCATTATTTGTTTCTTTTTGTCTGTCCTCCCATACTGCATTGACTTCTGACTTTTTAGGCCCCTCTGAAAGTTTTGCGCATTGAATTTGTGTTTTCAGTCTTTTATCTTGACGCCATCTAAGAACAGTCCGTTCTGTTCAGCATCACCAGATTTGCATTATGCCCCACTCTTGTTCATGGCCTCTGATTCTTTAACATTTCTTCACATTCAAGTAAATATATTTGAAATTTGCATTGTTTAGTGTTCGTGAGATTGAGTTGTGAACTGAGGACTTTTATCTACATCCCCGTTTCTATGTTTTGCAGATAACATGCGAGATAGCAGCAAATTTCAAAGTTTAGAAAGTTTTTGCTAAGATAAATATTTTTTTATCACCCTTTTTTCTGTAGTTGGATGTTAAATGCATACTTCTGTCCATGTAACTTTCTTAATTTCCCTTTCTTGTAAAACACAATTTTACACTTACTGGGTGTTGAACAGACAGTCTGCATAGCATTGTTGATCACATTGTTTAGCAAAATCTCAGCAATAATTTTTATTCATTTTCACATTGCATTTCACTTGATACAATATTATTCTTACAACTTACTACTTACTACTTCTTCTTAGAATTTTAACAAGGAACAGCACCATTGAAACAGCTTGAACAGTGTACTTTGAAAATGTTCAGTGTATTCTCAAAAATGGAATAATAATATGGGGCCAAGCACCAAAGGCTAAGCAAACCTTTCAAATACAAAATACATCTGTACTATAAAAACAAAAAGAACAAAGTTCTGCAGATTTCAGTTCACAAAACTTAACATATTTCCACTGCCTTGTATATTCATTTAAGAAGTCCTCATGTTTGTAAAGAAAAACCTAACAAACGATGACACACCTTACAAATTTAACTCTAGCTTACACTCATAGAATACAAGACAAATATCCAACCTTCACCAACCAATACACACAAACACATTATACCAAAAGGGTACATTCTCCACAAGAATACAATTCTTCACAATACATCTGAGACACATAACAGGATTACACACCTACAAAAGTAAACTTAAACATCTGCTTGGGCATTAACTTTCTTATAGTATTCAGGAATACCTCACAAACTAATATGTGCATTTCAAGTGCTGCTATAGGACTAGATGTATAAATAAAAAACTTGGACCAAACCTGCCTCCTCCTCCTCCTCCTCACCACTTCAAGATTTGACTGCACTAATATTGTTATATTATATGTAGTTGTTACCATAATTGATATCAAGTACTGCTATTATTATTGTTATTTTATTATTATTTTTATCGTTGTTATTATCATTATTATTGTTGTCATTATCTTTATTATTATCACTGTTATTATCATTATTATTACTATTATTGCTGGTATTATCATTATCATCATTACTGTCATTATTATCATTATTCATCATCATCATCATCATCATCATCATCAGAGATTCTTTCATTACTGGCCCATTCAAAAATATTAGTCTGGATCGCTCGGCAAATTCAAGATAGATGATGAGCATACGACCACAAAAACATATTATAGCATGATACTTCTATTCTCTTCACAACATATTGTTACATTAACATTTACCAGTTTTGTGACATGGAAAGGTAAAGCAAAAAAACAAGAAATCCTAACCAACTGGGCTTAATCTGCAAATATAAAATTACCCCATATTTTTCAAATGATATATTTAGGAAAAATACTCATCTTATAGTGAGGTAAATACAGTATATCCTATTCTTTGGAAAACTTTTCTATTTCAAAGATTTAGACAATGATTTTAAATATAATTAATAAGACAAATACAACTTACTATTTGGTTTTGGGTACATGATCCTGTAGCTTAATTCAATTTCCAAGGACTTGTATATTTTTGTGTTATTCTGAAAAGTAGGAAAAACATTAAATATTAGCCCAAAATTATTTCTGGACATTTCTTTTAATTTAGTTTTTTTAAGGTAAATGTAACACAGCACATTTTTTTTTCACTATGCTTCATAAGCATAAGAAAATCTTCCCTCAATAAAATTGAATTAGGTACCTACTTTTAATGTCATAGAAAATGTCTGGCAATAATTCTTCACATTTCTTGCAGTCAAAGTAAGATTGTATCTGAATTTTCTATTGCCATTTATAAATCCTCTGTTGAAAACTGGGTCAATGTTTAGAGTGATTTCCACACCTACAACAGAAAAAGGAAGAAAGAAGACCTAATTCGGAAAGTAATTTACTTTTAACTAAATAAATATAAAGAAACCAATAATAGAAGCATTTCATGGACACACAGTTGTAATATTTACGTTTCAATACTTAATTCTATGAGCAAATGTTTTTGCACATTAAAAAATTTCTCACAATCACCATCATTTGAATTATTCTACATTTTAAGAAGGTTGGGAAAAACAGCTTTTTAAACAATTTTTTGTGGCCTATTTGTAACAAAGGAAGGTAAGCAAATCCACAATTCAGGTCTCTATGGTATTAGATGCATTGCTTTCAAATTTTGCACATGTTTACTTCAAAAACCCTGTTATTGTACCATATGATTTAAGAATGTTTTATGAAGTAATAGTTTTGAAATCATATTGAGATAGTGTTTATTATACAGACTGGCATTAATAGAAAAAATTTCAATCTTCAATACATTTTAGTTGAAATAAAATACAATACAAATATGTATTATAGGTTATTATTCAAAACAAATGATAATTTATGTTATTGGTTATGTTCTTCAAATGTGAATTCAAATCATCTCCAAGTTCTGATCTTGGAAATAAGGTAGCTTGCATACATAACATTCAATATATTTGATGATCTCAAGTTTGACCATTTGAGTTACAACATTGGCATTTGTTTAACTATTTCGTTAGCTAAAAGTGCAACATATTCTTAAATTTTAAATATAGATAATTTAAAATACTAAAATCAAATTCATTGAATAATTTAATTGCAGTGAAACAAGACTAACCTGTATTTTCCAGTACTTCGTTGGGTCTCACACACACTGACAGCTTAGTGCTGTCACCGTACATGGGTATTTTGTTGTTTGCAGAATCAATTCTTAATGAAGAATTAAATCTTAGTACAGGTGACGTTCTTAACATTACAGCATTGTCAGACAGATAGGCACCAACTCCCAAATCTGGAGAATAAAACATGCAATTATGTTCCTTCTGTTAAAATGGGCATTACAAGTCATGTGGAAATAAATACATGTAATATTTTCTTTATTATTATTATTAAGGGGAATTTATTACCTTTATAATAATTATGTTTAATTTATTTATTATAAAGGTAAGAAAAAATGTATATTGGCATGAGCTGTGCAATTAAAATATCTTTAATGAAAACAAAAAAGGAACATAACTACAGTCACAATAATTATTTATTTATAATCACAGATTAAAATTTAAGATAGGAATTCGGAAAGTAATTTACATTTAACTAAGTAAAACTTATAATATTCATCTACTGTTTATGTACCATTGTATGTATTGTTGTCAATATCTCCTCCTCGTGAAAAACTGAAGCCAAATCCTTTGAGGCGTATATCTAAGTCTGTTGCCTTTATGCGTTGCTCGTACTTCAAATAGGGGCTCTCAGGACTTCCATAGAATATATAAATTGAACCTCTGTCTGAATCTTCGTAGGGAGCACCAATTGCTATGTCTGAAAAAATGATAGTGTCATTAGAAGTTTTAATGGTAACAATAATAAGAGCATAAACAACATGTAAAGATCGATAAATACATTGTGTGGTGGTGATGTTCTGATAAACCCTTTGGATAAACATTAGTGCATTTATACAAATTTGGAAATAAAACAAATGATAACACAAATCAATTATTTTCAACCAATCAAGATTTTAATTGACTAATTTATTTGCACATTATTCACATGTTGTTTACTTTCATAGTATTATTATTAATTTTCTTGGAGATAATCATTGCTTCTTGTAGAAATATTTGTGAAAAACACATCTTTTTAATAAACAAATTATTATATTTCATAAACATAACTGTACAGAATGAAACTGCCTTTCAACTCAATTGTTCAATTCCTGGTCAGAGTGACTACTGCTCTGAATATTGTAATGTTTGTTTCTACTTTGAGCACAAATAAAAATGGAAACAAAGTAATAATATGGATGAAGTTTAAAGTCAAACAAAGATAATGAAAATATTAGATAATTAAAAACATGAATGAATTTACTTTAAGTGTTAATGTACAATAGGTTTGCAGTTTCCTATATCAGAACAAACCAACGCAATTGAGCTTATGATGTAGTTGTACACACTGAAGTCAATTTACCTGCAAATCCATCTTTATCAATGTCACCCAAAGCAGCAATAGCAGTACCAAACCTTCCACCAGGGACTTTAATTTTAGGCATGATTCCTTCTTTAATGTTCAATATTTCAGTTTTATTCTGTAAATGAAAGAAGGCAATTTGCATTAAATATTCATTAGAATTTCACATATCAAATAAAAATGAAAGCAAAATAAAAAATTGAAAAATAATATCGCTCAATGTGTCTTTAATGTCATTGAATTGGCTCTAGTTTTTGTGCTACGAACGTTATAATGAATGATGCTATCACAACTCATAGCATTCAACACAAATAACTATTTTTATATAAACACTTGTTTTCCATTTTAAATATTGAATATCACAGTATTTTCAGGAGACTTTTATTGAGCTTTGTCGTATTAATACATCTTCTTTTGTTACAAAACAATGAATTCTTCAGGAACACGAATGCATTTTGAATGATACTAATGCATTTTGCTATATTTGTGGGGATTACACACAGCAAAAACAGATAAGAAATATTACAGACTTTAGAGAAAAAACATAAGAAACATATTTTGGTATAAAAATGGGTGATCAACATAAGTCGTGGGCTCTCCACTTGGTATGGAAAATTTGTGTGGAGTCTCTGTCAGTGCTAAACTGGAAAACTGAAGAGTTTAAAAATTTGTGTACTGATGGTATGGTGAGAGCCCAAAAATCATCATGATTGTTATTTTTGTGCTGTAAATGTCCATTAATCATTACAAAGAAAGAACTGGAAGTACCCTAATTTGGAATAAACAAGGCAACCTGTGCCACATGGACCTAATGTTATCATACCATTGTTCACCTTACTCGCTGGACTTTCTGTGACTGCTAGTCAAGATATATAGATGCTGGGGTGTAATTCTGGGATTAAAAGTGGCAATAAATATGATGGAAGTATTGTTACAAATGAGCAATTCTCCTAAGAAAACATCAGTTATTTTATTTGTGACTTCAGTTTGCCGAAACCAGCGGCTGAACTTTTGGCATCCAGACTAAAAGAAAAGAAATGTCTGGTACCAGAAGTGAAAATAACATTTTACAGGACAAAAGAGACGAAACTCCTACCATATTTTAGTGAAAATGGAGTCTTCATGCACTGTTCTAACATTCCTGGACTTCTTGTTAATATGAGTGTGAGAATGTCAACCCAAAGACTGGTAGCTTTTCATAAGCAGTTACACTAGCATTTTAAAGTTTGTTTTACTGCATGGTGGCAACTACTATTCATCAATTCCAATTGGTCACTCAACAAAAATTAAAGAAGAACATGACATTATCAAAATGGGTCTCACAAAACCTTTGCTATCATGACCACCAATGGCCTCTATGTGTGGAGTTTGAAGTGGTCAACATTTTACTGGGACAACAAAGTGGATACATAAAGTGCCCATGTTTTCTCTGCTTGTGGGATAGTTGAGCAAAGGAGCAGCACTGGAAAAATGTGACCTTTCTGCCAAGAGAAAAAATCACAAAAGGTGCAGCAAATATCATGAATCTTTGGTTGCCAAAGGAAATATCATTATTTCTCCCCAGCACATACAATTTGGGAATAAAAAATGGGATTAATGAAGCAATTTGTGAGAGCACTAAATAAGAATGGTGAATTCTTCAAATACATTAGCAGATTCTTTCCTGGACTCTGTATGGAAAAATTAAAAGCTGGCATTTTTAAAGTACCCCAAATTTGGAAATTCATAAATGATCCACATTTCGTAAGTTCCATGACTGATACTGAATCTTTTGCCTAGCACTGCTTTTTCATTGTTTTCTAGAACTTTTTGGGTAATCAGAAAGCAGCAAATTATACAGAACTGGTGCAAGACTTACTTTAAAACTTTCAAAATTTGGGTGCAACTATAAGTATTAAGGTACACTCTCTCAATAGCCATCTAGACAAATTTCCAGAAAATCTTGGCAATATGAGTGAGGAACAATGCAAGCAGTTCCATCAAGAAATAAAGGTGATGGAAGATGGATTTCAGGGCAGATGCGACAGACAGATGATGACAGACTACTCATAAGCCTTCAATGTGAAATTAAACATTGTTTTTCAAACAATTAATTGTGATTTGTTTTGGGCTGTAAATATATTCATATTGAATGTATTATCATTACATTTCAAGTGTTTGATTTTGTATAAGTACGCATATCTAGTTTCATTTAGTTGGTAGTTTTATGCAATTTACGAATAGCCTGTACTCAATGAAAAAAATTATATTTTTTTGATGCGATTTTCAGTACCTCAAAAACAAAACTACCAAAACCAATGTCACATTTGGAATTTGGAAATCAAACACACCCTAAAATGACTTTAACTTGTTTGGCAAGAAAATGTGTGTTGACCAGTGTAATCAATGTAGTGTGTTTAATAAAACCAGTGTGTTGACATGTGTAATCAATACTTATGTGGCATTAATGTTGAACTGCATTATGTTTAAAAGTAATACTCTTTCCTTCAACAGTTTACAAGGAAAATAAATAAGTTCTATCAATCTGCATATAATTTAATTTTTCCTCAGGAAAAAAAATATTGAATTTGATTGTAATTTTGTCAAAACTAAATTATTCCATAAGGAAAATTCAAAAATAAAGAAAGATATTTTCATTTAAATCCAAGAAGTTATAAAATCTATTGTACCTACCTTTCCACTGGTCATAAATAGGTACACTTTCCCTTCATCTCCTGATCCTGGTGTACTATATAAAGGTGCACCCACAAAAAGCTCATCAATGCCATCATTATTTACATCAGCTGCAGCGAGAGATGCTCCAAAATACTCCCCAGTTTTTTCTCCACTCAGTTCCTTTTTGATGTTTATAGTTGACAGGCCTATATCTTTCGAGAGATTTCTATAACTGAATACTATCACCTGAAAGGAAAGTATTTTCATAACAGCAAGTACTTCTCCATTATACACAAATTTAACAAAAGATTAGCAATTTCTCCCCCTCTTACAATGTCTTGTCTCGGTAACACTGTTAATAAATCAACTAAATATTGCTCACTATTGTTAATGCACAATACCATTTAAGGTCTAAAAACCTGACACTCATTTATTATAACATAGAAAAGAGTGATGAAAATCAGTCACATGAATTGTCTCAAACGTTTTGTGTATTTTACGATAAACGTAAGAAACTCGCGCCTGCAATCACTTCATGTAGGCAATTGCTGAAACAGTTAAGTAGAACGGGATGCATACGTGCAACTGCTCATGCAACTTGGATCCTCCAAAGTTTTCCTTATCCAATGCTACCTCTAGCACGGGAGGGAGGAATCCTAAAAAGGAAAGTAAATCCTAAACTGAGGATTTACCGGAATATTTTAATAAGAAGGAGGAAATTTCGTTTTGATCTTCTGGTGAGAGATGTGCAATCATTGAAAGGAGGAAGGTGTATGTGAAAGTTAAGGAGACATCTGCAAAAACGTCATGGTGAGTTTGTTGCTCCCTCTCTAAGAGCAAGAATAGTTATGAACCTTGTCTGTAAATTTAGATCGCAAGTGAACACATAATCGGGCCTACTGACCCCATGGTGATGCATTACCCACTGCCAATTTCTCAATGAAATATTTGTTTTGACGGTTGGTTGTTCTCCATTCACTGGGTGCATGATGTAGCTTACATGTAGAAATAGAATGCTCCGAACGTTGCCCTGCAGCCTGTAATAATTCCAATCAAGAAATGGAACACCAAGTGACCTTTGAACTGCTTGGTGAGTTTTGAGTGCGATTTGTTAAACAATTTGAGCAGACGTTTTCTAAGTCCTGATATAACGATTGTAATACTTTTTTAGACAGACACTGCTAAAAACGGCTCAAAGGAGGAATGGGACAAAAGGACGAAGAAGACAAAAATGGGTCAAGTACCCGAGATATCACAGGAAAGTTGTTTCGCAAAATTTAGTTTGATTATCTTATAAATTTAAATGTCATACAAAAAAATAAATAAATAGCGTATGCAACTCGTTTATAATGTTGTTTCATTGCGTTCGTACAAATTTGAAATCTCGCTCCTAACGTCGGCTCGTTTTCAAAACATGTAGTTATGCAATTAAGCTTAATATTATAAACTAATTGCATAAAATACTATTACAGCATCGGAAAATTATAAAATACTGCAATTTCTTCAAAACGCGCTTAATACTATCTGCTTATCGACGTTCATTTTTGTTTATATCTTAAGTCGCTCATTGATAATTGCATTAGAACTGTTTTCTTGCCTCGACAATTGTTTTGACTCATTTCCTTCTAAATTATGTATCATTTAGAGCGAGACATATTCTCGTATTACGATTCTGCAAAGCAACAATGTGCGATTTAAACCACGCACCAAGTCTTCTTGATTGTCGGTAATGTAACCTAATTTGCTACATTCTGCATTCTTCACCGGATATTCTATGAATAATGTTTGTCAGGATAGTTATATAAAATCTAAAAGTAATTTAAGTGAGCACCGTGAAGGGGTTGTTTTTCAGGATGAGACTATGACTCCATTATAAGTTACCAAACTTTTTATACCACCAATTAAACTGAAATTTATTTATTATTAATTACATTTATTTGGGTTTATGAGTTCTTTCAACTGCGAAGATCATTGAAGCCACTTAAGTGGTGATCTAAGAATTTGTTGTTAGCGATAATGATGTTTTGAGACGATGAGGTGAAGGAGATGCAACAGTGGAGGAATGAGAGGCAGGGGAAACTGGAGAACCCCGAGATCTGTCGAGTGCTCGTTGGTCCACCACAAAATCCACATGGTGTGGCCAAGGATCGAGCCAAGACCCCAGCGGTGGGAGGCGGATGAGCTAGCCATTCTGTTATGAACCTTCTTTAAAATTATCGTTCTTACTAAAATCGAAAGTCAATCGATTTATATCCATGGTACAAACATCTTAAATAGTGGAACATTAGCAGTTCACTCTGCAAATACAAGTAAAAACGAAATGTATTGAAATGAGTGAATACAAAATAATACAGTAAACTCTCGTTGACACGAATTCCGAGGCTCCGAAATTTTCGTGTTTTCCAAAAACTATATATAATACTCTCAGGTAAGAGACTTTTATTCCGTTTTGTAAGAAATCATGGAGACTAAACTTTATTCAAGTTAATTACTAATGGACAGGAAAGAAGTTGGCCCAGTCTATCGTCAAAGAGTTTCAAGAAGAAAAATACGTTTTCGTTTCCGGACAGAAGTTAATTTTTTTATGTTGTAATATCCGAAAGGGACATTTGAGACATTATTACATTTTTGGAAGGTTCCCTAGGCCCCGGGTTAACACGTGTTGTCAGAAACGATGAAAGAGGGTGCCAGCTATTATCACTTTTAAAATAATGATTTAAGAAGATATGTTTTTAAGAGAAAAATCTCTGAGAATTTCTATTGCATTTTTAGGGGTTTCTCTTCTCTTGGGTTTTCTAAGCTATTCAGAACTTCCCGTTTCAACAGGCAGAGGAGCCATTGCACTCACGTTGTCTGCAGTCGTAACGTTTATGAAAGTATTTCAAAATAAAACGTGGTGCTACAAAATGGAAGAGACTCTCCTATTAGTGTCCTATTCCCTTGAGTCTGAGCTAGCTTTTCAGTTTTGACCAACTCCTTTCCCAGCTGCCATCTATCAGCACTTAAAATACGTACTATGCATCGATTTTTACTTTCTCGCTTAGGAGTAGAGAGAAAATTACGTAATGCTGCTCTGATCTGGCTGATGTCTCGGCCCCTTGAATTTGAAACCGTTATTTTAATTCTAGGGGGTTCTTTACTTAAAGCCTCTGGGACATTTTCCAAATTTTCCAAAAATAGGTTCCACCGTTTTTGATTATATTTTGTTGTTGGATAGTATGAAAGACATTTAAGAGAACGGTGCAGGTCTCTTGTTCGTTGAAAACCCTGATTTTTGAAAAATTACAAAAGTTCAAAATTTTTTCAGTGTCTTCCTACAACAAAAATATTAAACTGAATCATTATTTTGAGTGTAGTCACTCAATTACGCACATAAATTGCTCATCCAGTTTTCTGCCTGTCACTTTTGGCCTATCAGGCCAAAATATTATGGAAGGATTAAGGATTAAAGTAATATAGGAGGGACCCTGAATGACCCCCCAAGCCACGCACACAGCGCAAAACATTCATTCCTAATGAGGAGCGTACCTAGGGCTGTGAGTTTCGAAACGTCGAAAAAAAAAGGCCTTCAAGGTTTTGAACTACAATCTAAACATCTGATGGAATCTGTAGGGAAGTGTCAGGCGACCTCTTACCTTTCCTTGTAAATCTTCTGCTCGAGGAGCGCTGCCCACATACAGTGCATCACCAAAGGGCTGAAATATTCCGGATGTCACCGCATAACCTAAAAGTGGAAGGAGTGTGTTATGAAACGAGTTACCAATATAACGTTTGGAATGAGATCATAGAGGTAGTACTATTCTACACCAGAGTGTACAAAAGCGCTAGTGTGCGGCTGCAAATTAAAAAGGAGGATGTCGGCCATTAGTATGGCAACACGTGGAGTGCACATCTGAGATGTGTTGAATGTTGTGGGGACTTTTGTTCGTGCTTTCATTGTGTGTTCGCTATATCCAAAATGGTGATGTCTTGTGCTGCATTCGCGTGTACGAACAGATATTCAAAAGGTAGTGATATATCATTTCACAAGTAAATCTTGTAATATGGATATACTAACATTCATATAATGATGCATACACTTATATCACATCAATAATCATTACTTCAATAAAATTGTTATTAATGTTTTTTCTTTTTTATTTCCCCACCTACTACTAAACTTGGTAGAGTGAATTTTAATACTAAATTGGAAAGGTAAGGAAGTAATTTTCCACATAGGACATGTGCTTGGAAAAGTACAAACACTAGTTTTCATTTAGGCTATTCAAAACTAATATGTAGGAAGTGCTGCTTGATTAGAAACTTTGAAATATAGAACTCTCTTACAGAAAAAACTAACTTGAAGATCAATTAGCTCAGTGTCTTGTTTGGTAATAATTAAAGTATTATGACTTCAACCTGGGGTGCATGCAACCCTATATCCTTACAGTATATGCTAAAAATTTAATAATAGACAATGTAAGGAATACATACACAAGCATATTTAGGACATTTTCTTGGTCCCATCTATTTCCTTACACTTCACGGACAATCATATTCTGGTAGGCCTCTTCAGTGAGTGAAAAATTACTATTTGGTATTGTGATGTGAATATGAATATGAATTCTAATGTATATAAATTTCATATGTATATAGTCAAATGTACATGAATTCTAATGTGTTTCACTGTGTGCTGTAAATCCATTCAACAGCTTTCAATGTAATTGTGTTGAAATAACCAGTCTGTTGTTTAGTTGTCTTACATCATTTGCATAATTGGCTTATTTATAAAATCTGCGAGTGGATATTATCAATTTAACTATTGTTTATAAGAGGGGTGAAATTTTGAAGCACGGGTTCCAAAAGGATTGATGTTGCAAAAAAACATTGGACGTAGTAATCTAAATGTCAGACTGAGGGTTCTACAGCTAAGGCTTCTTGCCTAAAATTAAAAATTGATCAAAAAGTAATAGTTTGCGTTCATGACAAATACATAAACATGTACCTAAATAAAAATATTAAATTTGTTTTAAAATTTCTCATGATACGACTTGGCATCAAGCTTACTTTCTTTTCAGGTAAACTTTTTGCTGACATTCTCTTCTCCCGGAATTTCAAGTATGTAGAGCATGTGACAAAGATATTTCTATCTTTTATGCACATGTGCGTATAGTCATTTCATAATTTTGGTAAACTGACGTGTTTCAAGTAGCATGCGTTATATTTAGAAAGTATATTCGCATTTGAATGTATCGTATTTGAAATTCCCACGCAATGTTGCCATACTAATGGCGTCTGGCCGCTGCTTCAATTTCCAACCGACTTTCCTTCAGATGGCATACCGGGTGGTAGGGCCTTGAATGAGATCCTCAAATCGTGAGAAGAATAGAGATTCGAAAACGACCATCACAGCAGTTTCTTCTTTTAATCGCAGCACTTTCGAATTCTTATCTTAAAATGTTTCTCTTCCCAGCTTTACTCCACATATTCGTAAGTTTTATGTTTCTGTAGGTGTAACGCGTAGAAAACGACCTTGTATGCAATGAGGGGTAGTGGCGGCCGGTGAGGTGAAAATTAGGAGGGGGCGGCATGCATGTCCGAACTATCACACACATATTCCGTCTTCAAAATATTTCTTAAACGAGAAAACTATATTGAATTGAATTGCCTTTTTTTCAAAGCGAGACTCAGGCCATGAGGCCTGCTCTTCCGTCTGACCACGCAAAGCTCCTTTCACCAACTAGCGAAGAAAGAAAGTATTCCAAGGGCGACGAAACAGGTGACTTTGAATTTAGCTCAGAAGTGTCATTTAGGCTTGAGGATTTTTCACATGCAGTAAATCTACTAACACGGGACAGCCGGCTTTACTTCCCCTCCGAAGGAAGGCGTGCGAAGGATTTTTTCGCCCCTAAAGATCCATGGCTTCGATCGGGTTTGAACCCGCGAACTTCGGTATAACAGTGCGGTACGCTAACGTTACACCATCGCCGCCACGCTATAGTCTGTATACAACCGATTTGCATGCATCAGCATTTTAATCCTTGTCTACGACAACTTTTACGTTGATTACGGAAGATTCAATTGTGATTTCTAGCAAACCCAACAGTAATTTATGAAATTAAATGAAGGGGTCGGTATTCTTAGTTTAGTTAATAGACGGTGACTCTGCCGAACAAATCCCTAATAGCAGCAGGCTGCCCACACCCAAACCCCCATTCTTTCTCAAACTTTCGTTGCCTCGCATGTACCTGCTACGATCGGGCTCTGGATAGTCCACGACAAGACCCATTTTAAAACCACTTATGTTTCGCTTAAGCGGGTACATACAACTAAATTCGTCCTCAAACAATGCGATGGTGGTATGCACAAATCATGTGACTAGATTTATTGCAAGTTTAATACTTTCTGCAACTTTTTCCGAGGGAGGTTTTTCTGGGGAGGGCGCCGTCCTAGAGCCCTTAAACGCAGCAGCCGCCACTGGTGGGGGCTAGCTTCAGGACGGCGTCCTACTCTCCGCGCTGTGTGATCGTGGGAAGTTCTCCAAACGTGGCATCTTGCAAGGGCGGATCCACACAACGGTCAACTGGTGCCAGGCGATTGGCTCCTTATGGGTGGCACGCTACAGCGCTCGAAGAGCGTTACCGATACCGAACGAGTGGTGTCATGACATTGGACGACTGTGTGAAGGGAATGTTGCTCACGGCAACCGATGGATATGACGGGGGTATAAATAATAGCACATTAGAGAACACCGAGAAACGCAATAACATAATTCGAACGAAAGCCGCAGTACACAGCCCTGTCAATCAAGTGTCGTTCCGAGTTTGATTTGTTTTCGTCAAAGAACTGTAAAAACTGTATGTGACGTATGGGAGAAAACTATAATCTGCGCAAGTTGTCTTGAGCTCCAGAATCTCTACCCCCCCACTTTTTACTATACGTAAGTGAATCAAGAAAACAGTACTAATAAAGCGAGTTTAGCAACAGTTGAAAAATTATACATTTTCCCTCTCCCGAGTTACAGAAAACTTATTTGCATTGGTATACGATTTACAGATTTGATTTTGTGGCTGAAAATAGCAACCGACATCCCTGGCTCTATTCTTACTACAACTAGCAAAAAGAGAGCTCCATAAAACGTGCGCATAGTGGGCACATTTATGTCCAGAAGCAAAACAAGGGACTGTCTCAGCATTTGCTCAATGGTTCAGGGTTGTAAATTAACGGATATGTACTATGTAGATTGCTTGTAATGAACTATTTATACTGACACTTGATGAAGGTGATTTCCACGGCGTGTGAATTGATATATTGAATTAATATATTTTATATATATATATATATATATATATATATATATATATATATACATATACGCGATTTAAATGTAATATGAACAAAAGAAAAAATTGAGTTTGAATTGTTTTTACGAAAATTTGACATTACCACCGTACCGGCGTTGCAATACAATACAGCAATGGATATTTGAAAAGTTATTCCAAGAATTTCATTGATGGACGGTGACATGGATGGAAAAGAGATTTGTTCACATTATTACATATATAAGTAAATGCGCTTTAAATATTGTTTAATAAAGTTTCTCGAAAACTCGAATTTTCTGTGAAAATGAGCTCAAAATTCCTTATTTTCAGAAACGCTCAAATGCCATTTTCTCAAAAACGGCTCCAAATTTGTCTTCAAACTTCTCGTGCGGATAGGGCTAATTGCACTGTTTAAAATGACAGAATTAATTTTGGTGTTTTTTTTTTCAAAAATTACACCTCTTACACCTTTATATGTTTATTTTCAGCAATTTGTATACATCATTGCATTTGTGAGTGAAAGTGCTCAAAATGACTTCCAATGAAGTTTCTCGAAAACTCAATAGTTTTCTGTGACAAAGAGCTTTCAATGACAATTTCCATATAGGACGAGATTATAGCCTTCTATGATATTCTCAAAGTAATATTTCGGTTCTGCCACTAGAAAACCGAAAAATCGTGAAAAAATGTACATAAGTCATGAATGATTGTATCTTTTAATCAGCAGCCACAACAGAATATACGTGCTGAATGTGCATACATGCTGCATAAACGCTGTTTTTAATCTTAAAACAAAAGTGTAGTTGACTGAATCAAAAGCACACTCCTTCATTGGCGTAGGGGATTTTCCAGAGGGTAAATTTCACCCCCACCCCCAAAAAATTCGGCAACTATGAAATAGTTGCTGAATGCTAAAAACATGTATGTTTGTGGGGGAGACTCTAAACCTAAGTTTCAACTTGCTGGTATAAGAATATAGTAGGTAGAACTTCAATGTAACCAGAATAGAAAGAATAACATATTACACACACATATCTTAACATACTTTTCAAACAATTGCCAAGTTATTTAAATTTCATTTTGTTATTTCTAACAAATTCTATTTGAAACTATACACATTTACTCACCGAAATAAGAATCGTTGCTTAATGCGGAAATCGACACTCCATAATTTTCCATTGCTACATTATTTTCTTGAAAATCATGGCGAAAGAGCGAAACAGTTCCTGAAAACATTACCGTCACTTATTATGCGCATTCAATCTTATATTTTACTAGAGAGATATGTAAAATTAGTCTACATTAGGTAAAGGTGTCGTCTTGGCACATACCTCGGCCGGAAAATAAGCCGGGACCTCCAACCAACATGGTTTGACCTTTTTCCTGAAATCATATAATAAAATGAAAAAATCAAATACTAATATCATGAGTGGACATTCATTTTGTTTAATTATTAGTAGATAAAATTATCTACAACATTTTCATCAATAAAAAAAACATAGTCAAAATTATCTCGAAAGAATGTTGAAATTAAGCGAACTGAGACGTTGCTTCAGAGATAGTAACAAGCTACACTTTCATAAAAATTGAGATATTTCCTTATTCTCATAATTAAAAATTGAATTGACGTTTTATTAACTCTGATGCGGTTATCCAATTAGGAGCTACAATTGCAAATATTAAGTCGCAACAAAGCTCCCGGTTGGATAATGACCCTCGCTGATCAATTGGACTTCATTATTACTTCTAATGTTGCGTGACATTTTAGCCAGTACAAAGCAAAATGAAGAGGCAAAAAAGACTGTTTTAGATTTGAATATTGCTTTGCAAATAGTGAAATATCAGGAAAGGATGACAGAACTTACTTTTAGTAGTTCAATTATGTTCAGCCTATTTGAATTCCATTAAATTTTGTTCTACAACTAATATTAAAATTAAGTTATTTGACCCTTCTGTTTACTAAACTTAAATATTTTATTAATGTATTATTTTTACTACTTTTAATCTATTTATTCAATAGTCACGGCATATTTTAGCATATTTTACTCCGTATTTTGGAATGCATTTTTTAGTCCATATGTACAACGTATTTAGGTATAACCCGACCAAGGGAACTGTGGGACTGAAGAAAGATCGGCGTATCTGATTGTGAGAATTAACAACAGGGACAGTTGCGTCGCGCGTTAGCGTTGGGGTAGTACGGTCTGGTGCATTCATGTTCGTGTTCCTGTTCCAAAGTAATAAAACATTTTTGCATTTTATTTATATTTTATGTCTTATAATAACATAGTACGTAATGCTAATTAATCGGCCCAATTACTTTTCTTCAGATAATTTTTCATAGAAACATTACATTAGTCACACAAAAAGCACTTAATTATTTGATTACTCATTAACGTTTTGAAACACAATACATTAAGTTGTATTTTATGGGAATATGGAAGTTAAAGAAGAGATTCCTGGATGTTTTTCGTTAAATCTATAAACGTAATGTACTCTTGTAGTAAAATTTGTTGTGTAGCATGAATGGAATACAATTACTTTTAGGGACTCAAACTACTTCCATTCTTTATATCGTAATCAATATTTATTAATATAATTATCGAACGTGTCAGCATTTCCCCATGGTTTTAAATGGACTGTCACGGGTATTGTTGAATAAAAGATGGCATTACAAAAGGGCCATATATACGTCTTTGGGCCTTGGTCTAGATCAGTGCAAGGAGTGTGCAGTGCGGAAGGGGCAAATTCAGTTTTCACCTAAGCCTTTTTAAAAAGAACATTTATTTTATGACATGATCATTTGAAATCTGCCCAATTTTTATGAATTTTCAGGTGGTCTGTTTTAAAAAAAGTGAGCATACAAATAAGCAGAAAAAGCAATCGTCTGTCATCGGGAGAAAATCCATTTCCCTTCCGATTATTAAATTCCGTCAAGATTTGCATCCACAAGAAGATCACACTCGCTATCCTTCTCATGGCGCTTCATTTTTATGATTACGCAAATGCGTACATCATACACGCGCAAAAAATACAATCACATCTTGAATTCTCCTAATTTGGAATCGTCCAAATGACTGATTTATTAACGTTTTAAAATAAGAAATCCAAGATGAATACCTGTAGCTGATGAACAGAAAATCCTATTTGAGGCGATCCATGATCAGCCATTGTTTCGCCATCTATAGTGTAATCTTGGTTACCTGAAATACAATAAAGTGTTATTCAGGGGGTACATATTCTGATTTCTCAACATTTATTAAATTAATACATTTTCACACTTTCTAGAGTTTTTAAAGAACTTGTGTGAAAGCTCTCGTAATCATGGGTAAAAGAAATTAAGATTTAGCGAATAAATCAGCAGTTTAGTAGTTGAACACGACTGAATCAGGATTCGCTTAGAAATTAATATGCGATTTACCCAATATTTTAAAGATAAATTTTATATCTTAGTCAACATTATCTCGCGCATAGGCTAGTTAGGCCCCACCGACTATAACTTCTGCTGATTATTAAACACGTCAAAAGATCCGAAGAAACGGAGCTATCCGATAAAACAAGTATCATCTTTGCAATATGAATTTATTAGCGATGGCTGAGGCGACAAAGATGACGTTTGTATTATTATTATTTCATCCGTAAATTGTGACATTACATCAACACTCTCACAATATTTGAGCTACCGTCATTGTAGAACATGACTGTGTGACTGTCATGTCGAAAGGATTCTTATGCTCTAAGAATACTAGCGATTTTTTAGGTGTTATTTGAGGAAAGAATCTTGTTAAACATATTTTAGAGGAAAATTTCAAAACCAGCATGCAGTTCTACTTGCAAAATATGCAGTTCTACTTGCAAAACCACCTTTGGAGTCTCATTTGGCTTCTCAATTTCTCGATTCATCTGATCTACTGACGTTATGGTTACCTATTGGTGGAGTGTGGAGTGGAGTGTGGAGTGGAGTGGAGTGGAGTGGAGTGTGGAGTGGAGTGGAGTGGAGTGTGGAGTGGAGTGGAAATTTCATTGTTTCACCCTGCCATCAAATCTCAGTAGTGACAACCATCCTGATACACCAGTATCTAGTTCCTTACCTACGTTGCCAATGAGTCTACGTCTGTCAACGTAATCATCGTTAGCCTTCATGTCATAAAGCCAGTAACACATTCCAGGCATATGCAAATCATCCTGCATTTCTTTATATGCTGGATTGCATACCTAGAAAAAGAATAAGACGTATTTACATTTTAAAAATATGGTATATTATTTTAATCTAAATATTTATATGTGAGCTTCCAAGATAAAAAGAAGTACAATAGCATTGACTAAAAAGTAAAGATCTGTGTCCAAGGTGAAGAGATTGGAAGTTAAAGGTAATGACCGAATTTAAAGCCATTTTCATTCAATAACGTGATTATAATATAATAATTACTTCAATTACATCAAATAATAATATAATAACAAAATTATTTGTTCTGTTGAAATAATATCGTTGAAGCATTAGACAATCTAAAAATATTGCTTGCTTAAGCACGAGGCAGCGCAGCGTTTCTAAATCACTGTTTTCAAGGAGAATTACCGGAAGGACAGAACATCACGACCACGTCACTACCCTGCCATAAGAAGTGTTGGCAGACCTAAATGTCTCATAAAAAGACCAGATCTCGTCAACAGTTCTAATGGCACAATATATGAGAGAAAGTTATGATTATCACCAAAATTTGAATCTTGAATATAACGAAGATTAGCGACGAATATGCAGCGTGAACAGAATTGCTCAAGTCTATTCAAAGAAATTTGCGAGTCCGAAATCTGGGTGAAATGCGCGATTTGGAACCCCGAATACGTCACGGTGTGATTCACTCATCACGACAGAAATGTCTCATGAAAAATAAGGAATATACCTACCACCATCCCATCCTTTCCTAGCAACGCGTCCATAGATCCTCCAAGAGTTCCATTGTTAACGTTTAAGGGATGTTCCAAGCCAGAATCCGTCTCACCTGCAAAAAGAAAACTTATCATAAATGACACATACACTGCTGTTTGTGAAAATTCGACATCCTATTATCAAATATAGAGAAAAAAGATAAAATCGACACAAATACACACATATTTGGGTGTAGATATTGATCTCCAGTTAAAGTTTAACAAACATGTAACACGAGTATGCCAGAAAGCAAAATCTCTTTTCATGAAACTGAGACGAATTGCTGGTGCGAAAGGACTCATTAATAAGAAGGCATTGCACGTGGTTTATAAGGGTGCTTTTCTTCCTATAATAACATATTGTGCTTCTACTTGGGTCAGTGAAACTAGTAAGGTACTAATTAAAAGAGAATTGAATAAAGTGCAAAGAGCTGCCCTTTTAACTTTAACAGGTGCGTATAGAACTACCTCGAGTGCGGCACTGCAGGTGATCGTTGAGGAGTTGCCTCTAGATCTATCAGCGCAACTTGCAGCTGTTAAATATAAAATTCGAAAAGGTGAGACTACTTTCTTCCTTGGTAGAGAGGAAATTACACTCCATTCGTTAGAAAAGGGTTATAGAACATCATTTATTAAAGCAATTGAGGTGTGGCAGCATAGATGGGAGACAAGCGACCCGGGTAGAGACACTTATGCTTTTCTACCTAATGTGCAAGCAAAAATGGAGTGTAAACATTTCCGGTCATCAAGAGCCATGGCACAGATTATTAGTAAACATGGTCCATTTAGAGCAAAACTGTTTAAAGTGAAACTAGTCAACTCTCCCGTTTGTGAGTGTGGGAATCAGGAGACGGCATTGCACCTCTTGTGTGAATGCCAACGTTGGGCAAGAGTGCGCTTTGAGTTGGAGCAAAGACAGGGTATTCAGGTGGTTGAAAGTGCGATTCCTAATTTAATTTCAATTAAAAGATTTTATGCCGAATTAGAAATGATGGCCCAAAAAATAATTGCAGCTCAGATTTCCATAGATTAAGTTAGTACAATAGTTATGAAATTAGTAATATGTGTAGGAATGTATTTATGTAAATGTATAAGCATGTATTTGTGTAAATGTATAGGTGTGTATTTATGTGATGTGTATGTATTTGTGAATAGATGTAGATAATTGTGCTGCTCCTGGTCTTATGCTGAGCCTAATAGTAATGTTAAGGCTGGGTATATTTGTTAGTGTAACCAGTGCCAATCAGTGCTCACCAGCTTGTGTAAGCTGCTTGCAAAGCGCGTGGGAGGATGGCTTCTTAAATGTTTTGTTGCAGATTGGTGGTGAATTGTCTTATGAGAGCGAATGAATGTAGATTGATTGTGTTCCAGGTTTCTTTTCAGTTATTGATGTAATGATTATTGTGTTGGAGAATTAAAGGCGTATTGTAAGCAACGACATAGTCACATAGGTTGGAGCAAACGCTCGAGGACTTATGCCTACGCCGCGGTCTGCCGCCGCTTGCGGCAGGATGTATCCTTTGAGTTGATAAATAAATACTTCTATAAATGCACTGACATCGATGCCTTCAAATATGCCCCCGTGACGTCATGTGATATAAAGAGGAGCTTTTCCAGATACAAAACTATCCTTAGCGTCAACTGTAGGTCTTTTAAGATGCAAAACCCGAAAATGCACCTTGTGATCCAATGCAACTCTCCGGAAACTTAAGACAGAGGAAATTGAAAATCATTAATCAAGAAGTATACAGTAGTAAAGCAAGACATTTTTTTCATGTGTTTTATTGTACTGTACTTGATTTGTTTTATAGACACATGCAATTTCTTTTAAATGCTAGTTAGTTCCAATGACTACAAAAATTAAGTACTACACTCACAATCTCTTCTTGAGTGAATTTTGAATTTATGTTATACCAAAAAAATCAACAGGAATTTCAAAGAAATAAACTTATATAAAGTCATATTTTATTTGTCATATTTATATATATTTTAGGTCATTAATGCTTGCATATTTCGCTGATTTAGGTCATTAAAATCCGGGCCCTAGTGATCATGTCTGCGTCGGCGGTTCGACGCGTCTGCTGAGGGCTGGACTGGAGACACGCATACCACTGCGTCGAATTCTGTTAACCAGAAAATACCAACGCCTGAGACAGCAATGGGCACGTGAACGTGTTCACTGGTGTGCTGAGTGGCAAAATGGTGGTACAACGATGGCCGCATATGTGTTCGACGCTACCGTGGTGATCGCAATCTACCAGCCTGCATGGGTCCGCGCCATAGCGGACAAACGCCAAGTGTGATGATTTGGGACGCCATTGGCTACAAAGTGCGATCCCGCCTCGTACGTATTGAATGCAATCTGAACAGCAAACGCAACATTAGGAAGGTTTTAGAGCCCGAGTTACTGCCTCTCCTGCAAGCAGCTCCACATGCCATATTTCAGCAGGACAATGCCCAACCGCATGTGGCGAGGAATGTGCAAGCTTTCTGCGAAGAACGACGGGTACTACTGCTTCCCTGGTCCACACGTTCGCCTGACATGTCGTCTATTGGACATGTCTGAAATATGATCGGTCGGCAACTTGTTCGACCTGGTCCTTCTGCAGTCAATGTCAATGCTTCATGGTCGCGCATAGAAACCGCGTGGCAGTCTGTTCCACAGCAGCATATCTAGGCTCTCTTTCAATCCATGCCACAAAATCTAGAGGCTCTGATGGTAGCGCGTGGCGGCTTCACACCGTACTTAATTATCAATGTCAAAATGCAGGTACAGGTCTGTAATTCTAATCATTTGTACATTGTGATATTCCTAATCTATGGAGTAAATTTCATTTTAATAGTATGTCTCTTTTTTGGTGTTGCAATTTCACAAACATCAGTGTGCACGCTCTTTTATTCATCAGCTGAAAACGCCGAGGAAATTCCTCACTATCTTTTCTTGAATAGGAATTTTAGTTGCTTGCTTAGCAGCTGAATCTACCAGGTTATTGCCTTGAATTCCTTTATACGATGGTATCCATGAAAGAATTACGTCTATTTTATTATACGACAAATAATTGTAGATATTGATGATATAATTTATAATTGCTTCATTGTTACTTGGATAACTCAAACAATTTAGTACACTCAATGAATCAGTAAATATAATGTATTTGTCGTCTTCTTTTTCTTTAATGTATGTGAGTGCCGCAAGGATAGCATTAGCTTCACAGTAAAAAAATAGAGCAAAAATTTTGTAACCGAGTACGAAGAAAATTTCATTAATTTTGACTGCGATGCCGGATCCAAACTTGGAAAGTGAAACGTCTGTATAAATTTGAATGTAATCTTTATATTTATTTTGTAGTTTTTTGAATAGAGATTAGTATACAGTATCAGAAGTGTCTTCTTTGATTTAAGAATTGAGAATTGTATTTATTTTGAGTAATGGGTCAAGCCATGGAGGGCTGAGTATTAGATTAGCAGGATGGATTTTCAGAAAAATAATATCATCTTCTTGAAGAAGAGTATTCAAGAAGATTTCTTTAATATTTTTGAAATAATATTTCCTTTCTACCATTAGGAAACCGAAGAATTAAGAAAATGTAAAAAAAATGTAATTTAGACGGCGATAGATGTCAGCTGGCAAGAGTATGTGGCAAGTCCGAATAGCTAGTGCAGACCAAAGGAAATAGAAAACTAATATGGGAAAGTCTGTGCCATTCTGTAGCACCCCTAGTTCGTTATCACGGCCAGGCAGTGATTTTTTTCTTCTAAAAATCCGCGTTTTTTCGCGTATCATTGCATAACTTTCCTTATACTAATATATATCTTATATACGTATGGATACGGGAAATTAAAAAATGCTTTGGCATACCAAGTAAAACATTACAGACCCAAATATTTCAAGAAATAGCGTACCCCGTGAGAAATGCCATGCAAAACTATTAATATTACTTTCTCTAGTTATGTAGTGGAAATATATTGTTTCGATTTTCGAAACAAAGAACCATTTAAAGAAACCAAATTTCTTTCACCACAAACAATTAAATGTTATCTTCCTACTTAGTAATACACAGTATGTTACGCTGATATTTTTACGATTACAATATTACTGTAAAAATGTACAGCTAATTAATACCCGGCGCCTCCTTCAAATTTTGGCTACTTTAGGTACAATCATTCATAACAATCAGTGCATCTCCATTCACCTGTCTATCTCTGTGGCTCCGGCAGTAATGATCATTCCTGATCACG
The DNA here is from genome assembly GCA_031308135.1 of Acheta domesticus. Lineage (NCBI taxonomy): Eukaryota > Metazoa > Arthropoda > Insecta > Orthoptera > Gryllidae > Acheta > Acheta domesticus. The sequence continues at coordinate 152,583,074 of JAHLJT010009436.1, read as the reverse complement.
ATCACGTCATGAAAAAATTCCTACATTTTGAATGTCCTACGGAAAGAATACCAAACACAATTTGACTAGACTGTTTTCCTTAGTTCAAACCACTACTTCTTCCGGCCGATAATTGCTACTCCAAAAAGGAAACAGGAATGGCTGCCGTCGTTTCAGTTTCCAATATCCTTCCGCCTTTGCCAATTTTCCAGTCCGTTACCTCATACTACGTTCACACTCGTTATGCAGTTGATTTTTCCAATTTTTACTTTTGCAAAATACTATGGCATAAAACTACGAATTCGTTGAATCATTTTAATTTCTGGTTATGAAAATGTAACAATACAATACAGTAACAACATATAACAATAATCTCAGGTGGGACAGATTTAATACAGTATGTCGGCTGTGAGTTCATTTTCATCGTTTATAATTGTCACTGGAATGTCAGAGAAACAAGTCCAGTTTGATCTTGCTTCATCGAATCAAGAGCTATAAATAAAGTTTTAATTATGGGATGTTTGAAGTTTGCGAAGGGTAGGGGTTCTACGGTATTCTTTTTAATTCTAATTAATATAGTAATTGAGTAATTTAGGGAACGTGCGGTCATCTTTTATTCAGTCGAAGCAACTGCTCCCACTGAAATATTGTATGTTCTACTTTACTGGCGTAAGAGCCGACTTTTGTAATTAAAAAGCAATTGTTAGGATGCATTGTTTTTCGACACGCATGAATGCAGTTACGATTTTGCAGGGATAGGATCTCTCACGAGACCCCAAATCAAGAAGCAGACACCCTCCTGAGGTCGGAAAGTATTTTTGAATCGTCTTGTGTAATGTAAAATTATAAGTGTGGTTTGTATAATTTATTTTGCACATAATATTTGTATCAGTTTCCTTACGCTCTAGCTTAAGATCTAAGGTCACCTAAACATAACTTGCTTAATGCTGGTGTTATCATTTCTAATTTAACTACACACTTGCGTCGTACAGTACGACAATTTACATCGTTTTACAACGACTATTTACACTTCCGCTTACCCATATTTCCCTGGATATAAATAAAAGTCAAACACGATACATGACATTCTTCCGTTTTGTTCTTCCTAAATCTTTCCGTTCATAGTTTTGTATTTCCTTTGGAGAAAGAGAAAAGGCGAAGAGAGAGAAAGAGAAAAGGCGAAGAGAGAGAAAGAGAAAAGGCGAAGAGAGAGAAAGAGAACAGGCGAAGAGAGAGAGAGAGACAGAGAAAGGCGAGGAGACAGAGAAAGGCGAAGAGACAGAGAAAGGCGAAGAGACAGAGAAAGGCGAGGAGACAGAGAAAGGCGAGGAGACAGAGAAAGGCGAGGAGACAGAGAAAGGCGAGGAGACAGAGAAAGGCGAGGAGACAGAGAAAGGCGAGGAGACAGAGAAAGGCGAGGAGACAGAGAAAGGCGAGGAGACAGAGAAAGGCGAAGAAACAGAGAAAGGCGAGGAGACAGAGAAAGGCGAGGAGACAGAGAAAGGCGAAGAGACAGAGAAAGGCGAAGAGACAGAGAAAGGCGAGGAGACAGAGAAAGGCGAGGAGACAGAGAAAGGCGAGGGAGACAGAGAAAGGCGAGGAGACAGAAAGACGTTTTGCACGTTTTAGGTAATGCTTCTTGAAAATTGCACATTTTGGGATTTTACTGGACGAATTTGGAAGATTCATAGTTTTATTGCATTAAATATCATTTTTATATTATCAACTAGTTTTAATTCATCTTTTTTAAAGGTTTCATTTAAGAAAAAAAAGTTTTTATTCGGGTGGGTTGTGAAACCCGAGGGTCGTTTAACATGTATCAAATCCGCATTCTACTTAATATTTCTGAATTATTGCAGCATATATATGCTGTAACCACGAACTAGGTCCGCGGGCCCTTGGTAGCGGCTGCTCAGCCAACGGTATTGTTGGGTGTCTATCTTCGAAATCGGATCATATATCCGTTTTGTCAGTCTTCTCTTAACTTACCAACAACAGACTGCGTGCGCGAGACACATTTACGACCTTACGTCCGGGGGCGAAGCTTAGTGACAAGCTGCATTGCGTTACATATTCATCGAATTTCTCGGAACAGATGTTGCCCTGAGAGACTGAACGCAGTTTTTGACAGTTTTAGCAGCGTTCACACGTGTGAGAAATAGAGAAATGTAAGGAGAGGGATAGAGAAAGGCGAGGAGAGGGATAGAGAAAGGCGAGGAGAGGGATAGAAAAAGCGAGGAGAGGGATAGAAAAAGGCGAGGAGAGGGATAGAAAAAGGCGAGGAGAGGGATAGAAAAACGCGTGGAGAGGGATAGAGAAAGGTGAGGAGAGGGATAGGGAAAGGCGAGGAGAGGGATAGAGAAAGGCGAGGAGAGGGATAGAGAAAGGCGAGGAGAGGTATAGAGAAAGGCGAGGAGAGGTGTAGAGAAAGGCGTGGAGAGGGATAGAGAAATACGAGGAGAGGAAGAGTCGAGAAAAAGAGGCCAGAGAGAGAGAATGAGAGATGAAAGAGGCGGAGAAGAAGAAGAATCTGAATCTTTCCAGTCAGCAGATTTTAGCACTGCTTTCCATATTAGTCGGCGTTCCTTAGTGGCTCTAGAGGCTTGCGAGAAATGCGCAATGCGGATACACTGTTTGCGTTCTCTCTTTGGGAAGTCGCCATGCCGCTCCAAGTCCGAAGTAACGTGTCCGGTTGACGAGTGCAAGCTCTCGGAACGGGAGGTGGCGTCGAGTTCGGAATAAATTAAGGGACTGCTCTTTCTTGCGGTAAAAGCTCGAGCTTTTAGTGCGAATCAGGCCTTGCTCCTGAATCAGAAGCTCTGAGCTTCCGATTGTATGAATACTTTTTGTATTGTATGTATTGTACATATTGTTGTATTGTATTGTGGTATCGTACCAGGGGGCGTAGCGTCCATGGATGTGGATGATGTTACATACCCTGACAATATGTTATTTTATTTTACAATTATTGTAAATTGTCCATTTGTTATTTTCTTTTTCCACTAAAAATATTTCATTATATTTCAAACATTGCGCTGTTGAGAATTCGATTCTTCACAAGAATGAACGAATCAGTCTGAAATGCCGCCTGACCTGCGCTGAGAATCAGATACACACTGACCCATTACATCCAGGGTGCCTACCGTGGTGCGTACGAAAAAGCTGTCGTTTTACGAAACTTCTTTGTTCTCTTCGGTGTTGGTAAGAGAACGAGTTTAATGAATGAATATTGTCATTTTATTTAAGTTTTATTACCTTATTTTAATGCATTTAGCAACTATATATTTGTAGACAATTTAGGTTAGGGATTGTGCTGGTTGAATGCACAAGGGTATGTAACTGTGCAATGCACATTTGTGCCCTGGAATGGCGAGCATCACGCGATCCAAAGTGCCTACATAATTATGGAGTCGTATTTTTGTGCCGTAGACAAATTATAACACATGAGAAACAGTTAAAAATATTTGGAAAAAATGAGAGGATAGAATTTTATTTAAACAGCCAACAAAGGCTATGATGAGCAATACAACGGTGATATAAGGGAAAAAAAGGAAATTCTGTCACACTTCATTCGAGTTGAATGCTTGTTTGGGTTACAAGGGCTTGTATTTTCTACCAAAATGAAAATAGGGGATCATCAAATAGAGAAAATTTCATGGAAAATATAAGTGAAATAATGAAATATGATAAAACTGACAAGAATGATATGAAAATTCCAGTGTTTCGTGCAATCTCATCAAGAAATTCACATTCATTGGATTTCAAGTGTGAGCACGGTTATGTCCCATGAAATTAAAAATGAAATTTCTAAAGCCTCTTTTGTCTCCGCCGTACTGGATGAAATCCTTGATGTAAGCAGCAAAGGACAACTGTCAACTGTGTTTCATTACGTATCTGTAAATTCATTGATTTTCTCTTCCCTATTATATTTTTATTATAGATCATTGTTTTCCATTTTAAAGATTATGCCAACTCTACTGGGTTCGAAATCATATGAATTGGACAATTTTGAAAACCATTGGGTTTAATAGTCCTCTTATTATTAAAGTATGAGGACACACATTTATATTTTGATAGGTCGTGAACTTAAAAAGTCAACTTTTTCTAACTTTCAACCAGTGAACTACATGAAGTACGTGAGCTATTATTACTTTTACTGGATCAGTTTTCTGTGCTCTAATTGATCAAAGTGACAGAAATGGCATTGGTGAATGAGAAATATTTAAATTATAATTAAAGTTTTAAATTATTTTCTCATTTCTCGAGTTACATACCCTAAGCCAAAACTCAGGCTACGCCACTGTATCGTACCAAGCAAACAGCATGCCTGAGCCGGAAGCTGTAGTGAAAGGGTGCACCATAGCTAAAAATAAAAGGGCGACCGACAGGATCTGACTGCTCCAGGAAACATACCACGCAAACAAAGTGTTGAGAAAGGTTAGTGACGAGTCTGGGACGATTGTGCAAGACCCCTGGAATTGGCTAGCCATCGAGCCTGGGGACGCAGACAGCATGACGCCGGGTGGGGGAGACGGGGGTGTATGTAAGGCGGGCGCTTTCTGCGCTCGCGGAGATTCAGATAGATTCGTACAACTTGTTAGTCGAGAGGCTGGATGGGATCTCCAGTGCACTCCAGCACTTGGTTTCCGGGGCGGAGACCGGTTTTTGGCGCCAGGCCATGTAGGTTCTTGGATACCGGGGGACTTAACGTCCGATTGCATCGCATCATGTGTTGTATCTGCTTTCGAGCACTGGCACTGAGCTGTAGGGCCTAGGGACGGTCGCGGCATTTTCGCGGCTAAGGGGAAGAGAAAGGTTGCCGGGGTGTATTAGTATTTGTAAAAATTTCTTTAATTGTTAAGTTCTTGTAAATAAATGTAAATATTGTTACCTTCAACGCAGTGTCTGTGTCATTCACTCCAGTACGTCATAGTGTTGTATGTACTGTACGTATTGCACTTTATTGTATGTATTGTACGTATTGATGTATACCTTTTCCTCGAAGGACAACTAAATAGTTTTATTCATAGGCGCTCCCTTGGAGGGAGGGGGAGGGAGGGGGACTATGGGGCTTCACCCCTCACTCGAAAAAGATGACACGTATTAAATAATATAGTTTTCACTAATTTTTAATAGTAACAAAAGTACCTCAGAATCTCAATTAAGTGCACTGTAACTAAAAATCAACAAATAACTAGTGGTGGTACAGAATGGCACAGACTTTCCCGTACTAGTTTCCTATTTCCTTTGGTCTCGGCTAGCTATTCGGACTTGCCATTTTCTCTTGTCACCTGTCATCTATTGAAACCCAAACCACATTTTTTGACATTTTATTAATTTTTCGGTTTCTTAATAGTAGAATAGAAATATTATTTTAAGAATATTAAAGAACAGTAAAACCTCGTTCTAAATGGCAATTTCCTTTGAAAAATTTGGAGCTGTTTTTAAAAAGAAGGCGTTTAAGCAATACTCCAAATGCGAAATTTGAAGCTCTCTTTCACATGAATCGTAAAACTTCCTTTGAAGTAATTTGAATCATATACACTTACAAATAAAATAGTGTTTACAAATTGATGGAAATGTACATGTTAACGGTGTGAGAGATGTTTAAAAAAATTACATCTGTGCATTTTTTTAGTACCCCAAAATGAACTTTACGTCAAGGCCTATCAGTTTGAAGAAAAAGTTTGGAGCCATTTTTGAGAAAATGGCGTTTGAGCGTTTCTGAAAATGCGGAATATTGAGCTTGTTTTCACAGAAAACGGTTCAGTTTTCGAGAAACTTTACTTGACATTATTTAAAGCGCGTGTACTCATTCATATAATAATGTGAACAAATCGCCGCTAATGTAAATATTAAGGACGTGAGAGACAAGTCAAAAAAATTACATTTTGTATTTTTTGAAAAACCAAAAGAATAGAGCAATATGGCGTTCATGTTATCTCATAGAGTACATTAGGCACTATTCTTACTAAAAGTTTAAAGAAAAAATTGGAGCCGTTTTTGAGAAAATCTTGTTTTTGTAATTCTTTAAAATAGCACATACTGCATGCAATATTGCGCGAAAACGATTAAAATTTTCAAAAATATGTACGTGATTTTAATGAAAGAACACACTATGGAGAACTAATTTTATTTGAAGGAACAATCTCTTTATTTGAAGGAAATTTTGGCAATTTTCGAAAATTCAGTGTTAACAGTGAATTTAGGACGTATGCCACCTTAATAAGTGATTTTTCTCTACTCTTACAAGTAATTCGAAGCAAGAATTCGGAGCAGTTTTTTGAGAAAATTTTGAAAATGTCAGGGGAGCTTCATGTAAAGTAGAATTTAAAAAAAATGTTTGAAGAAAGTTTTTCAAAATCTCAAAGCTTCGACTAGAGTCAGATGGACGAGGGGTTTCTTCAATTTGAAAAGAATCCGACGTATGGTTTAGGCGCTAGTAGTGTTCACAGACGGATGTTTTCCTTTCAATTGGTTTTTCGGTATCAAGGACTTACAAAACGGGGATTCTGGCAACACCACGTGATGGGATTTTTTCTTAATTTAGTAACTGGTTTTATCCACTTTTTCCTTGTCAGGGCCCGGAAACGAATTTTTTCATGCCGAAAATTTACCGTTTTTCTCGCGCAGCATTCCGTATACATACGTATATTACTCCGTATATAGGCCATTCCACGTCAAATCGCACAAAAAAGACCAAAATTTGACCTTCGTATTTGTAATTATCTCTATTTTTTCTATTTGTTATATGGATCAAATAAGTGAACACGTGTATTTTTATTTTTTTCTAACTTTATTATTTTCGGAAATATTGTATAATGAAATTTGCTAAAAATGACGCGCATCACTAACTTAAAAATATCATATACATGAATACACTAATTATAGAAATTCCATTAAAATACCATTCGAAACTTAAAAACATGTTTAATTTTTAAAATTTTGCAAAATATTTAATTTCCTGAATTTTCAATTTTTTAAAAAAAATTGAAACTTTGAAAATTAAATATTTTTGTAAACTCGATGAGGTAAAAATTTTAAAAAAATATTTATAAACGCACTAGAGTATTGATAATATCTCCAGGAAAAATTAAAGTGGGATCTCAGTAACTTTAAAAGATATTAATATTTTACCAAAGAGCGTATAACAGATTGCTGCAATAAACGCGTTTCTTGCGTTACTGGCCGTCGGTTTCTTTGGATGAAGCAGTAATTTAATACTCTTAAGGTGATAAAACTTCACGATTGAATTTATAAATACTAATAGTTATGTATATTAATACATATAAATAATATTCATATATATTTATAAATCATTTATGAATAATTAAATGACGGATTCTTGACTCATGTTTTGATTGACATTTTTGAAATTTTCTGGTCCCTCACAACTAACTTTAAATACAAGTACTCGCTTACCATAGATTTCCTGAACTTTCGTCACAATGCAGAGTTTTAATGCCTTACCGAATTTACTTGAGGTCTGGACAAAATTCCATTTTTTTCAGCCAACTTTTTAGACACTTATTATGCGTTCGATTGCAGAAAAATGTCTTTTAATTTTATTGTATATCCAACTTTCAAAAATTGTCAAAATTTTAATATTGAACGTCATGCCATCTGTTGAGTGAAAGGAATCGATAAGTTTCTAAATAGTATCTTTGTTTGATTTTTCGATGAACGTCGAAGGATCTTCAATGTTAACAAAATTATCTGTGTTGGCACTTTGTACTTTCTGAAATTTTTCATGGGGATACCGTTTTTGTTCCAATATTCTTTTCTTGGCAGGGGTTTCTCCTATTGAAATTAAACTCTTGTTTATCTTCTCTTTATTAATTTCGCAGACACTTTAACTATCTGAAGAGCTTAAATTGTTATTTCTTTAATTTTCACACTTTTCACTATATTCACTGGACGTTCCGCTACTTTTGTTAATGTCACGAGAGCCACTGATCTCGACGCTCTCTTCACTAACAAAAGGCAGTTTTGGAAGCCGATTCCCTTCCAAAATGAATCATAAATTTGCCAATTTAATGACTCCTGTAAATTCACCAGAAAATTGTGGTTTACGCATCTTGGAGATTTTCTTTCCTAAAAACCGTGATCAGAAAGATTAAATGGATTGAAACATCTGTCGTATCTCATAAGGTGATCGCTATTCATGTTGCACAGTGTACACACGATTCCCAGAACAAACACTAGCACTCTTGTCTTCATAAAGTGCGTATTGTGACTGATGTTGAGAAAATTTTACGCTCCTTGACAAGTGGTTGATTGTATTTCACAAGCAATGTCAGGAGGGCACCCCATCTATAGGACGCAACGGGATGCAGTAAAATTCGTTTCGCTTACACGAGGGAAAGCAGTGGTAGAATTCGTTTTGCTGTCACCCATCCCTTCTGGAGAGAAAGAGTGAACATGTGAGTTACTACTTACTACTGTTTCTTGAAACCCTAATCAGGCAGACGGCCATTCTTTTTATTTTTCGTCGGCATTGTATCAAAGACTGATCGAACACAATTCGTCAGTGCAGGGGCAGGAACCAAGCGCCCGCATACTGACAATAGATTTTTTTATCTGTACGTGTTGAGTGCCCACTGTTTTTCTGTTTGTGTTTTGTAGAAAATTAAACAAGAAATATGCCTTTTTTCTAATTTTTATCTCAGAGAGTTCATATAGAAATATTCTTTTTTTTTAAAAAAATCCAATTTTTTAATGAAATATTTAATTTTTGAGAAAGTAATTTACAGAGGAATAAAATACACATATCAAAATTTAAACGAAACAAACCAGGAAGTTTTATGTTAAGTACGTTCGGAGCATCAATCAATCATATTTTGCAAAGTACGCGTAAATTCCAAAATTCAATACAGGCATTACTACAAAAATAATCAATTATCACGTAAATAAAAAAGCACATGCCTATTTTTTTGATGTCCAGAATGAATACCATATATTCGTGTCATTTATTTTTTAAAAATTGCATACATTTAAAAAATAGTCATGTAAATTCTTGTGCGATTTGATGTAGAATGTCTCGTATTTCAATTCGTTTCGCTCTCACCCATAAGAACATAGATGACCCGTAAGTCACCCACGATGTTACCCTCAAAAACATGTATGACACAATGCCATACATTTTGGGGGCAGAGTGAACATCTACTAATAACTCTTGAAACCCTAATCAGGCAGACGGTCATTCTTTTTATAGTTCTTCAGCACTTACATTAAAGACTGACCGAACACAATTCATTAGTGCATGGACAAAGGTAGAGGGCGCCCTCATACTTACAATTATTTTTTTCAGAACTGTATGTGTGGAGTGCCCACTTTTTCTCTTGTTGTATTACATAGAAAATTGAACAAGGAACACGCCTATATTTTTTCAAACTTTTATCTCATCGAGTTTATATAGAAATTTTACTTTTTTTGAAAAAAATACATTTTTTAAATGAAAAAATATTTTTTGAAAAATGTATTTTCAAAGGAATAAAATAAACATTTCAAAGTATTAAATGAAACAAATTAGAAATTGTTATAGTCAATACATTCGGAGCAATTCGGAGCAAATAGATCTCATTTTGTGAAGTGCCTGTAAATTCCAAAATTTAATATAGGCATAACTACACAAATATTCAATTTTCAGACAAATAAAAAAATACGTGTCTCTTTTTTTGATGTCCAGATTTGAGAAAAAAAATCGTACATTTTAAAAAAAGTCGTGTCAACTCTTGTGCGATTTGACATGGAATGGCTCGTATACGTATGTGTACGGGAAAGTAAAAAGCGAATAAGAAAATTTTAAGAATATTTTTCCTAGGTACGATCAAGTCTTCTTGAGTACTACCTTGGATCACTCTTACCACCGTTTGAGAAGCAATGGTCTACGTAATCCATTTCAGTTTTCCTACATTTACGAATCGTCCATTCAACAATGTGAATAGTTCTTTCAGAATTCAAATAATAGAATCATAATTCGAATTGATTAATTGACGTTATCTGCGCATCTGGTGATTAGTACAGTTAGTAGTGAATGGCGGTAATTCCTTTCCCGCTGGATTGTGAGGTCCGGCTCACATTTCCCCGTCCAGTTTTCTCCCCACTGCGGGGCACCGCCCCATTGCGGGGCACCGCCCTATTGCGGACAGGCTCTAAGCTTCCGATTGGTCTCCTGTCATGTATGATAATGTAATGCTTGTAAGTAAGTATGCCTGTAAGGGGAGATAATAGAAAGAGGAAGGAAAGATCGCGCGCGTTTGTGGTCCATTTGTTGTCCGGTATTCGCCTAGTGATTAATAGGAAACTAACTACGGAAAACTAACGATTAGAGCAGCCGCGCCTGATAGCGCGGCTGAATTCATTCAAGCTAGCAATTCCGCCAACAGGGGAGGGGAGATGCTCGATCCCTAGGATCACCCGATCAGGGTAGCTGCCGAGACAACGACAACGCTGTCTCTGAGCTACTGAACTCAGACGGTAATTCGAATTGACCTATACTTACTACCAGTGGCGTAGCGTCAGGGGACGCTGAGATGCTGAGCATCCCCGTATATAAGAACCTTAAATACTGTATTTATAATCTTACAAGTGGTCTGTTGAGCGAAACACTTTTTGTATTAATTTAAAATTGATTTCCTATGATTGAATTCGGCGGGCTGTTGAAGCTGGCCTCTGATTGGTGGGAAGCTAAAATACTTCAGCGTCGGCCGCCAGATTGCGACGAGCAATGACGCATGCGCAGATGGCGAGGTCCTCCTCTCCCCTCTTCATCCCTGGCCCTGAGAAACCCGACTGCTTTACGCTAGCGTCCAGAGCGTCTACTGCGGAAAGAAGCTCGTTTGTGCACGAGAGCGCAGCACACTTCAGGCGTTCAGTAAATTATCTTTCTCTCTCTCACTCGGGAGTCCCCGCGTGGTCATGGGTACAAACTGTAGAAATAGTGGCTGACTACTATTTCTTAATTAATATCCAAGAAATTGTATTATCTCTTAAATAGATTACATATTATTTAAGTCTGCAATGTATAAATTAACAAATGGTCTTATTGCCATTCGCGTATAAGAATTAAAGCTGAGCCATTGTATAATTTGCTTTCAAGACATCGGCAGCCCTGACTGCTGTGAGGATTTTGTGGGAAGCGCCTACACCGTCGTTAGCAATCGAGATCGTGGAAGTAGTCCCAGTGTATCTGCCTTGTGTTGCGTTCGCCTGTTAGACGAAGTAGTTGATAGTGACATTTTGTGTGTTATTGTTGAGCATCCCCAAACGTGTGAGTCACGCTACGCCACTGCTTACTACTACTGTTCATTGACAAATCGAATAATCCCAATGTTCCTGCTACGAGGGCATTCTCCGGTCCCAGTGATTCCACCAGGAGCTTCCTCGCAGCCCCGTGTGGCAATAGACCCAGATACGTGTTCTTACCTTGGATGAAGTTCATCTCCTTGCAGCCGCCGCCCGTCGGCGCGCAGCGGAACAGGGCGCCTGTGCGCGAGAACCTTGGGTCCTCGAAGCTGGAGTTGGCCCACGGCGCCGACACGATCACCCTGCGCAAACCACGAGCATGTCACAAGAGGCCTTCTTGCATTGCTTGCACAAATGATTGTGCTTAATGAATTGCACCAACCAGTGACTGGCGGTTCAAAGAACGATTTAAATGTTCTTTATTGCAAATCGCAGACAAAAAAAATTATGGAAATAACATTTACGGAACACGTCTTTATAGCAAACATGAGATGTACGTTAACAATAGCAACAAGAATGATGATGATGATTATGATAATGATGATAATAATCAATAAAGTATCCGGCTGAAGCATGACGCTTGCCACGCCATCTCTACCCCACTTCCAATATCATAATAAGACCTAGTAGAAATACCCAATACATTACTGTACAGAGGGCCATGGAAGTGGGTGGTAATCGGAGAAGGTTAAATGGAAAAGGATTTCTAACATCCTATCAACCCTAAGTAGGTTAACCTCCAGTACTCCTGGTACAAGGGTAAAAAAAGCAATAATCAATAAACCAATCAAACTGTAGACTGACATGTCGTACAAATGGCTCACTGAAGGGTACTTATACCCAGATAGTGAAGGGCTAATTGTGGCAATACAGGATCAAGTAATAGCAACAAAAAAACTATTTAAAATACATAGTAAAAGACCCAGGGTGGTAATCTATGATTGTCGAATATGTGGCCACGGTCCTGAAACAATCCAACACGTATTAGCAGGCTGTAGTATGTTAGCACCCACTGAATATAAACTGAGTCATGACAACGTGGGGCGAATTATTCACGCCAAACTTGCCAAGATGTATGGCCTACTGTTGGATAATACACCATACTATCAGTATCAGACACAAACGGTCCTAGAAAATGATTCCTACAAATTATATTGGGACCGCAGCATTCTGACGGATAAAACTGTCCACCACAATAGACCGGATATCACCATCTGGAATATGGTAACCAAGAAGATATGGTTTATAGACTTCGCTGTCGTGAACACTAATAACATCACGATAACCTACCAGAGGAAGTTGGAAAAATATAGAGGAATTGTCCTCGTGGGGGAAGAATGGGGTCTGACACATGCGGAGCTTATACCCATATAATTGTGAGCCACTGGATGTCGTCCTGAAGTTCACCATTAAGGGCTTGGAGGATCTGAACGTCAATAAAAATATAATTATCAACATGAAAGCTATAATCATCAATACGTGCTCTATGGTTAGAAAATTCATGGGTGGACACATGTAGAAATTATGTCAAATTTTATATGTTTGAAATACATTAGTGTAATAATTTGTATAATGAATATGTAATGTAATAATTTTTTCACCTTTTTTATATTTCATTTTATATTTGTATTGTATACCTGGTTTCAATTTGTATTTCGTAAGTGTTATCTAACCAAAAAATGTAATCATTAGAGACAGGATTTCCATGCAAATGCATGTTTTTATTTAAGCTTCGTAGAGATTTCAAACTTTGCAAAGATATGTTTCATGAGAAACTAGTTTAAAAAATGCATACTTAATCCGTGCGTATTTGCATGTTTTGGTAGTTTTTTTTGAGAAATTCTTGCGTAATGCATATTTGGACGTTTTTTAATTAATACTGCATATGTAGACTTCTATCTAGCATATTGAAGTGCCTTCTTATTATTGCTCTGCATAATTTGGGAATATTACAACTGACGCATATTTTGTATAAATAGTAAATTGATCTTAGATCCTCATAGCACGCAGTTCTCTTTGGTGCTTATTGTTATTCTTCACATTTTAACTTTCCTTACATTACTTGGATTTGCGACGCAATTACGGTGAGCGTGCGGTGAGCAACGATTGCGAAATAAATTATCAACGCCATATCATACGTTGCAAAGGATACGGAAAATACACGAAGCCAAAACTCAATATCCTTTCTTAACTGACAAGGGGAGAGGAAAATAGTCATGGGCACGCTCTCAGTCTGCTTGCGTGCAACAGAGGATTTACAGAAGCGTCTTAATTGAAAAGTTAAGTTTAAAATAGTTTCTTCTAAGGCTTCGTGTGCAACACTTGTCAAGCAAAGAATTGGAAACAACGATTTTTCTGGAGGACGGATGGAAATATAATTTATTCCAATTGTTATAATAAAGAAGTATGTAGCCAATACTGTAAAATTGATCAATAAAAAAAATATATCTACTGGTGTTGTTTTCCTAGTCTAAATGTTTAGAGCTGAAGTCTAATGTTGCTGCAGAAATTATATAATTTAAAATACTGAAACTCAGAAAATGATAAACCAATGTCAATGAAATATATATGAAACGAAAAAAACTAATTTTTATTGAAGTGAAAATAATTATAATCGAGATATTATTAATAATTTTTTTTGTAGTTTTGAGATATTTCTGAGGTTCAAGAAATTGTTTTGTAGAAACAGTTTGGCGCATTGTTTTAAAATAATTATTGAGTGTGCTAGTATGCATATTCTTTCCAAACATTTTTCTTGACTTTCAGAATTTTACTTCTATTACTTTTTATGTTATTGAAAAAAAATGGAGTATTTCATATTTTTTCTTTTAATTTCGTTTGAAATACTAGTAGCATCGCTGTGCCTGTAAAAAGAATAATTTTATAAACAAGAGAAAGTAGTACGGCAAAACAAGTTTGTTTTAAACATAAAATTCAAATTCGAACCTATGTCATTTCTGCCCATATCGTTTGAACCTGAACGTTTAGCTAAATACATTTTAGTAAAGTGCACTTGCCTTAAATTAAATCTGACATTAATTTGCGTCATAATTTTACTAACATTTGTTTCAAAACATGGTAATTTGTAGCAAAATTCTAATACTTGTGTTAAGAAATATGTAGCTCTGTATAATTTAAATTTATTTATGCAGATTAAATGTTCCAAAGAGTTTCAAATGGACCACCACTTTGCACCTACTTCTCGTAGTGTCAAAGCTAGAGAAAGGAAAGAGAACTATGCCACACTTAGTGCAAACTGAGGCGACAGTGAAGCCTGCAACAAATCCATTTTTAATGGAAATGTGTGATTCTTTATTAGGAGCAAATATGCCCTTCGAAAAAGTAGCAAATCCAACGTTTAAAGGATTTCTAGAGAAATATACAACACTGGGCATCCCGGACCCATACACGTGAAGAAAAAATAGTCTTACTTATCTTCAGAAATAAGAATCAGTAGGTCATCCTCTGGTGGAGTCATTAAAATTGTTGAAGACATTAATGTTTAAATCATTAATGGAATTAATGTTTGGAGATATTGGTGAGACTGCTACGGAGAAATAACATAAAGTGTTAAATTGAAATTGTGACTTGAAATTTCTCCAAAATGTAAAAAAAAATATTTGTGGTGAAAAATCAGAAAATGAGGGATTTGACCTTACATTTGCTTAGATTTTATCTTTGAAGTATGCTTTTTATGTTTTGTGACGTAAAAAGATCATTTTCTGCATTCAGAAACATTTTTTTTGGAAGAAAGAATGAATTTGACATAGAACAGTTTAGAAAAATGGTTAAATTTTCACTTTTACAAAATTCAATACAACTAAAAATTTAAATAAAATATGATTTGATTGTGCATGTTTTGTCCATTTTTATCCCGCATCGTACATATTTGGCTGTTTGATAGTGCATGTTTGCATGCATATTTTAGCATTTGATAGTGCACGAAAATCCTGTCTCTAGTAATCATGCTTTGATTCATATCTGTATGATTGCACAATATCTGAATAAAATAATAATAATATTAATAATACGATCGACTTCTCGAACGACACAATGAAACACAGAATTCTCAAGGAGTATTCTAGAAGAGTGAGACTTGTCCTGCAGTCCGCTCTGAACTCAAGGAATAAAATATCAGCAATAGGTAGTTTGGCGGTACCTATAGCCGAATACAGTTTCGGACTAGTAGACTGGACTGAACAGGAAATTCGCATCATGGATCGAAAAAACCAGAAAATTGCTTACAATACATCATGTTGACCACCCCCGAGCTGATGTACATAGACTTTATGTGTCACGTCAGGAAGGAGGAAGAGGCCTGAGACAAATTGAGGCCTCCTGGCACAATGCAATAACCGGGATGGGAAAGTATGTAGTCAGCCATCAAGATGATCCATTAATGGGGCAGGTCATGAAATCTGACCGAAGAATGGGAAACAGAGGCATTGTAAGTGTAGCAAGAAGCATTGCGAAAAAGATTATGCAAGACACCCAGAATGACAGAGACACAGAACTTCTGATGCTACTTAACATGAAATTTGAGACACAAAAAATTTTAAAGAAATCGTGGAAGAGACAAACCACTCCACGGACAATATCTAAAAAGAATGGACAAGGTGCAGATCAATAAAGATAAATCATTTAGGCTTAAAAGGGGAAGAATGAACCCAGAATCGGAAGCACTTATAATAGCTGCCCAAGATCAGGCGTTGAGAGCACGACATTTTGATAAAGCGGTTCTCAAAATTTCCCAAGATGATAAATGACGCATTTGCCAGGAAAATGTAGAAACCATTGATCATATTGTCTCCGCTTGTCCAATCCTAGCAAAGACAGAATACTTGAAAAGACACGACAGAGTGTAGCTACCTCCATTGGCAGATCTGTACCGCCCTCGAAGTTTCAAACACATGCCCCAAGTGGTACGAACACTCACCAAAACCGGTGACGTCTGTTGGATTGTGTACGATATTATACGACCAACAAATTCAAACTGATCGCACGATAGCGGCAAACAAACTGGATATAGTCATCCGGGATTTGGAGAACAAATCGTGTTTACTTGTCAATGTTGCTGTACCTTGAGATCAAAACGTCGCGTCGTTACCAAGAAGGCAGAGAAACGTCTTTAATACAAGAGTTTGGAAATCGAGATTACGCGAATGTGGGGCGTAAAAGCACAGGTTAGTCCGATAGTTATCGGAGCTCTGGGATTTGCTCCGCAAAATTTGTGGAAGAACGTGTCTAAACTCCCAGGTAATTCAAAAGACTGGGAAGTGCAAGAAATCGCTTTATTTGAAACAGCCCACATGTTGCGCAAAGTATTGTAGGGGCACAGACAGTCCCTAGATCTGATCCTTAGGTAGCTGGTTGCAACCAGGAGTAGATTTTGTTTTGAGCCGACTTATAACATCTTTAGTCGTGATGAAGTGGAATAATAATAATAATAATAATAATAATATTAATAATAATAATAATAGATTCAAAGGAACAAGCAGGATCTGTGTCAATCATCCTATAACGTATTAAATTAACTGCATATGCAATGAAGGAACTTCCGTGAATACTGATATTATTCAAGAGTTCAACTCCTTCAGCCCAATGCAAAGTGTACAATAATTTTGTATTGCATATTAATTAAATATTATTACATGTCTTTCAAATCCCGTAAGTAATAATTTACTCTTAAAGTATTTTTGTTTTTTCTTGTTTGCGAAGCCCCAGCACGCACTACAAGGAATAAAACACCCTTACATGCACTGCATTACTATACATGTCAGGATACCGGTCGGGAGCTTTGAGCGTGTTCCGACCGGGGCAGTACCTCTTTGGAAGGGGAAATTCCTCATGAGCCGTCGTGTAGGTCGGCGCCGGAACTCGCTATCGAGGGGGATGGAATTACCTTCACCTCCCATGATATAACACTCACTACACTGACGAGACTAATGACCATTGCAGTTGCCGGGCCCGGAAACAATCAATCAATAAATCAATCCAAGACCCATTTCATGCGCATTAACGAAGAGATTTTCCTTTATAATGTGAATATAAATCTTGTGTCCCATCACATAATCGATTAGATGCGCACGACTCACTCTTGAGGCAAATATACACTTCCAGGCCACCACGTAACCGCCACTATATTTCACTGTAGGTACAAGAAGTTGAGACCATAACATGCGTCTCCCAGCGTAGCCAAATTATGACTGAATATCAAAAGTCCGAGACTTTGTTTGGGTACAATTTTGCAAAACTTTAGTTTTCTGAGATTTGCTTTACTCACGTAGAACATGTTCCGCGCTTGATACACTTTTTTCTGCTACTGTACTAGCTGTACTTCAACCTTCAGTTTACTCAATCTCTCTCCTAATTTCGCAACTCTAATTTTGGGGGCATTCTTAATTTATTGGATAATAAATAGTTGAACTACTTTATTTAATATTTGTGGTCTCTCTGATCGGGGACGATTTATCTTTGCTTTATGAACACAACATTTCTCAATATTATTAATTTTACAGCTGAATGAGGTCAATCTGCAAGTTCGGATATCTTTTGCAAAGATTTAAACTTACATATACCAAACGCTATTAACTATTTCATTTCGCTTCATTACTTCAACCGCACGATCACTTTCTGGGTCCAGTCTGCATGTCTTCTGTCGAATTTTGTTTTATTTTTAGATATTAAATTTCGTTTGTTTTTTTCATATAAATTAAATTTAATGTTCATTTATATTTTTTTACTACTTAACACATTTATTACATTCTGGGGTTCCTACTAACGGACTTTTCGCTTGTAACACTCAAAGTGTACCATCACATTTTGCATCAATTGTACGTCTGGAGTTCATAAAAATAGTTAGGGGATATTCTGTCTCATTTTCTCAAAACCTCTCAGGGAACTCTGAAGTGCATTTTCCTTTTATCTTCGAAAACACGATTGCGCCCGAGAAAGCTTTTACACAAGGCACAATCGGCGGCAAACAAGCAAGCAAACGTCACTTCATCGATGATTTATCGGAAAGCCAACGCGCTGGATTTCCCTCGCGATACAGGAGGCCTTCAGTGCCACAATAATTCTTCCGCGTACGCGCCCTTCCCTTATCGACAACGCTTCCGGTTGTGTCTGGTTTTGGGGCGGTGGCAATGGCGATGACAGTGGAGGCAGAGCGGGCCTATCGAGCTGAAGACGCTTTGCAAAGGGAAAACTCTCGTACTGACCTTGGAGCGAGTTGAAGTAAAAAAAAAATCGGAGACGGCAAGAATACCAGAAAGGCTGGGCCCAGGTGAAAGGAGGAAAAGTAGGAACAACGGAGTCGTAAAAATACTTGAAGATCGATTATTCTGACGGTCTAGGAAATAACAAACTCGGGCAAATGGAAAAGAAATATAACAGCTTAAGCAGCTAAACTTGTTGTTTTTTTTAAAAAAAATTCCTTAATATTTTAATTTGAAATAGTTTACTTTAAAAAATTAACTTGCTTTATCATTAAATGCAAGTTATTGGATCTAAGATAAAACTAATTATAATATGTAAAATAGAGTATCTTGTTCCAAAGAAGAAATCAAGTGGAATTTTTATTGGTTATCACTCTGACGTTAATTAATACATATTCAGTATTCGTATTTTAGTAGTAATAAAACAAAACGCGAGAAAGTAAAAATGTGAGTTTCTTCAGTCAGAACCTCTCAGCGAAAGTAAAACTATCGCATATTAATATCGAATGAATTGATTACAGAATAGTTATTAACGTAGCTAGTATAGAAAGTGATTTTTGGAAAACGAAGGAAATATTGATTTTTGGCATTTGAAATGAGTACGTCGAGGGCACTTTCCTAAGAGCTGTGTTCACTATTTTTTTTTAGGAATTCACGGAAACTTAAGTACACCTTCTTGAGATCCTTCTTGAATTTACCACCACAATTATGGGAATAGTTCGTGGGTGTTGGTCATTTAATTCATTAAATTCTAGCTTGCCAACGTTTCGGAACTATTTTGTTCCATCCTCAGGACTTACTATGACAATGTTGAAGAAAATTATAAAATAACAGAGCCACCTCGTGATACCAAGGACACACACATGTTCTAAACATGAAGCTAACCCAGAGTGTGGTGCTGTTGTATGTAACCTTGATACCATGTGATGGTTCAATTGTTTATAATATGTATGGGCATTATCATTTTAAAAATTTGTATTTGCATTTTGCAAGCTCATAATAAAAATAAAATTAAAGACAATAGGACAATGAAGATGAATAAAAGATATCCCGCTGTTCTTAGCCCGTTTGTTAGGATACTACTGACAGTCATTTGCCTGGTATTGATCGGAGAAAGTACAGAAAACTTCCTATCAGAGTACCGGACTCTAGATTCTCCTCCAGACAGGAATTTAGCCTAACTATAGCTAGGACGCTATAGCGTCGAAAGTTCGTCACCATCTGAACTTGAACCCTAGGATCTTTATGTCAGAGCCACTGCAGAGATAAACAAAGCTGACTCTGAACTAAGTTAGTCGGTTTAAGTCTCATTATAAATTTAATTTTCTATATACTCAATCTGATGAATCAAGTAACGATTCATGGAATTGACGGAAAGAGAGTTTAGTAATTCACAGCGTTTCACAGATTTACTCGCAGGTTCATTAAAACGATTAAATACACGTGTTTTTCAAGAATTATTCCTGAATATCCTAAAAGCAAACTGCTAACAATCGTGTCAATCGATTTGTTTGGTCTGGGGGAATGCAACGATCTATTGATCACTTCTGTAGGTGCCTTAAGTCACCGAAAACGCGTTTCAGTAAAAAATATTTTAGAGAATTCTCTTAGAATCTTCTTGATGGATCCACAAAAAATGATTCGTTTCCCAAGAGACCACTAGTGCGTCGAAAGAACCTCCGTTGTCTCGATTGGAGGAGATGAAGGGATCTAATTGTGAGTTACGAACAGACTTAAGTTCCTCGTTACCACATATATAGTAAGAATACTTATTGTAAATATACGGAAGGAAACTAAGGAAAATGTTGTCTACAATTCTTCCGAAACCACATTTTTCGCGCCTATCCACAACGGTATTCCGGCAATGATATCGCTCTGCTTTTTATTGAAATATTGCGTAGTGGTCTGAGGCGAATGATGCGCCCTCAATGGGCGATCGTTCAAGCCTGAAGTAGGGTAAACAGGAAATGTTTAAATTAACATAGCGCAAACAAACGCAAGTAATGTATCAGCAATCGAATTTAAAGGAAAATTTTAACTTTTATTTCATACATTTTAATTTATGACTTGTATTCATAAAAAATAGTAAATGATCAATCGATTAGAAGCTTCTTCAGGCTAGACAAATTTCGCCTACAGATGGCATCGAAAGCGGCAGGTAATTTTTCTGTATTGAAATCGAAATCAACTTCGTGTTTTTAATATATATCTATTTATTTCTATTGCTTCCTAGCATTGATATTACGTATATTCAACTTCTTCTATATTAGCGTAAAGTATTACAAAATAATAATTTATTTAACCACTCAGGTAGCAAGAGAGTAAAGTTTCTGTTCCATTTTCCGTTTCTGTTCCTGTTTCTGTTTCTTCTTCCATTATGCAATGCGTTTTTTGAGGCAATCCATACCACATGTTAATAAAGGAGAAAATAATAACGGAGTTTATAAAAGTTAATAAAGGAGTTTATAAAAATGCTGATTGAATAATTGAATCCTTTTGTATTACAAAATTAGCACGGTAACGAAAGATAAAATCCTTTTTATTAGACGGGAAAAATATTTACTTAGAAAATAACATTTCGACCAAAGATGAAAAAATAGATTTACTTCAACGTGCTGAGACTAGCTAATCAAAGTATTGATTATAGGGGCTTTACGTAATCAATCAGAAGAATTGACACGTGGGACTTCACTATTTTCTATTAAAATAGATCTGAAGATATTGTAAGAATTCATTACCCTTCTATATCGTGAGTATTCTATTAAAAATACAAAAGGATGGGGTATTACACTGCTACACCGTACCAAAATGTACAATACATCAAGATAAATCTGTAACAAGTTAAATTAATTTTAGATTAAAAAAATGCTTGTCACTTGCACGATCTCCGCTGGCTCGCACACATCGTACGTTGTTCAAAGATGACCGTGAAAGCGAATGGAGGCGCACACGGAAAAGTAAAAAAGATGAAATCGCACTTCCCGCCAAAAACGAAAAATTCTATGAACATGAAAAAGCGATAATTTAAAAATAAAATGCAAAATTTACAGAGTTATACTACATAAAAATACATACCAAATAAAGGGTGAATTTGACCGCTTCTTGATTATCTTAATTTATTGACCTACAGATGCATTCCATTGTGAAATAGAAACATATTTTATTCTGTTACCAGAGTTATTCACAAAGAATTAAAGCGTTTATGTTTCAGCCAATATAAAAGAAGATGAACACATACCATTGTGATCAATGCAAGAAAGCAATAGAAATAAATGGTATATTGTATAAATGGTATGTTGAAAACACGAAATTTATTTCCAAATCTCTCTAGAAAACAGAGCTATATGAACTTAGTGAAGGGCATACTCTTTCCTCTTGCCGGAAAACCGCTGCAAAAGGGGGGAGAAAATAAGTGGTTTCCCAGGAAATAAAGAGCGCATTTTCCTTACAGTATTAATAGTACTTATATCATTATATTCCCCTCATTAAGAACTTCGCGGAGGTTCACACTTCCTTTGATTTTCACCATTAATTGTACGTGTCAGTCGCAACAATAAACTACTATAGTAAGACTAATATGGTTGAATTATGGTTGTTATTATTAATTATTATTATTATTATTATTATTATTATTATTACCATGAGGCCAACATCATCTATTAAATAAGAGCGTTCACTGGGAAGTCTCGAGTTTTCTCATACGAATGTGAGATATTTTAACGGCAAGAAAAACTACAAAATCTGTTTCTTGTTTTCTTCCTTTTCGTATAAACTAATATTATAAGATTTATTAACGACTCACTTCATTCGAGTCCTTAGTGATTGCGTTTCGAAAGATACAAATGAACATTGCAAACGCATGAACTTCAAGTTATCCTTGACCATAAGGCCGGTGCGTCTTTTAAAAACTTCCCAACGAACATTGAAGACTAAATTAGATGTATTGATGATAGTCACTTTCTATTGGTTCATTGCCATGAAATTTATTGAAGCCCGAAATATTGCGTAATTTGCATTTCTAGATGATTGCATTTTTCCCGAACTTCAAGATTTCAACACATACCAGACATTCGATTCGAAGCTGTTGAACATATTACCTCCAGATGAATGATTTTACCGTCATATCATGAACAAATTATTTAATACCATGTTTGGGTCCGTAGATCTTCCAGAAAAAGTATTTCCATTCCGTGCCTAGAATAACATACACTAACGGTCGCAAAAAGAGACGTATCCCTGCGCCCAAAGACACTTCATTTCCAATCATACACTTTGTTTAACCTCCAACATGGACCACCGTAGTGAATATGGTTATATTAACGTCACTAATATTTCCTCTGTGCCGCAACCACAAACGTATGCCCAAGAAAGGGGGCGTCGGTGGAGTTCCTTCGTTATTGCGAAGGCAATTGACGGAAGAACGACCGCAGGCATCCCCTTGCCGATAGCGTCAGGAAGCGGCGTCACCGCTTCGCAATAGGAAGTTGGCCCCGCGTGTTGTGAAGGCACTTTTGTACATAATACAACGGGAATCACACCCTTTTTTTGTCGCTCAGCTCTCAACACTA
Organism: Acheta domesticus; assembly: GCA_031308135.1. Classification (NCBI taxonomy): domain Eukaryota; kingdom Metazoa; phylum Arthropoda; class Insecta; order Orthoptera; family Gryllidae; genus Acheta; species Acheta domesticus. The sequence continues at coordinate 152,560,063 of JAHLJT010009436.1, read as the reverse complement.
ACACGCAGGAAAGGACAATGAGGACAAGCCACTTCACTCCTACCAGTGTGGATGAGATCTCAAATAACCTTTCCGGGAATGTTTTTATGAGGTTTCCTCTGACAAAGTTATATTTAGCGTGTAATCATAATTCTAAATAAGTAAAAGTTGTCTTGTGTAGTAGTGACAATTTCATTGGCAGCTTAAGAAAACCCCTCAACGGTATACGCCTAATATGTGCGTTCTTGAAAGGAAGTGGTGCTACCAGTAGTGGTCTCTGCGTCAGAAGTGGCATAGCTCCCTAATAGCCACAACAAGTACGTTTAAAAAATAAGATTTGGAGGCTTCAAACGTGGATAATGTGGAGCTTTTGCCTTATAGTGGTGAAGATTACAACGAAATTAATTAATTAATTTTATCCTTATTCCATATCCAAAGAATATACAAAACCACTTATTGATACTGATTTCGGATTATTTGTAATATTGACAGATACTTCTTAATTTTTTTTGGTCTCAAACACGTCCGAGAGGAAGAATATTGTTTGCAATTACTGAGTAGAAAACTAGAGCACTAGGAAATTTTCAACAAAAAAATTAGGGCCATTACTGGAACAAAATGGATTCGAAACAAATTAATAAAAAGTAGCACAAATTTAAAATTGATCATTTTTATGTAAGGAATATTTTTTTAAAAAGCGGTTTGCATATATTTGCTTTGAGTTTTACATAATGAATTTTGTACGTCAACACAAACGTTTTAACTACGGCAAAGGTTCTAACTACTAAGTGCCAACTACTGGTGCTTTCACACTATTATTAGTGTTTTATGACATTTTAACGCCAGATATTTGACGGAACAAGGACTGTAACATCTGTCAGAATATTTTTTTTTCTGACGGAAACATTTCTTTTAAAAATTCCTGAAAAAGTGCTGAGGAAAATAATTAATAATAGTGATCAGAGAAATATTACTCTCCAAAAGCCAAAGTTTTTATAAAAAGTTTAAATCGTTTAATGAATACTTCCATCCATTATTGCTGTGCATTATAGAACAATGAAGCAACTAATTTAATTACTTTCTTGACAAAACAGCCGTTGACATTTGGTACAATGCCACTCCTTGCAATAAAGAATGTGATTTTGTAATTCGTCGTATCACAATACAAAACGTGTCTACGCTGCTCACAATCTCACAACTTAAAACGTACAGAAGAAAACTTCGACGAAAACCGCGAGTTCGCTGGGAAGCAGACGAAATATTTGAAGAATGGAAATGGTGACGGAGCATGATACGGAATACGTAACATGAAAAAAGGAATCCTGCTTCTTCTTAACACAGGATTTAATGAAAGTAATTACCGCGTGAGTAGGAATTAAAGATTCCGCCGCAGCTCTATCCCATGTTTGCATTCGCCAAAATCGTAAGGGACAGTGTTTCGCGAACTGGCAAGCCTTTTCCAAAGTCGTCTTCAGTGAAAAAACTGACTTTCCACAAGTTTTGACGATTTGCCGCGGAGCGTAAGTGGTGAGTTTTGGAAAATCTGTTGTTTTTTTATTTATCAAATACCTGCAGGTATTTTGACTCCTAGATTACAGAACGTCGTGCAGCATATCTCATTTGAGTGGTTCCCTTCATGCTATTTTTGCTGTCAGATCTCCTTATTAACTGAATTTCTTAGCTTTATTTAAGATGAGCGGAGTGTTGATATGTTGGAAATATTACAGAATCGGAGAGTTAGGAGCGCGTAATGTCAGGGCAAGATAGAGTGCAAATTGAGAAGTTTCTCCAGGAGACATTCAAAATTCCATCGATGAATCAGCAAGTAAAAGACAGTTTTCACTTACACAAAACAGTGAATGAATCCTAAGTATGAGTATCTCTATTAACTATGTTCCTGTGTGTCTCTGTCCTCGTCTCAGTCTGTCTCTGTGTGTCTCTTTCTCTGCCTTTCTCTGTCCCTCTCATTCACATTTAGTTGCAGATTCTGCACATCTCTGAACAGGTAAGGTAATATCAAGACACGCCGGACCAGCAAAAATGTAATAGAATGTTCATGAAGGTCTCATCCTGTAGATTACGGAGTGAGAAACGTTTCTTTGAGATCTTAGGCTTTTGGCCTCAAAATTTTAGTTTTTAATGCCATAGAACGCTTCGTTTAGGAGTTATTTAACAATATAGATTCAAAATGCTGACGAGTGTTGCAGGCTGCATTTGACGTGAATTTTTAGTTTTGTTATGCAGCCCCATGTAGTGGAGTTACAGCAGAATTAACAGCACATAATCCTTCTGGGTGAAAAAACACGAAGAAGTGCCAACTTTCCTGGAGATCGGTCGCATGGTGTCGGAGTTTACCTCATATTTATATATACCAACATCCATATATATTTAAAAAGGCTTTCAAGTAATTAAAAGATAAATAAATTCTGCACTACTGGATGGTTAAAGATGATCCCAGAGGGGACATCCTCCCTATATTCAATAATACGAATATTGCATGTGTGAAATTTGTAACTTCTGTGAAGAGGTTAATCCACTGGAACAGAAAAAAGAAGAAAAAGAAGTCTCGTTCCGACGCGATTGAGGAAAGCAAATGTGCTGAAATTATCTGAAAATTAATTAATTACACATAATTAGTTACACATAAAAATAAAAATAATTAGCCACTTGTTTTATTCGCTTCATTCAATGTTATGGTTTCATTTGCTCTCTTTGACTATTGAGCGTTTTTTAAAAATATAATTTAAGATCGCTTTCCAACTTCTCTTTTCATGATCGATCTCTATAATTTACATATCAGTTTACATTTACAGTAATATGCAGGGATTAAACAGAAATGGATATTACTTTTTTCAATAAATAAGAATTATGTAGATGCAAAATTTTTGGATGAGTGCAGAAATTGCATTTTTTTAAATTTCAAATGATACAGACAGGGAAAAAAGCAAACAAAAACATGTGGTATTTATGTTAAGAAATACAGTGTGGTTGATTATAAAAATGTTCGAATTTTGTCACATTATTCCCTTGTCCTCAATAAATCAAGGAGGTCCGAGTTAATTCAAAGTACTGATTCTTCTCTTGCAATATTGGAAGAGTCTAGAATAGGGGTTCTCAAACTATTTTTTACCACGCCTACATCTATCAATAGCAAAATTTCCCACGCCCCCTTGCACACGTTTTTTTGGTAATGAATAAAACAAATGCTACATTGAGTAACAATACACATTTTTACTTACAATTTTGCAAGTTAATTATGTTTTTTTGACTTTTTTTGAAATGTTCGCTTTTTAGGTTAGATAAAGCAAATGCAATACGTTTTATGTCTAATTAATATTACAAGATGCAATTAAATTAAACAGGGGACAAGAAAAATCCCCGAGAAAGATGAGCTTGCATTTTTACCAAATTCCCTATCCTTGGTTGAGTATCAGCATGCGCACAACGTAAATCACTAGCATTGTCAAGCTTGTTTTAATTGCAAAAAGTGCTGAAAACGCTTTTTTCGCACAAATTGCTCAATACTACGTAGCAAATAACACACTGAAGATTTTCTATGCCATCCTTAAGCATTAAAATAAACCTAGATTCAATATAATCATTGTTATACTTGAGCATCTTCAACGATATCTTATGTCACAAATCTCTCAATGCAACAAGGCAACTCTGACAAAATTCAGATCTACCTAGCGCGCAAAGTCCTCGGGAATGTTCGGGTATACCACGGCTCCATGGGTCCCGCGCCTCCCCATGACTAATCTCTATGCCTCCCTTGGGGGGGGGCGCCCCCTACTTTGGGAATCAAGTCTCTAGAAGATACGTGGTTGCCACTTGTATTCCTCACATAGAACGTGTCTCTGGATCATATTTTTATATTCGGTGACCATGACTTAATTGGAAGCGGCCGGTCCGCAGTAAGGAGAACTTGCTTGCTTCTACTACTTTGTTTCTTGGGTAATGATGTTCCTTTACCGTTTTTCTGACGATGTGGAGTTTTGATGGTTTTACTTTCCGTAGTAAGTCTCAGTTTTTGTTAATTCTTGTCTTAAAGAGCTTTTTCATGTCTTGTAACGAACTATGTTGAACGTTTCCTTTCGTTTGAAGAAACGTTCCAGTATCACTTATGGGAAGAATTTCCTTAATATTGTGTATGATATACGTATATTATAAAATGTTTCATTTGATTTTGCAGAGCCCTATCTCATGTGGCTTCGAGACGAACTATCATTATTTTTTTTACGATTGTTATACGTCTACTCCACAAACTGCACATTAGTACGTTTAAAACTTACCGTTTTATCAATTATTATTAACAGAATGATATCATGAAACAAACTTCAGTTACAATATCATAACGTGTTTTTATACATTGATACTATGCTTGAGAATTTCAAGTGAGAGGATCTTACCCTTCTTAGTGACTTATTAATTTACTTATTTATTCATTTATTCACTTATTTGTACATTCATTCACTTATTTACTTGTATATTTATTTATTATTTTTAACTTAAGGCAAATGCTGAGACGTTATTTTTCACTTTTCAGAGCCTGGAGGCAAGACATGTCTCATGTGTGTATTACATTATTACTAAGTCTATCTAATAATATTATTATCTTATTTTTCAATTTTTGTCTATAATTTTTTGGATTGCGTGGTTAGACGGAAGAGCGGGTGTGGTGGTCCGAGTTTCGCCATGTTCAATTTTTTTTTTTTTTTTCATTTGTTGCTCCGCGCGTCTTCTCTGCCAGAGAGCCCTTTTCGTTCAGTGTGCAGTTTGGCACGAGGCAGGAGTGCCGGAGTCGAGGTCCGCGTGCGCCCGACGGAAGCGGTGGCAGCGGCTGAGGCAGCGAAGACGGCTACCGTCACCGCTAACATGGCGGTGGTCGTGCCACGAACAGGGAGGTGGAGGTGCGACCTATGGCGCTGCTGGTACAGCGGAATTTGCGCCATCGTCAGCTAAATATGTGACAGGCGCGTCGATAGGCCGCGCGCCTAACGTCTACCGCTACCGCCGCCTGAATCCTCCTCAACATATTGTACACAAGCATACAGGATTACGTCGCACGAACTAGAAAACGTTTCCTTAGTAACCCCGTCAAACTAGCATCGTTAATGTAGAACCTAGTAAAAATTGTGTCAAAATTGTAACTTATTTTATTACTAATTAATTCCCAAAATATTTTTAATATTCTTTAAAATTGGTTGATTTCAAGCTGGCAATACTATTTATTTTTAAATAATATGGTTTATCTTTTATGTTTGCATACATAAGATGGTAATTAAACAGTTAAAAATTATGGGATATTTTTCATGTATAAAAAGAACACACCAATAATGACACACACTTTTTGAAAATGGACGCATTACATCCTTAAATTAATTTTTATTTCAAAATTAATACATCTTCCGTTCTTCCCAACTTGTATTCGTAATTGATAAATGTAAACTTCATTTAAAAACCTAGTGGTGCTACAGAATGGCACAGACTTTTCCGTATTAGTTTTTATATTTCCTTTGGTCTTGGCTAGCTATTCAGACGTAACACAAAATCATGCCAGCTGCCATCTATCGACGCCCAAAGTACATTTATTTACATTTTCTTAATTTTTTCGGTTTCCTAATAGCAAAACGTAAATATTATTTTAAAATTACTAAAGAACAATAAAACCTCGTCCTAAATTCAAATTTCTTTAAAAATTTGAAGTCGGATTTAAGAAAATGGCGTTTCAACGCTACTACAGCAATTTTAAATTTGAAGATCTTTTTGACAGAAAATTTTTGAGTTTTCGGAAAACTTTATTAGAAGTCATTTGAAGCACATTTACTCATAAATACAATAGTGTTTACAAATTGCTGGAAATGTGCACAAATGGTGTGAGTGATCTTTCAAAAAGATTATATTTGTGTAATTTTTACAAAACAAGAGAATACAGCAAAAATAATTCTACGTTCTCTTACAGAGCGTAATAAGCGCTATCCGTTCGAAAAAATTGAAAAAAAAAATTGGAATCACTTATGAGAAAATGGCGTTTAAACTTTTCTAAAAATGCGGGATTTTGAGCTAGTTTGCACAGAAAAAGTTGAGTTTGGTGAAACTATATTTGACATTATTATAGCACATGTACTCATAAATATAATAATGTAAACAAATCGCCGCTAATGTAAATATTAACGACGTGAGAGACCAGTCAAAAAATTACATTTTTGTAATTTTTGAAAAAACAAAAGAACACAGCAAACTGACGACTGAATCATAAATTTCGTAATCTGAAACTGACGACTTTTTGTCATCTCATGAAACACATTTAGCAGTATCCTTACCAACAGTTTCAAAGAAAACTAGTGGTGCTACAGAATGGCACAGCATTTCCAGTATCAGTTTTCTATTTCCTTTGGTCTCAGCTAGCAATTCGGACTTGATAATACTCTTTCTAGCTGCCATCTATCGCTGCCCAAATTACTTTTTAAAACATTTTCTTAATTTTTCGGTTTCCTCAAAGTAAACGAAAATATTGTTTTAATAATATTAAAAAACAGTGTAACCTCGTCCTAAATGGCAATTTTCTTTCAAAAATGTAAAGCCATTTTTAAGAGAATGGCGTTTCATCGCTACTACAAATGTGAAATTTCAAGCTGTTTTTCACAGGAATCTGTGTTATTGAAAAAAACTATTTAAAGTCATTTAAAGCACTTTAACTCACAAATACAATAGTGTTTACAAATTGTAGAAAACGTGCATATAAACGGTGTAAGAAATCTTTCACAAAAATAACATTTGTGTAATTTTTGAAAAAAACAAAGAAATTCCCCAAAATGAAATTTAGGAGAAAACGGCGTTTGAGCGTTTCTGAAAAGGCTGAATTTGGAGTTAGTTTTCACAGAAAACGGTTCTCGAGAAACTTTGTATGACTATATTTAAAGCACATATACTTATAAATATAATAATGTGAACAAATCGCTGCTAATGTAAATATTAACGACGTGGGATACAAGTCAAACAATTACATTTTTGTAATTTTTGAAAAAAAACAGAAGAATAGAACAATATGGCATCCATCTCATCTCACAGACTACATTTAGTATTATCCCTTCCAAAAACTTTGGAGCCGTTTTTGAGAAAATTATGAAATGTCCCTGGGGCTGTATGTAAAGTAATTTTAATTACAAAAATTTATGAATGCTTTGCAAAATCATAGACCTTCCACTCAGGCCAGATTGACAGGGATTTCTTCAATTTGGAAAAAATCCTACGCATGATATAGGCGCTAGTGTTGTTTACATACACCGTCCGTCCGTCCGTCCGTCAATCCGTCCGTCCGTCAATCCGTCCGTCCGTCAATCCGTCCGTCCGTCAATCCGTCCGTCCGTCCGTCAATCCGTCCGTCAATCCGTCCGTCCGTCCGTCAATCCGTCCGTCAATCCGTCCGTCCGTCCGTCAATCCGTCCGTCCGTCCGTCAATCCGTCCGTCCGTCCGTCAATCCGTCCGTCCGTCAGTCAATCCGTCCGTCCGTCAGTCAATCCGTCCGTCCGTCAGTCAATCCGTCCGTCCGTCAGTCAATCCGTCCGTCCGTCAGTCAATCCGTCCGTCCGTCAGTCAATCCGTCCGTCCGTCAGTCAATCCGTCCGTCCGTCAGTCAATCCGTCCGTCCGTCAGTCAATCCGTCCGTCCGTCAGTCAATCCGTCCGTCCGTCAGTCAATCCGTCCGTCCGTCAGTCAATCCGTCCGTCCGTCAGTCCGTCCGTCCGTCAGTCCGTCCGTCCGTCAGTCCGTCCGTCCGTCAGTCCGTCCGTCCGTCAGTCCGTCCGTCCGTCAGTCCGTCCGTCCGTCAATCCGTCCGTCCGTCAATCCGTCCGTCCGTCAATCCGTCCGTCCGTCAATCCGTCCGTCCGTCAATCCGTCCGTCCGTCAATCCGTCCGTCCGTCAATCCGTCCGTCCGTCAATCCGTCCGTCCGTCAATCCGTCCGTCCGTCAATCCGTCCGTCCGTCAATCCGTCCGTCCGTCAATCCGTCCGTCCGTCAATCCGTCCGTCCGTCAATCCGTCCGTCCGTCAATCCGTCCGTCCGTCAATCCGTCCGTCCGTCAATCCGTCCGTCCGTCAATCCGTCCGTCCGTCAATCCGTCCGTCCGTCAATCCGTCCGTCCGTCAATCCGTCCGTCCGTCAATCCGTCCGTCCGTCAATCCGTCCGTCCGTCAATCCGTCCGTCCGTCAATCCGTCCGTCCGTCAATCCGTCCGTCCGTCAATCCGTCCGTCCGTTCGTCCGTCCGTCCGTTCGTCCGTTCGTCCGTCCGTTCGTCCGTCCGTTCGTCCGTCCGTTCGTCCGTCCGTTCGTTCGTCCGTCCGTTCGTTCGTCCGTCCGTTCGTTCGTTCCTCTGTCAGTCTGTGAGCAGCACTAGCGCCTAAATCATACGTACGGTTTCTTCCAAAACGAATATTCCGCGTCGATCTGCTTCCATTCGAGGCGCCGCGATTCGGAAAAACTTTCTTCAAAATTTGGGGGTACTTTATTTGAAGCCCCCCGAACATTTTCAAAATTTTCTCGGAAACGGCTGCAAATTTTTTCTTTAAATTTCTCCTAAGAATAGAATAGAATACACTTACTAACATGGTATAGGTCCGATTGTCATGGTTAACTTTGAATTTTCGAATATTGCAAAAGTTTGAATTTTATTCGGCGTCTTCCTTCAACTACAATATTGAAGATAGACATTTTGTTTTCAAATACAATTTGTTCTCCAAAGTGAGTTTTTTTTATTAAGGTCATATGTATTTTTTTGAAAAATTTTGGTAGTTTTCGCGCAATACTGCATGCAATATTTGCAACTTTAAAAATTTACAAAAACCCGAATTTCTCAAAAACGGCTCCAAAAAATATTTTCTCTAATTTTTCATAGGGATGGTGCTAAATGTACTCCTTGAGATGACATAAACACCATATTGATCTATTCTTTTGTTTTTGAAAAAATTAAAAGCATGTAATTTTTTTGACTTGCCTGCCATGACGGTAATATTTAGATTAGAAGGGATTTGTTCACATTATTATATTTACGAGTACATGTGCTTCAAATAATGTCAAGTAAAGCTTCTCGAGAACTCAAAAGTTTTCTGGAGAAAACTAGCTTGAAATTCAGAATTCATTTTCAGAAACGCTCGACACCATTTTCTCATAAATGGCTCCAATTTTTTCTTCAAACTTTTGGAACGGATAGTGCAAATTGCACTCTTTAATATGACGTAAAGTTCAATTTGGGGTATTTTTTTTGTTTTTGCACAAATTACACAAATGTAATTTTTTTAATGATCGCTCCCTCCTTTAACATATACGTTACCAGCAATTTGTAAACATTATTGTATTTGTGAATGTAAGTGCTTCAAACAACTTCAAATGAAGTTTTTCTAAAACTCAAAAGTTTTCTGTGAAAAAGAGCTTCAAATTTCGTATTCTTAGTAGCGCTTCAACGCAATTTTTTTTAAACGGCTCCAAATGTTTTAAATAAAATTAATACTTAGAACGTGATTTTACTGTTCTTTAATATTTTAAAATTAACATTTCCGTTCTACCATTACTAACCGAAAAATTAAGAAAATGTCAAAAAAATGTACTTTGGGATGCGATAGATGGCAGCTGGCACGAATATGTGGCAATTACGAATAGCTAACCCAGACCCAACGAAATAAAAAACTAGTTCGCGGAAAGTCTGTGCCATTCTGTAGCACCACTAGTTCATTATTAGGGTCCGGCAATAATTTTTTTTCTGCAGAAAATTCGCGTTTTTTTTCGCGCAGTATTACATAACTTTCCCTACACTACGTATATTACAATGTGTATTACTCGGTATATACGTATGTATACGGGAAAGTAATAAAGGAAATTTGACTACTATTTATTTAACCACAATACCTACAAGCTAGACACAATACCACAAATTTCCGTAAGGAAATTTCCCATATCCCAGAGGAATTGCGATTTCGTGAGGCGTAACTAACAATACAAAACATCGTCTCTGCAACATTCTAATAAGCAATATTTTCCGATGATTAGTATTCTTAGCTGCCGGATTAGTATTCTTAGCCAATGCCGGAGCTATACAATTTGGGAACCCATGGCGACACTGATATTCAGGACCGCTACACGCCCCCCAATTTTTATTTTAAATGTGCTTTATCGAAGAATACATTGGTTTTAATTTTTCCTTTAATTCTATACAATAATTTTACAACAGAACAATATATTCTACCGCATCTTATAGAGTTTCTAAAAAATTGTTTTCCCAGCTTTTACTTTGTTTTTGCATCTTAATTTTTGTCTTTATGTCTTTCCTTTTCTTGTATTCACGTCGGCCACTTTATATAAGCTGCCGGGCTCTTTTTAACTCGTTCCTCTCTGGAATTGAAACAAACATGAATGACATGGTATTACGATCACGATGAGAGAATATGAGTAAGGTTGTCTGCTTGGAATTGGGTGGAGCGGATAAAGATGTATCTTCTCTTCATCGTCCACGTGACTCACTCCGTCGGTCCTCGAGTGAATCATAACGAATTCTATTACTTCTTCACAGGCGGTTCAGTGGGGAGTGTCACTGGCGACTTAGCCAAGCTTCCCTAAAATCTAGGAATAGAGAACATTTTGGAAGAAATCACACGATATGTTGAATATCGATAGAAGTGCATTGTATGCATATACATGCATACAAACATACATATGTGTATAACCTTTTAGGCCGAGCCCAAAAGTTATATTATGCACAGATACGTAAATGTTTTTGAACTCTTTAACAATTATCGTTTTGAACTCTATTCTTGCACTTTGAGAAGACATGCTTTTCACAGTAAACTTCAAGAAATTTCTTGTAGGGATGACGCGTGATCCCAGAAAGCTTAGACATATAATTTTCCAGGAACATATGTTCCGAAATAAGTCAAGTGTTCAATGCATTCTCATTGTCTTTTTTCGTAAGGGTGTTTCCCAAGAGAGCTTGAACTTTCAGAAAATTCTCGTAACAGATTCTGAATCATATGCTGCAAAAATTGCTCTGACAAAAGTTTACAAACTTACATCGAAGGCGAAACTATTCACAACTTGTAGCTCACATGAATTTCCAAGAGATTCATTGCATGAATATACAGTAAATACTAAATGTACGCTGTAGTAATAATAACGCACGTTTTATAATTAAAAAAATTATTAATTTGCAATTTGTTTACTACAAGAACCTCAGGCAAACTGTAGTTCATACTACAAACACACGTGTGTCAAAACCACTCACCCTAATATTGATCATTCTTACGAACTAAATCTGCAGGCTTTTGCTTAAAAATTGTTTAACTATATCAATTCTCTGTTGCTAAGCTGTTTTATAAAATGTTCTTTGCTAGTAACTTGCGTGATATTTAAATATTTACGTTTCACGCTTATTTTTAAGAAAGTAAATGTACCGCCAAAAAGGGGTAAGAAAATAAAGCGAATGTCGAAGGATAAAAACAATTCCCATTTAAGTGGCTGAAGTATTTCGTCAAAAGTCTCAGAAATTGAAAAAACTGTCAGCAGCATTGTTCCTGCATAACAGAACGAAACAAGTGGAAATATACACAATAACCTATTCTCTCTCGACTTCTCTCAATGACAAGAATATCTCATTTGACCTTGCAACATCATATCTCTTTGCACGACTCTCATACTCTCACGGGAAACTTGTTTTTGACGAGCGTTTTGGTAAAGAGCCTGCGGGAAAACGGAAACGTTTATCGAGCATCTCTCTGAAATTGCTAACAGAATGTTGTTTGGTATGGTGAGAAAATTTGGATTAAGAAATACTTGCGTACCCGTGCGAGAATTCTCGCATGTTAAATCCCACCCTTTCCCTATCCATTTGTCTATCCGTTCCATAAAGGAGAGGAACTACGAATGTACTTACAGAATATCAAACAAAATAACAATGCAATTGATGTTTGAAACAAATTTTCAATTAAAGTTTATTCAACATTATAGAGAGATGTTCTTGAAGAATTCATACTTCTTTAAAAACAACTTTTGAAGAAATTTTTCAATCTTCCTTGAGAGTTAGCTTTTCGCTTTCCTTGATAGTCAAATAATAGAAAAGGTTTTTACTCTTGAGAAAGCCAAAGTAGTGTGAAAATACCGGATCGGGCAAGAACAGATCTACTCAATGCAATATTAGTTAACTTCCCTTCATTTGTTATAAAGAACCGAGTGGGTTTTGGAGAGTCAGGGTGCCAGCTTGCTGGGGTGAGAAAATTGAAAAATTATTTGTTTACTAAAAAGTATTGAATTATTTTCTGCATCCTTACGTACCTCAAGAAAAACGATTCCTAGCCAAAAAATAATCAAACTAATGTTTTCACCTTTGACAACTAAATACCATTTGTTAGCATTAGAAACAATTTAGTAGGCATTAGTAAGCCCACTTCGGTACATGGGAATGTTGCTCAAACGATGTTTGCATTTTTAATATCTTAACGAACCGATACCTTGAGTTTAATATCAAACAGAATTTTATTTACAATATGAGTTTGCAGCTGGGAGTTGGTGTACATACTTCCAGATATCGTGAATATTTAAATCGTGCGTTTGGACTGCGATCGTTGGCAGTTGTCGGGTGACTTGCACCATTCTTTCTATAATTTTAAATTTAGTCGTTTTAATTGATTCACGTTGTATTGTAGGCTAGCGCGTTTTGATTTTTGTTTTCCATTTATTTCAAGCTATTTTACTTTAGCTACTTTAAAAAGTTTGTTCTTTGTGCTGTGCCATAGCACAAGTTTTCCCCCACTACCTCAGCGTACCCGTGCGAGAACTCTCGCATGTTAGACCCCTCATTCCTATCCTTCTATTTTCATTCTAAGAGGGAAAGTAGTTAACGAAACGTGTTTAATTTTTTAAAATCTATAAAGGTAACTTGCAATGTACTAACACAATTACAAATAAAAATAAAAAACAATGCAATTAATGGGTAAAAGAAATTTTCAATATTTATTCAATATCATGGGGAATTTGCTTGGAACAATTCCCAACACTTACTTAAAGACATTTGAAGTAATTATTCAATATTCTTTGTCAATTAGGTTTTGGTTTTTCGTGATGGACACAAAAATATTAGCTTTTTACTTCTGAGAAAGCTACGTGTCTGAACCCGTTGACTTGAAAATTTCATCGAATGATAACGAAAATATTGGTACAGGTAAAACAAACATAGTCTTCACTCTTCACTGAACATCCACATCCCTCCACAATTAAGTACACAGCACTTATAGATCGTGAAAAAACGTTAATTGAATAGTTTCACTACACGCATAAGAAACAATCTTCATAGGTATAGGTATCAAGCAACTATAATAGTACTTCTAGTTGTTGCTGGAGAGCAAATCTTGAATTAATGATTATGCAAATAAACCTCGTCAGACTGCACAAACTACCGTGTTAACAGAAAGCGTAAATAAAGATTGTCGAATCTAAGATAATTAATGGTATTTAATTATTTTTTTTATATATAATAAAATTCTGGCCCTCAAGAAAATGTGCGCAGATAAATTTCTTTCCCCACACGTCATATACAGTTTTTACTGTTTTTTGCCTAAATAAATAAATAAATAAATAAATAAAGTCTTCTAAGCGTGTCGCCACAAAAATTGCTACCAGCAGGAAGGACTGAAATATTGAGGTGGCCTTGATAGTATTGAAGCGTGGAACCGAAAAGTTAATAGAATGGATCAAAGAATGTCTCATCTTGTAGATTATGATGTGAAAAAGGTTTCTTTGAGGCCTTTGGCCTCAGAATTTTACATTTTAAGGCTCTAAAATGCTTTGTTTATGAGTTATTTGACGATATAGGTTGGCATATGATGCGGGTTGCATTTCACATGAATATTTCGATGCGTTTTTTTTAAAGAAATCATCCATATTTTCAAAGTCAAAATGAAATTTGTCAAGTCTCCGTGAATTTCTCTTTCTTTAGAGCCCTCATTTATAAAGATTGGTTGCGTGTGAGAGCCGGAACCCAAAGGTACACTACTGAAATAATACAGGAGACGATTATATTTTTCTTCCGATCGAAGTCCAAATCTCGAATCTTTTTGCCGCAGCAGTACATCAATTTCTCAATACGTTCTTTTGTATTTTTGCAATCGGCCTGGGCATCTTAATATCCATTGACAAATCTCATGTGGCTAGAGCGTGCTTAGTTTTTCTTTAATTTATGCGTAGATTCACAATTAGTAATGTAGGTAAATGATCTTAATGTCGTCAACATTAAGGAAGTTCCCGGAATTAAAATACTATGTAAAACTAATAGTGCAACAGGTCATACTCTTACACATTTTTTCCAAATTTGCCATTTTGAAAAATCCAGAGTTTAATGAGACCTGTGCCATTCTTTTAAGCGTTCCTTGTTTTACACGTGGAAACAAATTAAAGAAAAAAATGGAGCGGTTTTTTAGATTTATTTTATAAATTGCATTAATTTCAGGCATAAATTAAGCGAAAACCACTCTTTTTTTCAAAACCTTGCAAACTTCGATTAAAGAAAAAATCTTCAAGTTTGTAGTTTTGAAATGTTAAATTTTTGCAATTTTCGAAAATACAGATTTTTTACGGCCCTTTTATACATACGAAAAAAATGTTCAGAAAATAATTGGAGCAATGATTGCGAAAATAATTGTTTCAACAGTTTTCAAATTGCCTATATTTGACACAAAATTACGCGAAAACTCATATTTTCGAAAAATTGTATGTAACTTTCTTTAAAGAACTGATTTCATTAAGGAAAAAAATGTATCTTCAATATTGTTGTTGGGCGAAGACATCGAAAAAACATACTTTTGCCGTAAAACGATTTCTTGGTATTAAGGACTCCTACAATATTGAGTGTTACATAACGTGTTAAAGTAACTCACTGTATATACGAAAAATATTTAACCATTTTTTCGTTACCAGGACCCGGCAATAAGAGTTTTCTGTCTACAAACCTTGCGCACGATTACAATAATTTCTGTTCCTAGGAAGGAAGGGCGAGAAAAAATGAACTCGTAGAAATAATAAAATGTAACAAAATACCCGAAAATATATTCGTGTAATTCACTATTACTTAGAAACCAAGGAGGAAAAAAAAAACAATTTTTCATTGAATTTTCATTTGAAGTTAGGGATACACGAAATAATGGTATTACGATATTGAAATGCAGCAGCACTAGTTGTTTCGAACTGCTTGTTCTCTTACTCTAAGACTGTCGCACACGTAAGCTTCAGTCTCATCTTAGGCCACATTTGAAGCGTCTAACCTTGTGTGTGCTGCTCCGAGTCGTGAACATGTGTCGCATCACATCCGCTTCTTATCGTCGGGAACTTCCTGGTTCTCTCAGTCATCACAAATTACTGAACTATGGAGGCAATTTTCAGCTATCGCAACTGACGACTGACTGTACGAAGTTATTCGCCTCGTTATGAAGTTTGAATAATATAGGCTATACATAAGTGTAAAAACAGAAAGTCTGAACCATTTTGTTGTTTGGGATTTATTTATATATGCATTTGGGGATAGCTTTATTTAAGCAACGTTACCAACGGTATTTGGCAAATGTTCTATACCACACAAAATTAATATGTAACAATAAATTAGCAATACAGGTTTTCTGATTTTTTTTGTGTAAGAGAGATATTCCTGATACGAGAGGAGGCACTAGAACTAGATGAACTTTCAACCTTTGGCATTTGCACAGCGAATACATTTTTTCACTTGCGCAAAAATGACGAAAACGCATTTATTATTTTATTGTGCTTGTAGAATCGAATAGATTTATTCATGACCTCGCGACATTAGAAGCTTATAAATACTCATTGATTCACCAGGAGCGTAAACACACATGTTCGGTTGTTTTCATATGATAAGATTAACTCTTATCTTACCATAGACATTGAAATTGTCCACGAAGTTCATGGCAATAACACAAAATATTAAATATTCCTGAATTAAAAGTGACAGCAATAATAAGTATAGTAAAAAATAAAGAGGCTAGAATAAATTAGGAAAACAGTAGGATTTCGGTTGGAATTCAGGAAGCCTCGCACAGGAAGACGTCCCCTTTACATCACTTAAAAATTTGTAATAGTTATGGTGGTAAATAAAATATATAAATGAAGCCTCTACGTGCGATCTAAAACTAGAAATCCTTTACATTCTTCAACTAAAAAGCGATACATAAATCTAAAATTAAGTGATATTAATTTATGTGCCAATGACTCCCACATAGCGCTTTGTGACCGATCTCTTCATTTGCTCTCACGATCGCAGGAAAATAATTAATTAAATATGACGATTGAGATGGAAGACCTTCATCTAAGAACAATTACTAGGCATTAGTTTCTGTTAATACCTCAATTGAGTCTCTGAGGCAATACATTATTGTATATTATTTTATATTAAGTCACATCAACAAATAAGGGTTTTAGGTACTATAATACGTACAGTATTTTACATGAATGTTTTCAACATGTTTAAAGTAATTTATAGATTTATAGCTACATATTCATTATAACTTTTATGTTGCTATAAATATTACATAAAAAACAATTGTTGTTTGAAAAGGAGTCAGAGGTTTCATTAGTCTGTTCCGATTACATTTTAATTACGATTTTTGACAAAAAATATATTACCTTGAGTTGGTATGTATTAGGTATCTTTTAGAATTGAATTATTGATCTTCAAAAAAGTAGGGTGTGATAAAATTGTATTCAGGATATTCCAAGAGGATGTGGTTCATGTTCAGCAATTTATTTCAATATACACAGAATTGGTTATTGTTATTTTCAGTATACAAATGTGTGATCTGATATGTATATGAATCTGATCTACTACGTAATAGAGTTACTTGTTCCCGACAGGAGAACTTCGCATAACTTTTGAGGGCAAATAATTTATTGATTTCCTCATGGATTTTACTTGATTGAAAACTAATACATTGATTTGACCACGTCTTCATGACTTTGACAATGTAATATACTTCCGATAATCCTGAAAGAGACATTTTCTTAGTGGTTCTCTTAGAAGTCAATAAGAAATATGGAGAATGTGGATTTGCTGATCGCGGGAACTCGCATCTATTTGGAATGTAATATGAATGATCGTAGGGTGTATAAACGCATCGCTAGTTTCTTTCAAGAATTCACTTTGATGGTTGATGTTTATTGAGAGAAACGTTTTTATGCTATGCTGTCATAATCATAGATTTATTGATTGGCATGAATTTCTCAAGGATTTTACACAGGGTAAGTACCGTTTTCTATAATACTTTTTTCTTCGAGAATTTCATTACGCCACATAGTTGTGTTGATTCTGAATCTACTTATGAGTACATACGCGCCTGTCCAAAGCTGATGTACCCTGCCCACTGCTAAATAAACACAAGAGTGTTAAGATAGCGAGTGCACATATTCTTCGTGGCACATCCGCCGCAGGACGTGAACAAGAACAAATGAAACTCTCTAATTTGCTGTTCTTGGTGGAATGGAAGCTTGATGTAATTAAATGAAAATGATTTCTTCGTTGTTTGACGTGGAGAGACGAACCACTCCGTAGACAATATCTAAAAAGAATGTACAAGGTGTAGATCAATAAAGATCAATCATTTGTGTGGCTTAAAAGAGGAAGAATGAAGCCAGAATTGGAAGCACTTGCAATAGCTCCCAAAAACAAAGCGTCGAGAACACAACATTATGATGAAGCGACTCTCAAACTTTCCCAAGACGATAAATATCGCATTTGCCAGAAACAAAAAGAAACCATTGATCATGTCATTTCAGCTTGACCAATTCTAGCAAAGACCGAATACTTGAAAAGGCACGACAGGGTGTGTAGTTGACTCCACTGACAGATATGTGCCGCCATCGAAGTTTCAAACACAAGCCTCAAGTGGTGCGAACACTCACCAAAACCGGTGACATCTGTTGGACTGTGAACACTATTGTACGACCAACAAAATCAAACTGATCGCACGCCAGCGGCAAACAAACCGGATATTGTCATCTGGGATTTGGAGAAAAACATCGTGTCTACTTGTAGACATTGCTGTACCATGCGATCAAAACGTAACCAAGGAGGCGGAGAAACGTCTTAAATACAAGAGTTTGGAAATTGAGATCAGCCGAATGTGGGGCGTAAAAGCACAGCTCCTGCCGATAGTCATCGGAACTCTGGAATTTGTTCCGCAAAATTTGTGTAACAACTTTGCTAAACTCCCAGGTCTTTCAAAAGATTGGGAAATGCACGAAATTGCTTTGTTTGGAACACACCACATTTTGCTCAAAGTATTGTAGAGGCGTCGGCAATTCCTAGTTCTGCTCCTTAGATAGCTGTTTGCAACCTGGAGAAGATTTTATATTTAGCCGTCTCATAACATCTTTAGTCGTGATGTAGAGGAATAATAATAATAACAATAATAATAATAATAATTGGCGTAATAATAATTACTATTATTAGCGTATCGGCCATTTCTGACCACTCTACACGTTCTCTTCCGAGGTCCAGTCATATGTGCAAGAGAGAGACGTATGTAAGTATGGGGATCAGCTTTTTGGTTGTATCCTTTCGTAAGACAAGGTTGTCAAGCCTTGAATTAAGAATTATGAGGTGATAGGATGATGATGATGATGATAATAAAAGGTGATCGTGGCATTTTTGAATTATCCCAGCATTCGCCTAAATGACTGAGGAAACCACGAAAACCCTGATGAGGATGGCAGGCCCGGGGATCGAACCCGGTTCTCTCGATTGCGAAGTCAGCGCGGTATGCACTGAGCCACTTCGCTTGGTTTATTATTATTATTATTATTATTATTATGCAGTTTATTTTAATGATTATTTTCTTTTATCATAAGGACAAATACACAGGTTATACAAGACCAAAGCGTATATATCGACGTCTTTTTGTTACGAATTCATATCTATCCTACTCCCATAAACTTTCGAGTTATTCCTGTTGTTGAGATAACCACAGCCTTCTGCATTGTCTTATAAATATTCACATTGATATTCAGGTCTTTTAAACTTTGGTACAGTGTCTTGGGAATTACTGCGGTGCTGGAGATGACAATGGGAATAATTCTCATTATTATTATTATTATTATTATTATTATTATTATTATTATTATTATATTATTGTTATTATATTATTATTATTATTATTATTATTATTATTTCCGATTTTTCACACTTTCTCTGCTTTAGCAGGGAAAACTTTCACCTGTCCAATTGATGTTATAGGACTAGGCTCGGACTGCGCAGGAATTCATCCTCACCTACATGAATGTCACTCATGTAAAAATTTTCTAACAATATGACATGTTTGAAGGAGGGTAGCTTTCTGGGCTTCTTTCTGTTTTCTTTTCTTTGTCTATTATGAGGATATCAGGGCGGTTATGATCAACTGTTTTATCCGTCATAATAGGCTCCCAGTATAAGACGTGCGTCTTCGTCTCGAGCATAGCATTTGGTTCATACTTGTAATATGCTGGAGCATTATTCCCCAACATTCCAAGTTTCATTCCTACTTCTCGGTGAATGAGTTTTGCCACTTGATTATGTCTGCCTAAATAGGCACTCTCTGACAAAGTACTGCACCCAGCCATTATGTGTTCAATAGACTCTCCATTGTTACCACATCTTCTACATTTATCGATATCATTTGTTTTTAAATTATGCTTTTCATAGTTTTAGTTCTTATTACTCTGTCCTGAATTGCTGCTACAAAACCTTCAGTTTCCGGGTACAAGAAACCGTTGCTCAACCACTTCAAGGACGCAGATTTGTCAATCATAGGGTCCAACAGAGTTCGGAAATTTACCATAAAGTATCATTTGTTGCCAATTTTGTATTTCCTCCTTTAGAGTTGGTACAGTAGTATTCGTGTCTTGGGTGCTTAAATTAAGTGGTGTGTATCCATTGTCAGCACTCACCACCTTCTGCATGAGGGAATCCTGAGACCTAAGTATAGCGTCTCTCATTTTTTGTTCTTGAGTTCTGCAGAGTTTAAAAATATTGAGTAACCCTCGACCACCTTCTCTTCTAGGTAAATACAAAACGGATAACAGAAGAGTTAGGATGCAGACATCTGAATTTTGTAAGAAGATCTCTAGTAAGTCTATTTAATGAATTTAGATCCACATCAGACCATTTTACAATACCAAAACTATATATCAACATAGGTACAGCCCAGCTGTTGATGGCCGTAATTATGTTTTTCCCAGCTAGCTTCATATTTAGTATTTTGGTTACCCTCTTCTTGTACTTCTCGGTAAACTCGTGTTTAATTTCACTGTGGTCAAGTTTTATATTTTGTTGTATTCCGAGGTATTTGTAAGCAGCATCAGATAGTAGTTCTTCTATGCCTTGGACATTTTATTATTATTATTATTATTATTATTATTATTATTATTATTATTCCTCTAAATCACGACTAAAGATGTTATGTGTCGGCTGAATATAAAATCTACTCCAGGTAGCAACCAGCTACCTAAGCAGTAGATCTAGGGATATTATTATTATTATTATTATTATTATTATTATTATTATTATTATTATTCCTCTAAATCACGACTAAAGATGTAATGTGTCGGCTAAATATAAAATCTACTCCAGGTTGCAACCAGCTACCTAAGGAGTAGATCTAGGGACTGTCGGTGCCTCTACAATACTTTACGCAAAATGTGGGCTGTTCCAAGTAAAGCGATTTCTTGCACTTCCCAGTCTTCTGAATTACCGGGGAGTTTAGACAAGTTCTTACTCTTACAAGTTCTTAAATTTTGCGGAACAAATCCCAGAGCTCCGATAACTATCGGGACGACCTGTGCTTTTACGCCCCACATTCGGCTGATCTCGATTTCCAAACTCTTGTATTTAAGACGTTTCTCTGCCTCCTTGGTAACGACGTTTTGATCGCAAGGTACAGCAACATCGATAAGTAAACACGATTTTTTCGCCAAATCCCGGATAACTATATCTGGTTTGTTTGCCGCTATCGTGCGATCAGTTTGTATTTGTTGGTCGTACAATATCGTACACAATCCAACAGACGTCACCGGTTTTGGTGAGTGTTCGTACCACTTGGGGCATGTGTTTGGAACTTCGAGGGCGGTACAGATCTGCCAGTGGAGGTAGCTACACACCCTGTCATGTCTTTTCAGGTATTCTGTCTTTGCTAGGATTGGACAAGCTGAGACAATATGATCAATGGTTTCTACTTGTTCCTGGCAAATGCGGCATTTATCATCTTGGGAAATTTTGAGAACCGCTTTATCATAATGTCGTGTTTTCAAGGCCTGATCTTGGGCAGCTATTACAAGTGCTTCCGATTCTGGCTTCATTCTTCCCCATTTAAGCCACATAAATGATTGATCTTTATTGATCTGCACCTCGTCCATTCTTTTTAGGTATTGTCCGTGGAGTGGTTTGTCTCTCACTTAACATTTTTTGTGTCTCACACTTCATGTTTAGCAGCATCAGAAGTTCAGTGTCTGTGTTATTCGACGTGTCTTGCCTAGTTTTCTTCGCAATGCTTCTTGCTTCACTAACAATGCCTCTGTTTCCCATTCTTCGGTCAGATTTCATGACCTGCCTCATTAGTGGGTCATCTTGATGGCTGACTACATACTTCCCCAACCCGACTATTGCGTTGTGCCAGGAGGTCTCAATTTGTCTGAGGCCTCTTCCTCCTTCCTTACGTGCCACATAAAGTCTATGTATATCAGCTCGAGGGTGGGAAACATGATGCATTGTTAGCAGTTTTCTGGTTTTTCGATCCATGGTGCGAATTTCTTGCTCAGTCCAGTCCACTAGTCCAAAACTGTATTCGGCTACAGGTACCGCCAAACTACCTATTGCAGATATTTTATTCCTGGAATTCAGAGCGGACTGCAGGACCAGTCTCACTCTCCTATAATACTCCCTACGAATTCTCTCTTTCATTCTGTCGTTCGAGATGGTTTCACATTCTTCAATGCCCAGATACTTGTAAGTTTTACCTGGCTCAAGATCTTGAATCACAGTGTGCGTATCAATTTCAATGTTCTCAGACGTTGTGAGTTTCCCTCTTTTTAAATTGATTTTTGCACTATTATTATTATTATTATTATTATTAATATTGAAATTGTTGTTAGTGCTTCCTGCTGATCCTAGTTTAAAGTTGTAGATAAACGATTAGCTTTAACCCTTCGACGCATGGAGCTCGGATTTTGCGACTTTATACTTAGTGGATCTCAGAGGCCTGGTCTAAATAAAATACTAATTTGGGGCTTGGATGAATACGCAATAATGCATGCAATGATATTTATTATTCAATAAACTTGTAATGCATAAGGCATTTTACACATTTTATTTCCAACAATAACACAGAATACGGTTTTTTTAATGTTCTGGTAAAAATTTGTTTTCGCACATGAAGCACTGTAATGTTGTTTTTTGACTTTTCCGAAGAAGCATAAATAGCATCTAGAAAGAAAGTTATTATGTCCTGAATAGAAATGGTTTACAACAATTTTAACACGATATTAACTTAACACATATTAACATATTTTTTTGAAGATTACGAACGCATTCAAAGCATCAACGTTATATTCGACGTAAAATAACCTCATTGGTCATTGACGAGTATGCATAATATGTAATTGTCGACTTTTCGATCCGTGAGGTAAACTCTATTCTTTCTTTTGAAATAGGCAAGAATAATTGATGATTTCTTGTTAGTCGTTGTTCTGATGTATTGTGCTAAGAAGATAAATAATTTTGTTGTTTGGACTTGTATAATACAAAAAAATATTACAAAATGCAATATTTCTATTGTGTAATTTTAGAACATTAACCGTTATAATCTCGCTGTTCAGATGGTATTTCCTGTGTATTAGCACGTAACGTTAGTTTCTTCTCCATTAGAAATTCATCCAGGAATATGCACGTAAAACGTTATCACTAGAAACTCTCAGAAACTCAAAAAAGTTGACAGTTGTAACGTTATAACCATCAGTGAATAATAACTGTACTAAATCCTTCACCATTTCGATGCAACAGGCTCATTTTTTCCATAATATATTTTTTATTCAGCGTAAATTCGTTCCTAGAAATCCAACACAAAAAAATTCTTTATTCCATGTTTACGTGGTATTGACTTATGTCTCTTGGCAAGTAAATAATGAAGTCTGGAATGATAAGGAATAAGTTCCAACAACACAAATGTGTTTCTTATTCGTTAAAATATACGTTAAGGAAAACAGACTACCGGGATTCGGATGCCTACTTAGTGGAAAGCACGACTAACTTCAAAAAAGTTGAAAAATTTCATGGATCACTGGACCATTCTTTGCCTTAAAAAAAGAAGCGCAACACCAGAGGGTATCATGAAAGGAGACACCTGTTATGTTAACGGAAAAATATTTACAGCATTTAAAAACACGGCCGAGCCTCTGTGGCCCACTAAGTGCATTGAAGGGTTAAGTAGGTTTGGATCATAAAGGATCAATCTTGGGATATGTCAGGAATTAAGACTTTGTAGTTCATACATTTATTAGAAGCTCAACGTTTCGCATATTTAGCATGTACCTTGTCAAGAGCAATACAGATAATGAAGAAAAGATTGACAATGGACATTACATAACCAATAAATACAGATAAAAACAAAGAATACAAAAAATTAAAATCACTGTATACAATTTAGTGTTTACATCAGAGTATAACATTATATGATGAAATATTTCTAAAAACGTTGAAGGTGGCGATCAATTTAGTGGTTACAATAATTCCTGATATCTACCAAGATTGATCCTTTTTTATCCATCCATATTTAAAACTTACCATCTCTCTACAATATTATTATTATCATTATTACACCTTATCTCAGGCCCTATGGGCTTTTGCGAAGTAACGGCTCTTTCCGGTGTCGAAGTAGGATTATATGGAGTAGGCATTAGCAATACTATTGTTGAGGCACTTCCTGTCTATTGAGGAATTGACAACTTTCTGTAATTCCATGTACATGTAGTTTTGAGGACGACGACAACTTTCTGTAATTCCATGTACAGTATCTTGGTCATGTTCAACTGCTGTAGGCTGTTATGCAAAGTTAGAGGGATGACACCAGTTGTAGACACAATGAGTATAAACTTCGTATACACTTTTGTATCGTATAAACTTTCTCCATTTTCCACCGTTCTTTTATTTCCATTGCTAAATCAGTGTACGTGGAAACCTTTTCTGTGTGAAAGGACTGAAGGTTCTGTGTGTTTGGAATTGCAATATCTATTAAGAGATTTTGTTGATTTTATTAATTAGCGTAAGGTCTGACCTATTGTGAGCTATCGTCTTATCTTGTCTTATCATTATTATTATTATTATTATTATTATTATTATTATTATTACTTACATGCATCATTGTGTAATGTGCTTAGATGAAGAAGAAATCATTTTCATTTAAAGCCATTAAGATATCCCTGGTCCCTATTCTGAAAATGAATTCGTAAACTTATCGTTCCTAAACTTTATAATCTGGCAACAGCGCAAAATGAATATATCACATGAAATACATAGTATGCAAGTTAAAAATATTTTCATTCAGTACTGATGCCAGTTTGACATCACGCAATTTACGAACAAATCAGGAATTGTGCCAACACCTCTTCACCTTGTCGTGGAAATGATCACGCATTCTCGTGATTGCGTCTTCAAATATAATATACATATATATATATATATATATATATATATATATATATATATATATATATACACCTACTCACCTTCTTTTAAGGTTTTTATTTACCAAAGCTATATTGGCATATTTTGGTGAATGCCATTAAAAAATATGAAGCTTGTACGATAAACCATTCACTCTCTACTCCTATTCTACGTAAACATTTAATACTCGTGTGTTGTGACCAGGATGTGGAATAAAGTGGGAACGAAATAAAATTTATCGGAGTATTTCTGTTGGTGATTGATAAAAGCTAGTATCTCTCCTGTGAATGAAATAGCAAGAATTTGTGACACTTCATCTTATCTTCTCCTTCTCGTAACATGTCCAAATATTCTAAAGAACCCTACGTTG
This sequence comes from Acheta domesticus, assembly GCA_031308135.1. Lineage (NCBI taxonomy): Eukaryota > Metazoa > Arthropoda > Insecta > Orthoptera > Gryllidae > Acheta > Acheta domesticus. The sequence continues at coordinate 152,534,977 of JAHLJT010009436.1, read as the reverse complement.
GCATCTCGACAAGTGGGCGAGGCAAGTCGACATAGTCCAAATCCAAGAAAGAAAACAGAAATATTTTGATATTTTTACGAATAATTATATATAATATATAATCCATAATTTCCCATGCACATGTCTAAAGAATTTAAAGGATAAGATAAAAATTGCGCAAAAAATAATGAATCAGCTGTGGAAGAAAGTTCCATTCAATGAGGAACAACGTTTTCTTACAAGAGTTCTAAACCTTTCTGCATCCACATACGATCTATAAGCTTGGAAAAATTCCTGGACGAAAATCCCTACAAAACGGGTTGAAGTTTATAATAAAACATAAAGAATCTTCAAATAAAGCGTTAATTGAGAAAAAATTATAAAACAAATTATTTAAGTAATTTAAAGTAACAAATGATTAAAGAATTGTGCGTATTAGTCCTCTTCGTCAGATATGAAAATGCAGGCTCGAGGGGAATTGCTACATCTCTCCACAGATTTGGAATCATCTTTATAATATTCCTTTCCTTTGCATTTCTGAATTTTTGACTAATGAAGGACGACAAAAGACGTTTGTGTACCCCATGCTATTGTTTCATAGACTTAATATTATTAAATTAATAATTATCATCGTGGAATATTTTACTGAAAATATCTTCAGTAAGAATTTAAATTAAAATTAAACTGTTAGATGAACTTGAAAATATTGGCAGGGGGAGCGTACGCGCATGTGCCTTCCCCTTCCCTCCGCCAGCGACGCCTGTACCGCTGGTTGACGATCATTTCCCATTATCGGCGAAAAAAAAATACCATAAATACCCAACAAATTCTTTCTCATCTCTTCGATATGAAACCGCGCTTGTCTTTATTTGTGCTCACGAAAGTTTCGCCAAAAATTTCGTAAAAAGTTCTCCCACAGTTTAGAATTGAATATTCATATGAAGTGGCTACATCTCAACTGGAGCAATGTCAGACTTCGACACTGGGTCCGACTTCCTAAGACGCATTTGGGACTCCATACCAGCTCTGGTCCCTTTAAGGGGAGCCGAAATGGCCTATCTCTCCAATATTAATGTAAGGAACATTTTCTCAGAAACTATTTAATTTACAGACTTGAAATTTTTTGAGTGTATATTCACTTTTTGTAAGTACTTTAACGAAACCGTTTAAAAAATACTAGTTTTTGAAATATAAATTTTTGTCCATTGTAATCGGATTTGTTGTAAAAAATGGTAACATTTATATGAATATTGTCAAAAGAATTTAACATTTTAAAAAATGTGTGCTACGTACTGTGTTAAAATGTGAGCATCCTACTATTAGTAGTTTTTGAGAAAATGTTCCCTAAAGGCGAAAATTTTAAACTTACGGGAAATGGCTCCTAAAGTTTTCAGTGCATATCTGATCCTTATGCTGAGAAAACCCAAACACCGATATTTTGACGCTCTGAAACCCTCCATTGTTATCAGAAACAGTGTGTCCAAGACTAGAAAGGAAACTATTAAATATTTCTCACAACAAAAGCAGAAAAGCAACAATCACACATTCAAGGAACACCAACGTTCGGTCAAAACGGCCACGCCCACTCCCATGGTACATTAACTTCAAAATTAAAAAAAGAAACTTAAAGCTGTCATATTAAGTTGAAACTTGGCGCATTTAACGCAAAAAACTACAAAGTAATTAATTATTCTGAAAAATAAAAAAAATATATTTTCATCATTTTGCCCATTCTGGCTCCCCTTAAACCAGAAGCGTCTAGGACTGTTTTTAAGTTACAAGTACTTATTCTTGAAGGATTCTAAGATTCTTTAAAACGTGCAAAATCCGCCACAAGGTGTGGATTTTTGGCGAACGAATTTGATTTTTTGCGAGTAATTCCCGTGAAATTCACTTATCAAAAACGCTACATCATTTTTTTCACTCTCAAGGCTTCACGAGCACTTCGTTTCGACGACTTTGTGCCAGCGTGCGGTTGTCGGCTCAAGTGCTGACGCTTGCTTTCTGGGATTGGAGCGGGAGAAAACTAGAGGAAGTGGCTTCGCCGCCTGACATCACGTCGCTGCCACCGCGAGCTGCGGTCGCCGCTGAAGCGGTGACGTCTTGACTCCGCAGAGACTTCGCTCGGGGCCACGACACTGCACGTACGAGTCCGTATTCCAGACGACCGCTGTCGTTAACCGCTTTAAGCGGCACATCGAACCACGCGGTATATGAGATTACTATAAGAAGGGACCGATTTGACAGCTACTACCTGGCCACTGCTGGCAACATACCTGTAGGTTACGTCCACGCACTCATTTTGTCAGTGCGTTCGTTTATATTTAGATAATTTGTAAATGGCATAATCACCACCTCTTGCAATACCATAACCCTGCATGAAGTTAATTTCTTTCCCGACCCGTCAAAGTGGTCCCTTCTTAGAGTAACTCTTCCACACTGTGTAGGACAATTGCGAGTCCGCAACTGAATCAACTTCGGCCGGGAGGTTCTAGTCTCCATTAAGACGCCACGCGAAGAAGACTCGAGGCAGTCACCGCCAAGATGAAAATTTCAGAGCCCAGCTGATTTGGTGTCAGGGCGATTTTCGATAGATCCGGGAATCAACTAATTTCATTGCAATGCCTCTGACCGGGAGGTCCTAGGTTCGAGTGCGGACGGTGGCAGGATTTTCAACATCAGCTTCAAAGCTAGGTTGAATTCATTCGTTGTATAGAGAAGAATTCTAGCGTCCGGATGCTCTGATCGATAGTTTTCCGTGGTTTCTCCCACCAATGCCGAAGCAGTACCCTAACAAATGGGCCACGGACCGCGCGCGATATTTCCTTCCTCATTATCCGGAAGGTCTGCCGGAAGGAATGCCAGAAGGCCTGTCGGGAGCTTAGAGCTTGTCCCGGTTGGGGGAGGTGCTCCGCTGGTGGGGGATACCTGGTTGAGGAAAACTCCGCCAGCCAACGGTAGGTCGGCATCGCACTCGGATCTCACCATCCAGCAGGGTAAGATCACCGCCACCTTCTGAGAAAAAATGCACTACGCTTACGGGACTACTGACCTTATTAGTTGACACGCCCGGAATTACCAATCAATAGTTTCCAGGTGGAGCGCGAAGCAGTATCTCGAAGGGCCGCGACCACAACCTGTTCACATTCTTTGTTCCTAGGGTCGAGCGATCCGCTGATATCTCATTCCTCCAAAATCCCTTCAAAATGTAGAAAATCTTTAGCATTATGGCGAGCAGGTGAATGTCAGGTATTAGTTCGACGGTTATCTGCTCGGTCGTTTTTATACTTTTCTTTCACATACTTTCGATCGCATTCTTCACTAGTCTCCACAGAACATCCCAACATAATACAATATTGTTGGCGAGGGAATAGGTTGCAGGACACGGCAACTCTTTCCAATCTTGGTCATGAATACAAGGTCAGGTCGGGATATCATAGTCCAAGAGGTTACAATTAAAAAAATACTTATTACAGGCTTGCTAAGTAAAGCCTGCTATCATTGCATGCGCAATTCCTACAGTGAAAGCAGCGTTGCATCAAATACTTTCACCCATGATGATCTTTACGTCACGAATACAGTCAAAATTATTTATAATTACATCGGTTTGTACGACCCACCAGGTATAACAGCTAAAATGTTAGGACCCGGCTGAATTCCATGTACTCTCCTTCACTGAGAACCCGTTAATTACATTGCTTATAACGACGCATCGCATTCAGAGGCGTCCATTGCTTGATTAACCAATGAACTGCATCGCTTACATTGACACTCTTTCGCTTCCTGAGCCCATTTGTCCTTAATTCTTATCTGTACGCAGAATGATAAAGCTACTGCTCGCACCAAATAAGCTCTACCGAAGCCTAAAGCCTTGCTGAACCCTGAGAAGAGTGGTATGCTAGTCATTCCAAACCAGCGCGGATGTTGACGAGTCTCGAAACACATCAGTGTATGGAAATGATGACGCAAAAGAAGAGACGTGTAGACAACTGAAGCAGTCTCATATAACGCGATGGTTATAAAATGAAGAAACGGCGAAAGAATTACCTGTGACATATTCCAGAGGCGTATCTAGGTAATCAGGCGCCCCTGGCAAACATAGAATTTGCGCCCCTGGCGGGTTACTTCAAATTAGGGTTGTTGTTGTTATTTTAGCGGGTATGCTCTAAATAGCGCCCCTTGTGAGTGGCGCCCATGGCACGTGCCATGTCTGCCATACCGTAGATACGCCTCTGCATATTCGATTGTACGATCGAAATGCTCGGTTCCATCAGGCTCCGGTTTTGACTATAAAGATCAACGACTTCTAAGGTAAGAAGCTACCTTTATAATGCATCTGCAAAACAATCCAACAATCCACCCAAACTAAAAATAATCGGAAATGTGAAAATAGCACAGGCAAATATTCCAAACAAATATTTATTATATTCAATAAAGAACTTGAAGAAACACTATGACTGAATTGAAAGCAATAAAAGTTTTCAACGTAATTCATCATTAAACAACAAATGAAATTGTTCACAAAAGGATTTTCCCTGAAATGTTACACTTGCTCTGAAACATGTGTTGGATAGAAATTTCAAAACACGTGGAACCAAAAAGGAAATGAAGTGAATGATATGAATTTTTTTGCACAAATGAAGAAGGTACATCTTTCCTTTGGACGAAATGGGGGAATTTCATCTTATCGTTCGGTCATTTTGCATGAAGCTCAATAATTCCAAATTGGTATCTCAATAAATACCTATGTGCTATGAGAATAGCATTCGCAAACATGTAAATGTATAACTTAATGTAAAAATTAAACAATTAGTTTGATTTCTTAGAACAATTCCTTGCACTAATACTCTTATCAAAGGAGTTTTTGAGAAAAATGACGTACTTCGCAAAACAAGAAATGACCGCATTTCCTTTCCTACCAACCACGATGGCATAACACATGCGCTTCACTTCCTTTCATTTGAAATACACGAAATATACCATCACACGTATTTTATTCTCGGTAATTTAAAACATCCGAGGTAGAGAGAAAGAAAAAAAACATTGTTATTATTTGAAATATCAGCTCCTGGCATTACGAAGAACTACATCTCCACTGCCAACAAAATAATACAATAATATTAAATAAAAAAGAATGAACACATTGATTTTTTGTGTCATATTAAAGAAAAGAAAATTTCATTAATATGAAAGATCCAACTCTAAACTCACTTCCCTTAGAGATGCTACATAGCAGTCTTAATAACGTATATATTAATATTACATTTTCAACTCTGTCTGAATAAATTATGTATAAATACAGTGACCAATGAGTGCATGGCAATAGTGTTCTCACGGGAGGGAGATACCCTAATCACAATTATTGAAGTAAATGCAATACGAACGAATTGATGAATACTGACAAAATTATTTATAAAAAAGTTACTGAAATCTATTAAATATTGAACTAAGTATCAAAATTAAATATGGTGTAAGGAAACTAGTTTTCTTAAACATTAAGTGCTTCAAATATGATGACAATAACATTTCGTTTCAATTCGCAATTATTTCCAGAATTTCAAGGGTCAGCATAACTGGCATTAAGAGATTAAGAATGCGTATATGGAGTCACGTTTTATGGAAAGAATATGAAACCAAATCATTAAATTTCCCGTATTTGGGAGGCAATTGACATTGAGGCTGAAACGGAGCTTTAAATACAGCCTATACACACAATGCATGAATAATATGAAATGAATATCCTCAATGAACGTAACTCTCAAAGAACGACCTCCTATCTTTATGTCTCTCCACCCTCACGTAATGCACAGCACAAGTCGTGAAAGTTCACGAGGAATGTGTAAAATGTGGAAGAAGTGAAATGGAATTAAACCTTGACGTATTCCTTGTTGCTGCAAGTATCTACGAAATGATTGCAACGCTATAGATATTTTGCGATATCTGTCATATCTGAGATGTCAACAGGAAACAACACTTTCGAGAAATGTATTACCTGTTCTTTAACTTTAGCACGAAGTGTCTGTGATTAAGGAATTGCGGGACGGTTACGGATAAGATTGCGCGGAGTCGTTACTTCGAAGCCTCACCGGAAACTAGCACCGGCGTCTGCCGTGTGCAGTTTCCGCGCAGTGGCTTGCAACCGCTTGCGCCAGTGTGATTCGTCACCAGCGAGCGAGTCACATGCTAATAGTTCGTCAGTGGAAAAGGAGGAAACATGTGAAGACCGTCACGAACCGTGGACTGCATTCCTACACACATACGTAATTACACCTTCTCTAGCATAAAAGACCGACAGCCGAAAACATTACAGCCACCGGACCACTTTTTACTGCGGCTGAATTTGGAAACAAAAAGAGGATAAGCGAAAAATTAGAGAAAAAAGGCTCTATAAAAGGAGTTGAAATAATTTTGAAAACGTCAAGACGATTAAAATTATTTTCTCAGATGAAACATATTTTGTAGAAAAGGCAAGTAGAAAGACCTAGTACCAAAGTATGAGAGGAAAAATATGACGGAAGGTTTTATGTTACTCAAGGCCATCCGAGATCGTACAGCGCAGTCCACAGAACCGGCTTTACAAGGTGAAGAAACGATGCCTCTATCGGAAGCATCCAAGGAATGAGGAATGCGGCTGTGGTTCCGAAAACAAGGCTAATAGTGAATTGGAAAACTCTTATGACAACAGTTTTCTAGCATGAGATACGCATCTTGTCCCACGGGCAAATAGATATTTTTTTATTACTTCCTCTAAAATAATTACATTTACATGCTAAAGTGAAGTTATTTTCGGGTTAAGGGAGAGGGATTTTTTATTGTTGCTTTTTTTAATCTTAAGCTCTCAATCTTGAACATTGTAGAGCTGTTCTATACACAATATGTATAACACTTGCGACTACTTATTGATAAGAAATCATTTATTGAAAGATCATTACTGTCGCCTCGTGAGGAAGATTAGCTAGCAGGCTGAGGCAACAGTTTCATTAGGAAAAACACACAGACCTCTCATTGACACGCACGAGTATTAAAAATAGTTACTTTCAGTTAAAATCAGAGGCGTATCTACGGTATGGCAGACATGGCACGTGCCATGGGCGCCACTCACAAGGGGCGCTATTTAGAGTATACACGCCAAAACAAATAACAAAAACCCTAAATTGATGTTACCTGACAGGGGGCGCAAATTCTATACTTGCCATGGGCGCCTGAATACTTAGATACGCCTCTGGTTAAAATACACAATCCCCATTTCTAATTTTACCATATTATTTTTTGTTGACCGCATCAATAAATTGCTTCGATCATGTGATTATCAACAGATATCATGTGCACACTAGAACTTAAGAAAAACATTTGTAAAAGATTCGAAAATTATCTTGAAAAAATTAATAAAAAAAGACCGGTTGGCAATATAATGTATGTTTGAACGAGTGTTGCTTTGAAACTTTTAAGGAATGACAAAACTAAAATATTAGAATAGAGTTACAGGTGACTGCAATACGAACTGGGTACTCTGCAATTATTTTTTTTTTCAGAGCTTGACTTTCGGCTTGTCACGGATGATATCTATGACTTGTAATCTGAATTAATGGTAGTAAGATTGCGCATAAACAGTAACTGCTTTCATTTTCTGAACATAAACTCACGTTTTAATATAATTTGTACATTTAGAAACTTGAAACTTCAGGTCCCCAATCGATCCTCAATCAGGATAAAGTGGGGTTCTCGCATTGTATAGGTCCGCACAAACCGAAGAAAGACATCACCGCAGGTCACGAAGCCTCTTCGGACTACCACGTGAACTCCCAGAAAGCGCGAACTTCAAAACATCACAATGGATCCAAATCCGTAGAGGTAATCCTATTAACCCCACAAACATACATACATACATACATACGCCCCACACACACCTAACTAATACTTGTTTAGAATAAAACTCTTCTGTCTTGACATGCATTAATGGGTACAATACGTATGCTTGAATTATATGATTGAACTATTTAAAAGCAACACTCGTCAACGTAAAAATCATCACATTTCCCAACTATGGAATCTTTAAATAACCACGAATTTGCTCATATTTTTTGGGGTACATGAGAGAATAAAACATTGATTGCCTAGATTTATGAATTATAGAATACGAAGGTTCGTTAACAATGAGCAGTATTTGTTCATTTTTCGACATCAACAAACTCTTCGAATCAACCTAACGTAACCTTAAAAATTCCCAATAAAAAAAAAAAAATTAACGGCGGTTTGAATATCAAGGCAACATACTAGTCTTCCAAATACACATTGTTTCATACGAAGTCCGCCGCATCGCACTCACCAGCTGCTGTCCTGGATGGTGGCGAGGGCCACGGAAAAGCCGAAGTGGGCGTCCTGGGACGGGCGCACGGGCGGGGACAGCACCACGGCGCCGCTCGGCAGCATGTTGAAGGCCACTGCGGGCCGCCACACGCACAACACCAACACCAAAAGACACGACATCGCTGCCGCTTGACCGTCCGGCCGCAAACGCATGCTGCTTCAGACTGAAGTGTCCGCGCCGCGAGACAGCGCGCAGGGTGAGTCGACGCCGCCGCCGCCACTGCCGCCTCGCGCAGTGCCACCAACTTCAGATCTCGAGGGAACAATGTTCATGCAATTAAACCTTGCCACTTACACCGTTTTGTTTTGTTTATTTGTCCGCGCATAAGCATAGTGAGGCCGCGCGAATCTGCGACTCATCAGTTTCTTAAGACAATGAGGGATGAGCCGTAAGAGAACGAGGGATCAGTCCAACTCTCGATTCTATGGTCCGCGGCCTATGGTGCGTTGTAAAGAGGGCTGCTTGGGCATTCATCTGGAAGTGATCAGGAAAACCATGAACTCTATCCCGGAAAGGATTAAAATCTCGTCGATATTCAGACTTATCAAGCACTTTCGACACCTGTTTGGGATAGAAATCACGATTCAAGATAACCAAGTCTGTCCTCCGGATGTCAATGATAGTGAATTCAATGTCAAAGCAAAATTATAGTTGTGCCGCACGGCGATAAAAAGCAAAGGAAGACAATGAACCTTCATAAAAACAGCATTGAACACTTTGTCTTGGCCATTAATTTAAATCTTTACTTTTAATTTCAAATGTACCATCATTTAAAACCCTTGTTCTCAAAGTTGAGTATTGATAAAGAGGCGCCTACGGCGTAGGCTATGTGTTAGGCGCAGCCAGGCGTTGATGTGTCGTCTTGCCAGGCGTTAATATTCTCACTTCTTCCGTTGTTCTCTCGAAAACTCAAAGATGTGCATCCAAAAAATATTGAATGCCTTCTGCTTAACAGGCACCTCAGGAAGGAAGTTAAATACCCTCCCGAAGTAAGAAATAATCACGTTTTTACATTCGTAGTCTAAAGCTGTAAGTAAATCATAGGTATCAGCGTCTTTCATACCTCTTTAAGATAAAAATTGAATAAGATTTTCAGTTACCAAGCGCGAAATGTTACGTAAAAGAACGGTCTTTTGTCAAATATTGATTTTCGAGCTGCCCCGACAGAAAATTATAGCTAAGGCATCTTCGTAAATAGAATCAAAAGAATTTCTTTAGAGTCTACAATATGTTTATGGTCACATACATCCAATCAAAAATCATCTACCTTTCCCCCATTTTGCGATAACTGAAAAACTTTTGATTCTTGTGATAATTTATTGGTTCAATAATAGAAGCACAAAAGTGTTGCATTAAAGCTCAATATCGTTTCTTCATTCGCTTGAACAAACAATTTTTAAATTAAACATTTTTTGTCGCCTCCCGCTTTATTTTCTGCATTTTTAATTATCTCCCATCTCCTTTTTACCAACCCGGAACTCATGTACTAGTAACTAATCGACAGGGCATTAATAAAAGAATGTCATTGACACCCAGCTGTGTAAACAAGGGTTGTCATGGGAACATTTATCGTAATCATTCCGGGTGCGTGCGCGAATTTATCGTCTGAGATGTGATATCTGCCGGGTGAATAATATCGGGCATGGAACCCAGGGAACGACAAGCATTTGATTATCTCAGGAATTTTTGGATAATTATTAAATGAGAAACTGTCAGTTCCAGGCAACATTTAAGTCGACGCACTGGAACGCTTCCTAAACCGGTTATCATAAATTAGTGATCAAGTAGCTTGTATCCTAAATTCAAAGAAGCTCAATTTCAAAATAACACTGACAAAATTTCACACACATGTTATAATGTTGGTTTGTATTCGCTCAACGTCTCTGCGAACCATGAGAAAATCTTTGTGGCATTAATGTAGACGACATTAACCTTTACTTCAAAGAAACAAAAATAAAACAAGAAAAAATCTCTAGAAATTATTGCAAAGAGTAAAATTTAATATACTCACGCGCGTAAGATGAAACAAGAACAATTGAGAATAGTGCGAAGAAGGGTGTAAACATCCGAGTAATTCGGGCAAGAAATGAAAATTACGTCACAGATGGTGTAAAAATGCCAAAAATGAAACACAACATAATTTTTTCAGGTATGATGATTGTCGATTGATGACGCTTTCTTTCGGAGTAAAACACGGACTGTTGATTTTTCTATAAGAAAGAAAATGACTAGGTGAGAAAAGGGACAACTAGGATTTTGTCTGTATCCATCTCCCCTGCCCACAAATCAATGTTTTATTTATCTTAACACTACTTTTACGAATGAAAGAGATGAATGCTGATATGGGAAATACTTATCATTATGCTAGGAGAAATTATTTATATACTAAACTACTACGATGCTGTAAAATGTCTTTCACTACTTGCTTATTCTGCTACGGTTTTCCATTAATTTACAGATATACATTGTATTTATTTCCAACTACTAAGTTTTGTTATTTTTCTATTTATATTTATTATTAATTTATTATTAGTATGATGAATCTATGAATCTTCGTTTGAGGAGGAAGCGTTAAATGAAAAAGAAGGAAGAGACCTAACGACGTGTCCGCAGTCAAAAATAAATACTCGTTCCTTTCTCACGGTATCCCTTCATAATGAAGGAACCAAGCTGCTAAATGCCCCGTCAACATCGATGCGAACCAACCAACACTTCGCTGCACTATGAGAATGCTGAGATCTTCAGCATCTGCATTTAGAGAAAATATTTTTTACACTTCAATACTGTCTCCATACACAGCACTACCAAAAGCAAAATCAGTCACTCAAGAATATTTTTGAAGTTTAAATCTTACACTTATTCCCCGAGTAGTCTTTTAGTGGTCTGGCACCATCAATCTCTTAGTTGAACTGATTACTGAAGAAGTCAGTCACCTTAATGAAAAAAAAGATATTGATCAGTTTGATAATCGTTAAATAATCGAGTATAAACGTTTCCTATTGATGAAGTTGTTTATTTTCCCTCATTGATGGGCACGGTTGGGCAAAATACTTGAAAAATGTATTTCAGATACAAAATACAAAATACTTCGCCGAAAGTATTTTAGATACCAAATACAAAATACTTTCATAAAAGTATTTTAGATACAAAATACAAAATAGTATTTTAAAATACTTTTGAAATACAAAATACAACCAACGGTGTTTTACACATAATAACTTCCATCCTATTTTCCTATTTTTTCTCTTTTAAACAATCATTCACGTTCAAAATTCACATTTAAAATCACATCACATTTAAAATTTTATTATTAAAAATATAAAACATTCTTTATACAAAAATATTTCAAATGAAATGTTCAACTCATTTCAGGTATCACTATGGGGTCATCCATAAATTACGAAACGCTAAAGGGGGAGGGAGGGGGTCCGAGGCAGCGTAACGCTGCTTTACGTAGAGATAGGGAAGTGCGTTACAAAGGGGGGAGGGGGTTTTGAAAATACTCTAAATTTGCGTTACATAATTTATATACGACCCCTATCATTTGTGATGTATGTTCATATTTCAAGTTTGAAAGGTATCTTATCCATGCGAAGAGCCGAAGGAATACTTAAAGACCTCACCAAAAGTTCTTGGGAGGTGATAGTTTGGGACAAATATTGCAGGTTACAGACAATTAACCAAGATGCCTTTCAGACTTAAAGTAAGAACATACATCACAAGTGATATGGATATCTGATGAATACAGCGGATTTTTAGGTTTTAATATATGCATTTTAGGTGCCTAAAATAGGTTCTTTCAGCATCTGTTAGGCTTTTTAAATGGTAGAATACGCACTAATAAAACTCGAAACTTACAAGAAAACTCACTTTTTGACCATTTATTATATTTCTCAACGATAAGACAATAAATCAATATTACGTACAATCAGTATTGAACATTTTGCGAAAATACTATTTATGAACAAGTTTAATAGTTAAAATTATTCCTACCGTATTTTGCCTCACAGTAAATTACAAATACATTCTCCACGTTTTCACGAGAAAATGAATGTTTCTTATCGGTCAAGATCACTTTGCTTTCGGGGAAATTCAATCGCTTTATTTTAGAAACGGAGGCAGCTTCTCCACGAAGTCAGGATGTAGTGGCGTGGAGACTTCTATCGCTAGATCCTTGTCCGGTATATTCATTTCTCGCTCTCTTACAGGCGACAAAATGAGGCAAGGGGATAAAAAGGTACAAGAGGACGAATGCAATTTAGGTTGTTAAAAGGAACTTCAAATTAATATCATCCTTGTCTGTTGTGCCGACAAAGAAGAAAAAAGTAAAAGGAGTCATAGAGAAAAGAAGTTAGGCAAATTAGTCTCATTTTAGGTCCTTAAATGTAGAATAGGCACGAATAGGTATTGATATTAAAATAGGCTCTTTTAGGCGCTACAAAATCGACGATTTTAGTTCAAATAAACCTAAAATGTACATAAAAAGCTTTATTTAGTACAAGGTACCCAGGAAAAAAATAGATTTTTACCTAAATATACCATAACGAAATATCAGCTCGTAAAAACACGGCAAGCACAAGTTTTTAATCACTTCACACGACCACAGGGCCACCAGGCACACACATGGGCAGCACTCGTTCTGGCACGCGGAGCCTGCTCTCCGAGAAATTGAATCGGAGCTCGCGATTACAACCACGGTGTAAGAAATATATCTTACACCGTGATTACAGCGCTCCTCCGGTTATCGCCGGTTGAACCGACGACGAGGGGAAAACGTAATCGGAGAAACCGGAGGTCCGGCTCCACTCGTCCACGGGGCGGGACCCTCTCCATTTACTTGCCCAACGAATGTTCGTGACGGATTATCAAAAAGTATTTTTGTATTTTGAAAATACAAAATACTATCAGAAAGTATTTTCGATACAAATACAAAATACATGTTTAAATATGTATTTTCGATACAAAATACAAATTACAAAAGTATCGAAAATACGTATTTTAAATACAAGTATTTTCGATACTGCCCAACTCTGTTGATGGGGCAGTCTCTACTATTAAATCGACACTACGTTCAACTAGTGGTGATACAGAACAGCACAGACTTTCGCGTATTAGATTTCTATTTCCTTGAGTCTGCGCTAGCTATTCGGAATTGCCACACACTGTCGCCAGCTGCCATCTATCGCCGCCCAAATTACATTTTTTTTAAAAAATTTTCTTAATTTTTCGGTTACCTAATGGTAGAACGGAAATATTCATTTTAGAATATTAAAGAAAACAAAAACCTAGTCCTAAATGGCAATTTTCTTTTAAAACTTTAGTGCCGTTTGAAAGAAAATGATGTTTTAGCGCTACTAAATACGCGAAATTTGAAGCTCCTTTTCACAGAAAATGTTTGAGTATTCAAAATACTTCATTTAAAGTTATATGAAGCACATACACTCACAAAAATAATAATATTTACAAATTGCTGGTAATGTACATACTAAAGATGTGAGAGATCTTTCAAAAAATACATTTGTGTAATTTTTGAAAAAAAATTCTTCAAAATATACTTTACGTCATATTAAAGAGTGCAATTAGCACTATCCGACCGAAAAGTTTGAAGACATTTTTTTAGCCATTTATGAGAAAATGGCGTTTGAGTGCAAAGGCAGAGATTTGAGCTAGTTTTCACAGAAAACGATTGTGTTTTCGAGAAACTTTACTTGACATTATTTAATGCACATGTACTCATAAATATAATAATGTGAACAAATCGCTGCGAATGTAAATATTAACGACGTGAGAGACAAGTCAAAAAAATTACCTTTTTGCAATTTTTGAACAAACAAAAGAATACAGCAATATGGAGTTTATGTCATCTAATAGAGTACATTTAGCACTACCCATAACAAAAGTTTAAAGAAAAAAATTGGAACCGTTTTTTGAGAAAATCTTGTTTTTGTATTTTTTTTAAATTGCACATTTTACACGCAATACTGCCCGAAAAGTACTAAAATTTTCAAAAAAATTTACAGGACCTTAAATAAAAATCTCCTCGTGAAGAACAAATTTTATTTGAAGGAAAAATCTCTATCTTCAATTTCATATTTCTAGGAAGACGCCGAAAAATATTCAAACTTTCCCAATTTTCGAAAATTCAGAGTAAACCGTGAAAATCGAACCTATGCCACTTTTATAAGTTTATTTTACTCTATTCTCACAATAAATTTAAAGAAAAAATTTGGAGCCGTTTTTAAGAAAATTTTGAAAATGTCCGGGGCGCTTCATGTAAAGAGGACTTCATGAAAATGTCCGGGGGGCCTCAAATTTTGAAGAAAGTTTTCCAAAATGTCAAAGCTTCGACTAGAGCCAGAAGGACGGAGGTTTCTTCAATTTGGAAAAAATCCTTTGAGTGGTTTAGGCGCTAGTGGTGTTCACAGACGGACAGATAGACGGACGTTTTCCTTTTAATTGGTTTTATGGTATCAAGGACTTACAAAACAGGGATTTTGGCTACAGCACGAGTAAGGGTATTTTTTTTCTTAATTTAGCAACTGGTTTTATCCACTTCTTCGTTGTCAGGGCCCGGCAATGAATTTATTCCCTGCCGAAAATTTGCCGTTTTCTCACGCTGCATTACATAACTTTCCTTATACTAGCATATTTTTCCGTATATACGTACGTATACGGGAAAGTAAAAATGCTTTTCTGCCTCTTAGATTAGAAAATTTGGCTCACTGTCCAACCGAATCTCGACCTCGTGCGATGCTCCACTACCACAGACGCCACTAGGAGCGCTACCGTCACCTCGGACGAGAATCACGGCATTGAGTTGCGGACTTCCCAGTGAAGTGACGTATTTGGAGGCGGCGACGGCACCAGCATTCGGGGCTGGCGAGGACGTGGCGGCGGAAACTATGAGGAAAATCGCGGTACTCGCTGAGGAGCCCCTCCCATTCTCGGAAGTCTAAAAATTACTTCTTGAATTGTAGATAAAGATGACCGAAGATGACGGTCATTGACCTATTTTGTATATGAATTGACAGAAGCCTTTACGTATCATATGAAGTATGTAAGTGCACTTGTCCATACGGCTAGGTAGATCCGCAATATTATTTTGCCCCATGGAATATTTCACGTTTGTATTACTATTTCGTAAGAAAAATATTTTCAGTTCTTGTCTTTCAAAGTAAAACTACCTTGATGTTAAATGCGACGTTAACACTTCTGTAATTTTATAGCAAATCCGTGTTTTTATAAAAGATTGGATTCCCTCTCCCGTTATTTAAATCTAGTGATGCTACAGAAAAGCAAGGACTTTATCACATTAGCTAGTTTTCTAATCTCTTTAGTCTAGGCCAGCTTTTCAGTGTTGCCCCACCCTCTGCCCAACTGCTACCTATCGGCACCTAATAGACATTTTTCCAAATTTTCTCAATGTTTGGGTCCCCTAATAGTAGAATTGAAATACGTCCTTAGGATATTACAGAAATGTGAAACATGCAAATTCAAACTTTCATTGAAAAATTTGGAACGGTTCTGAAGCGTTTGGAAGCGTTTCTGAAAATGTGCAATTTGAGCTCATTTTAACAGAAATCTTTTCAGTTCGCAAGAAACTTCTTATGAAGCGCTTCATAATATTCATATAAGCGCTTCAAATTATTCATATGAAGCGCTTATACTTCAGAAACGAAATCATGTTTAAAAAATACCCGAAATGTAAATATTAATTACGTGAGAGATATATAAAAATTAGATATGTATTTTTTTTAAATCCAAATAATACATAAAAATGACGTTCCTGTAAGCTCGTGGCGTTCG
This sequence comes from Acheta domesticus, assembly GCA_031308135.1. NCBI lineage: Eukaryota > Metazoa > Arthropoda > Insecta > Orthoptera > Gryllidae > Acheta > Acheta domesticus. Next base: position 152,518,824 of record JAHLJT010009436.1, on the reverse strand, counting down.
TATAATTTTGTGCATTTAGTGCTACCCGTATAAAAAGATTATAGACAAAATTTGGAGTCATTTTTTAGAAAATTTTGTTTTTAAATTTGCGTCCCACGCAAAACATTTCATATTTTGAATATATATATATATATATATATATATATATATGTGTATATATATATATGTATATATATATATATATATATATATATATATATATGGCCTCATTTAAAGACCCGATTTTGGTGAATGGATTACGTTCAAAAGAAAAAGCTCGATCTTTAATAAAGTAGATATAGTAGGCCGCCCAAAAGATTGAAAGGTTTTGTTATTTTCGAAAATTCAGAAAATGAAAATCGGGCTTGCGCCATTATTTACTCGTATACGCATATTTTTCTCTATCGGAGAAAAAATCCTGAAATTTGGAACCTTTTTTTTAAGAAAATGTCCTTGAGGCTTCATGTTAAGTGCCAACCATAATTAAAACATCCATTTGAAATTCAAGGGACCGTGAGTTCAGCAAGAGCGATGGAATATCAATTTTGGCGAAAATCCTCCCTACGGTGTGGCCGCCAGCATATTCTGACGTTTTCCAATAATGCAATTTTTCGGCACAAACAAAACGTGGATTCTGACTACACAACGTGTTAGAGGAAAAATTTACTTCGTAAAGGAACAAGTATTATCCACTTTTTAATTTCCCGTATACGTACGTATATACGGAGTAATATATGTAGTATAGTGAAAGTTATGTGATGCTGCGGAAAATTGATTTCTAGATTTTGAAGAAAATACATGTTTTGGGGTCCCCTGATACCGACAAAGGTTTTTTTTTTGTTCAAAACGTCCATCCGCCCGTCCGTCTGTCCGTCCGTCAGTCTATGAACAACACTAGCGTCTAAACCATACGTGCGATTTCTTCCAAAATGGATATTCTCCGGTCGATCTGAGTCCACTCAATACGCCGCGATTTTGGAAAATTTTCTACAAAATTTGGGGGTACTTACATGAAGCCCCTCAGGCATTTTCAAAATTTTCTCAAAAACAGCTGCAAATTTTTTCTTTAAATTGCTTGTAAGAATAAAGTAAAATACACTAGTAAAGGAGGCACATGTCCCATTTTCACGGTTAACTGAATTTTCGAAAATTGCGAAAGTTAGAATTTTTTTCGGCGTCTTCCTAGAAGTACGAAATTGAAGATAGATATTTTTTTTTCAAATAAAATGTGTTGTAAAAAGTGAGTTCTTTCATTAAGGTCATGTACATTGTTTTGAAAATTTTACTGAATTTTGCGCAATATTGCACGCAATATTTGAAATTTTAAAAAATTACATAAACCAGATTTTCTCAAAAACGGCCCCAAATTTTTTTCTTTAAACTTTTGGTAGGTATAGTGCCTAATGTGCTCTATGAGATGGCATAAACGCCACATTGCCCTATTCTTTTTTTTTCTTCAAAAATTACAATCATGTAATTTAATTGACTTGTCCCTCACTTTAATATTTTACATTAGTGGCTATTTGTTCACATTATTATACTAATGAGTATATGAGCTTTACATAATGTGAAATAAAGTTTCTCGAAAATTTAATAATTTTCTGTGAAAGCTAGGTCAAAATTCCGCATTTTCAGAAACGCTCAAATGCATTTTTCTAAAAAATGGCTTCAATTTTTTGTTGAAACTTTTCGAATGGAGATGTGCTAATTTCACTCTTTAATATGGCATAAAATTCATTTTGGGATATTTTTTTATTTTTTCAAAAATTACACAAATGTATTTTTTTCAAGTTCTCTCATACCGTTAAAATGCATATTTCCAGCAATTTGTAAACCCTATTGAATTTGTGGGAGTAAGTGCTGCAAATGACTTCAAATGAAGTTTTTCGAAAACTCAAAAATTTTCTGTGAAAAAAGCTTCAAATTTCGCATTTACAGTAGCGCTTAAACGCCTTTTTCTTGAAAACGGCTCCAAATTTTTCAACGAAAATTGTCATTTAGGACAAGGTTTAACTGTTTTTTAATATTCTTAAAACAATAGTTTTTTCTCTACTATTAGGAAAGCGAAAAATTAATAAACTGTCAAAAAAATGTAGTTTGGGCGGCGATAGATGGCACTTGTCAAGAGTATTGACAAGTCCGAAGAGCTAGCCGAAATCAAACGAACAGAAAACTAATACGGGAAAGCCATTCTGTAGTTACGGGAAAGCCACTAGTTCTGTACCAGGGACCAACAATAATTTTTTTCTGGTGAAAAATCGCCTTCTGACGCTGCCGCATTATATAATTATTATTATACTACGTATCTAGTATGCAAGAAAGTAAAAATCTGTCATTTCTCTCAGATTTGAATTCATGAACTATGTTTTCGAAAGCCAGCTCAGAAAAGAAAGCTGATTTCTATATTAGGAACCACATAAAATTCTGCCATGTCAGATCAGATGGTATCTAAAGCACAAATACCGATTCGATGGATTCTGATCAATTGGAATTGGGAGTACGTACATTTTACTTCACCAATGAGTACATTTTGGGAAGTCCGGGTAAATACCAAACACCGGAACAATGAACTGTGAATTTTGCACATGTGTGTTGTCCGGACGGCTGTCTGAGTAATTTTTCTATTTACCTATGGTATACGAGAAATGTCTTTTAACGTTATTAGCCACCATTAGACTAAAACTATAATGGTGATACAAAATCACATACTTTCTCGCATTACTTCAAACTTTTGAAATTTTCGATAAATCAGAGAGTTCAACGAAAATGAGACCTGCGCCATTTTTAAACCGTCCTTTGATCTATCCGTGAAAAAAGGAGAAAGAAAAAAACTTGGAGCTATTTTTGAGAAAAACCTTAATCAATTGCATTAACTTCAAGCACAAATTACATGACAACTGCTCACTTTTTCAAAATAAGGAACTTGACCTTATTTAAAGATCTAATTTTTTAAACAGATTTGATTTAAGAAAAAAATTATTATTATTGTACTTTTGGAAATTTTGGATTGGAAATTTTTTGCAATTTCCGAAAATACAATTCGCCGGATGTAGGACTACCATCAATTTTTACCTTCCTTTGGTACATACGAGGAGAAAATTTCAGGAAAAACTTTACAGCTTTTTTTTCTTCGAGAAAATAATTGTTAAAAATTGCCTACATTTCTCGCAAAATTACGCGAAATCTACACATTTTCTAAAAATTGTAATACATGACCTTATGTCAAGATCTGTCTTAAAGAACAAATTTTATTCAGAAATTAATCTGCATCATAAATATTGTAGATGAAGGATGACGCGAAAAAAATGTTTGAACTTTTGCAGTTTTTGAAAATTTAGTAATTACAATAAAAATGAGACCTAAACCATTTTTTAAGTGTTTCTGCGCTATCCGAAAACAACATTTAATAAAAACTTTGGAGCCATTTTTGAGAAAATTCTGAGTGTTAATCGGCTTCATGTAAAGTACCCCAAAAATGAAAATATCCGCTTCAAATTCGCAGGGCCTCGAGGTCTTTCAGACCGATCAAAGAATAAATCGTCTGAACGGTTTAGGCGCTCACGTTGACCACGGACATTTTGCTGTCAATCGATTTTTCGGTGTCAAGGACTCACAACGCGAATTTTGACTACACGACGTGTTAGAGTTGGAAGAAGTTATTCACAACACATAAGATTTATCCTCTTTTTCGTTACCACAGCCGAACGATAAGAGTTATTCTGTCGAAAAATTGCCGATTTGCGCCGCATGATTACAGTACTTCTCCTTTACTACGTACGTAGGAAGGTGAGAAAGTAAAAACGATAGAACATAATTACAGATGATACATTCTGTTCAACAAATTAAGGCTCATGTAGGAGTGATAATAAATGTTCCTTCAATAAATTTACTGGATGAAAATATACGGCAAATAATTGAGGCGATGCTGAACAACTGTTCGGCATTATCCGATGCATAAAATGTTTCCTCTGCTGCAGGTAGGTAATGACACCCCGCCCCCTTCGACCTGGTTGACTGACGAAGCCCATAGACCAGTGTTGTCAAGGTCGATGCCAGGAACGTTCGGGTCGAACAGGAGTCCGTGTCACGAGTGCCACGACGAAATCCCCCCTCCACGCAGTTCATTACCCTGCCACCAGAGACAACGCCATTCCTATAGTAAAACGGCGGGGTTACTACAACTCCTAATAGTTCCCTTTCACGGCGCTAGTTGGGCGAGGAAGCTCATGGCATGCTACGGTGCCACGACGCGTGCCACTACCCACAAGTAGAAGACCTTGACACCATTGCCATAGACCCATCACAGCCACTTCACTATATCTTTTGTACACTGAGGTACCTCTTAAGATAGTGTCTTAGTCTTGATAAAAATCCCAACGGTTTTCTCTCTTCACAGGTAAATGTTTGTTATTCCTACGCAAAGAACACTAACGCTGCCAGACATGTTCTGGTCATAATGCACTTGTCACAAAGAATTGCAATGGATTCAGGCTCAGGTCACATAATTTTCAATGTTATGAAGTCGATTTTATTTTTTATTTTTTATTTTTTTTTTTAAATTCTGGCCCTCAAGAAAATGTGCGCAGATAAATTTCTTTCCCCACACGTCATATACAGTTTTTTACTGTTTTTTTGACAAAATCAATAAATAAATAGACCAATCGTAATAGTTTACTATTGCTCAGTGGCGTATCTACGGTATGGCAGGCATGACACGTGCCATGGGCGCCACACACAAGAGCGCGCTATTTAAACTATACCCGTTAAAACAAATAACAACAACCCTAATTTGAAGTATCTTGACAGGGGCGCAAATTGCACGCTTGCCATGGGCGCTTGAATAGCTAGATACGCCTCTGCTATTGCTTTTGCAAAAGCTTATTTTCTAAAAAGAACTAGTGGTGCTACAACAGCACTTACTTTCCCGTATTAGAGGAAACAGCTAAGTAGTACTGTAATATTGCACTTTATGCGCTACTAACATCTTCGCTTGGAACTCACTATTTCCATTGCAGTGTTGTCAGAACTATGTGAATTCTACAACTTCACAAAAATAGAATGCAAAAGTTTTGTAACCCTGTATTGGAAAAAGAAGCCTGATACCCTGGAAATATAGAAATGCCTTCCATTGGGCCATGATTACGGAAGAGTATTTTAAAAACCATGCAACAAATTCTCTACTCACTACAAATGGTACAGCATTTGGTACAAAACTAAATATTTGCCTGCAAATATCAACATAAATTAGACAATTATAACTCCTTTTCATACAGCTCCATTAGGTCACAACAATGACACTAATTCACAGATATTTGCGAGCGCAAAGTGAATTCCATTGTTGCAGACCCTGCATTGTCGCTATTCTGAGAGCTATTAATTATTTTTACTTATTTCAAATATTTCAAAATAAACAATTTCTAAAATATTAATGTGTAAGTCTATAACAAAGTTCGAATGTAAGAAACGAAGAAAGAAATAATATACAAAATTGCACATTCTAATTTACGACGCATCCAGCTGTCCGAAGCGCAGTAAATTTACAGCGGGCTATTACGTTTGTCACAAAATTAAAGAAAAACTACTCGTATTTTGAAAAAATTAAGCATGACCGTATTTACTTTTTTATTTATTTCTCAAAAAACAGAAACAGAATGGCACAGACTTTCCCGTATTAGTTTTTCTATTTTCCTGGGTCTTCTCTAGCTATTCGGAATTGCCACATACTCTTTCTTGCCAGCTATCATCTATCATCGCCAAAAGTACATTTTTTTGTCATTTTCTTAATTTTTCGGTTTCCTATTGGTAGAACAGAAACATTAATTTTAGAATATTAAAGAACACAAAAACCTAGCCGTAAATGGCAATTTTCTTTTAAAAATTATGTGCCGTTTAGGAGAAAATGGCGTTTTAGCACTACTAAAAATGCGAAATTTGAAGCTCATTTTCACAGAAAATTTTTAAGTTTTCAAAATGCTTTATTTGAAGTTATTTGAAGCACTTACACTCACAAATATAATCATCTTTACAAATTGCGGATAATGTGCATATTAAAGATGTGAGAGATCTTTCAAAAAATTTACATTTGTATAATTTTTGAAAAAAAACAAAAAAAACTCAAAATAAACTTCACGCTATACTAATGAGTGTAATTAGCACTATCCGTTACAAAAGTTTCAAGAAAAAAATTGCAGCCATATACGAGAAAATGACGTTTGAGCATTTCTGAAAATGCCGAAATTTGAGCTACTTTTCACAGAAAACGGTAGTGTTTTCGAGAAACTTTACTTGACATTATTTAAAGCATATATACTCGTAAATATGATAATGTAAAAAAATCGCCGATAATGTAAATATTAACGACGTGAGAGACAAGTAAAAAAAATTACATTTTTGTAATTTTTGAAAAAAACAACCGATAGACCAAAATGGCTTTTATGTCATTGATAGAGTACATTTACCACTATCCCTACCAAAAGTTTAAAGAAAAAATTTGGAGCCGTTTTTGAGAAAATGTTGAAAATCCCTGGGGGGCTTCATATAAAGTACCCCCAAATTTTAAAGAATCTTTTTCAAAATCACAAAGCTTTGACTAGAATCAGATCGACTGGGGAATATCAATTTTGAAGAAAATCGACCGAACGGTTTAGGCGGTAGCGTTGACCACAGACGGACAGACGGACGGAATGCCGTCAATCGATTTTTAAGTATAAAGAAGCAACAAATCATGGATTTTGACCACACCACGAGATAGAGGATTTTTTTCTTAATTTAGCAACTGGTTTTATCCACTTATTCGTTTTCTCGGCCCGGCAATTAATTTTTTTCCGCCGAAAATTGGCCATTTTTTCGCGCACCATTACATAACTTTCCCTATACTACGTATATCACTCCGTGTATACGTACGTAAACGGGAAAGTAAAAAAGGTGGGAATGTCAAGGGAGAATACACGAAAAGAGTGAGCAATTGCTCCCCTCTCCCCACCCACAAATGCGCTGCAATTTTTGAAAAGGGAGCGATTCTTCTGAAAAATATCTATGTACCCAATTAAAAACTTTACTTTAAAGGTCATTCAATTGTACCACATAATACTTACAGCAATAAAACTTAAAATTAAACGTAGCGGTATCAACATTTTTAATATACACTTAAAATTAGATGTCACGAAAAAATTTTGTCTCCCTCTCTCTCTCTCTGAGATACTTTGTGGAATCACCACTGTGTACAAACGGAACGACGCCTTGAATTGTACATTAATTGTACATACAAAGATTAAATTAGTGGTGCACGCACACATTTCATACTTTCTCGCATTATTCGTAACGGTTTCGTAATATATAATACATACGATTTCATCTCACGAAAGGAAAAACTGGAAAAGCTACAACAATCAATAGAGGAGAAAATGGAAAACCCGAAAATTATTTCATGACGTTCAGTACTCATTCTCCATGACGAATGAAATGAAAGTTTTCTCAAAATTTCGCGAAAACCACTCATTTCGAAAAAAATTGAAGTTGCCAAGTGTTTGTTTTTATATTTATTTTCGTTAAAGAGGTATCGTACCGCCGTTCCGTCGCGTTCCGCCAGAAATCACGGTTTTCCGCAGCAGCATTACATCCCTTTCTTTACAGTATGGGACAGTAAAAACATACTACAAGACAACTCGACGAACAATATCATCTCGTACAACTATTGAGTTGGACGTAACGCGTAATTCTTCTGGACGTTAGACGTAAACGCTTCTGGACATGAACACGCTCATCAAAGGCCTGCGTCCAATGAAGGTGAGTCACATTCGTGTGAATCACACGCCGCCAATACTTACTCACTGCTGCCACTATACCTCTTTCGCGTAGTGGCCCGCGCCACTCTCACCCGATGGTTCCAAGAACGCTGCCCTCGTCGCGTCGTGAGCGCCACAGACCTTGGCCTCGTGCCAGATCTACGACGCGGCGCGTCACATGGGCACGCCGACCTGGAGAGGTCGACGCGGATAGTGCTGGAGGGAAAGTTTACGCGATTTTTTTTATAAATACGTGATATACAGGAAAGTTCAGGGACCAGATAAACAATACGTTCGTAACAATACAATCGTTTTTTACTTTCCCGTATACGTACGTATACACGGAGTGATATACGTAGTATAGGGAAAGTTATGTAATGGTGCGCGAAAAAATGGCCAATTTTCGGCGGAAAAAAATTAATTGCCGGGCCGTGAAAACGAATAAGTGGATAAAACCAGTTGCTAAATTAAGAAAAAAAATCCTCTATCTCGTGGTGTGGTCAAAATCCATGATTTGTTGCTTCTTTATACTTAAAAATCGATTGACGGCATTCCGTCCGTCTGTCCGTCTGTGGTCAACGCTAGCGCCTAAACCGTTCGGTCGATTTTCTTCAAAATTGATATTCCCCAGTCGATCTGATTCTAGTCGAAGCTTTGTGATTTTGAAAAAGATTCTTTAAAATTTGGGGGTACTTTATATGAAGTCCCCCGGGGATTTTCAACATTTTCTCAAAAACGGCTCCAAATTTTTTCTTTAAATTTCTTGTATGAATAGAGGAAAATACACTTTTTAACATGGCATAGGTCCGATTTTCACGTACAGCTCTGAATTTTCGAAAATTGTGAAAGTTTGAATTTTTTTCGGCGTCTTTCTCCAACTACAAAACTGAAAATAGAGATTTTTTCTTCAAATAAAATTTGTTCTGCATATTGAGTTCTTTAATAAAGGTCATGTAAATGTTTTTCACAATTTTGGTAGTTTTCGTGCAATATTGCGTGCAATATGTGCAATTTTAAAAAATTACAAAAACAAAATTTTCTCAAAAACGGCTCCAAATTTTTTCTTTAAACTTTTGGTAGGGATAGTGGTAAATGTACTCTATCAATGACATAAAAGCCATTTTTGTCTATAGGTTGGTTTTCAAAAATTACAAAAATGTAATTTTTTTTACTTGTCTCTCACGTCGTTAATATTTACATTATCTGCGATTTTTTCACATTATTATATTTACGAGTACATATGCTTTAAATAATGTCAAGTAAAGTTTCTCGAAAACACTACCGTTTTCTGTGAAAAGTAGCTCAAATTTCGGCATTTTCAGAAATGCTCAAACGTCATTTTCTCGTATATGGCTGCAATTTTTTTCTTGAAACTTTTGTAACGGATAGTGCTAATTACACTCATTAGTATAGCGTGAAGTTTATTTTGAGTTTTTTTTGTTTTTTTTCAAAAATTATACAAATGTAAATTTTTTGAAAGATCTCTCACATCTTTAATATGCACATTATCCGCAATTTGTAAAGAGATTATATTTGTGAGTGTAAGTGCTTCAAATAACTTCAAATAAAGCATTTGAAAACTCAAAAATTTTCTGTGAAAATGAGCTTCAAATTTCGAATTTTTAGTAGTGCTAAAACGCCATTTTCTCTTAAACGGCACATAATTTTTAAAAGAAAATTGCCATTTACGGCTAGGTTTTTGTGTTCTTTAATATTCTAAAATTAATGTTTCTGTTCTACCAATAGGAAACCGAAAAATTAAGAAAATGACAAAAAAATGTACTTTTGGCGATGATAGATGGTAGCTGGCAAGAAAGAGTATGTGGCAATTCCGAATAGCTAGTGAAGACCCAGGAAAATAGAAAACTAATACAGGAAAGTCTGTGCCATTCAAATAAGGTCGTGTTGAATTTTATGAAAATATGAGTTGTTTTTGCTATAAATTCCTGACAAACGAAAGTCCGCTCGGAATTGACTGCGCTTCGCTTTCGTCGTATTCTCACAACTAAAATTTTAAAAATACATTTGTTTCTGAATTACGTGTATTTATCAAAACCACATCTTCAAATAAGGTCATGCTTAATTTTTTCACAATACGAGTAGCTTTTCTATAATTTTGTGACAAACATAATAGCCCGCTGTAAATTTACAGCGCTTCGGACAGCTGGGTGCGTCGTAAATTAGAATGGGCAATTTTGTATATTATTTCTTTCTTCGTTTCTTACATTAGAACTTCTGTTATACACTTACACATTAATATTTTATAAATAGTTTATTTTGAAATATTTGAATTAAGTAAAAAGAATTAATAGCTCTCAGAATATCAACAATGCAGGGTCTGCAACAATGGAATTCACTTTGCGCTCGCGAATTTCTGTGAATTACGTATCATTGTTGTGACCTGAAGGAGCTGTATGAAAAGGAGTTATAATTGTCTAATTTATGTTGATATTTGCATGAAAATATTCAGTTTTCGCACCAAATGCTGTAGCATTTGTAGTGAGTAGAGAATTTATTGCATGGTTTTAAAATACTCTTCTCTAATCATGGCCCTATGGAATGCATTTCTATATTGTCCAGGTTATCAGGCTTCTTTTTCCAATATAGGTTTACAAAACGTTTGTATTAAATTTTGTGCAGTTGTAGAATTCACACAGTTCTGACAACACTGCGATGGAAACAGTGAGTTGTAAGCTAAGATGTTAGTAGCGCACAAAGTGCAATATTTCAGTACTATATAGCCGTTTCCTCTAATACGGGAAAGTAAGTGCTGTTGTAGCACCACTAGTTACTTTCTTGCTACGGAGTAGAGAGAAAGTTATACAATGCTGCGCGTAAAAACTGCGAATTTTTGGCAGAAAAACTCTTATTACAGGACTCTGCTGAAGAAAAACTGGATAATTACAGTTATAAATTTAGAAAAAAATCCTCTGTCATGTGGTGTAGCCAGAATCCATGTTTTGTCTGTGAACAACGCTTGCGGCTAAATCGTTCAGCCAATTTCCTCCAAAATTGATATTCCTCAATAGATCTGACTGATGTCCGGCCTCTAGAATTTGAAATTTTAACTTTAGGGTGTACATTACATGACGCCATGATGATATTTTTCCCTTAATGAAATCTGTCCCTTAAAGATAGATTTCGAAATAAGGTCATGTACGAAATTTTACGAAAATTAGAGTACTTTCGGCGTAATTTAGTGTAAAAATACGGACGAAAAAGTACATGCAATAGGATTTTGAAAAATATCCTATAAAATTTGGAGATGCTTTATGTGAAGCCACCCCGGACACTTTCTAAATTTTGTCAAAAGCAGTTCCAATTTTTTTCTTCAAATTTCTTGTAGAAAAAGTGTAAATACACTTATTAAGGTGGCATCGATCAAATTTTCACGGTTCTGGATTTTCGAAAATTGCATAAGTTTGAATTTTTTTCGGCATCTTCCTACAGTTCCAAAATTGAAGATACAAAGTTTTTCTGCAAATAAATTTTATTCTCCAAAGTGAGTTCTTTCATTAAGGTTACATACATTTTTTTCAATAATTTTAAAAAATTACAAAAATTAGATTTTCTCAAAAACGCCTACAAACTTTTTGTTTAAACATTTGTTAAGGATAGTGCCTAATGTACTCTATGAGATGACATAAATGCCTTATTGCTCTATTCTTTTGTTTTTTCAAAAGTTACAGAAATGTAATTTATTTGACTTGTCACTCAAGTCGTTAATATTTACATTACCAGCAATTTGTTCACATTATTATATTTATGAGTGCATGTACTTTAAATAATGTCATATAAAGTTTCTCGAAAACTCAACCGTTTTCTGTGAAAATGCTCAAAATTCTGCATCTTCAGAAACACTCAAACACCATTTTGTCATAAATGGCTCCAAATTTTTTCTTCAAACTTTTCGAACAGATAGTGCAAATTGCACTCTTTAAAATGACGTTAAGTTCAATTTGGGGTATTGTTTTGTTTTAGCATAAATGTAATTTTTTTGAATGATCTCTCATGTCTTTAATATGCACATTACCAGCAATTTGTAAACACTATTGTATATGTAAGTTAAAGTGCTTCAAATAAATTCAAATTAAGTGTTTTGAAAACTCAAAAATTTTCTGTGAAAAAAAGCTTCAAATTTCGCATTTTTAGAAGCGCTTAAACACCATTTTCTTTAAAACAGCTTAAACTTTTTCAAAGAAAATTGCCATTTAGAATGTGGTTTTACTGTTCTTTAATTTTCTAGAATTAGTATTTCTGTTCTACCATTAGGAAAGTGAAAAATTAACCAAATGTCAAAAAAATGTACTTTGGGCGGCAATAGATGGCAGCTGGCACGAGTGTGTGCCAATTTCGAAAAGGTAGCCCAGACCCAAGAAAATATAACACTTATACGGGAAAGTCTGTGCCATTCTGTAGCACCACTTGTTTTAAATTAATAACATAATGAATACTACAATAACAGTTACATGCAGTGGAACAAACTCCAAACTATAGTAAGTTATGTTCTCTACAGAAGTGAACATCACACATTTTTGGCGTTTGTGAAATTGGTCCTTTTGATCTAATGATTTGATAAAGCACTCTTGACTACAAAAAGTAATGTTATGTATTTCATAAGTATTTTCTCCAAATTCTAGGTGAAAAAATGAAAATAAAAATATTACCTTTCAAAAAGAGACCAAGTAATCCCAAACATTGCTTAATGCTTGTTAATGTTTAAACGTGCTACATTTACAAAACAATTGAGTTCACTAAGTGACAATATTGAAAATATTATCTTAGAAGAATACATTGCCCAGATCTAGGTACAAATCCTAGTTACAAAATGTGTTCCCCCTCCAGAAAATATCCACCATATTTACTTTTTTTTTCCTTCCCTTTCGGGATGAGAGGCTCTTAATCAACTGTTTATTCTGTTTGTAGGTAAATTTGGCCAGACATTGACTAATGTGAAATCTTTTCATAAACACAATCACAATTAGGGCAATTATGCAGACTTATGGTGTACATCCTCAAAAGGACAAAGTTACAACACACTTGCCATTTACAAATGAATCATCCAACAATATGCCTTGTCACAGGAAATTAAGTGGGGATTCCCTCCCCTCACGATTTTGTGGTACAGCAGAATAATTTTTAAAATTTGTATACTCATCTAAGCTTAGGGATGTAGTGAACCCATGGCCTTGCATGCCCTTGTCGGTGGGTGGGGAAAGCAGCAATTACCCTGATCTCTTCTCGCTAGACAAAAGTGGAAGACCCCTGTCGAAACTTGTAAGATTCTTACCTAAAATCCTTTCCTGATTCCCGGGAGTCAATGAGTGGATTGAGTAGCTCGGTGGCTTCTGTAGTGTAGCATCAATATTAAAATATTTAACATAGGTTACATTTATTCATAAGTCGAAAAAAAAACTCATCATATTTTTTAGTACATATCTGGAATGTGTGCCAGGTTGTTTCCTGGCTCCAGTTCACCATACTTAAGTGAGATTTCTATGTTGACATGCACACAAACAAAAACTGAAATGTTACGAGGAGCAAGGTCTGGCTCCTCTTGTAAAGTAGTAGCCGGGACAAGAGAGTAAATGACCTTCATTAGGAATGACCTGATTCTCATAACAAATTCTAGCTGCAAATGCTAGGAATAAGCTTGCTGGGTTTATAAATTGGGAGTATCATGGCACCAACGCTCCTCTGAAGTGGGAGCCACTGGATAGAACAAACTAAAGGATAGATCAAAATTATATTTAAAAAAAATACAAAATATAAATACAAATACATAGATTTTATCATTTATTTTGGACAAATGATCATAAAATAATGCACTAATTTTAAATTATACACTGCTGGTGAAATTCAGTATTTCTTTATCAAATTACAACAGTCAACATCAAAAGTAACATGGAACAATTCAAGAAAATCAATTATCAATGGATCTTTGCCAAGTTTTTTCCTTAAATATATTAAATAGCTAACGTTGGGTGAAGATACCACCTCCCACTTGCAGATATTTATATGGGCGACATCGATTTCTACCTCTGAAAATAAAAGCAAAATGACATTCAAATTTTGAAGGGTCATCTGAACAGAAACTAACAGTAGTAGTAAAAGTTCAATTTCAAAACATGGTTTAAAGCTGTAAACAGTATACCTGACAGGTTTTATGAAAATTTTATCCCTAGAAAATTCTTGGGGATTGCGGCCTGTTGCATCTGATGTTTCCAAAAATATATCCAAACATACCATAAGCCGCATCAGTTGACAAGCTAAGAGAGTGTGGCCCCAGCCAGCACCCAGTACAAGTTCACGCCAATGCACATTTAGTTCAACTTCCATATCCTAAAATATAAGCAACAAACTTTATTATTTCACTGCAAGCTTTATGTTAACAAATGTTACAACTTTGCAACTGTGAAGGGTACAGTCAGTTTCCCTTAGCCAGGAGAAGTAGTTCTAATTGATCTTTGAGAAAACAGTTCACACACTCCACGCTTATGTGAAATGTGAATCGACATCAACACTTCCCAACACATGCCAACATTCACTCACAACAATAAAAGTATTAGCATTTGGAAAATAGTTTAATGAAGTAGCAGCAGAAAACAACAGAATTAAGGATAGTCTGCTTACTAAGAAAAACAGATTAAATCAATGTTATCAAATGACTCATTTTCTAAACATCTTGTTCCCTGCCTACAAATTTTAATCACTTCAAAAACTATCCTTCCCAAGAAATTTTTCATGTTTGACATCTACTTTTCAAAAAAGTGTTTCCTATTTTTTTTAAAACCAAAACAAATAAATATGCAACTGTCAATATTCAGCAATAAGATTTAGATACTAGATACAAAATAGACTTCGTAGAATGTTAACATTGCTAATTCCAGAATTGGCTAGATCTATTATTTTCTAAGACTGATAGGTACAGTACTCTAATTGTACTTTGACTTCAGCTGAGGTTGCAGCAACCATACCATGACAAATAAATTATGAGAGAGTTCACTTCAGTATCATAAATTCAACTATAACACTTCATTAACTTTTAAATCACAGTTTAATGCTTACCCTTATGCAATCGTTATTGTTAGAAGTATGATTCCCATGCCAATTCAGGAGTAAAGAAAATAAAGTGGGCACACGAGGGTAATCACTCTTTACAGCAATTAAGGCCTCCAATTTTGCTGTAAATATAATTACAAACATTACAACGAAAAACACAGAAATGTTTACTCTCTTAATTCAGAGCACTGATCACAGTGAAACAGCAAAACTTGTGTGATATTCAATAGATATGCATCTACACATGACAATTAATATAATAAACATTTGTACGACATACAGTTACATTATCAATAGATACGATGTATTAATTTCTTTCTCAATGATATTATGAGCAATTAATATAACTGATGCTGGAAAGCAGTCTATCTACGAATTTGGCACAAGTGATAATTAAAATCAACAAAAAGTATCTCAGAATTGCATACATCTGACAACATCTAACCACTTTAAGACGTACCTGTACCACGAGTCATTTCTGCTCTGTAGAAAGTATCGGAAGAGCATACAATCCCTTCTCGAACAAACACCTGAGAATAATTAGCATCTTTGTATTCTTCCCAAGAAATAAGATGCCATGCACTGAGGCAAGAGCAGAGCTTTGATGGGAAATTGGAGCGTAGTGCATGAGGCACCAACACTAATCCAGTCTCTGAAAAATTACAAAGAAGCTATAAATTTTCAAACATTTCCTCTTGTTTATCTTTTCTATTTTTATCTAAAAAAGCAAAGAACTACTCATGACTGGAGACACACCAGTTGCAACAATTATTCACATGACGTCCAGTTCATAACACAATAAAAAAATGTCATTATACACAACATACTATGCACTTAATGACTTTTAAATTCTATAGCCCTCATGAGCGAGGATAAATTTAAAAATCATGAATATAGAATCCATACTTCTTCCATGTTATCAATATCAAATATATGAATAGAAATGGTTGAGAGTTAAGAAACATCATTTCTAAAGCAATTGAATGGGGATCAGTTACCTGGGACCAGTACTTTTTTCTCTATTAGACAAATTTACAAACACAGAGATAATCCTCATTTCTGTAAGCGTCAAGGAAAACACAGAATGGACAAATATAACATGTAGTTCTAGATATTTCTAAGTTGGTGTTCATTCATTTCTTGGTGCTTACTGTATCCTAACAAACAATATTTTGCAGTTCTATGAACATGTTTGAACAGTATTAAATCATCTTTGTTATCAGGGAGAAATTCTGAGATGTTTTTTTTGAATAAATGAAATGGGAGATATCATAAGGATGCTCCTACCCCTGCAATAATTGTTAATTCTTGATATACGTACCTAATGCTTGAACTTGACGGCATAAAGCAAGTCTTGCTTTTAATCGTTGCCGTATCGCTTTGATGACCCTCTCCACACTAACTTGGCTTACTACGTCTTTTGGTTCCACATAAAGTCCCTACGACCATATAAAACAAATGTAGTTAGGCAACAAGTAATTTGCTCTCTTAGGCACATTACCACCACAGGATACAAACTAATATGAAAGGATCACTTCAGAGAACTTTCTTCACCTCACGGCACTCATTTTATTTTTTATACTGCTTCACTTCAGTACTATTCCAATGAATGCAATGAGTTTCCAAGCATGGAAAAAATTCAACTTTATGGCTTTTGAAAAGCAATCTTGGAAAACAAAACAAGATTTGTATTTATTGAGGAGATGCTGCATGTTTGGCTGAAAGGCTAACATTTCAATCTTCACTCTCAAGGCCTTTTTCAAAGTACAGTAAAACTTGCTCAATGCAGAACCTCAAGGGACCAGTTTTTTCTCTATTAGACTAATTTCCAAATTACACAATGTAATACAAAAGAACTTATATTTCTGCATTATGAATGTTCCGCATTGAGCAAGTTTTACTGTACAATGGATTCTTTGGGTGAGGGCTTCGGAACAATTTTACCCTGTAGAAGGCTCCTCAAAAAAAGGATCAAAATGTTGGCCTTTAAGTCAAGTCAAGCCAAGCCTTTAAGTCAGTTGAGTGACAACTTTCTGAAAGCCACAGACAATCACTGGCTGAAAAAATAAATGAGAAAGAACCAAATATTGCTGCTGTTAGGGGACTCAAGAAGTATGGCACTCAGATAGGCAATATTTTGACATTGCGTTTATTTGATGGGAAGGATCCAGATATCTTTGGGGGTATAGTAAGAGCAAATGGCATAATTTGGAATGAATTGAGAGAATGCCTTCAAATCTAAAATCAAATTCAGAGGTGAACATTGAAGAAACATTATAATTAATAAAATTCCTCATAGACATGATTTATACAAACTTCATGAGTAAACAAAGAAATAAGGAGAATAAATATTCAAATAAAAGCCTTATGTTCAACTTTTAAAAAAATGCAGTGTCCTTTAAACAAATTAGACACAAGTAGTTAAGAGATGCATATGAATAAAACAGGAAAACCTTGGCTAGCAAATCAAATTATCACTGAAATACAGGAAAAAATTGAACTGAATAAATTAATCCTAAGAAATAACTGAACAGGCTGGAACCAGGGAAACTAATTCTCTTCAAAAAAATTAATAAAAATATGTACCTGAAATCTGTAACACAAATACGGTAAGACATTAAAGATTTTACACTGCCAAGTTTCAACTTCATGCATTTATGCAAAACTATTAATAATAAAAAAAATGTCTTTATTTGTGTCAAGGGCACAGGCCAAAAGGCCTGCTCTTCCATCTAACCACTTTAATGAATATACATTTAAAAAAAGAAGTATACATAAAATTATCTGAGTAAGCTATATCTTACAAGTGAATTTTATTGCCATTTGTTATTTCTCCTTGAAATTTCTGCAAAATAGAGAAAGAACTACGATGCAAGGAACATTCTTAAAAGTGAGATAAAAGACCATTACTTTTCACACTTAAAATCAGTAATCCAAATTTCCACCAAAATGTCAGTTGCAGTCATTTGTACCAGAAGTGCCTCAACTGTGAACAAACAGCAAAAGGAATGTATACTCTACATTTACATCTGGAATGCAAGACTAGGGAATACCCTGGAACATATATGCCTTAAATGAGTAAACCCAAAATACCATCAATCAGGATGGCAGCTGAATGCACTGAAAACAAGGTATGAATTGATAGTGAAAATGAATGTAATAGAGGAACTGCTGCAATTTGGAGGAAGTGATCCACATGATGAATATGTAGTAAAGCCAAAAAGGTCACACAAAACAAAAGTAAATGACATTAAGTAGTCTACCAATGTTGTATACACTTCTATTTTTCAAACAAATGAAGAAGTTGTGTCACATAATGAGGAAAGCAGCTCAGAGAATTCAGATGAGGAACCAAACAAAAGAAGTCATAAACAAAATGACCAAATGATATGGCAACATATAACTGGACATTCACTTCAAAATTTTCCTTTTAGTCGACAACACTGGAATTTAGACTTAAATCCTAAAAAAGGAACCAATTGAGTTCTACAAAGTGCTTGCATATGATATGTTGTATGTAATTATTATTATTGACATTACATTTCAGCAACAACAGGACTGCTGATATCAAAAACAGGCTCTGTATTATATCATATTGCTTATGAAATTGAAGTAATCATTTAGAACATATATTGTTCCAGGTGAATATGTTTGCATCGATTAAACGTTAGTTCCTTTTAGAGGTTAGACAATACATTGCCATAAAAGGCAAATTTGGCATTAAATTATTTAAAATTTGAATTGATTACACCTATGATTTCAATGTTTACTGTGGTAAAGAGGGAAGGAAAAAAGTATCAGTACCAACAAATCTCATGCAGAAACTGTTGGGAAATTGTTAGTCACAGGAAGAACCTTGTAATGATAATTATTACACTTAAGTCACATTAGCTGAAGAACTATCGAAACAAACAAACAAAAATACCCTGGGAAATTGTTGAATCCCAATCGGGATAGTACAGCAAAATAATCTCCATGGATCCATGGTTGCTCAGCAATGCCCGTTTAGACCTATCTTATTATTTATGTGTATAACTTGTTTTTTTAATAGTATCGTGATGTACAAGTTAATTGATGAATACACTTTCTTCATTGGAACTAACACTTATTTACTAAAACTTTGTAAACAGAAATTATGACCAAAGAGACCAATAGTAGCTAGTGTATGCTCTGGTTGATACCATTAACACGTCTTGGAATAAGGGGATTTACCCAAATTTTATAATCATAAGATTCACATTTCGAACATTGCATTTGTAGTTTGTCGACACTGCTATTCTATTTTAATCGAACATCTGTGATTCAGATAAATACATAATTAAAATTTACATTATTTTATCAATTTGTATTTTAGTGTACACAATACCGTGTTTACCTGAATAAAGTATGATTTTTTTCCTAAATATCTAAGTCATAAAAATGCAGGGTCATCTTATATTCGCAGATTAAGTCTAACCTGAAGATATACTCTTTGTGTTGGTTCGAGTTTAATTTTTTAACATTGCCATTCCATGTCATGACATTGTAAATGTTGGTGCAACAATAAACTGCGAAGACAGTAAAAATATGGTGTGTATCTCCAATACGCAATAATTACTTGCAAAATATGGTGTGTATCTCCAATACGCAATAATATATAATTAATTGCAAATATCATTATTATATCCACAGTTGTGTTCTTGGCATCCACTGCGAATTTCCCAACAATTCAGACTGATATTTTTGAATAGGTTGGTAAAGAAAGAATCTCAAACGAATTGCATTGCATCAAATGGAACACGAAAATAAATGCTGAATTTGTTACACAATGTGGGTTTGAAGACAGTACGGAATCTTAGTTTGACACCCGGCGAGTGTGAATCTGCATTTTGAACTGTAAAAGAAACAGTCCGTAAGACAGTCCAAGGGACAGACAGAAAAACACATGACAAAAGGGGAATGTTCCCAGGTAGCACCTGATGAAAGACTAAGGACAATGCAAATCCAATGTGCAAAACTTTCAGTGGCCCACAATGTCACGATGTCGCAGCGTGAAAGGAGGAACAAAAAGAAACATTGATACATTTGACAATGTTAAGGGTATCCACAAAAACCATGATTATGGCTTTAAGGAAAAAGAAAATGAAAATTCAACAATAAGTTTTAACAGTCTCTTCAACAAATTTTCTAGTCAATAAGACAATTTTCCATTTTATTTTGACTAAATAGTAAGAATTAGTTACATGTTTAAAAAAATTCTCAGGAGGACATCTACATTCAGAGTTGACAGGTAAATACAGAACTTTACCAAATGCATTTGCACATAATCCTTATTAAAAATATATTTAGAAATTATACTTCCCAGTAGTCAATTATGGTTTCCATTATTTTCAAAATATTTGATGAAATATCACATTTCCAATATTTACAAGAGAAGCAAAACCAACAGGTGGCAAAAAAGTCTCTTACAAATAAGGGATAATTCTGGATATAACATTAACTTTTTAGGGAGAAAGAAGAATGGTGACGTTAACACATTTTTCTGAGAAAAATTATTACATTGTATACTACAAACATGGCCTGAGATTCAGGCATTAATGCAACTCTGCTGTTTGTATAAGCACAAATAAATAGGTGTTATTACAAAGGATTCACTGAATTACTGAAAAATACATAATTCAGAAATTATTACAAATAACATAATGAGTGATGAATAGATACAGGGCAACTATTTTTATTAGTGAGCTGCATTCGTGGAAAATTCTTCTTGGGCCTTCAATCAGTCCAGGCGGATGTGGAGTCCTGTTAAAAATGATCGTAATTACACTCTTTGTTTGCCAACATTTCGAACAAAGGCCATGGATACGATGCATATAGCAGTTTGACACAGTTTATGAATGTGTCATACACACACGCTTTCTGTTTGAAAGTGAACTTTGAGCGAGCCATCACAAACAGACTATTCACCAAGACTGGAAAGCATCCCTTTTGCAGGGCAAGACCTTAAATAATAATCTCTGAGGAGTTCAGCACACCATTCCCCAGTGATAGAAGGTCCATCAGTCGAGAAGAATTTTCCACGAATGTGGCACACATAAAATAGTCACACTGTAGAACTGCAAACTCTCCAAGTTTTCATCATATCATAGGCTTAATTGTGAATCACCAGATGCCATGATACCAGTTTCCAGAATGGCAAACATGAAGCAGAAAGCATTATCCATCTTGGAGAATAAAAGGTGCTTGTTCGTTATTACACACAACACAGCATGCATTTTGAAGAGAGTATGCAGTGGAGCCACCAGGCCATCAGAGTATTCTATGATGGTATAGTCAGTTCAAGAACACAGACAACAAAGTGGTTCTGACAAAACAGTGGATTGATGTTTTATCATGTTGGGTGCATCAACTGCCAAGGTCATCATTCCCATAAGTGTAGGGCATGCTTTCTCATGGAAGGTGACAGTGACTTTCCTCCTACTGGATGGTGAGATTCAGAGCCAACCTACACATAGGCTTGCAAAGTTTCCCTCAACCAGGTGTCTCCCACCAGCAGAGCACCCCCTCTCCCAAACCTGAGAAGCTCTACGCTCCCAACTGGATTCCTGCTCTGTATGGTAGTGAAGAGCATATCAGTGTAACTGTGTCAGTAGGGGGCGAAAATACGACTAAGAAGAGGAAGGAAAGATCATGCCTAGTCCTTGGTTTGTTTGTTAGGGTATTGCTCCAGCATTCCCCTGAAGTCAATCAGAGAAATTATAGAAAACTACCACTCAGAGCAGCAGGCTGCTAGAATTCTCCTACAGACAGTGGCTGAATTGTGCTATTGTGTCCTGTCACTGTCAGATCTTGAACCCTAGAATTTGTCCCTCCAGGTCAGAGGCATTCCAGCCAACTGTTTGGAAGATTCTGCATTGACAATTAAAGGAGAAACCATACTGTTTGTAACTGCTACAATGACGAGGTGACAAGAACTTGTGGAACGAGTTTTGCGAGGTCAAGTAGAGAGCAACAAAAGATGAAGATTTTGCTTCACATCTAGTTTCCAGTCATGAGACATTTCACTCAAGTGGGAAAGTGAATTAAAATAACACACAAGTGAAGGGTGACAAAAAATCCATATGCTGTTGAGGATCAACCATGCAATACTCCCAAAATTATTATGTTTAGTGTGAAATGCAAAGCAAAGGTGTACAGTCCTTACCTTTTTTGTGAGACCAGTGTGATGGTTATGACATACCTGGATATGTTTCAGTTGTGGTTATTGCTAATCCTTAAAGGCAATTTAAAAAAAGTTCATACTCCAAAAAGCTGGTGCTCCTTTGCATTGACATAGAAATATGCATGAGGAACTTCTATATCATCCCCTAAATCTCCTGACCTTACAGTTCCTGATTTTTTCTTTTGCAGGACATGTCAAAGGCATTATTTAAGTGCCACCATTGCCAACAATTCCTGAACTGAGGAATCACATTGCAGGTGCCAAGATGACTGTTTCCGAAGAAATGTTACTTTGTGATTGGGCTGAATTAGATTTTTGCATAGATGCGTGATGTATCACAAAAGGACATACTGAACATTTATGACAGTGACAAAAACTTGAGAGAGTTTGCAATGATAATTTCTTGAAAATGATATATTTCAATTTTCTGAGGCTTGGTTATTACAATGTCTAACTATATGGGTGAGATACTATTGATAAACTTGAAATACATTCGATGACCTTTTTCGATTAATTTTCTCCAGGTGAATGAATGTTATTTTAAATTGTTAAGGTTTGAACAATTTAAGAAAATATTATTAACAAACCTGCTTGTCCATGCTATCTGTTATTTGCTGGCCTGTAAAATCAAGTCCAGCAAGACGTTGAGCCCAAAGATATGGAAGCCCAAGTTCACCAAGATAGTTTGGAAATGGTTCTAGACCTAGTTGTTGAAGTTGGTAGTGGTTTGCAACATTGGGACTGTCTGTGCCCAAATCTTGAGGAAACAAAGCTGTCAGAATATTGTGTGGTGCAATCAGATCACTAGATAACACAAATTTAAATATTAGAGATAGTTCTTAGCATTTTAAACTATAACACATGAAATATGATTTTGTCAACAGTCAGTAATAAATATCAGGGGCGACCAGAAGGGCAGGCTGCTGGGGCAACTTGCGCCAGTTCTGAACTTAATAGGGGTCCCAAATTTCTTTTCACTCAAAAGAAATAAAAAATGTACTTATCTCGAATCCAAATTGAATACTATGTAATTTTTGATGCGTGGAGAAATAAATTCTGTACATGAAATGGGGGAGGAGAGAATTTTTTGTTTGAAAAAAGGGGCCCCTGTGGATCAACTGCCCCAGGACCCTGGTTTTCTCTGGGCACCCCTGATAAACACAATCTAGGACATTTCCATTTAATTTAGCAATTAAATGTATGGAAATCATTCATAAATGTCAATGTTTGAATATAATATTTGGCATTCATGATAGTATAAGTTTGAAGATTAGGTAATAGAATGCATTTTCTCACGCTAAATAATAGACTTTGAAAAAATAAGAAAAAAGAAATACAAGTAAAAATGAATTGGATTGAATAAATGCAATACCTTGGTCTGAATTTATCAGTAAATTAGTTAATTTATGATTCTTACCCTGCTGAAACTCCATGTACAGCCTGAACTAGATTCACTCTAATATTCACAGTGACTACATGAAGATGCATCAAATATTGAAAACTCAGGTATAAACTGTTGTTATCTGAAAATCGCAAAGAATGTTTTATAAGTTTATAACAAAATTGTTTTACACACTCTTTCAGGTGTTTCTGAAGTTTAATCTATTGAAATGGTTCAACCTTGCAATTTTATATGAATATCAACAGTAAGTGGATGTTTCATAAGTAACTTCTTTTTCCTTTCTTCCAATCGATCGACTTTAGAGAGTTTCCGATGATGGCGAGTCTGGCAGTCCCCAGGTTCCTGTAATGAAAACACACTTCTTTAATAATATTTTTTTCAAAACTCTGTTTTGTCACATGCTTTTTCTGGCACATCTTACTTCCTGATCTGAATCAGATTCATCAAAAGCAGACGTCTCTTCAAGGGAATGCTTAAGGAGGCGAGCTTCTTCTTCATCTCCACTGACAGAGACAGTCATCATACGATCTTCACATAAACACATACAAACATTAGATTTAGATTAAATACAATTGATAACTACATATTTTAGAACTCCCAAGACATGTTTTTAAACTCTGGATACTTTAGATGGAATTAATCAGCTAACTTGAAAACAAAAATAAAAATATGCCATTAAAATACAGGATTATTTCATTTTCCTATCTTTCTTCTTTTACAATGTTTATTTTAATTTTCCATTTATTTACGATATGTACATAATTTAAATGCTTAAAACATGCAATAAGCAGCACCCATTTTTTGTCATTATGACATATGAACATGGAGGTCGGGTGGCATCTGTCTCGTCTCCAGTGGGGAAAAAAAAAAAAAAAAGAAAAAAAGAAAGAAGAAGAAAAGAAAAAGAAAAAAAAAAAAGAAAGAAAAAAGAAAAAAAAAAATTACATAATTTTTAAAGCCAATTCTTTTACTTAGAAGATTCAAATCTAATAATACAACTTAATTTTGTTGGATCCTTTTGGAAATGTTCACAAATACGAGATAAATTGCAACTTGAGGAATGTCCATGTTCCACCCAATGGCGCTGGCACACATGAAAGATTTTCTATACAAGTGCTTTGAAAAGCAATAATTTTGTAGTTTACATTTTAGCTTATAGTACAAACTATTTTACCCCTCGACACTTACCACATGCTTCTCGGTAAGCATCAACTTGAACGTATAAGACATATAGAGGCTTCGGAAGAAGATAAGCTACTTGATGTTGCTTGCGTATCTTATCTAAAGGAAGTCCTAAATAATCCTGCAATGGTTTTGTAACCTGAAAGAGAATGTAAATAGCTAAACTAATCTTTTAAAATTATACACAACAATAGATACCACAAAATGACATTAATATTCTGATATGAAGCAGGAAACCGCTTCAAAGCTGATTCTTTTCATTCCTTAGAAAAGTGTCTACTTTAGAGAAAGGTATGACTGGCAGATGCCCAGAAGGTTCAAGAATACATGAACAATACAAAGGGTTCAACTCAAAATAAATGAATTCTACATTAACTACAATGGACATGATTAATGGATAAAGACAAAAGTAATTAATTAAAAGAACTTTACACAAAAATATATCATTTGTAATTTTTAAAATTTAGGACAACACAAGCTTCTTTGTTTGACTGCATAAACATCTTGAAGACCCAAACAAAGAATCTCCTTATACAGAAGATTTTTCCAATGTACACACTGATATTCTCAGACAACTAAAACAACTTGAATCTAAATTCACTTACCTCGAGTATGCTTTTGAGTTGAGGAGTAAGGTTTTCAAGACGTTCTCGCTTACTTTGAATCTCAAGTGCCACTTTCTCCTTGTCTGCCTGTAGCCTGTGACACATTGCAGCCAAGTCCTTGCGTTGCTCCAGTTCCCACTCCAAACGTGCCAGTTTCAACTGATGTTCATCATTACGAGTAACATTCTGCATCAACCAAATAGTAATACCCTATTAATTTCCAAACCACACAGGACAATAAACACTATTTCAATACTTCAAATTCACTGGTACTCTTTTCATTGGATCAAATACTACGAGATTTTTTTCTATGACTATTTGAAGACTACATGGAAAAAAATGTTCTTTATCCACTATGTTGATTCTTTATTTAGAGACAAACTACTTGATTGTTAGCAAGCACTTTCCGTAACCCTGTAACTACTAAGGGCTGGCCAATTGTGAGTCTTGTGTCTTGTTTATGCACCTTGATGCATAAACTCTTGCGAGCCCCACTGTGAAGTGTATGCAGAAGTACACATAGATACTGCGCAAGTCATCTCAGAAATCAGTTAGCTCTAGCAATAGCTGAAAGCTCATCTGCGCAACCAAACTCATCCAGAGGCTCCCGGGAACACTGCAGTACCGCATACGATCTCAAACAGAGGCTCCTAGCAACAACTTGACTGAGCATAAGAATACTTCCAGAGGCTACTCCACACAGAAATACTTTGCACGTCTAGAGCAGTCAAAGGATTAAATATGCAATAAATATTTTCTGATAACATATGGATTATGCAAAATTTTTTCTTGCACTACAATTGTTTCTTAAGACCTTTCAAAGGAAAATGCAACTCAGGTAATAATGAATGTACCAAATTATTTTCTAGTAGTCTATTTATTGTGAGATTCTGCTCCTCTACACCACATAAAACAATTCTGAATAATCTTAGGAGAAAGATCTTGAGAATGAGCTGAAAGAATATTACAGTAATTGCCTAAAAGACATAGGCAACATTTTATTAATGTGCCACAAGTACTACCCAGTTTCTAAGGGAGCTTTACATCAAATTCCAATAGGATTCTTTGCTTCCTCAGGCCAAAAGATTTGTTTTCTTCTCTAAATCTCTATATAATCATTCCATATTGATTATTAAGAATTTAAATGAAATAAATAAATACATGCAAAAGAACAATATTGAGAATACCTCTCGTGAAATTGAAGGTGGGGCATTTTCATAGAACTCTTCCACTGGCACCAACTCAATTTCTTCATCTTTTGATCTACAATAGGAACAGAAAACAAATTATAATATAAAACAAAACCAGGGTAGGGTTTTGGGTAGGTAGCCAACGGCTAATAAGAGATATGTACATTCCAGATTTATAAACTAAACATACTGCTTCCCCAGCAGTGTGACCGTAATGGTACATCAATTTTTTCATTATATCATGAAGGAACCCCAAACACTCTTTCTTTGATGTATAAACAATGCTGAAATTGCACTTTTGCTCAAGCCAAGCATGGAAGTCGTGACTTGTTTCTTCCTATTTATTTCTAACCATGTAACTGGAAAATCTATAATTCTCATAGAAAGGTACGCTCGTGGCTTACTCGATAAGGAGTGTGAAATGCAGCTCAGAGAAATAAAAACTATCAATTTTTAACATGCTACGGACCACAATGCAATGTTGGCACACAGAACACTAACTTAATGTCAAAAAGATTGCAGTCAAGAAAGTAGGCAAATGTAATTTTAGAAAAAACTTTAGTTTAAGATCCTTGAAAACACGATTTCTATTAGTAACATTAAAATATGGACAATTTGCTGATTTAGCAAAATAAGTACAAATGTCAGGACAATCGCCAAAAATACGGACATATGGAAACCCTAAACCAGGGTGGCCACTCATTTCCCAAAAAAAATTTCCCTGGCATTTCCAGGTTTTCCAGTGCAATTTTTTCCTAACAAGATTTGCAATTCCATGCTACTTAGAAAAAATATTGAAGTTATTCCCTACAAATTGATCATTTCTCTGATTTTGTTGTGAGAAAGAGTAAATATACAATATTTTCTTACCAAATAAACATTGAGCAAAAAATAACATGATACTAATGTTTTAAGGAATAATTTCTAGTTTTATAACCCCCTCAAAATTTTCCCTGACTCCTAATAATTCTTCTACAAATTCCCTGATTTTTCCATGGCAATAAAATTTGTTAATTTTCCCGTTTTCCAGAGTGGCCACCCTGAAAACAATAAAAGCAGCATTTATAACTTTAGAAATTCACTTGAGTATTCAAAAGTAAGAAATAATCTAGTAGAGACATCAAATAAAATATTATAGTGACACTACCTGGATTCCTATGATTCCTAGCCAAAGGTCTGATTTATGAAAGAGCATAATAGAGAGATAGATGTGTATCAAAGGTAACTGACATCTAAACAACATTTGCAACGTTTCTGTTGTCAGAATGAGGGGAGAATTTTCTATAAGATTTTTATTTACAACCTTCCTCTCTCTACGGCAACCTCAGAAATGACCTTAGGGCTACAGCCAAGACCCAAAAGGTGCAAAGCTCAAAGGTGAGACTGATAATGAGTAGGACAGGAAGTAACAAGACATCACACAGAAAGAATAAGGAAATTCCTTGAAGGAAGGAGGACCTTCTCTTGCCTGTATGATCAAAATCTCTTACCTCTATTACAGTGGGTTGCACGAAAAGTATCCTGTAACATTTTATGCTGTCATTAGCAGACAGATCTTTAAAACTACATGGTCCTTCAAAGAGTAGGTCAGAACAACAGTGATATTTAACAACCCATTAACTAATCCTTCTTTACAAAGAAATACATAAAATGGACTATAGTTTTCAAAGTTTATAGAAGCTCTTTGACGAAGTCTATGGTAATCCGAGTGTCTGTTGTCCCGTGTACAGTAGGTTGGTGACGCGACTTCATAATTGAGGGGGGGGGGAGGAACAATATTTTTGGAAAGAGAAAAAATTATTTCTTTTGGATATTATTAGCAAGTATTCCAATACAATTGAAAATAGGAGACACCAACCAGAAAAAAAACAAGTGCTGGGAAAAAGTTTGCCACAGCTTTAGTCCTCAAGAAAATCAGGCGCAATGGAGCAATTGAGACATATTATCCTTAGGTATCCTGCTGGTCACACAGCCTGAACATTAATAGGAAAATAAATTTTTTGTAGAAGCGCACGCCACTGGCGGATCCAGGAGGCCGTGGAACATTGGGGGCCATGGCCCCATCAAAAGGCCTAGTTTTCGTTTACCTTCCTTTATTTGATTGATTTAAATATTTACTTTCGAATTATGTAATTATTTAAACAATAATATTGAATAGTACTATAAATACAGTATATAAATAATATACAATATAATAACAAATATGTTGATTATTGAACAAAAATTTATGATCCTCACCCCCACCAAAATGATCTGCGGGATCTCCCCCTGGCGTAGGCAGTATTATAGCAGAGTGTAGGTTAATGAATGGTTAACAGTATACAGGTCCGATTTTCAATCTATAATTTAAAGAGTACTTTAATGAATTGGTAAACTTTAAGAATGTTCTTGCTCATGAAGTAAACACTTGCAGGACCAATAGCGTTGAACAAATCTTTAAATAAGTTCATGCAACCCAAGGTAAGTATTATTGTTATAATTAAATACAATGACTAATAAAATTAAAATAAATAATGAATGTAGCAGACGTGTAAAATGGATATTATGATTCTAATCAAACACAACATTAATGAAATACACATACTTGAACTGAAGACATTTTGTCACTTCTTTTTTGAGATGTAATATTTCATAAAGTAAATTCTGCAGTTGTAAATGATAACTGTCAACTTGTAGCTTCTCTCTATTCAGAACATCACGAGAATTCTTGGTGCGAAACTTCTCCAGGCGATTTAATTTCTTTAAAACAACAAATAAAAGTGAGGCTGATATTTGTTTCTCAGCAATTTCTGCGGTTGCAGCTTCAGTGTTCTTGGTTTTAAGAATTGCAATTTCACTCATTAGTTTCCTAATCTCATCACAAGTGTTGCAAAAAAGTTTAGTGTCGGAGTCAGGATCTCTTGATGCAGCCTCCCCTTCTTCAAAATCAATGACAGCCTGAAAATACAAAAGATTAAAATGTAAACAAGTTAGTCCTACTAATCAAAACAAAATATGCTTTTTGCTTTGGATTTCGTTTCTCAGCTGCTTTGGAATTAATTCATCAGATCATAACTATAATTTGTCTCTAAATTGCTTCAAAATCTAATTATTAAAATTGAACAGTCTACACAATCAAATTTCCGATTATATCAATCAAGTACCATCACACTGAAACATACCTTCCTTTTAGCCCAATTTTATAAATTAACAATTTGATCTAATGCACTATTAATTATTAGTTAATCAAGGTAATTTCAAATAAAACATGGTTGAGTAATTAAACTTAAAATTATTGTTTTTCAATATCTAAAAAACTAAAGTGCTTATGTACAACAGTACCTGGTACACATCTGTTTCTGCTCCGCTTGACTGATGTACAGATGAATTACTTGTTCCTTTACTCCTTCGCTTCTTTACTGTTATGTCCTTTTCTCCATTATTTTCTCTTACCATGTTTTTACACTGGAATTTCCTTATTGTGAAATTGCAAACCAAAGGTCCTTCGCGCCCGTTAATGATACGTTAGTCACCACCCTTAGCACACATTACGTTCAATAATTGTGCGAATATGAATATGCCGCACTGTACTCCAATTATAATTCAGAGAATATTATATTACTGGACAACCTCCGATCATGTTACTCTTTGACACTGAATTATAACACCGTTGAGCGCTGTCCGTCGCTTACTTGTTCAACTCGACGAACACTATACCAACATGAGCAACGTAGCCAAACAATACAGCAATCGAACTGAGAACAAAACTACAAGATTGGAAATTCCAAAACTTACTTTTCGTAATCAGTACGATTAATAATTTATAATATACTGATCAGTACGATCAGTATATTATAAATTATTTGTATCTTTAAGAACAAATTAAATTATTAATTTAAAACTACATCTGAAGTGTTTCGTGTGTTGGTCACACTAAATCCAAACTGATTAGAGAAAAAGCATTACCAAGTTTATTGAGTTGAGTTTGTAACACGTAATTAAGAACTTAAACCTTATAAGAATAAAAATAATATTTTTGTCTGTGAATCAACTTTCCAAACTCAAGATTACCAAACAAGAACTCACTTTAGTAAGAATTTGGTTAGCAAGTGGTCCATTAGCGTTGCCATGGATACACATGATTCACCAAGTCTCACCAACTGCAAATTGAATTATTGCCAACTTCGTGAAAACGTAGGTTTTCCCTTGTTTCCACTGTGCAGCTGAGTAAAGTTTTGTGTAAAGGTCAACTTAAATTTCAAATGTGAATAAGTGGGGTCAGGAGTGATTGAAATATTGCAATATGTATCAATTGGTTGTGAGAATATGGTGTTATTTTCACTACAATTGTCAAAGCCTTCTAAACTAATACTTTGTTCATAATACAAAGAACGTCACTTTGACGTGAGTACCATACTTTATTTACCGCCAAGAAAACATGATTTATCAACTTCTGAACAAATTAATTGCAATGACAGTTGTTAGAATTGATTCATTAGTGTTGATTCTTCTTCTTCCTTGTCTGGATTGCACTTCACAAAGTATTCCTAGAGCCCTCGTTATTTCATTTGATGGCTTTAGATATAATTACCCAAATCTCAGCATCACACCTACACTAGAAGAAATACGAATGGAGGGAACACATGCAGAGTTCATGTATAATGTATTTGAGACTAAAACATTTCCTAATCATCATTCAATAGCAACAGGCTTGTACCCAGATTTTCATGGAGTGATAGCAAATTCATTTTACGACCCAAAATATAACAAGGTTTTAAAGTACAGTCAAGAAATGTGGGAATACAGTAATCAGATTTTGCCCATATGGGTAAGTTGTGATTTTTTTAAAAATCCATTTTCCCAACTTTCCCTTTATGAAAAATATGTTTGAATATTTGCATTTATGTTTGTAGATTCATAATGAAGATCATGGAAGCGAAAGGCACAGTGGTGTATACATGTGGCCAGGAAGCAATTATAAATATCGAAATAAGTACCCAACACATGTTGAACCTTTTAATGCTAGTACACCATGGCATGAACGTGTAGATACAGTAGTAAATTGGTTTTTGGATCCTGATTCACCTGCAAATTTTGTCATGATGTATTTTGAAGAACCTGATGCGCTTTCTCATAAGTTTGGCCCAGATTCGGAAGAAGTGAAGGAACAGATAAAAAAAATTGATAGGACTGTTAGTTATTTGCGACAGTGTCTCTTCCAGAAGAATTTGACAGATTCAGTCAATGTAATCTTTCTTAGTGATCATGGTATGGCAGCTGTTCCTCCTCAAAATTTAATTAATGTAACTGATCTACTTAAATCATATGGTGATCACTGTGTGGTAGCTGGGACTTCTCCTGTTTTACACATTATTCCGAAAACAGGTAAGCAAATTTTTTAAATAATTTGTTGCCTTTCTGTAGTTAATGCTGCTTTGTTTTTATTATTATTTGTGGTGTTTTTTATTTTCAATTTTTTTCTGTTAATTATCAAAAGTTTTGTGTGAAAAAATGATTTACTCTGAATTTCTAAAGAAAAGATTCAATTAATACATATTTCATATTTCTTCTAATTCCAAAATGGAGATTCTAAATTATTGTCCTAGAAAGGGGAAAGCTGGACAGAGTCTAAGATAACAAATAAAAGCTTTCTTGTGTCAATTTTATGTCAACTTTATAATTTAAATATTATATTCTATTTAATCATTCATGCATTGATATCTTACCTCTCCCTACCATACACTAATGTGATGATGATTGATCATGATACACCTCCTAATTCACTACATAGATGAATTTTTAAAAGATGGTGTGCAAATTAATCGAGCCATGGATGCAAAGAAATCCGTCATGAACAGTGTTTTCACCTTGCCTGGTTAGCAGGTTAATCTTGGGATAGAATTATTCTTCAAAACTGATGGATCTATTTATTCTGGAATTACTTTTTAAAAAGATATGGATTAAGATTTAAAAAATAATCTTTGATTGTGTGTTTTACATTACATTTTGTTTCAGATATAGAAGAGGAGGTGTACATTGCTTTGAAAAAACTTTCAGAGCATAATCAATTTGTTGTGTACAGGAAAAATGAGCTCCCCTCAGAATGGTTTTATGTTCATAATAGGAGGATACCTCCAATTATGATAGTAGCAAATGATGGCTATGCATTTGATGATATAAGGGTAAATGGTATGTGCAATGATAAGTGTGAGGTAATCCATACCTCATAACATCCAAAGAGTACTTTTTTATACCACTATATAGCATAAAGTTAGGAAGTTTCACTGATATTTTTAAACTAAATTTTAGAAAACAAACTTTTTTTTTTTGAAAAACAATAGATTTTTCATAAAGAAAAGCATGAAACAGTCTGAAATTAGTATAAGGACTAGCTGGGAAGAAAATATGTGAAATAGCATAGTAGAAGAAAGAAGAGATGCATTTAGCAGGGATGCATATATGCTAATATTTTGTTAAAAAATAAAATAAAAGAGAAAAAGCTCTTTAAATAAGAGCACGTGGAAAAAGAAACACTTTGTTCATACATTTGTTAATGTATATTAAGCAGTCATTTCATATCACAATCCATGGTATAGGATATAAAGTAGAGTACACTGAAACAGTTAATATGCAATATAGAGTTGAAAACGTAAAAATGAAGATGGTATGATATTTTGCTTCCAGTAACATGGATGTAAAATCCATTCATCATTTACTTTAAAATGATGAATGTGGAAGTAGTATCTTTTCAGTGAAATTTATAATTCAATGTTGATAATAGCTGAATAAATTATACATCTACGTGAGGGTGATTCTGTGCTGAATTTCTAATATTGAGAATCAATTACTGATTAATAAATATGAATTGGGTTGCACTTGTTAGATAAAAATTTTGCATTGAAATTATATAAGAGTAAGAATAAAGTATTGAAAAAGAAAGTCGAAAGGTTTGGCAGATCACAACTGATAATAATACTTTTATTATTATTATTATTGATTAAAATAAAAAAGAGATGTAGAATAGACAAAATTGTGTTGTGGTGTGTTTGAAATTTCTTGCTACTTGATATTTCTGCAGCATCGGATATAAAGTTTCAGAAGAAATTATTAATAGTTTTAATGAATGCTTGTGACATAATTTTTTCTACAATGAATGTTTCATTTTCATAGGAACAAAAATGTATGGTGTTCATGGATATGATAACAGATTAAAAGATATGCATCCGTTCTTCATGGCATATGGGCCTAACATAAAGAAAAATTATACTATTGAACCATTCAACTCAGTTGATTTGTTTAGCCTATTTTGTGCTGTACTTAATCTTCGAATGGTGAACACAAATGGAACTGTGGATCATGTGAAGGAAATGCTTGTCCCTGCTGAATTTCCTATGTCTAGTAAGTGATTCAATTCCAAATTTATATTATTTTATAATTCTGGTAATAATATGTACAGTATTGCAACTAATATATAATAATTTGTAAGAAACTTATTAAATTGGTAAACTTTGGAATTGAAAATTCATCCACTAATGAATTGAAGTCTTTATAATATATAGTAATAATAATAAACACAATGTTAAACTGTTTTAGAATTTTTATTATCACTGTCAGTATAATAAATATGATAAAATGTGAGATATAGATAACTATAGGATATATTAGTTCAAAAGCTGAGGATTACTGCATCCTGCTTCCTGCAATGTCTATTCACCTTCCCCTATAAAGTTATCTAAAAATAAAGAGTAACAGGCAAAATGTTGTGGCAAAATATAGTTTCCAAACCTGCTATAATAAAGTTTGAGCCAGCAGATTTGTGGAGGCAGGAAAATGTCACGGTTTCACAGAGTTTGTGTTTCTATTTTCATTCTTGAAGGGAATATTTCAGGGAAAATTTATTTATTTATTTAATGTCAAAAAAAGTTAAATACTGTGTGTGATGTAGGAGAAACAGTGTTACCAAGGGACACTTAATATTTTAATTTTTTCCCCCTCTTCTTTTGGATATGATGTTGATGTTCCTCTTTTTGGAATACTACACATCTCAGCATATTTATGTGTAAGAATAATATTTATAAAGAACAATCTATAAGGTTCATTTTGAGATAATTTGTGTACAATGTGTCCACAGGTACATCAGACTGATAAACCTGGGGACACACAATGATGCACTTGGAGACAAAGTAGGGAATGTGTAAAAAAACTAGAAGTGTTTAAGTGTATGGTGTGTTTTTTACTTTCCTGTATATGTATGTATATACAGAGTAATATATGTAGAATAGGGAGAGTTATGTAATGCTGCATGAAAAAAGGCGGATTTTCAGTGGAAAATAATTCGTTCCCAGGCCGTGATAACGAAAAAGTGGATAAATCCACTTGCTAAATTAAGAACAAAAATCCCCTAACACATGGTGTAGCCAGAATACCTATTTTGCGGATCCTTGTTTCTGAAAAACCAATTGGAAGCAAAACGTCCGCCCTCCATATGTGAACACCACTAGTGCCGGAACCATAAGTCAAATTTTTTTCAAATTGAAGGAACCCCAGTCCATCTGGCACGAGTCGAAGCTTTGAGATTTTGAAAAATATCCTATAAAATTTGGGGATACTTAATGTGAATTCACTTTAATTTTCAAAGTTTTTGCGCAATATTGCATGCAATAAATGCAATTTAAAAAAATTACAAAAACAAGATTTTCTCAAAAACCACTCCACATTTCTTCTTTAAACTTTTGGTAAGGATAGTGCCTAATATACTACATGAAATGATATAAACACTGTATTGCTCTATTATTTTGTTTTTTCAAAATTTACAAAAATCTATTTTTTTTGACTTGTCTCTCGGGTCGTTAATATATACATTAGTGGCGATTTGTTCACATTGCTATATTTATGAGTACATGTGCTTTAAATAATGTTAAGTAAACTTTCTCGAAAATTCAACGGTTTTTGGTGAAAACTTGCCCAAATTCCCGCAAATTCAGAAACGATCAATCGCCATTTTCTCATAAATGGCTCCACATTTTTTCTTCAAACTTTTCGAACGGATAGTGCTATTTGCACTCCTTTAAGTTCCTTTTGGGGTATTTTTTCTGTATTTTCAAAAATTACATAAATGTCATATTTTTTAAAGCTCACACCGTTAATATGCTCATTTCCAGAAATTTGTAACATAGAAAACTAATACGGGAAAGTATGTGCCATTCTGTAGCACCACAAGTACCCTTTCTTAGTTTTTCCCTTTCGTAATAGTAGAACGGAAATATTCTGTTAATAATAAAACCTCGTCCTAAATCGCAAATGAAACAGCCATATTTTCGTTTCTAAAAGATGATGCCTCATCATTGGATCAAAACAAAGCAAATATTGGAATATTGAAAATAGATTTTATTACATAGGAGTGAATATTTTGTCAACAAAACTTGGAGGGGAAAAAACATACATTTTCTCGGTATTCAAAGTTTGACTGAAATATGGCGTTTGAGCGTTTCTAAAAATGCGGAATTTGGACCTAGTTTTCACAGAAAACTGTTGAGTTTTCGAGGAAAATTACTCGACATTATTTAAAGCACATATACTCATAAATGTCATAATGTGAACAAATCGCCGCTTCTATAAATATTAACGACATGAGAAATTAAGGTTTTGTATTTTTTGAAAAAACGAAAGAATAGAGCAATGTGACATTTATGTCGTCTCATAGAGTACGTCAGGCACCATTTCCTTCAATTCTTCAGGGTTCCTTCAGTTTGAAAAAAATCCTATGGATGGTTTGGGCGCTAGTGGTGTTAATGGACGGACAGAAGGTTAACGAACGGAAGATTGCTTTAAATAGGTTTATCGGTATTGTGATAGTTTATCACAATGTGATTAATTAAAGGACACGTGAGTTAATTGCGTGGGAGGGGTAAAATACAATAGTAAATGAAGTTGACCAATCAGAAAATTGGACTGTGTGCGATAATCGAATGAGAGACGGCGGAAGCAAAAAGGAACGTATTTGGGTACAGTTCGCGCATGAAGCTGAGACAGATAAAGCGCGAAAAGTAAACGAGAGAGATGGTTTTTAGGCGTGCTGACGGTAGGACGTAAGATGATCTCGTGGTGGTGGTGGTGGTGGTGTTGAAAAAACGCGAATGGAAGTGTCGTGGAGCAGCACCAGCTGTTTATACTGCGAGCAAATCTTCTGCCGACTTGACAGCCGGGAGTGGGGGAGAGCGATGTTGCCACTTACTCGGGCGGCAGACACGTGTTCGTTCTTGCGTCAGATCAGCTGTTGATGCATACACGTCCAATTTATTGTATTTTTGGTAGAATTGTAATAATGACACTAGTTTATTTGATGAAATTCTGTTACACAATTTTATTGCAGTCCCTTACACTATAATCCTGCCAAAGCCAGCAATAACGAAATATTTTTGCACAAGCAGATTAAAGTAAGTACAGCGATACGCGTTTTAAGAAGGAAGATGCATAGTATTCATTGTGAAAGATTTATAAGAGAGAAGTATCTAAAAGCAAAAGACATCTGGGTTTGAATACCTACCTTTACAGAACGTTCACACACACACACGCACACGCACAAGAACACACACACACACACACACACACACAAAATTGCAGGACTTTTCGAAGTTACTGACTTTGCCTGTTATTTACAAGGTTTTCAAAGAGGCGTCCTATTGAATGCATTGGCATAAAGATGAAAATTAGAAATGTCCCGTAAGGTGGATGTACATATACATCGTGTCATAAGTATATCAGCCTTTAACACTATACTGCGATTTTTGTAGGAAGAGCTCTCAAGATAACTCAAATCCCATCTTCGCGATGGAATATGTCACGGCATTTCGTATCATTCACAGTCGTTCCGCTAGATTTCGCACGATCGCGACCGTATGAAGCAGTGCTTGCGATCATGCGACTTCTACCGGCAAGACCGAGAAAAGACGCGAAATGCCGTGACCTATTCCATCGCGAAGATAGGATTTGAGTTATCTTGAGAGCTCTTCCTAGAAAAATCGCAGTATAGATGTCACAACCGCTCACACGATGCATAACCTAACAAGTAATGGCGCTCCTCTTGGCGCTCTTCAATTTTCAGTTGCTTCGCGCTACTACATTTCATTTGTTTCTTAATAAACTTCGGCAACTCTGTTGTGACATCATCACAATTTGAAGCCTCTGATTGGATAACGGAACCCCCTCTCAGCCTGGAGCTGTCAAGTTGGCAGAAGATTTGCTCGCAGTATAGAGGGAATTTTGGAAATATTGATGGGAAGTGTAGAAGTGCGTATCTGAACGCAGACATTTTTTTGGTGTGGACTAATCGGAAAATAGAGATGGAACAGTTTCACGTCTGGGAGTAACGTCCGGTCAAGTGTGCAAGGAAGTAAACGATGGGGACTTGTTTAAAATTAATAAATGTAGGAATATCAAGTTGAGTTTAAATTTTAAGAATTAATTTAATATTTGAAGGAAGTAAAATTAGCCGTGTATGCATTCAGGTAGGGCATGAACAAAACAATTTTTAAAGCAACAATGAGATGGGGATAATATTTTGTCAATGTTTTGGGTTCAAATTTTGGATATTTGTATGTTTATGTGTGTATTTACAGTATATAAATAGCAAATGTTGCGGTAGTAAGTATTGTTGTTATTATTAGTCGTAATAGGTGAAATCCCGACCCCAACATAAACAAATACGTACGTAAATATTACATGCCGAGAGTCTGTATAGACGGCCTATCAAACCCGCTCAAATACATTTTTTCTATTGACCGTTTTCTTTTTTCTCAATATTGTTATTATTTCAATATAATAAATAGTGAAAAATGGTGGAGTAAGAGTGAAAAGAGAGGGAGAAAAGAATACTTAGGTCATAGTATCAAGGGCCCATAAAACAGGGATTCTGGCTGCACCACGTGTTAGGATATTTTTTTCTTACTTTAGCAAATGGTTTTATCCACTTTTTTGTTGTCAGGGCCCGGCAATGAATTTTTGCTCTCGGAAATTTTCGCGCTACGTTACATAACTTTCCCTATATTACGTTTATTACATATATTACTCTATATATACATATGTATATAGAAATGTAAAATTGTAAAAGATGCTTATATAAGCACATCAGTGTAAGTTGATCCTTAGGGGAGATGGAGATCAAGACCCTACCTTTTCAATGTCTTCAGTAATGTATAGAGATGGTGAGACAAGCACTAAAGTCTTAAGCCCCCCAAAAAATTATTGATGTGTAAGCCAATATACCTTTCATAGAACTTATTTAAAGCGGGTTGGGTAGACCTTCAGTTACTGGCGTTAACATATTGCTAAATAAAAATCCCAAGATCTTACTGGGACATCAGAGAAATAACTCTATATTAATTACACTAAGTAATAACATTAATTTTTGTATTACTTCTGCAGATGTAGCTATAACAATGGCTATTTTGTTTATTCTTCTTATGGGTTGCTTAGCTGCAGTATTAATTAAAAATCTCTACACCCAATATCTTTTAAGGTATTTATAATTTTTAGTATTATTTTAAATTATCATATATTAATATGCATTACTCTGGCAATTGACAAGTACAATTTTCTATTGCTTCTTTCAGGAGATATGATTCAAGTAATGGATTCAGCGTTTCTAAAGAATTTGAAAATATTCATCTGCTGGATAGTGATGACATGGAATAGTCTATTCTCAGATTGTGGTTTTAGATCAGTGATATCAATTCAAATCTAGACAGCTTCTTAGGATAAGAAAGTTTATGCTATAGAATTTCTTCAAATTTTAAAGATATACTGAAGCACAAGCAATGTTTGTGTTTGTATGATGTGAAGTTTCAGGCTGTGAGCATATTGGGATTTTGTTGTCCATTGAATTTTTTCAGTGGAAATGAGTTTACTGTTTTGAATAAAATATTTTAAAAAATTAGTTTTATTTCTAGAACTCCATTCTGTAATCCCATTCCTGATCTTCCATTGTAATATGAATTATCCTGATTTCCCCTCAGTAAAATTTTATTTTGTGTAATTTTGTGTTTTAATTGTGATTGTAAATTTTCCGTTCGATCTCTTTTGAATTGTGCCATTAGGCCATTATTTGATGTTGAACTTGATTTCTTGTTGTCTCCTGTGGCCGTATTCAAATAGTTTTTGCAGAAACTTTTCAAGAACAGAACAATGTTTTAATGCACATTATCACAAAGTTTAACTGAAGTACCAATAAATAAAAACTGGAAGTGAAACCAAAACAAGAATGCTCTGGTGCTCAATTTATCACTGCCAACAAAGCATTATATACTCCCATTTTTGATTGCAAGATTGCCCACTTAAAATCGTCTCTTCTCATTTTTACTTTTACGAATACTATACGTACTAAACGGCGGATTTTCGGCAGAAAAACGCTTATTACAGGGCCCTGGTAACGAAAAAGTGGATAAATCCAGTTTCTAAATTAAGAAAAAAAATCCTAAGACGTGGTGCTGCCAGAATCCATATTTTGTGGGTCCTTGATACCGAAAAACCAATTGAAAGCATAACGTCTGTCTGTGAACAACGCTAGCGACCAAACCGTTCAGCCGATTTTATCCAAAATTGATACTCCCCGATCGATCTGAATGATCCTGCGGCCCCTTGAATTTGAATCCGATATATTAATTTTGGAGGGTACTTTATATGAAACCCCTGGGTCACTAAAAAAATTTTAAAAAAAAGGCGCCAACAATTTTGACTAAATTTTGTTGTTGGATAGTCTGAAGGTCATTTAAGGGAATGGCGTAGGTCTCATGTCGGTTGAAAACTCTGAATTTTCGAAAATTGCAAAAGTGTGAATTTTTGTCGGCGTCTTCCTCCAACTATAAAATTGCAGGTAGAGATTTTTCCTCCAAATAAAATTTCTTCTCCAAAGTGAGTTCTTTCATTAAGGTCATGTACATTTTTTTGAAAATTTTAGTAGTTTTTGCACAATATTGCATGCAGTAGTGCAATTTTAAAAAATTACAAAAACAAGATTTTCTCAAAAAACGGCTCAAATTTTTTTCTTTAATCTTTTGGTAGGGTTAGTACTAAATGTACTCTATGAGATGAAATAAACGCCATATTGCTCTATTCTTTTGTTTGTTTATTTTCAAAAAATTGCAAAAATGTATTTTTTTTACTTGCCTCTCACGTCCTTAATATTTACATTAGCGGTGATTTGTTGACATTATTATATTAATGAGTACATGAGGTTTAAATAATGTCAAGTAAAGTTTCTCGAGAACTCAACAGTTTTCTGTGAAAACTAGCTCAAAATTCCGCATTTTCAGAAACGCTCGAACGCAATTTTCTCGTAAATGGTTCCAATTTTTTCTTCAAACTTTTGGAGCTGATAGTTCTATTTGCACTCTTTAATATGACTTAAAGTTCATTTTAGGATTTTTTTTTGTTTTTTCAAAAATTACACAAATGTATTTTTTTAAGTTTTCTCAAATCTTTAATATGCACATTACCAGCAATTTGTGAACATTATTATATCTACGAATGTAAGTGCTTCAAATTACTTCAAATGAAATTTCTTGAAAACTCAAAACTTTTCTGTGAAAAAAAGCTTCAAATTTCGCATTTTTAGTAGTGCTTAAACGCCATTTTCTTAAAAGGGATACAATTTGTTTTAAATTGCCATTTAGGACGAGGTTTTTGTGTTCTTTAATATTGCAAAATTAATATTTTCATTCTACCATTAGAAAACCGAAAAATTAGGAAAATGTAAAAAAAAATGTACTTTGGGCGGCGATAAATGGCAGCTGGTTTTCTCATTATTTATAAAAACTACATCTTCAAATAAGGTCTTGCTTAATTTGTTGAAAATACGAGTAGTTTTTCTATAATTT
Organism: Acheta domesticus; assembly: GCA_031308135.1. Taxonomy (NCBI): domain Eukaryota; kingdom Metazoa; phylum Arthropoda; class Insecta; order Orthoptera; family Gryllidae; genus Acheta; species Acheta domesticus. Next base: position 152,477,567 of record JAHLJT010009436.1, on the reverse strand, counting down.
CCTGACAAACATAATAGCCCGCTGCAAATTTACTGCGCTTCAGGCAGCCGGATGCGTCGTAAATTAGAATTTGCATTTTTGTATATACAGTCAAACCTGGATAAGCGAGAGTTCAAGGGAGCACAATCTCATTCTCGCTTATAGAGGTTTCTCACTAACCCGAGTTTCTCGCTAATGCAGGTACATGGGTAGCGTTTCTCTCTTATATGGGTACGCAGCAATAACAAGTCACAGCAAGTACGAATGTAGTAAATATTTATTATGATAAAATTATGTGCATGACATGCACAACATATATTATGTACATAAGTATATATTTTTAAATGCTTACGAAAACAAAACAAAAATTCATGTACTACTATGTAATTTTATTTTATTTAGAACTTATTTGCACTCAAAAAAATCCGTCAATTTCGTTTGGGTTTCTGTTTTTGTATTTTGAATGTTTTTCTCTAACTCATAAATTTTGTCAAATATTGCTTGATCAACAACCGCCGCGTATTCAAAGTACTGATGCACCGTCTCCAACGCATTCAAAGCTAGCTTCATTGGAATGATCTTTATTTCTGTTTCTGGAATCTGTGCCTCGTCTTCACTGTCATTTCCAGCAATACAGGTGTTCACACAATTCTTAACGATATCGTCGTCGGTTAGTTCTCCAGCGGTAGTTACGTCGTCGTCAATTTGAACGAAATCGTCGAAGCTCGGCATTAACATATTGGATTCGTGAGACACAAGCTTAGTCCATTCCTCGTTGCTAGGTCCAATTTCAGCATCATTTTCCTCTGGCAGGCCTTGTTCATCTGTACTTTTCCAAAACCCAGCTTTCTTGAAGCAGTTTTTGACAGTAACGTCACTGACTAAGTACCATGCTTTTCTAGCAAATTTCATAGCTAGAAGTACGTTAATGTCAGGGCTACTGTTTTCTTCCAGACTCGTAAGAATATGTTTAACGACTTCTCTGCGATAAAAGCGTTTAAAAGTGTGAATGATGCCTTGATCTAATGGTTGGAGTTTACTAGTGGTGTTAGCAGGTAAAAACATTACTTTTACGTTTGCAAGTGTTGGTAAGTCCGTATGGGCAGCACAGTTGTCAATGAATAGCAGAATTTTTTTTCGGTTTATCTTCATTTGTTTGTCAACTTTTTTCAACCAATCTTTAAATAATATCTTGGTCATCCAAGCCTTTGTATTATTGGCATAATCAACGGGTAGAGTCTTGACACCTTTAAAACATCTAGGTCGCTTTGATTTCCCGATGATGAGAAGTGGGAGTTTGTCCGTACCACTCATGTTTACACACTGGAGAAGTGTAAGGCGTTCCTTGCTTTGTTTTCCTCCATGGCATTTTTCGCCTTTAAACGTAAATGTTTTATCCGGAAGGCACTTAAAAAACAAAGCAGTTTCATCCGCGTTGTAAATATCGTCTGGTTCATACCCTTCTAAAAGATTTGGCAGATCTTCAGTCCACTGGTTGCACACACCTTGGTCCACAGATTTACTTTCTCCAGCTGCTTTTTTGAAAGCTATGTCATGACGCCTTTTAAAACCCTCTAACCAGCCGTTGCTAGCAGAAAAGTTCTGGATTCCCAGTTTTGTAGCAAACTCTTTTGATTTTTCTTTCAACAAAGGTCCATCTATGGGGATATTCTTATCGAGAGTTTGTTTTATCCATTCCAAAAGGCACTTTTCGATATTGGGAAATTCAGAAACTCTAGTCCTCTTAATATTTCCATGTCCATCAGAGCACTCAGACTTTATAGAGTCTTTTGATTTAATAATTTTATAATAGGTGGATTCTGGTAAATTAAACTCCCTCTGAATTTCATTTCGCGATTTTCCGGATTCAAACGCATTCACTATTTTAAGTTTATCACTTAATGACAGTACTTTAATTTTCCGTTTTGACATGATGCAGAACAGAACTTTCCTTCGCAGTTGAAAACTATAAACTGAGTAAGTCTGACAAACAGGACGGTACACAGGCACACGTGTCCATTTGAAAAGAATGCGATAAAATAACAACAATAAAGTTATTTAGTTCCACGAAATAGAATAGGAACAATATTGACGAGAATACAAAAACAATGGTAGGAAGTTCCACGAAAGTTAAGAATGAGTCATAAAATAGCACATGTTAAATTTGTAAATAAAGCTCGACTGTCGCTTATAGAGGTATAGATAAGTAGCAGTCTCACTTACGGAGGTCTATGAGGGAAAAAACGACTCTCTCTTACAGAGGTTTCTGTTTCTCGCTAATAGAGGTTTTGGGAGCTTAAAATGACGGGTCCTGGCTATTACTCTCACTTATAGAGTTTTCTTACTTATCCAGTTTTCACTTATCCAGGTTTGACTGTAATTTCTTTGTTCGTTTTTACATTCGACCTTTTGTTGAGTGATGAGTACTCATTAATCTTTAAAGAAATGATTTCTTTTCAAATATTGGAAATAAAAATTTCTAGCTCTTTAAGGGAGTATCAAAAATGCAGGAACACAACAATTGAATACCGTTCTGCTGTCGCGAATTATGTGTCATTGTTATGACTTGATAGATAATGTATGGTATCAGGCTTCTTTTTCCAATACAAGTTTACAAAACTTTTGTATTATATTTTTATGCAGTTGTGGAATTCACATAGTTTTGACAACACTGCGACGGAAATCGTGAGTTGTTCGCACTCTGTAAGATATGTGTTCACTCCCAGTCTAAAACTGAAGCTCATATGAGGCTAGTTCTCACAGTTCTCGCATATAAGTGCTGCGATCTTTGGGATCTCATTTGGGCAAGGTCGTGATTGTGTAACAGCCACAGTTTCAGATGTCTTAAGATGTATATCTTACTCCGCGACCCAAACCGATCGTGCGCTCCGTACGGACAAGCGGGAAACTAGCCTCAAACTGGCTTCAAAAAATTTGTCTCAAAGGCGGCCAGTTAACCCACTTATACATCCTACACCGTGATTAATTGCTTCTTGGTTGAATTGGACGTTTTCAAATAATAGCTGAGATGTTAGTAGGGCAGAAAGTGCAATATTTCAATTCTACATAGCTGCTTCCAATAATATGGGAAAGTATGTGTTGTTGTAGCACCACTAGTTTCTTTCTTGCTACTATTTACGCAGTAGAGAGAGAGAGAGAGAGAGAGAGAGAGAGAGAGAGAGAGAGAGAGAGAGAGAGTTATGTAATGTTGCGCGAAAAAACGGCGAATTTTCAGCAGAAAAAAGTATTACAAGGCCCTGGTAACGAAAAAGTGGATAAATCCAGTTGCTACATTTAGAAAACAATCATCTAACACGTATAGCCAGAATCCATTTTGTGGGCCCTGAATAACGGTACCGAAAATTCGATTGACGGCAACACCGTGGCCAACACATGTGTGGCCAAACCGTTCAGCCCATTTTTTCCAAATCTGATATTCTATTTATTTATTTATTTGTCAAAAAACTGTAAAACTGTGTATGACGTGTGGGGAAAGAGATTTATCTGCGCACATTTTCTTGAGGGCCAGAATTATAATAATAATAGTAATAATAATAATAATAATAATAATAATAATAATAATAATAAAAACGAAAAAATGAATTTAGAAAATAATTATTTTAGAAAAATAAAAATATTTGAAAAATGTTTGTTCCCGAGTTATAGAAAATCAATTTCAACGGTAAATGAATTACAAGCAAAAGGAGTGCTCAACAAAATGTGTGCACAGTGAAGCTACATTTACGTCCAGAAGCAAAACAAGGGGCCATCTCAGCATTTGCTCAATGGATCAGGGAAACTGGACAAAAACCTGATCGAGATGGGGGTCATTGACCCGGAAGCTGAAGTACATTACTTGTTACAGGCGTATTAAATATTTAAAAAAAATGTATACAATGCAAACGTAAACTAATTCATTATATATCTTTGTTTTGTTACAGTAAACATTATTTTTCTTTTTCACGATCAGTATAGTCATATTGCATAGAAACAGTTTTGCAGCAGAAAAGATTTTACTTTTAACTTCAATTTGTGTACCGACTTGAATTGTTTTATGTCATCTGGCAATGCGTTGTAAAGTAACGTACATGTATTGTATGTTGATTTCTTGTACTGAGCTGTTGATACTAACACTTGATGCACGTGATTTCTACGGCGTGTGTTGTAATTATAAATATCAATATTGCATGAAAATATGTTCCCTCCGTTAAGTAGGTCATTTTTGACGGATTCCAATCGATCTGGCTGGTGTCACGGCCCCTTGAAAATGAAACCTATATTTTATTTTTTTTGGGGGGGGTACTTTACATAAAGCCCCTGGAACATTCTCAAAAACTAAAAAAAGGGTCCATCGTACTTAATTAAATTTTGTTGTTGGATTGTGTGGAGGACGTTTAAGAGAATGGTGCAGGTCTCATGTTATTTGAAATCCCTGATTTTTCGAAACTTGTCACATAGAAACCTTTTGAGAAAAATATAAAATTGTTTTCCAGTATCAGAATGTCTTCATCTGTTAAAATATGTAGGTTACATTTTCGAACGCTTACAATTTTTCTCCTGCACTGCGTAGTAAACAAGTGGTGCTACAACAGCACACATTCGTACTTTCTTTTTTTTATCTCGAATGGAAGTGATAATATTGTAAATTGTATCCTACTAATTATTCAGAAATCTCATGAAACACACTTCAGCAGAAGACGCATGGGAAATTAGAACTTGTAATTTTGGATGATTCGCAACTTCATAAAGTTAATAGTTAAAAGTACATAAATAAAGTTAATAGTTTTTAATGAACATTCCACCAATAGCGTTCAGAGTTCGTCAGACATCAATTATTCGGAGCTGTAATGCGCCACGAAGAATTAGATCATCCCTTTTGACAAAAAACACCTTACTTTTTATTTACGGGAATCTAATAGCAGAAAATTGGTTTTTTGTTTCGTATTACTTATTTTGTGCTTTGTGTTAGAATTAATTTTCTTCCTAGAACATGCAAAATGGAAAAAAATCTTCACGAACCACAGTTGTAATGGGAATGATTGAAGGTGAGTTACCACACCAAGAAAAACATTTCTAAAATTTCCTCTCTGCAACCAAATTTACAAAGAAAAGGAACTATGTGATTATAACCTAGAAATATTATTTGTAAAAATAAAAATTAATTATAATCAGACATTGTGCTGACTTGAAGTCAAACTATTAGTATTAGTATTAGTTTAGACAAAGTATTAGTTTTCTATATTCTATATATTTTGGTCTCGGCTAGATACCATGGACTTGCCAGCCATCTATTGCCACCCAAAGTATTTTTTTTTAATCTTAATCTCCCGGTTTCTTAATAGAACAGAAATATTATTTTAAGAATATTTAAAAAATAGTAAAAAAAATTGACGCTCTTTTTCGCAGGAATTTTTTGTTTTCGAAACCCTTCATTTGAAGCACTGTTACTTACATACGCAATAATGTATACAAATCGCTGGAAATGTGCGCAATAAGGGCGTTCGGGAGATTTCAAAAAATTACATTCGTGTAACTTTTGAAACTAGTGGTGCTACAACAGCACTTACTTTCCCGTATTAGAGGAAACAGCTAAGTAGTACTGTAATATTGCACTTTATGCACTACTAACATCTTCGCTTGGAACTCACTATTTCCATTGCAGTGTTGTCAGAACTATGTGAATTCTACAACTTCACAAAAATAGAGTGCAAAAGTTTTGTAACCCTGTATTGGAAAAAGAAGCCTGATACCCTGGAAATATAGAAATGCCTTCCATTGGGCCATGATTACGGAAGAGTATTTTAAAACCATGCAACAAATTCTCTGCTCACTACAAGTGGTACAGCATTTGGTGCAAAACTAAATATTTGCCTGCAAATATCAACATAAATTAGACAATTATAACTCCTTTTCATACAGCTCCATTAGGTCACAACAATGACACTAATTCACAGATATTCGCGAGCGCAAAGTGAATTCCATTGTTGCAGACCCTGCATTGTCGCTATTCTGAGAGTTATTAATTCTTTTCACTTATTTCAAATATTTCAAAATAAACAATTTCTAAAATATTAATGTGTAAGTCTATAACAAAGTTCGAATGTAAGAAACGAAAAAAGAAATAATATACAAAATTGCACATTCTAATTTACGACGCATCCAGCTGTCCGAAGCGCAGTAAATTTACAGCGGCCTATTACGTTTGTCACAAATTAAAGAAAAACTACTCGTATTTTGAAAAAATTGGGCATGACCGTATTTATTTTATTTATTTATTTGTCAAAAAACAGAAACAGAATGGCACAGACTTTCCCGTATTAGTTTTCTATTTTCCTGGGTCTTCACTAGCTATTCGGAATTGCCACATACTCTTTCTTGCCAGCTACCATCTATAATCGCCAAAAGTACTTTTTTTTGTCATTTTCTTAATTTTTCGGTTTCCTATTGGTAGAACAGAAACATTAATTTTAGAATATTAAAGAACACAAAAACCTAGCCGTAAATGGCAATTTTCTTTTAAAAATTATGTGCCGTTTAAGAGAAAATGGCGTTTTAGCACTACTAAAAATGCGAAATTTGTAGCTCATTTTCACAGAAAATTTTTGAGTTTTCAAAATACTTTATTTGAAGTTATTTGAAGCACTTACACTCACAAATATAATCATCTTTACAAATTGCGGATAATGTGCATATTAAAGATGTGAGAGATCTTTCAAAAAATGTACATTTATATAATTTTTGAAAAAAACAAAAAAAACTCAAAATAAACTTCACGCTATACTAATGAGTGTAATTAGCACTATCCGTTACAAACGTTTCAAGAAAAAATTTGCAGCCATATACGAGAAAATGACGTTTGAGCATTTCTGAAAATACCGAAATTTGAGCTACTTTTCACAGAAAACGGTAGTGTTTTCGAGAAACTTTACTTGACATTATTTAAAGCATATGTACTCGTAAATATAATAATGTAAAAAAATCGCCGATAATGTAAATATTAACGACGTGAGAGACAAGTAAAAAAAATTACATTTTTGTAATTTTTGAAAAAACCAACCGATAGACCAAAATGGCTTTTATGTCATTGATAGAGTACATTTACCACTATCCCTACCAAAAGTTTAAAGAAAAAATTTGGAGCCGTTTTTGAGAAAATTTTGTTTTTGTAATTTTTTAAAATTGCACATATGGCAGGCAGTATTGCACGAAAACTACCAAAATTGTGAAAAACATTTACATGACCTTTATTAAAGAACTCAATATGCAGAACAAATTTTATTTGAAGAAAAAATCTCTATCTTCAATTTTGTAGTTGGAGAAAGACGCCGAAAAAAATTCAAACTTTCACAATTTTCGAAAATTCAGAGCTGTACGTGAAAATCGGACCTATGCCATGTTAAAAAGTGTATTTTCCTCTATTCATACAAGAAATTTAAAGAAAAAATTTGGAGCCGTTTTTGAGAAAATGTTGAAAATCCCCGGGGGGCTTCATATAAAGTACCCCCAAATTTTAAAGAATTTTTTTCAAAATCACAAAGCTTTGACTAGAATTAGATCGACTGGAGAATATCAATTTTGAAGAAAATCGACCGAACGGTTTAGGCGGTAGCGTTGACCACAGACGGACAGACGGACGGAATGCCGTCAATCGATTTTTAAGTATAAAGAAGCAACAAATCATGGATTTTGACCACACCACGAGATAGAGGATTTTTTTTTCTTAATTTAGCAACTGGTTTTATCCACTTATTCGTTTTCATGGCCCGACAATTAATTTTTTTCCGCTGAAAATTGGCCATTTTTTCGCGCAGCATTACATAACTTTCCCTATACTATGTATATCACTCCGTGTATACGTACGTATACGGGAAAGTAAAAACAAAGAACACAGCAAAATTAATATTATGTCATCTTAAACAGTGAAATTAACCTTATCAGTTTGAAGAAAAAAATTAGAGCCGATTTCGAGAAAACAACATTTAAGTTTCTGAAAATGAGGAATTTTGAGCTCGTTTTCACAGAAAACTTTATGACATCATTTAAAGCACAAGTACTCGTAAATGTAATAATGTGAAGAATTTTAATGTAACTAGTAAAAAAATACATTTTTGTAATTTTTGAAAAAATAAAAGAATAGAGCAAAATGTCATTTATGTCATTTCTTAGAGGAAATTTAGCGCTATCACTACCAAAATTTTAAAGAAAAAATTTGGAACCATTTTTTAGACAGTCGCAAGGGCTTTATGTAAAGTATTCCCAAATTTGGAAGAATGCTTTTACAAAATCGCAGACCTTTGACTCAAACCAGATTGGTAGTCTTCACTGTGTACCCACCTCCCTCCACAATTAGGTACTCAGCACTTGTAGACCTCGGCAAAACGTTAATTGAATAGTTTCACTACACGCATAGGAAACAATCTTCATAGGTATCAAGAAACTATTAATAGTAATTCCAGTTGTTGCTGGAGAGCGAATCTTGAATTAATGATTATGCAAATAAACCTCACCAGACTGCACAAACCATGGTGTATATAGAAAGCGTAAATGTAAGATGGAGGAATCTAAGCCTTCTAAGTGTGTCGTCACAAAGATGGCTACCAGCAACAAGGGTTGAAATGTACAGGTGGTATTAGTAGTATCGAAGCGACGAGCCGAAAATTTAATTGAATGTCGAAGAATATCTCATCTTGTAGATTATGGTGTGAAAAAAAATAATTTGAATCCTTTGTCCTCAAAATTGTAGTTTTTAAGGCCCTAGATCACTTTGTTGAGGAGTTATTTGACGATATAGATTAGAAAACATTGGCAAGTGTTGCGGGTTGCATTTGATATGAATGCTTAGATACTATTTTTTAAACAAATCCTTCATAATTTTAAAGTCAAAGTGCAATTAGTCACGTCTCCGTGAAATTCTCTTTCTTTAGAGACCTCATTTAATTGAATTGGTTTGGTTTGGTGTGAGAGCCGCAAAGGAAAGGTATACGAAGCAAAAGTAAAAATTAAAATTTTTCATTTTTACTTTTTCGAATACGTGGCGCATACACGGACTAAAATATATAGTTTAGAGAAAGCTATGTATTGCTGCGAAAAATCGATTTCAAGATAAATGTCTCCAAATGTTTTATTTAAACTCAACGGATAGTGCTAATTGCACTGTTTAAGACGACATAAAGTTCACCTTGCTGTTACACAAATGTATTTTTTTAAATACCTCTCATGCCGTTAATATGCACATTTCCGACTATCTGTAAATTCTGCTGCATTTTTTAGAGTGCTTGTGAGTGAGAGTGTTTTATAGAGTGAAAAAAAGTGAAGAAGAAGAAGAAAACAGAAGTGTCAAAAGACTTTTAATTGTTTCGAAAACTTAAAACATTTCTGTGAAAAATTTACATCGATTTTAATTTAACAAAATTTACACCGATTTACAGTAACGTTTCAACTCCATTTTCTTAAAAACAGCTCCAAATTTTTCAATGAAAAATGCCACTAAGGACGAGGTTGTACTCTTCTTTTAATATTCTTAAAATAATAGTTCAATTCTACTATATAGGAAATCGAAAAATTGTCAAAATTTCAAAAAAATATACTTTGGGCGGCAAAAGATGACAGTTGACCTAGTTAACAGCAGTATGTGGCCTGTTCGAATAGCTAGCCCAGACCATAGAAAATAGAAAACTAACACGAGAAAGTCTGTGTCATATTTTCTACAAAAAGTGAAAACCAGAACCAGAGCAACAGAAAAATTGAGTTAGAATTTTTGAAAATCCCGATGCAAGTGTAATAATTCTCAGAATCATACAGAGATAAATGTTTAACCGAAAATGTTCCATCAATTGTCTTAATTTCGTGTTCCAAATTTAGTGGGTTAGTTTATAATATAATCATTAAAGATTAAGCAACGCAACCTTATATGTATGAAAAAGATTTATTAAGTACCATATTATATACATTGTGTAGATATTATTTATGTGAGGCGATTTAAAATTGTAGGATAAACGTTGCAAGAGTACTAAGTGAATCAAAATAATAATACTTCAGGTTTCTTTTTTGTCATATTCACCCAATGATAAGACGCAATGAGCTAGCAGTTTTCTCTTAACGAAGTAGGAATGAAATCCTCGGAAACAAATTATATGTACTTACTGAAAAGAGAAAATATCTGTTTACTTCGACACCAAATCATTTCTATCGTGAAGATTGGCCAATCTTTTACTTTCTAAGAAGTAAACATTTTCTTGCATAGACTTCAGTCGTAAAGCATGTAGTCGTTTCTGCAGTTCCGTTAACTGTGAATAAAAATATATTAAAAAACCTAATATGTTAATTACTAGAAAAAAGCAGACACCCTTGACAGTTAAATTTTACACATACGAGTACATCCGATCAACAAATGTCTTCTCCGAATTTCATTCTAAGAGACACTAGTGCAACTTCTTTGGCTGTTAATATCACTATCAAAATTTGTATCATCCTACGGGTTGCGTCACGGCCATACTCTAGTAGAGTGGTTGCGTTCAAAAGATGGATAAGCAATAATTTCGATATTATTGAATGTAAAATTCCGAGTTAATGAGTTGACTTCGTCCAGAAACCTATGGTGTTTTGAGTAAATTATTAGAAAACATCTAAAATACTTTCTAGTAATTCTTAAATTTCAACGTCTCGTTTTGAGATTTTTATATTACACTAGTAGGAGCAGTATAAGTAGTTGTTGCAGTAGCAGTAATATATCTATGAAAATTAGCAAATTTGTAAAAACGACAAATGGAAAACTTGATCAAATATGTAATGCGTCGTTAGGGGGATTTGTCTGAGTCTTTCCGAAAATAATCTGAAGAATAAATATTGTAGAGATTTACTTGAACAGTGAAGTCAAGATTCACACACGAATAAATTGATTCATTTTTCCGCAATAATAAAATAACGCGAGAATAAATAAAAATATTAGACAGGAAAAAAATTGACTTTATCCAGGACTTCCGATTCTCATGAGTGGCAGTACTTAAGAAGATATTTTGTGACAGTCGTGGAAATTTGTGGTTGGACCTATTTCAAACAACGTACAGACGTAATGGCGAATTCACATTATAAATTACTTGTTTTACAAACCTCTTCTTCCGTTTCTTTCTCGATTTTTTTTGTAATATGGCCCATGGTCAAATTAAAGCGAAAATGAATTTTAAAAATATAAAAGAGAGTCAATAACCAATTCATTACATCTTTATCTGGAGCATATTTTCCAATCTTTCACAGATTGTGAATAGCAGCCGATGTACAAGAGAGGGAGAGCCAACATGAAAGCAGTCTTTCGTATGATTATAAGTGGTAAAATTGAACGGTTGCCTCGCTTTGCCTTGTTGGAAAAGCTGTGTTCTCCAGGGAAGAAAATTAACGTAATGACGTTGGATGTCCAAACTTTTCATTTTCGGGACCGCACTGGATGACAAGTAGCAGCCGAGGTCCGAACTTGAAATAAATTTTATTCACGCAAATGTTATTATTTTTGCTTCATATTGAAACCGTAATTTTAAATTCATATTTCTTGAAGGAAACGCAATAAACTAGGCATAAATGTTAAGTGGTAGGGTGAATGTTAGCGAGGCAATATTTAGGAAACACACGAGCCGAACACAACATACACAACTCAAGGATAATTATCTATATGAGATTAACACTATACACGCCCCTAGCATAGCAAGATCAAACAAGAAGTCAAAAGAAAAAGGCGCCATGTGGCCAGTCAGACACAACACTTCCAACACATGAAATATTACAACCATTACTCGAACATGGACTAAGTTCTACCAGTATTTTGGAGTAAAAGTGTACAAAATATTTTGCACAGTCGATGGAAAATTTATCCAAGGCTGTCACGTGGCTTCTGGGGATAGGCAAGGTAGAAGTGTCTATCCTGATGAATATGTATCAGATCAGAAGATAAGCCAGAGTATGTAGTGCATTTCACACACAAGAAAATCTAAATGATTCTTATCGTTTTTGTATTTGTCATCTGGATATGTAAAGAGCACATTTCATTATGATGGGGCGAGCTGCTTTTCAGTCCAAGCGTTTCAAAACACGAGCCCGCGCTGTCTTCCTCTCTGCCTGGCGCCTATTCGCGTAGGCCATGGTAGGCAGGCTGAGATGTCTCTCTTAGTGCCGTTGTGTTGCACCGCATCGCGCGTGTGTTGTCAAGTCAACAAGCGGAGAAAGTTTATTCTTATTTCCAAACCATTTTTATTTTAAATTTATAATGTGTGTTACGTAATGTTTTTATAAATAAATACGTTTTTACGATAAAATTATGACTGTTAAAGCATACTACAAACCACGCATATTATTTGGAGCTGTCCTTTCTCCAACGCGACAGAAGTGAGGGGTATTATTTTTTTTCGATATCACGACTAATATATCGAATCTGTATCTCATTTTTCATTGCAAATAGTTTCTACACTCATGGTAGCAAAAATTTATTGTTATCGGATGGCAAAAAACGCTTGTTGCTGTTATGATTTTACTCGTAATTAATATTGGTAAAGATATGGGGGTAAGAATTTTGGAGTTCAAGAAAACGTGCGTGTACGAGTATAACGCTGGTACAATTTTCTCGACGTAACGATGTACTATAGATAAACGGCAAATTTGGAACAATTGTCGACCTACTCCTACACTAAGTATGGTTGTACTCGTACATCGTAATGGCGAACAAAATATTTAAAAAAACATCTTTCTGCAACAGGAATGGATCCAGCTAGTATTCAGCATTCACAGTGATAAAAAAGATATAAGTTCCTCCACACGCAGTACTAGCAATTGAAAATTATATTTTTAAAATAAAACAATAAATTAACACAGACATTAATTGATCGGTTACTTCCAAGTGAATGTTTGTAATTCAAATCATGTGAGAGCATTATAATACTTACCACATCAACTCTTCGAGCAAGAGCTTTATGTTGTTCCTCTGGAGAACCTTCAAGGGCAGCCATATTGTCCTCCAGAGTGGCAGTAAGAGCTTCAAGGTCCTCCCTTTCCACCCTGCGCAGAAACATTTTCATGTTTTTGTTTTCATTTTCAGGTGAAGAAATATAATGGAGTTACTATGAAACTAGTGGTATCATCTTGAGAATATTTTTCAGGCGTATAATATAAAATAAATCTTGAAGGTAAAACATTGTCAACATTTGACTGATTAGCTAATACACGGAAGAGAAATATGAAAAAATATAAAACTTCAAAAGGAAACGGTCGAGTGTTGTGAGGGCAAAAGGTTCAAATTGAGTTGGAGAGTGCGTTTGTGGACGAGACGATGTGTTGGAAGAATGTCAAGAGTTCGAGAGGGCTTCGAGAAGACGGGGAGTCAAAAAGTCGCTGGAAGGGGTACTGGGAGTTTGGTAGAGAGCCGGCAAAAATTATATGATCAAAATGGTGCACTCCAGTCCAAACTTGAGGTATTTGAGTTTGGAGTTACATACCTAAATATTTTGTGATTAAAACTAACTTTTTAAAATGTTTATAGACACAATCACAGTAATTATTTTATAACATAATGCATATCTACTAATTTCCAATCCAAGCAGAAATTGAAAGAAAGTTCTGCAACCTCCGTACGTGTGAGAAATGTTAAGGTATCGTTATCCAGAAACAATGACACATTTTCGATTTCGATTGGAAAATGCAAAAGTGTGATTTCAACCTATACTCAAATTTCGCGCACCAATTTAATTCTCAAACTCAGTACGACACAGCTGACGTCATGAGACAGCAAGTCGCCATGGAAGAGGAGTTAAATATTTGCTTTTTACCCGTTACATTACGGAACAGCAAGTTTTTATTTTCCCGTATACATAATTGTACGTATATACGGAGTCGTAGTGTAAGGAAAGTTATGTAATGCTGCGGAAAATCGATTTCGATATTTCAACGGAAATACACGTTTTGGGGTCCCTTGATACCGAAAAAGTGGTTCTTTTCAAAACGTCCATCCGTCTATCTCTCCATCCGTCAGACTGAACAACCGTAGCGCTGAAACCGTAAGATTTCTTCTAATTTGAATATTTCCCGGCCGATCTGGTTCCACTCGAGGCGCCGCGATTTTGAAAAACATTCATTAAAATTTGGGGGTACTTTACATGAAGCCCCCCGGAAACTCAAAAACGGCTTCACATTTTTTCATTAAATTTCTTGTAAGGATAGAGATAGGGACCTTGTAAGGACACTTAAGGTGCCATAGGTCCTATTTTCGCTATTAACTCTAAACTTTCGAAAATTGCAAAAGTTTGAATTTTTTTCAGGCTCTTCCTACAACTACAAAATTGAAGATAGAGATTTTTTCTTCAAATAAAATTCATTCTTCATAGTGAGCTCTTTCTTTAAGGTCTTGTACATTTTTGAAAATTTTAGTAGTTTTCACGTAATATTGCGTGCAATATGTGCAATTTAAAAAAAAATACAAAAACAAGATTTTCTCAAAAAGACTCCAAATTTTTTCTTTAAACTTTTAGTAAGGATAGTGTTAAATGTACTCTACGAGAAGACATAAACACCATATTGCTGTATTCTTTTGTTTTTTCAAAAATTACAAAAACAATTTTTTGATTTGTCTCTCACGTCGTTAATATTTACATTAGCGTCGATTTGTTCACATTACTACATTTCTGAGTACACGTGCTTTAAATAATGTCCTATAAAGTTTCTCGAAAACTCAACTGTTTTCTATGAAAACTAGCTCAAAATTCCGAATTTTCAGAAACGCTCAAACGCCATTTTCTCATAAATGGTTCTACATTTTTCTTCAAACTTTTCGAACGGATAGTGCAAGTAGCATTCTTAAATGACGTGAAGTTCATTTGGGAGTACATGTTTGTTTTTCAAAAATGACACAAATGTAATTTTTGTAAAAGATCTCTCATACCTTTAATATGCACATTACCAGGAGTTTGTAACACTATTGTATTTGTGAGTTAATGTGCTTCAAATGACTTCAGATGAAGTTTTTCGAAAACTCACAAATTTTCTGTGAAAAACTTTCAAATTTCGCATTTTTAGTCAAATTCGCATTTTCCCCCTGAAACGCTATTTTCTTAAAAACTGCTCCAAATTTTTCAAAAAAAAAAATTGCCATTTAGGACGAGGTTTTACTGTTCTTTAATATTCTACAATTAATATTTCCGTTCTATCGTTAGGACACAGAAAAATTAAGAAAATGTCAAAAAATGTACTTTGGGCGGCAATAATGGTAACTGGCAAGATCATGTGGCAATTCCAAATAGCTAGCCCAGACCCAAGAATATAGAAAACTAATACCGGAAAGTCTGTGCCATTCTGTAGCATCACTAGTTTCTATACTATGCTACTGCAGTATTTGTGAAGTGTTTTTTTGTTAAAATATTTAAATTGTTGCAGTGTTACACGAGAGTATTTTAGTTATTTTTAACCAATCTGTTTGTCACTTTTTGGAAAATAATTTTGTGTGGTTTTATTCAGTAGCATTTTTGCTGCTACAGGCCACTAGTTTCTGTACTATTCTGAATAATTGAAGGAATCCATAGAACAAGGGGCTATAGTTCTGAGATAACGAGGGTTTTACCTGAACTTCCCTCATATAATAACTCCATACGTTTTAACACTTTTAAACACAGTACACTTGCATATAAGTCCATAGTGGATTTAAGTACCATATTAGACAAAACAGAATAAAAATTACAGTTTTGTATAATGCAGTTAACTCAATTTCACAAAAAAATGTGGGATAGCCCGTTGTTCTACTGAGCTCTTCAGTTCCTTCCAAACGATGTTTTAAATCATTAATTTTTTCGCGCCTTTTGAGTTGACGTAGTGTGGCCTACCCCTACATCATAGTTTATTACTCAAGGTATTGTTTTTTTTATTCCGTACACGAGAAAACCACACACTGCCTCATTCCTAGTCTGGGGGCTTAGCTGTGTCGAGTGGCATCTGGAGTGGTCTGAAGAGCGTTGGGAGAATGTTGGTAGGGGTACAGTAAGGTTTGTCAGGAGGCACGAAACGTCAGCAAGGGGGAGAAGCCAAGAAGATGAAAGGGTGTTGAAACATTCAAAGGAATGTGGTAGGAATTTCGTATACTAACGTAGGCGTACAACAGAGTTTTAAGTTTTGATTAGATTTTGGCTGGGAATATAATTTCCAAAGAATCCTTCTGATATAAATATGTCGTGAATATTTCATATTATGGAACGCTTTAAAATAATATAAATTATTCAAATTAGCTAACACAATTCAATTTCTTTAGGATAATAAAAACACTGTCTAGATTTTCATGTTGCTTTTTTAGCAGGAAAATATCTAGTATCCAAATATAATATTAGCAGGAGACTAATCACATTTCTAAAAATGATTTAAACTGACTAAAAGAGCCTTGAGACTCAGGAAAGTCATCACAATATTGTCATTTATAATACTTTAAAGGAAGAATGCACATGGAAAATGAACATTCGATGATGGTCTCCAGAATGAACAATGTGGTCCCCAGAAAGTTAAGTCATTGCAATGACACAGTAGAAATCATGCGAGAAATTGATAAAAATCCTTTGTAGTAATAATAATATTGGTGTTACCGCATTGAATAACTATTATTTACCGTCTTGTAATTGAAGGCCCATCTGTGTGAAGATCGTACGGAGCTTTAAACTCTGGAAAATAAAGAAAACGTTTTCTTTTATCATTCTCCAGTACGTTTAAAAATCAATATTTCAAATAGACGCTTTTATAAATTTATTCATTAGAAATAGTTAAGGCAAATTCATTTAATAAAAGGAGTATATACTTGTATATCAAACAGAAATTGGTACGTATTCAAATATTTTCAACTTAAAGAGAGTGCGTACCAGCTCGTCATACAACTGTACGAAGCTCCCCTTTCCAGGCAAATTTCCTTTGAAATAATATTA
The DNA here is from genome assembly GCA_031308135.1 of Acheta domesticus. Lineage (NCBI taxonomy): Eukaryota > Metazoa > Arthropoda > Insecta > Orthoptera > Gryllidae > Acheta > Acheta domesticus. Next base: position 152,460,660 of record JAHLJT010009436.1, on the reverse strand, counting down.
AGTGCCACTAAAGTATTCAAGTTATTTATTTTATTCATATACTTACTATAATTACGTACAAATGACATATCTGGTATCATAAATTTTCTTCTCCAGGCTTTTAGTGCCACCTCACTCCTGTGCAAAAAAAATCAATGAGAGAATCTTCACATTATTCGGCGGTGAAAAACAACGAAATGAAACAAAACAAAATCTGCATTGCCATCTGTAAAATATTGTTTTTAATATTTGCATAGCCTATTTACAGAGGTGGCCTAACACCTTTCTCATTTTTTTTGCAGGAGAGGCAAAAAACTGTTACATACACTATTTCGCCATTCTGCTGTGTTGACCTTTTGTAGTATTCTTGGCACGTTCAGAAAACAGTTCATAAGTTTATTTTTATTACATTTATTGCAAATCAATGAAATATCGCGTTTGAAATATGGAGTTGGCCACCGTTGTTACTAGATGAGGACTTTTTTTAAACTAAAATGCTCACATAGGCAATATATTATTAATAACATTGTACATGGAAATGAATATGATATTTGAAAACAGCCTTTAATATTTTACGCCATCAGAAACATCTAAGCAGGGACTGATGGCAGTGGAAGCGAGAACAGAGATGGCAATAGTATCGACTACAGGGTCGGTAAGAGATGAGTCACTGGTGTTCCTGCAGGTTAATTGTAGAAGTTAGTACAACAAAACTAGCAATTTGTGGAATTTATTTTGTGTAAATTTGATATTTACAATCCTGGCGTAATAATTGGAAAGGAATCATGGCTTGTAAACGATATTCACAACGGAGAAATCTTTCGATCGGACTTCACACGTTTAAAAGTGATACAAAGGGCCGCAGAGAGGACATATTTCTCTGTGTCTGTCGGTCGATGGCCCCCATCTCGATCAGGTTTTTCGTCCACTTTCCCTGATTCTATGATCAAATGCTGGGATGGTCCCTTGTTTTGCTTCTGGACATAAATGTAACTTCATTATTTAAGCACTTCTTAATTTCAGTGGGAAATATAATTATTCAAATTATCGTTTTCCATATTGTCACGGCAAAAAGTATTATTCTTTCATGAAGAACACGATGAGGGTTAAGGGCACATATTTACAGCTAATTTACCTTTGAAAATAGATTTTATTATATAGGAGCGAATATTTTGTCAAAAAAACTGAAAAAAAAAAACGCTCTTTTTTTCTGTATTCAAAATTCGACTAGAATATGGTTTAGGATAGAGATCACAGAATTCTGAAAACGTGCACAAATTTCACTTCTCCCCGTAGCTCGTCACACACAGTTTTTGACGTAAATAAATAAGTCAGTAATAAATTGTCAGCCGCAGAGATATGGATGATCGACGATCTTGGAATTCTTGCAGTTGACATAAGAGGAAGAGGCTCAAATTGTTGCAAAATCGTAGGAATTAATCGAGATCCAAACGACAACATATGCGCGACTAGCAGTCAGGATCGGTTCCTTAATTCTACGAAACGAGACATTATGGGCTTAACTTGCCTCAGGTGAAGTGGGATGGCGACACTAGGGAATAGCGTAGCGCAAGTGCTCGATAATATTCTTGTTTGTATCTATAGATGTTGGCAAGAAGTCAAGAACCCAACGAGAGAGCACGCACTTCAGGACATTTTCCTCGTTCGTCCAGAAAAGGAAAGAGAGGCTTGTGCCCGACAAATTTTCGCAGAAAATGAAGTATATTATTTTCTGAGAATTTTTTTCTGGCACCAGCGACCACAGTGGTGAATTGAAAATGAAATGAGGCATTAAATTCAATAATTTGTCGCGGAAGAGTATTCCGGTATTGCATAAAACTAACATATCCAGATTACAGAGCTCTTTGTTGAACATACGCTTGTTGTGCGGAAACCGACAGTATAGTGCGAATTTTATAACTTTGCCCCTCAAGCCCCTATGGCCACGATAGAACGGCTACAATAGTCGCATGATCACAAGTACTGCTTGATACGGTCGCGATCATGCAATATCTAGCGGCACGACTGAGAAAGACGCAAAATACCTTGACATATCCTATCGTGAAGACTGGCCTTGAGGGGCAAAGATATAAAAATCGCACTATAGTATAGAGGAAATATGGAATATCTACAAGCCCCCTGTGCCAATGAGTACGGTATCGACAGTTTTGTTCCGGACAAAATATTAAAAAATGATCGAATCCCGAGTACAGAACAAATGCATTAGGTACCTGAAAAGTGAGAAAAATCATACAATACGAGAAAGGCATGAACACATTATCAGAAAAAAATATATATTTTGGCGAAGAAGCTATTAGAGGCGAAGGAGATCGCAAAACAAAAGAAGTCTGTTTTAGATAGTAAGGACAATAGCTGGATGGAATTTAACAAGGATTTGAAAAGATGTTGGGGAAGCGGAGAAAACATTACTGCATTGAAATCAGGAGATGGTAGATCCATATACAATGTTAAGGGGAAGCAAACGCACTCAATTTCTTCAATGCGTCCGTAATTGCGCCATCGAAGAATGACTTTGCAGATAACGTTTGCTCACAAAATCAAGACATGGGTAGCCTTTTACAACAAATTTTGTCTTTCTACGGAAACGGATCGCGGTACTGACTGAAAAGAAACGGAAAATGACGGAATTCCCGAGGAAATTCTATGAAGGAAGGGAAGGGAACAAGGGATTGGGAAGAGAATCCAAGATTCTGTACCGTATATATACGTGGTAGGTTCCATAAGTTCCTGGCCTCACATCTATTTTTGATACAAAGGAAAATAAAGAGTTTTTCTAGTAAAAAGCGCAACGCGAAAAAGTAAAATTACGTAACTCTTCAATTTAATCATCCTTCACATCTGTATGTTAACATTTCTAAGCCTTTGAAAAAATACTCCGAATTTTTGTTTACAAGAAGGTCCAAAACTGCTTCTTTTACCTCGCACTCATCTGAAACTTTTCTTCCCCGAAGGTTTTCCTTCAGTTTTAATATGTAGTAGACGTCGCGGGGTGTTCAATCAGGACTATAGTGTGAATGGTCCAACACATTAAAGCCATCTAGTCCTTCGCAACAGTAGTAATCGCATCTTTAATCCTGTTTTGTAATAATTCATTGAATGTTCATATTTTATATTGTGAATAAACAGCTGATTAAAAAACTAAAGAACGTGATCGCTCAAAATGTTTTGAAAAAGCTTTGGATGCAGGAGTGAGGTGCTTGTACAAACAGTACAAGCTTTGTACAATGAACAATGTGCATTGTACAGACAGTACAACGGTCTAGACTCCATCATTCCCCCACCGGCGCAAAGGGTTAAATAAATGTCAGAAGAAAATTACATAAAAATGCTAGCAGCCTTGAAGGGACATACTTCTAACAATATTCATTTCTTTCGTAGAATAGCTTAGCGAGTCCATTGAATGTGACCATAGACGAGGCCATTTAGTGAATTAAAACGTTCAGCAGTCATGTCAGTTTTAATACGAGTGGAAATGAAAAATTCTGTTGGGATACATAAAATATGTTGTTATTTATAGGTCCTAGGTCCGTTGTTATTTATAGCGTATATGAATGATATTTGGTAGGGAATGGAATCAACAATACGTGTTTTTGCAGATGATTGTATAATTTATCGGGAAATTAAGAACACAAGTGACAGAGAAATATTGCAGGCTGATTTAGATAGACGAGGATCAAGGGCTACCGCAAATGAAATGAAATTAAATCCCAGTAAGTGCAAGTTTCTCAGATTCACGCATTCTAGAAAGACAGACGACATCAAATATAAATTGGGAAATCAGTATGTTCTGAGGGCTAAATGCTATAAATATTTGGGAATTGTATTAAATGAGGATCTGAGATGGGCAGAACACGTAAATTATGTAGTGGAAAAGGAGTGGACATTACACTTTGTGATTAGAGTACTAAGGAAAGGAAGTGGAAAATCAAGGAAATAAGAAATAGTCTACATCTCTGGTACGGCCGATATTGGAAAATGGCTCCATATGTTGGGACCCATATCGTTTAGGGCAAATAAAATCTCTTGAAAAAGTACAAAAATATGCCGCAAAATTTGTTAGAAGAGGACGTTCTATTTCTGATTTTATGTCGTGATTTTATAATTAGATTAAATAAATTGTAATTTTTTAGAATATGTTAGCATTATTTTTTTGTATTATTATTGTTATTTTATATTAGGGCGGCTTTAGCATGATGAGGTTAATACATTAATTTTGTAAAATTTTATTGAGTAATATGTAAATCCCTGTACAGTATTTGAGTAACTCCTTTAGCGTGCGTGGGTTAGGATATGTGTCCGTCTCTCACGGCTAGACCACTTCCCGAGCACCAATCGAGACATATTAGAGGTGTCATTAGATGCGTCTCGGTCTCCAGATGGAGGACTGATAATTTGTTTTCGGGGCCGTCCGGAAGATTAAAATAAATTTCCAAAAACGTGTTTTAGCGTGTTTTGGCGCTGCCATATCCGTGAGTATGCCGCGAATTAAACCATTGCCTCCTAAATAGATCTGTGTAGGTGGCGTTGATTGAACTCTGGTATCGAAAGGCATTTTTTTCGCTCAATACGCCATCATTTTCTTTCACGGCGTTGGCAATACTGATGTTGACGTATTAACGTGAACAATTGAAGTTAATTTGAACAAGTAACGCACGAAGGATATTTAATCGTCTTCTGTATTAATTCAGTAGTAAACCTTTCCGTTGCGGCTCTCACACGTAACCAATTTTTATAAAGTCTCTAAAGAAAGAGAATTTCACGGAGACGTGGCGAATTGCACTTTGACTTTAAAAATATGGAGGATTTGTTTAAAAACACGCATCGAAATATTAATGTAAAATGCAACCCTCATGACATGCCAATGTATATCGGCAAATAACTCCTAAACAAAGTGTTTTAGGGTCTTAAAAAGTAAACGTTGTAAGTAACGTTTTTTACATCATAATCTAAAAGATGAGACATTTTTAGGCATTCAATTAAATTTTTGGTTCGGCGCTTTAAATTTTACCAATGCCACCTAAATATTTCAGCCCTTATTGCTGGTAGCCAATTTTGTGACGACACGCTTAGAAGGCTTAGATTCCTCAATCTTATATTCACGCTTTCTGTATACACCGTGGTTTGTTCGGTCTGACTAGGTTTATTTGCGTATTCATTAATTCACGATTTGCTCTCCAGCAACAACTAGAAGTACTATTATAGTTGCTTGATCTCTATGAAGATTGTTTCTGATGCGTGTAGTGAAACCATTCAATTAACGTTTTACCGTGGTCTGTAAGTGTTGTGTATCTAATTATGGAGGGATGTGTAAGTGCATTGAAGAGTGAAGACTGTGTCTGTGTTTTAGCTGTAACAGTATTTTCGTTATCATTCGATGAAATTTTCAAATCAGCGAGTTCAGACACTTAGCTTTCTCAAAATGAAAATATTATATTTTTGTGACTATCACGAAAAGATAAAAGCTAACTGCCAAAAATATTGAATAGTTATTTCATATGTTGTCTTTCAGGAAGTGTTGTGAATTGTTCCAAGAAAATTCTCCATGATACTGAATAAATATTTATTGAAAATTTCTTTTCAACATCAATTGCATTGTTTTTGTTTTTTATTTGATATTATGTTAGTACATTGCAAGTTATCTTTATATATTTTTGAATAAAGAAACACGTTTCTTTAACTACTTTTCCTCTTAGAATGGAAATAGAAGGATAGGTATGAGTGTGGGGTCTAACATGCGAGAGTTCTCGCACGAGTACTCGGAGGTAGTAGGGGAAAGCTTGTGCTAAGGCACAACACAAAGAACAATCTTTTGTGATATACGGAATATACCACAGATAAAAACAATGTACTCGATCAGAGCTGTAGTGTGTTTCGAGCGAGTGGACGGACGGGAGGTGGCTGATTCATGGGAACAAGCGCTAGTCATTGGAGCGAGAGAGGCGGGGCAGTGCTACGCCGAGGGGTTGGCGAGCTTCGTCAGAGAGAAGCGAGGAGACGGTGAGGAGACGCCAGAGGAGAGAGTTCGGACGTTTGAGAGAGAGCGGTCGAGAGAAGTGAATTAGTAGACATATGAACTGTGTGTTGGGTGTGTGGAAAGGGATGGAGCGGTTTGGAGTTGGCGTCCGAGGAAGCTGCGAGGACGAAGTCATCTCGAAGGCGGTTGGCGGACCCTGGAAGGAGACAGCCGAGAAGTAACTGCAACAACGCTGCAGCTAGCTAAGTGAACTGGGGGGACCAGTAATCGTTTGAGTACATAAAGGCCTAAACAGTTTATTTCACTCAGACGTCTGAGGTGGGCGTAGATTGCATACAGTAGCTACATTTGTAAGGGGACAGCCAAATATGATATCTTAACGGGAAGTAAATGGTATTCTTTATTGTAAAATTTCAATAATGCAGTTGTTTAACATAGCACAAGCTACCTGAAGGAGGGTCACATTGAGTTCATGTTGTTGTTCTCTGACAGAGCATGATTGCCATCAGGTTTATTTGTTTGTATGTTTTCTTTGCTTAGAATATAGTGCTTTTTTCTTTCAGTATGTTTTTGTTTTCCTTGTGTGTGTATGGTTATGTGTTGAAAGATCTGCAAGTGTAGGACAACCCACAGGTGCTCCCAACTTTGTAGAGAGAGAGGGAGGGGGAGGAACGTGAGTGGCGGTTGTTAGAAATGAATAGGTGGGCGTGATAACCCCGATGGTGGTGCCGGCGTTTAGGAACGGGCATTCACACACAGATCCCGTACGGGGGTGTCTCGGCAGCCTGAATCTTTTGGTATAATAAAATAATAACGTCGCGGACATTTTCTGTTTGCGGCGAGAACCCATCTCGCTCGCCGGTAGGTACTGTTACACTTTTTAAATTAGCTAAAGTAAAATAGCTTGAAATAAATGAAAAACAAAAATCAAAATGCGATAGCCTAAAATACTACGTGAATTAATTTAAAAAAGCAACTAAATTTAAAATTATAAAAAGAATAGCGCAAGTCACACGACAACGATCGCAGTCCAAAAGCACGGTTTAAAGGTTGGCGGTATCTAGAGGTATGTACATCAACGCCCAGCTGCAAACTCATATTGTAAATAATACACCGTTTGATATTAAACTCAAGGAGTCGGTTTGTTAATATAGTCAATATGCAAACATCGTTTCAGCAACATTGCCATGTACCGAAGTGATGTCTAAGCCTCTTTGTTTCTAACGGTAACAAATGGCATTTAGCAAAGGTGAAAATATTAGTTTGATTATTTTTTGGCTCGGAATTACTTTTCTTAAGGTACGTAAGAACGCAGAAAATAATCCAATACTTTTTAGTATACAAATAATATTTCAATTTTCGCACCCCAGCAAGCTAGCACCCTGACCCTCAGAAACCCCCTCTGTTCCTCATAACAAATCAAGGAATGTTAAATAATATTGCAAAGAGTAGGGTTGTACTTGCCCGATCTGGTATTTTCGCACTACTTTACTTTGCTTTCTCAAGAGTAAAACCCTTTTCTAGTATTTTTGTGACTATCAAGGAAAGCGAAAAGCTAACTCTCAAGTGAGATTGAATAATTTTTTGACATGTTGTTTTCAAAGAAATGTGAATTATTCCAAGAACATCTCTCTATAATGCTGAATAAACCTTTATTGAACATTTGTTTCAAACATCAATTGCATCGTTATTTTTGTTTGATAATCTATAAGTACATTAGAAGTTACATTTATACATTTTTTAAACAAAAACGTTTCATTAATAACTTTTCTTCTTAATGGAAAGGATATACTAAATGGATAGGGAAAGGGTGGGCTTTAACATGCGAGAGTTCTCGCACGGGTACGCTAGTTTTATATTATATCCGTAGGCCTAATACCGTATTTAAAAAAAAATAAATTTGCAAAAATATACGAACAGTATTGCCTTGGAACTTATTAAATTTGAAGAATTTCAAGTGAATACAGAGAAAACAAAACTGAGTAATGTTAGAGAATGAATGAACTTTATGTTCGACTTCTCACTTTTACTTTCCGAAGTGTACAAATACCGATTTTCAAATGAATGTGACCCACAACTTATACATATTAAACTTAACTAATACCTTATTAATATAAACATACAAAACAGTTGTATTTTAATGTGTGTTTAGATTCGCACACGAAACGATTAATAAAGCAAATGCAAAATTAGAAGTGAACACAAATTAGACTGGGTTTGAGGAGTTTTAATCTCTTCAAAAAATATGGAAGTGTTAAGCAAATCCGGGAAAGAATTTACTTAATCATTTATAACTACACTTAATGTAGTTGTAGATGATTCTGAGGAAGAATTTTCGAAACTAATTGAGAATGATTTTACATTAGGATGAGAGAATAACCTAGAAGTTACAGATGATCTTTGTTCATTATTGTGCATATTAACAAAAATCGTAAAAAGGGTACCTTGACTTAACTTTAACTATTCGCATCTTCAATACCTTTAAGTATTTCTTACGACAATTATAATTTTTAAATTGCAATATTACAACTTCATATCTCATATGGAGGTAGCATACAAGGCCATTCGATGTTGGGAACTTTTGAAGGCGAATATAACATAATCACCAACTACGATTCATTGGTAAGTCCGATGCTAGATACTGTAAGAACATACTGGAACAAAGTTACGCATGAACGAAATGAAATATGAAATAAATTTTATACACATGAAGATACTTTTCAAATAGTTTACAGCGTCGGCTACGACGCCACATTCAGCTGGTATTATGTCTGTTTGATGTGTAGTTGTAACTACTGAGAAAACGCTACCACCGGAAATATTCAATGTATTCCTAAGAAGCAAAATAAAATTTCTATTCTAAAATACTTACTTTTTTCTTTCTATTATTTTCTCTTGCTTCATTAAACTCTGTTTAACTTTTTCCATCCAGAGATCTCTCAGAATTCTTTCTATAATCTTAGTTCTGCGTCTGAAACATGAAATACACCAGACTGTCACTGTTGGCCCAAGGATAAAAATGCAACAATGATAAATGCCAAGTGTAAGCCTCAAATCGAACAAATTACTAAAATGTATTTTACTTTGTTTTTAAATTAAAAGTAGCATCATCGACAACATTAAGGGGAATCCATGGCCAAATGTATACATTGACTCATTAAAAAAAATAACAAACAATTTCCATTAAATTTTCCGGATTAATTGTTCCTACCAATGTTATTATAACATTTAGTGATGATTTGTTGTCTTATCTATCATATTGTGGATATTAACCCAAGCGTTACAAGGGAGGGGGAAAAGCCTAAGAGGCCCAACGATGATCGTTTTTCATAGATTTCAACTTTTTTTAGGAAGTTTTTTAAAACTTATTTAAAGTCACTTTTCTAATACTAAGGTCATATAGTGATCACTGTAAGTAAAATTAAGAGTAACGGTAACGATATACGGACACACACAATCATTCATGCCCCGGGCGAGATTCGAACCCGCGACCCTTCAGGCATGAGGCAACGAAAGTTCTTCAGCCTTAGCAACTTTGACTATCCAAGCAACACCTCCTAGACGTAGGAGGTGTTGATCCAAGCCGGTCTAGGTTGATCTAGGTGGTGTTGATCCAAGCCGGCTTTTTCAGGAAGTTGAAAATCATTGATCAGCCTTGTGTTAAAAAAGTATGATGCAGTTTATCGTATGGGTTGTTCATAATTTTTGAGGTATTACAGCGTTTGGATGTGGATTAAAAAAATCAGGACAATTTGCCCGAAAATTGACTATTCAGAATTTTGGAAATATTTGTAGTATTTTCAGTCTTAATATAATACATTACTATTCTAAGAAGATACATTTGTCTTTATTTGAAATAAAAATGTAATAAGTTTGCTTTAAGTACAAATATTGATGCGAAAAAGCCAATATTTTTCATAAAGTACAGAAACAAACATTGAATAATGTTTTTTAAAATTTAAATTAATGCACATGTATTAATAGTTATATCAATTAATTTAAAGTATTAATGAAATCAGTTAATTATGTTTCAGTTTCTGTCTCCATTAAAAGCGTTTATTATAAGTACCGCGGCTAAAAATAATTCAATTAAAATACATTAAGAAAACCTCTAATCTAAGAAATTTATTAGCTCTCATTAGTATTTTGTAAACTTCGATATACATGTCTAATGAGGTTATCGAAACTTCATTGTTAAAAAAAGTAACTAGGATATTAAAATACTGACAGCCGAGTAACTAAATACTGTCGTATTAGTAATTTTACATTATGGCAAAAAATTAAACATTATTTATTAGGGAAAATATTTAATTTGAATACAGATAATAAATAAAAGGCAAAAACAATCTTTTTACGTAGACAAATACGATCAGCCAATAAAAAAATCGATTAGAGACGCTATTGGTCGAAAACTGTGTAAAGAAAACCATTACATACATGATAACATAGTCACTACTAATCCTTGTGTAAGGGATTAGTGACTAATTATTTAGCCTGACGATGGGACAAAACAAGGTCCCGAAACTTCGCAAAATATGTATCATGACAAACTGACGTAATAAATAACCGGTGAGTTAAAGAAGATTTAAGTTGCCTCTAAACTTTGAAGCATAAAAAGTTTACAGTAAAACTTTGAATCAGTTTTTGAAAAAAAAATCTAGTTTCTGAAATTACCCATATATTAGTCAAAATTACGAGAAATGTACTAATATTTTCAAAACAAGGTGACATATGATATATGACATCAACTCAAGTTATTTGAGGAGAACAAATTTCATTTAAAGAAAAATTCTCTATCTTCATTAATGTAGTTGAACAAGGGGTTCAAAAAATTTCAAACTCTTGCAATTTTCGAAAATTAGGGATAACTGTAAATATCGGACATAAGAAATCATTGTATTTCAATTACAAAACAAAATTCTTGAAAGCAGAAATTTGGAGCCATTATTGAGAAAATTTTTGGAAACATCCGAAGGTTTTCATTGTAAATTCCCGAAATTTCAAGAATTCGTTTCAAATTCGCAGGGCCTCGACTTGGGCCAGACAGATTGGGGAATATTCATTTTGGAAACAAAATGTTTTGCATAGTTGAGTAACTATTGCTCACGGACGGACGTTTGTGGAAAAAAAGTTTTTTCGGTGTATCCAAGTATTTCCGTTAAAATCTCGGTTTCGATTTTCCGCAATATTACATATCTTTCTTCTCTATACTACATATATTCCTCCGTATATTCCAACAAATTCGAGAGAGATAAATGGAAGAAGGTAGAAGAAGAGGAGGAACATGAAATAGCAAAGGAAGAGGTGCTACCTCCTCGTGAAGAGGGCCTCGGACGCCTTCCGCGGGTGGGCGGGTGTCGCCCCCAGGGCGGGGGAAGCGGCGGCAGCGACGTCCTTGTTCTTGCTGGGCTTCTTCGAGTTCTCTTTGGCGGCTGCGCTATCCTCATCCTGTGGACAGCGAGGGGCAATGGAACCGGGCAGACAAAAAATAAAATTGTTCAACATAAAACATTAATCACCAGAAAATGGCGAATTATATTAAGATTTATGTGTTGACGAAGAGGAGAAAGGAACATAACAGCGTTGTTAGAGAAAAACCTTAATGTTTCCTTTTGTAGAACTATTGAATTATGATGTTTATGAAAGTTTGTAGAGAGAATTATAGAATAATTAACGATTCGTAATTCTTCAAAAATTTAATTTACTAATATGGTTAACTAATAGGACCCATTCTGTATTTTGTAGTTCACCGTTTTAAAATTGGTTTCATACTGGAATCCCATTGCGGAAGGTAAGGCCCTAAACTGTGTCGTTACATACTGATACATGCCCTCTACTAAGCGAGAGTAAAGAATCTACCGAGTGTTTCAAATACACTGGTCGATTGTGATTTTGTTAAAAGGCTAATTGTAGTTGTTTCTTAAGTATTTTGCTATGCTAAAGTCGAATACAACCACAAAAGTTGCCCAACGGGCTCAGATTTTATGTAATCGCACATAAGTCATATATACGATTCTAAAACGATATGTATTTCGCAGATAGGCACGTGTCGTTTATGCTGAAACGCTAATTTCTTGCAAGTTTATTATAAGACAGTAGTCGCTCACAATATGTGATATTGAAAATTCTACTAAAGATATGAAATAAACGCCACCTCGATCAAATACGTTGAGCAACTTCGGGAATTGGGAAATGAAAGGCGGTGATACATACGCGACGCACCGACTCGGCGCGTGATGTCTCCAACAAAGATATACTAAATTTTGCTTTTTTCAATGCGAGTGGGAGAACAGATATCGCAAAAATCATTTTTTGAAATGGAACTAACCTCATCGACATAAAAATGCAACTTCAAAAAAATTTAAATCCTGCACTCCATTCTCTTCCTCTCTAGCACATCAATTTCAGATTTGTTATGTACACAAATGAAAGTCTGCTCACTTAACAACTATGTTCTGATTCCTTATTTACAGGGGAAGGGAGTAACCTCTCCCTGAGCTGGGCCGTCTTCCCACAGCATCCGACAGACGGGTGGTAATTACCACTAGCCGCCACATTGCCAGTCGTTGGCTATCTCCAGTTCCCAACATCCACACGTCAGGCTCCAGGACGTTCTCCACTGACTGCTGACTGTGAACCGTCGCCTCCCGACGGTAGTCTACCGACCGCTGATTGTGGACTCGACTCAAGACTGCCTTCAGGCTGCCGGCTGGCTCCAATTGAAGGGCCGATGCTAGGCGGTGAGACTCGCTCTCACGGCTTGAGTCTATTAGATCGTGTCCACGGCTTGCAACTGCCGCCGCCGACCCCCGACAGAGCGCGGTGTCTTGCCACTCGCGCGCCAATTACAAAAGTCATGCGCGACATGACAAGATTGATAAAAAATTTCGTGAAGGCAATGGGTAAAAGTCAGCCAAGTTTTATGTACTTGAAGAAAAAATTCTCAAGAATAAGTGAGGCGCAAATAAAGAATGGTGTATATGTAGAAGCATACAAAAAAGGACTTATGAATGATGAAAAAATGGAAGTAATCTCCGTCAACTTAATATTAAGTTCACGGAGATGACTTCCATTATTTCATCATGTAGTACGTAAATACCACAACAACATTCCCTCAGAATCTTTGAAGGATCATGACTTTGAGGCATGCTTGAACGGTGTTGAAAAGGCTACATGGACGTCGCTTCAAAACAACGTAACTGAATTCCTTGGTAACACAAAAGCTGAGAAATATGAAGAACTAGTTTCTGAACTCCTTCACTATTATAAAGCTCTGGAATGTAACACGTCCCTTAAAATACATTTTCTCAATTCACACTTAGACTTTCCTGAAAATCTCGGCGCTGTGAGCGACTCAACAAAGACATTACAACAATAGGAAAACATCAGGGAAAAATGAAATAGAAGTATGCTTGGAGACTATTGCTGGACACTAAAAGGGGATGTTTCTCAAGCGAAATACAATAAACGATAAGTGAAAACTTCCATTTTCATTGAGATTATTATATGTAAGTAAATAAAACCAATGACTTTAAAACAGTATGTTTTTTAATTGCTTGTTACAAAGAAACTGTGCCCGTTACAAAGAAATGCTCAGCATTGCAGCATGCATTGAATACATACCACCATATTCCATAAGAAACAGCCATTCTATTCCATTCAACAGACAAAAAAGATGTGAAATAAAATTGTATTATGAATTATGTATTTCTGTATTGGGTTTTTAACACATCTGCAAGACAATATATTACCCAACAAGGTCTTTGCTCTTCTTGAGAAACAAAAAAGTAAGAATCAGTTTTATAACTGCGTACATTAGAGTGACTCTAAATGAGATGCCCATGAAACTTACAAGTTTGCAGCGTTTTCAGTTGACTGAGGAGTGCAAATGAAATTATTGTATAATTTTTAAAAAAATGTACAAAAAATTACTTTCCTTCCTTTTATGAGGGGTATATAAGTAATTGCTTAAAATACCTGTACATAAATGTACGGGTATTCGATGGACTACCCATTTCTCCGAATTATTTAGCAGAATATTACATGCTTGTGCACGGGTAATAATTTACTTAATAGACATTAGTCTTAATTTTATTCTTACATTTTGCAATTCTTGAAGAGTTGGATTAGTACTTTTCTTGGCACGTTATCTTGAGATAACGTTAAAACATTCAGCGTTACTTTTAACAAAAGCATTTAATTACATAGCGAAGAAGCCTTTTATTTAGCATCTTAAATTAAATAAGTACTGAGACGGATATCGTAATATGGAATGTCCTTTAGTTCTAACTAATGACTAGAGACCGGATTTTTATGTAATTACATATTTTTTGTCTTTCTATTTACCGCTCTAAAAATTGTAATCTTGGCGAATCGTCGCTTTTCTAACACAATATCAAACTTTTTCGTCACCTATTTTTACATATTTATTATTTCATTATATATTTTACATATTTTGCCATTTTCACGAAGTATTCTTTTTATCCTACAAATTTTCTTAAATTTTATTACGTATTTTTTATGAAAAGAAGTATTTTCAAAACAGTCAGCAATTTTTCGTACATTATTACTGCGTGCTGTTTAGTCGAGGCATGATGACGCGGTCGGGTATTCACACAGTCCGGCGCTCATGCTTCAGTTCACTCAGTGGCGGGAAGTTTGCGTCAGTGACTGATATCAGTTTCACCGTTAGGTGCGAAAAGTTTCACTGACACCGCGTTTCGTAACCTTCAATCTTAATTTCCAAATAATTTTTAAAACGTATTATTTTTAAAATTTGTTTAGGAATACTCTTGTATGTATAATTTCGTATTATGTCAATGCTCGTTTTACAATTAGTGTATTTTAATATTACATATTACATCCGATTTTTCATTTATTATTACATATTCTTACTGTTTTCATGACATATTTATGTACATATTTTCACCTTTCATATTACATATTTTTCCGGTCTCTACTAATGACCATATATGCTCCAGAAATGAGATAGAAGGCGACGGGCATGATATCTCAAATAATATCTCGTGCGTTAAGAAAAGACAGGAATTGGCGCCATCTCGTTGTGAAAGACGACTGCGCTCTCAGCCGCACTGCAATTATATCAAAAGTGAATAGCCACCATTGACAAACTGGCAAGGCACCCCGTGAAAAAAGGAACTCTAATCAAAGAACCACAGAATAAAACAAACAACATAATTTATCAAACTACATTTACACTACCAGGAGTAAAACTTACATATGACCCTCAGACGATGACTGAACTCTTCATTGTCAAACTACAAAATTAAATTATCTCTCCAGACATTCCATTTCCCTCATCTTCAATTCTCCTCTTCCTTAAAATCTCAAACATTCCCCGCATCAATAATATCTTACATATTTCGAACAAGGATCTCTCTGACGAACTTCACATAGTACACGAGTGAACCGACAGCGTCGCGAAGGATCCATCAGAGTTAAAGCGATCGTACTAAAAGTACTAATAAAATGCGCCGCAGACTTCTTGACTAGACTATTTAACGCTTGCATAAAAATCGACTAATTTCCCAACGTTTTAAAATATGCAAAAATCAAAATTATTCAAAAACATCACAAATATGAAAGATATTCTGACAACTATTGACCGGTAAGCATCGCACCTATCATAAGAAAGACACTTGAAAGAATCATTCTAAGACGTCTCACCTCACTAATTGACTACAGGCTTCGACCCACAAATTCGGCTTCCGAGCGGATAGATTAACAAGATTACAGATACTTTGAATATCATCCGACAAAGCGACAAGTCTACAGGAGAGAGAAAGCACCCGTATCCTCACCTCAGTCTTCCTAAACTTCCCATACGCATTGGACAACATTCTCTTCAACACCCCGAATACCTAAAATTAGTTCCACGTTCCATAGTTTCCAGTTTCTCCTCCCCTTCCAACAAAGCTACCTCTCTAAAGGAACTTTTCACCTCAACAGTCCCTCTTTCAACATACCCATCACAACCGGCGTTTCCCAAGAATAGTCCTTTCCTCCACTCTATTCTGCCCGTACACAAAACGACCTACCGACAGCCCTCATGACTAATGTTTACATATAAACTCAAGGGAACACCGCCTTGAAAGTGATTAAATTGCCATTTTCAAACTCTTTTGACTCACTACGTTAATAGGCAGAATCAACAAACAGAACAAAGATGACAACCCGAGACTCAACCCCAAAAGATGGGCCGCAGTTTTATTTTCCCCCTCTCCCCATACCCAGAACA
This sequence comes from Acheta domesticus, assembly GCA_031308135.1. Taxonomy (NCBI): domain Eukaryota; kingdom Metazoa; phylum Arthropoda; class Insecta; order Orthoptera; family Gryllidae; genus Acheta; species Acheta domesticus. Next base: position 152,444,428 of record JAHLJT010009436.1, on the reverse strand, counting down.
TTGTCCGACCACTGGTCCGACGTCCTAGACTGAAGAAGACTCTAGACATGTAGACAAAATAGTTCAAAAAGCCCACAGATATTTCAGGTCCTTCTTCTCCTCCTCCTCGTCCTCACACATCTTCATGCCATGACCAAAACGAATAATTACATTTATGAGATTTTTGGAGAAAATGAACAATCCAGAGTGATGATAGTGATGGTGAAGATGATGTTGAGGAGTGGCAGGGGCGATGGCTCACCTGCGGGGGCGGCACGGGGAGCAGGGCGACGCGGCGCTCGCGAGGCGGGGCGCTGGGCCCAGCCCGCGGCCTCGGCCGGGCGCCTTCCGCGCCTGGCTCGCCCGCCGCCCCTGCGCCGGCACCTGCTACCGCTGCAAACACAGCAACTTTCTTTGGACTCATTGTTGTATCATCATTTTGCGAGTCACCAACTTTCAGAACACGAGCCGCCACTGGCATGCGCAACATGGCCATGCTTCTTGGTATCCATGCTTCGTTAGTGGTATTTGAATACCACGGAAGGCTGTTTGTAACCAATTTTCACGAGTTTTCTGTAATTTTAGTTCACTACACAAATAGCCCCACACGCGCTCGCAATGCGGGACACTTTTACCCGAACGAGCGAACATGAGCGTTGGCGGTCATAACTCGGAGGATAAAAATCTCACGAATGAAACTCGTCGACCATTTTCGCAGTTTTATTCCACTACATATCCCAACCCCCACCCCTCCCATAAACACTCTCAAACACAAATGTACTTGTTCTTGGTGACGTGGTGGCTTGTGTCCTGAAAGTTTACGTGGGCAAACCTGTGCCGGACACAACTGTTAACATGACAAGTTGCGGCGTGCCCTCGTCCAACTAAAGGAGCACTCTCCCCCGCAAGAAGGCGAGGAAAGGATGAGCGGGAGCGGGGAGGGCACAGTTACAGCCGCTATCTAACTATCCGACTCCTCCGCCCATTCGTTTGCAGAACGTCGATGCGCCTGTGCACGAGAGTGAGCGGGCATTTGCACAGTGTATCGTTAAACAATATAATTTACTTTAGTGGCAACCATGTGACTTTTATCGTTGGATTATTAAAAGCATTTGGCAAAAAGTTTTTGTAAAAAGACTTTTATAATTAAAATACTTCCAAACTGTGACGGTAGTATGTGATTATCAGCACTGACAATGATATCCATCGGGTATGACTTCATCATTCAAATATCAAACTTCAATGGAAGAGTTGTAGTAAGTGTTAGTGCGTTTCAGTAGGGAGCGTTTTGACAGCTGCTGCTTGGCCATTGCTAGCAACATAACTGAAGTTATGTCCACGCGCTCATATTGTCGGTGCGTTCGTTTACTGTTAGCTCATTTGTAAATGGGTTCATCACTATCTCTTGCAATGTCATCGCCCTGCATGACGTTCATTTGTTTCCCTGTCGGTCAAAGTGGTATCTTCTTAGAGTAACTACTCTATACTAAGTTTATTAGAGAAAAAATACAGATTTCATCTACCAAGATGTAAGTGCACATGTCTGTTTATATTAAGAAATATTAGGTGATGTGGGAATGAGAATGTTTCGCAAAACATCAGCGAAGTAAGCATGTTAGTACAGAGTATTTTTGAAACAAATTCGTCAAATGCCGATCTCAGCATCGGTGTAAATCCCCCAAGTGTCATTAATGAACGAGCAATGTTTAAGAGCACGAGCCGACATTGTCATGCACTTTGTGGGCATCCTTCTATGTAACCATGCTTTATTAATGATATTTGAAAATCAACAACGCCTGTTTGGAACCAATTGAAATGACCGGTTTTCATGAGTTTTCTGTAAGTTTGTTTTTCCCGTTTTGTCTCAATTCACTCCACTCTACCTCACTATGCCGTAGACGATAATATAAAAAAACATTACTCTAACTGAAAACAATTTTTTTCTACTCCCATTGTATAATGCTGTCATTTGATGACTGCAACCAGTTGCATAATGACAGTCATTTCGATACAGTTTTCATTATGATGCAGGTTCTTGACCAATCACAGAGAAGTTTACAAACCAAGTATTGACAATTACTCATTGAGAATCGTTTTAGCAAATGTTTCGTTCGATTGTTTACATTAAAATTATATTTGATATTATATTATGCTCAATAGTTTTAATTTCTTTTATTATTAGTATTTTTTCGTGGTATATTATTTAAAATAAAGTGGATGTAATTTCACTTTGATCCTATTTGACTAGCGCAGTACTCCCTAGCAGGCGGACAGGTAACCAACCACAGCTACCTGCGGCAGCATGCGAGGGTAGATTTAGGTAGCTGTCCGCTAGGTGGTCTTGGTTGAATCAATTGCCACGAAACTATTCATTGTAAAAGTTTAACTTATAGAAGTCGTAGAAAAAGTATCGTATGAAACTCGATGTAATGGGTATTAATACACTCGTGTGAAGTTTACGATACTCGCTCGTACCGTGCTATCACACTCGTGTATTAATACCCATCATTACATCATCGTTTCATAATGTACTATTTCGCAACCTACTTTCTAGAAACACAACCGCGGGCGCCATGCCGATGCCAGACACAAGAAGTTCCCCACCTGTGCGCGCGCGGCGCGGGGGTGGCGGCGGAGGGGGTGGCGGCGGGGGTGAAGGCGCTGGCGGCGGCGGCAGCGCGAGCACGGGCCCGCGGGCGGCGCGAGCGGCAGCCTCCTCGCGCAGGCAGCGCAGCACCGCCTCGGCGCCCGCGCGCACCACGGCCTCGGCCGGGAAGCGCAGCGGGTTGCCCTGGAGCTGCAACCCGCGCAGCTGCGCCAGCGTCCCTGCGCACAGCATCCGCGCTCAATGCCTTATTCACCAAGATTTCTAAAGAAGGCAGTGAAGTGTGTATGAATGCTCGAATGAGTTGTATATATAGAATAAATAAGTATGAATGAGAGAGTGAAAGACAAAATAATAAAAGAAGAAAAGTTCGAACAATTTTAAAGAACTTTCTAGCATTTCCCTGAAAACTTGTAAATAAAACTAGGCTACGTCCAAAGCTGTAATAGTTTAATTAGTTCTAAAATAGTTTTTAGATAGTTTTCTTAAGTTATAGTCCTCCCTCTTTCTCCATAAGCCAAATCGTCTGGAGATTAAGTACGCAAGTCCCTAAACTGAATAAATTCCCGCCTCTCCAGGGCAACTGGAGAGGGGAAAATCGAAAAAAAGCAGACATTTGGCATTATTGATTGATTGATTATTTCATGTTCCCGGGCGCGTCAATTACTATGGTCATTAGTCCCGTAGTGTAGTGGATGTTTTGTCACGGGATGTGATGATGTTCTTCCCACCTGGATGGCGAGATACATGCGACGAGGTACATGTCGGCTTGCAGTATTTTCCCATCTAGGTATCCCACCAGCGGAGCATCGCCCAAGTTGGGACACGCTTCAAGCTCCCAACATATGCGGTAGTTTAGTGCATGTAAGTGTGTGTGTGTGTGTGTGTGTGTGTGTGTGTGTGTGTGTGTGTGTGTGTGTGTGTGTGTAAGTAGGTACGAGGATAGGGCACGGAAGAGAAAAGAAAAAATCACGCGTAGTCCACAGCCAGTTGTTTTAAGGAACTGATTCAGCATTTGCCTGGTGTTGATTGGAGAAACCACGGAAAACAACCGATCTGAGCAACTGGAATTCTCCTCCAGGCAACGGCTGAATTCGACCACCTAGGCCAACCTATGGCAAGCTTAGTGCCCTCAGCGATAAGAGAGGATGAATGTGAATCATACCTCCGACTACAATAGTTCCTAGTCGCAGACCGGCCTGGTGCAGTGCTGGGTAAAGAACACGAACACTATTTCTTGCAAGAAAATAGTGTTTCTGTGTTATGAATAAGCTTTTGGTTAAACATTGTATGCGTTCTTGCTCGCAGTGACGGATCCAGGGGAGGGCACGGGGGCCATACCCCTCCCCCCAAGTTCTAGAGTTTTCGTTTGTTACCGTCTTTCTTTGGAAAATTTGATTTAAATATTTATGTTAGAATTATGTAATTATTTAAAATAATATTGTATAGTATCTTATATATACTACAAAAATAGTATACAATATAATAACAAATATTATTTAATAAAAATCTCTGATAGCCCCCTCCAAAATGACCGGCTAGATCCACCTCTCCTTGTTCGTCATTAGGAGCAGACGGTATTGTCTCTTGGTGCGGGTGCGACTGGGATAATGTTTGTTTGCTGCAACCCGCACTGCATTTATACATTAAGGGATTGCGTTACAGTTTTGATCAGGGACTTGTCAACAGGCAGAGCGGGAACAGGCAGGGCGGCGATTGTCACGGAGAGAGGGTTTGGGCGGAGCAGTGAAGGTGATGCTTGGATCTTGATTTATTGACGATTCCGGACATAACAACTGCTAAGGTCATTAGTCCCGTATGTGTAGTGAATGCGTTTTCCTCGAGAAGTGGTGGTGATCTTCCCCTGCTGGATGGCGAGAACCGGTACCGATCTACCGCCGGCTAATGGGAATCATCCAACTAGGTATCTCCCACCAGCGGGGCACCGCCCCAGCCGGGTCAAGCTCTAAGCTACCGCCCGGTCTCTCGACACGTGTGTAGTGGGTGTAAGTGTATGTAATTATACGTGTATGTAAGAGATAGGACGGGACAGGTGAGGATAGGATAAGGAAGAGGAAGGAAAGGTCGTACGCGGTCTGTCGCCCGTTTGTTAGAATGCTGCTGCGGCATTCGCCTGTAATTGATCGGAGACCCCACGGAAAGCTAGCAGCCTGGCGGTAGAATTCTCCAGACAAGTGATGCTTGGATGGGATCGCGGGTCAGGTTGGAGTGGGGCGGAGCGAGGCGTGTGGAGTAGATCGGAGCTTACCAGTAGAAGATAGGGGGGGCGCGGGATAGAGTGGAGCGGAACAGAGCGGTACGGGACGAAGCGGAACGGGTGGGATGCAGCGGAACAACGCAGTACGGTTAGAGCGGAGCGGAATCAAACAGAGCAGGGCGAGGTGGATAGGGACAAGGCACGAGGGGTAGGGGTTAGATAAAATTACATCAATTATACTCTAAAGATCGAATAATCGATATTTTTTCTATCTAATGATTGGTTGTGATGAATAAATGCCCAAACAAGGTCGAGTTACATCTACTTCGACGATTGACGATTCATTTTACAAAATTATTTATTTACTGACAAACCAAAAGATACAGGTGTGTGCGGGTTATTGATTTGTGTGCTGATTTGTTATTTGATAATGTGCGCTTATTATTCTAACGATATAAATTATTTTTGACTTTTGTAAATATTTTTCTTACCCAACTCCAGAGGAAGAGTTTCAATTTTGTTGTTTTTCAGAAGCAAGGTTTCCAAATTTTCATGATTGGCTATTGTTGAAGGAATGCATCGCAATAAGTTATTCCTCATATCTAGCCATTTAAGATGTCTAAGTGTAGGGAAGAAATCATCAGGTAAAACAGCAATTTCGTTCTCATCCAAATACAAAAACTGTAACAAAACATTAATGCATAATTATCGTTTTAATTAATATAACAATTGATCAGTAGGTGAATGCCCTGCTTAATTGATACCTCATCATAATTATTATTCAATATTATGGTGAAATTCTCATTCTAATATATTTATTATTACACCTAGTAACAACTCCGAAGGAATTTATTATGATTTTATTACAATGAGTTTAACAAACCGTTTCGATTTTTCGCAATTATGCCGAAAAGTTACCATTAACACGTTCCCATTCGATACCACCTGATAGTTTAAATAAAGTTTCTAGCATCCAGTATTTCTATAAATATTTCAGAGGTTCAGTATAACGTCAAATACACGCACTATGAAGGTGATGGGCATTAAAAAGCATATAAAACCGTGGAGGAACTCAAATCATATTGCAATAATATGCACATTGAGAAATAGGAATGCATTCATTTGGCATGAGCAAAAGTGCTTGAGAGATCACTTGCGTAAACTGAAGCAGATGTTAGATTCCCAGAAACTCAGTGAAGGTAAAACTCTAGGAAGAAGAAGAATATCGTCAGAAGCAAACGATAGATTGAAATGGTATTATGAATGTGCAATCTGGCAGAATATAGAAGTCACTTAGAAAATGAAGAAAGGACTGTTGGCACATTTTTTCATACTGCTTCTACAAATGAGAACGCAACACTATTTGTGCCTCACAAGTGAAGATTCATGGTGTAAGTAACATTAGGGAAAAAATACAATCATAGAAACAGTTTGCCAGGTGCTGTAATGGATACAATTTACTCTTTTTTATTTATCTCAAACTTATTGGAAAAATGTTATAAAATGCTCCAAAACCCTAACGAAAGTGTGAACAATTTAATTTGCCCTAAGATTTCAAAACCTGTTTGAGAGGATAAAAAGTTGTATTCTGGAATGAATAATGCAGTAGGAACATACAATAAAGAGAACATTATTAAATGTTTGATTATATTAATTTATTTGGTCAAAAACCAGTAAAAACTACTTGACCTATGGGGGAGAAGATAATCTGCGCACGCTTTCTTGAGTTTCAGAATCCCTTCCCAACATTTTAACCATAAATAGTTAAAATATATAGTTAAAAATTAATAACAACCTGAAATAACAAACTTTACTGTTATAACACTTATAACAAACCAACAAAAATTTGTTATAACTGAAAAAATATTTTTAAAACCATAACTGACGACGTCAACACTAAATGAGTGTTTCCGACAATTTATTACTTCATTATATTATAACCAGTGAACAACAATTCTTAGTTTTGAGTACTACCAGTATGTGTTTAAAATTCATAAAGAACTAGCATACCCGCGCGAGAACTCTTGCATGTTACATCCCGCGCTCTTCCTTATCCTTCCATTTCCATCTTAAGCACAAAATATATTGTTCCCTTCAAGACCTTCTTATCCTCCGTTACTTGTTCTGTATCACCCTATAATTGTACTAACTGAACCTATTTTAACCAGTACAATACACCGTAATTAATTCAAACTATTCTAATTTAACTTTATTACCGAATAGAGAAATACATCCGTGCAATTCAATCGCAAAGAATATCAATATATTAGTTTAAATTCACATAGTTGTAGAATATGCAACTGCTATTTGAGACGAGGGTTTTACTCTTCTATAATATTCTTAAAGTAATAATTTGGTTATACTATTAGGAAACCGAAAAACTGAGAAATTTTCCAAAAAAAAAAACAAAAAAACTTTGAACGGCGATAGACGGCAGCTGGCAAGAGGATGGGGAAAACCGTAAAACCAATCCACACCAAGAAAATTAGAAAACTTTACTACGAGGATGTGCCATTCTGTAGCACTACTGGTTTACTTTCTCTTATACGTACGTATATACAGAGTAATATACTTGTACCTAGTGTAGAGAAAGTTATGTAAAGCTGCGGAAAATCGATTTCGAGATTTCAACGGAAATACACGTTTTGGGATCCCCTGATAACGAAAGTGTGTGTTTCTTTCAAAAAGTCCGTCCGTCTGTCAACACCACTATGGACTAAACCATACGTACAATTTTTTCCAAAATGGATATTCCCCGGTCGATCTGGCTCCACTCGGGACGCTGCGAATATGAAAAACTTTCTTTAATTTTTTTATTTAAAATTAATTAATAAATCAAATCCGAAAGGCCCTTAAAGGTATTCAATGTACTACAAGGTGTTTTGCTTCAGGGTCATAAATACACAGTATTGAATAGTGATGTGTTCTTGTATGCAAGATAAGCACAGCATACCCTGCGAAAAAATTACTTTATTTGTAACAAAATAAATATTACTTTGTTTATAACATAAATCTAATTTATCGAAAGCGCGGTGTCGTTTTACACTAGCAGTTATGAAATGCCCGCGCTAGCCAAGCATGGGTGTATGAGAGATGCGCGGGAAGGTCGGGTGAGAACGGGTGCGCTCGGTGCGTTTCGTGGGGGCCTGCAATCGACTAAGTTGCGGGACATCTTTGAATGAAAGTAATGTTTCAAACAAAGACCTTGGCTTTCAATGATAAATGCATATAGGTGTATGTACACTGAAGTGCGTAATTCTAAGTGTAGTATATACGTGCCAATTTATATTTTATTTTTACGTTACAAGTGAAACTACCATGTGAGTTATATCCTACAGTACGCAATCAGTAAGACTGCGTCCGCTATGTTTCGGCAAGAAGAGCACGAACATGGATCTTCGTACTTTAGGCAGCGGCGTAGACGGACACACGTGCGTGATTTGAGATTTATTAATGAAGGGTTTTGTTTCTCGAAACTTTAAAGATAAGAAAAACGTTCTTAAGGTAGGAAGGCCAGCGCCGGACATTACTCTAACTACCACTTCGAAAACCTGTGTAAAGAATTTAAAAGCCAACTTTTTTGAAACTAATAAATGGCTTACCGGCCATGTACGTTTTATTGCTTATCCAAACTACGCCCATCACTACACGCCATTGGTAATGAGCTAGCGAACCATTACGAGACAAAAGTCACATTAGAAAAACTGCAACTTGTTTAAAAAATAGTCTTATTAAAAATGTATAACAAAAATGAATAACTATTTAACTGCGGCATAGTAACTTTGTTAGAAAACAATCATTGCACATGCTGTAAAAATTTCAGTGTTAACATGTTAAGCAGTTGTTGAGAAAATGTTTCATACATTTGCTAAAATTAGCATGGAGAGTATAGGCCATTTTGGCTCCCCTTCAGAGGCAATCACACCCGCCAATAATTTCGGCGGTCGTCAGGTAAGTCTCGGGCATCTCAAAAACGCTTCTCGTTGAGGAAGGTAATGTGAGCACTATAAAGACACGGGTTTGCTGTCCTTGGCAACAGTACTTTTGCATTCAGGATACTAAGGGAATCTTCCAATCACGAGGAATCCACTTATAATACATGTACGTTACTTTACAACACAATAAAATCTGCAGTTAGTTCACCGACGCAAATAAGTTTTCTATAACTCGGGAGCGAAAATGTCTAGTTCTTTAAATCTCCACCTATTTTAATTGATTTTTTTTCGCGAATCGGCCATCATGGGGTCACGCGATCACCGGGGCACAGACATGATTATCGGGGTAGGCGCACGTTACTTTTTCTATCGGGAGGAATCAGCAATTTGATGCTGATTCCATTTTCATACCCCAGGGTTGTTAGGGTGAAATTATGATGATGAATGATGAAATAGTCACACAAACACACAACACAACCATGCTCGAGACGGGACTCGAACGCGCAATCCTTTGATCCACTACTGCATTACTACGTTGTTAATAGCAAATGCAGTAAACCCAGTTAACACAAGCAAGATCCAAGAGCGTGGTGCAATTCGTGGCAAGGCACCAAGCACCGGAGAAAGCGTCGGGTTGGACGCCCTTTGGTTTCAATACGATTTCATATACATTGATATTGCTGCAATATCTTGAATACTGAATATTTTTAAAATAAAAATGTATATTCTTAAGGTATTATGAGATAGTATTCGATTATCTGGGGGTTGTACAATCGTGCAACCTAAGCACGAGTCGCCACAGTTTCAACTATTTATAATTAAAATGTTAGGATAAGATTCTGGAGCTCAAGAAAACGTGCGCAAATGGTACTCTCTCCTACGTTACACAGAGTTTTTACTGTACTTTGACTAAATAAATCAAATTTGAATCTGTGGAGGAAGGCCCGAAAGCACCCACGTCCTATAAAAAAACATGTGAGATGATAATTTATCACGCAGTGCATCCCAAGGATTCACGATTCTTCCGAATGCACCATGCGGTAGGTCCGTCTTCCCTTGGCGGTTGTCTCCCATCGTTGCTGCCATTCTTTCAATGGGGCATTGTTTGTATACTCCTTTTCCGTATCTCTTTCGTCGTTGTCGAGTCATTATATCGACGGGGCATTCCTTCGATTCCGCATTCTGCTCCACTTGATATAATGTGGAATACGTATGCTATCCTATGCGCAGTTATAATCATTCCTCGAATGAAGCAGAGATGGTCCAAAATGAGGCTACATAAAGCAGAACAGATGTGACTATCAAAGCTAAGCAGCTTTCTCTTCTCGTGACTAGGCTCTCTAGCTTTCAGCTTGAGCAGCGTCATGGAGTACCGTTTACCACCTGCGCTTTATTGGTGGTCTCCAAATGACAAAGTTAAGTCCATTCTAAGGCGAGATTGATAATCGTGATAACCGACCTTAAGGATAAACTTTTCTCATCACTTCCTGATGATCACCTGAATCACTTCCTAGGTAATCATTAATTACACATTAGGTACTGGGTTAATTTCTAGTTTTGTTTATATGAAGGGGATAAAGAAATCTCCAAAACATTGTACGAATTCAACCAATGAAACGAGAAACCCCTTTTGTGGATGAAGTGCATATATATATATATATATATATATATATATATATATATATATATATATATATATATATAAAATTCTCGTGTCACAGTTTTAGTTACCATACTCCTCCGAAACGGCTGGACCGATTTTGATGAAATTTTATATGTAGTATATTCAGTAGGTCTGAGAATATGTTGTTATCTATTTTTATGCCCCTTAGTGATAAGGGTGGTCCACCCCAATTTGTTTTAATTTTTCGGACAAAACTTTTTAGGCAACCCGCTACACACGGTAGGTATTTCACACGGCGTTATTTCACCCGCTATACGTTGTTTCTCCATATTACGCACCTGCTCAGCGATGTGCAGAATCTATTAAATGTGAACAACACGGAGAAAGACAGGCGGGGAAAGAGAGAGAAAGACGGAGAAAGAGAGAGAAAGACGGAGAAAGAGAGTGAGACGGAGAAAAAGAGATAGGGGCAGAACAACGTCTGCCGGGCTCAGAAAGAAAAGTGTTTGTCTCCGCCATACATTGTTGCGTTAGGTTTGAGGAAGCATATTAGAGACTAATATATCATTAATTCTATAATTAGCAGGAAAAAAAGCACAGCAATTACTATTTGACTACAGATAGATATGACATTAGGACTAGGAACTTTGTTTTAATAATTTGTGATGTTTGTTGTTGCGAAATGTTTAATTAGCCTTAATTAATTAATGTTTAGTTAGCCTTCGGAAATTGATATTATATTTTTGAATGTACAAAATGGGAAACAGATTCATTGTTGAACAGTTAAAAATGTGTACAAGTATTGTATAACAATTTTTTAAATAATTGTTCTTTAGAGAAGATTTATTTATTATCGTTAATTACTTTCTTCTGCCGTCTTTTAATATATAGATTTTCGTTTTTACTGCCATTTAGTGCAACAATAGGTAAAGAAAACCCTGATTCATTTACATGATGTAATTATCACTTGATCAGAATCACCGGAGTCACTTCTGATCAGTGTTGCCTGATTTACCGCATTTCCGCATTTTATACCACACTAGGTTGAACGCCATGAGGGTCAAAAGTGATACTCAACAGATCTGGTTTCGTAACGTGTGAGAGTCGTATGTGACCCTCATTGACTTTTTGTTTCTGCCATGAATGTTATCTCTTTCATCCGTTGCATCCTTTTGCAATACTTTGTGAATTTTAGTTCTTTAGTAAACGTAGACATCCTAAACGAAACATATAAGCAAGATTTTTCATTCTTGAATGCAAGATGTTGGTTTAGCCGTGATCGCTAAATCATTGTACATTCCTGGGCAGAGTGTACACATGGCTTGCGTCGGTTCGAATCTTCATCTAAAACCGTGCTTAGCTGCTATAAACCTGTGGTTAAGTCGGAGGGAGAGGCCGATGTAAAACAAACGGTGGTTGGTCTGCATCGAAGTTGACGGGGTTTATGCAGCTCAGTTTCAAAGGTTTTGCTTCTTCTTATAGAAAAAAATACTTAATAACCACCGTTTGGCCCTTTAGAAGCACTCTAGTAGTATAATTTAGCAACATAACAATTGAGTAGCACTAAAAGTTGCAAAAACATGCTAGCAGATGTCTGCAACGGCTCCTGTGCGGGCACGAACGCGACAACAATAGGCGGGCGCTATGCGAGCAGAGTAGCTGTGACACTACGGAACCAACAACCCAAAAATTTCGTTGGCGTCCAACCTGTTAACACCTAATGCTCATTAAGCGATGAGGATGCCAAAAAATCTGCATTTCCATGATGGTGGATTAAAATCCATTTTTTTCATTTCCTCAGTTAATATAACGATCGTTAGATGTCCCGCTAACTATGGTTGACAAAGTTTGAATGTTCAAAATGCTGTCTCTCTCTATTCGATTAAAGTAGAAAGCAATAAAACACCAATCATATACCAATCATTAGGGCTTTATCCAATTGCCGTATTCGAAAATTAATGACCAAGCATCAAGGTGTTGTTGTGAACTCCGTCCTTTATTGTCTTACTGTTAGAGATTCAGAGGACAAATAGATGACGGTTAGTCGTTTTCGAATACGCCAAATCAGAACACTGATCGTCGTTCAGATTCTTACTGCGTTTATTCAAGCCGGAGAAATGATGCACTTCGCGGGATATTGAAATTTAAAATGTTGAATTTACGTGACTCGGCTTCACATTAAACAAAGATTAAAAATAAATTGAAAGTACATTTATAACAAAAATACTGATATTTTATATTTTTAATTTCTTTGGTGAATCGAGAACATTATACTATATAATAAGAACAAACAGAACAAATATAGTGAGACAATATCGCATTTATTTAATTAATAAAACAGAATTCTATATCGATATATGAATTATTGATGTTTCCCCTATTTTTAAATTATATTCGTAAATCCGCATTCATTAGAAGAAATCCGCATTTTTGAACTTAAAACTTCGGAAGTTTCACATCTGGCAACATTACTTCTGACCCAATAAGCAGCACGGAGTAGGGATGAGATCTCTCACACAAAAGCCGTTTCTCACTCACTACAGTTTTCGGCCATTATTTTAATTGTGTGGGCGTTAATCGTAATTTTACAATTATCAGTTTTCTATTTCGGTGTAATTTTTAAATATATATAATACGGAGTTGCTCTACAGCTGTCGCCGTTTCTCCGCTCTCAGTCTCCATGCCTCTCTGTTTGACCATAGATCATCTTGCATTTCTCTTGCCGTCATAGCCTCTCGCACTCCCTTCTGCCATGCAAGTCTGGGTCTTCCTCTTTTCTGCCTTTCTGCCCAATGCAGGACTCGTTTTGGCCATCTTGCATCTGCCATGCGCATAACATGACCGTACCAAACGATTTGTTTTTTCTCTGTTTCGTCAAGGATAGATTTCTTTATATCCATTTTCTTTCTAATATCATCGTTTCTGATTCTGTCACGTCTGCTGTAACCACAACTTCTACGCCAGTAGTCCATTTCAAGGGCCAACAGCTTCCCTCTTGTTCTTTTATCAACCTCCCAAACTTCTGAACCATAAGTTGTAACACTCTTGACAAGTGTGGAGTAAAGACGTCTTTTAGTAGTGTTAGTGACGGTTTTGTTCCATAAGACAAGAGTTCGTACTTCGTTTCACATTTCTCCCCAAGCTTATTCGTCTTTCAATTTCTTCTTGGCTATTTCCCTTTTTGTTATACTGCGATTTTTCTACGAAGAGCTCTAAAGATAACTCAAATCCCATCTTCGCGATGGAATATGTCACGGCATTTCGCGTCTTTTCTCGGTCTTGCCGGTAGAAGTCGCATGATCGCAAGCACTGCTTCATACGGTCGCGATCGTGCGAAATCTAGCGGAACAACTGTGAATGATACGAAATGCCGTGACATATTCCATCGCGAAGATGGGATTTGAGTTATCTTGAGAGCTCTTCCTACAAAAATCGCAGTATAAAGAGTACACCCAAATATTTATATCTGTTAACTCCTTTCATTTTTACTCCATTTTCCAGAAGAAGATCTTCTATCTCATTGTTCCCCACTGCCAGGTATTCAGATTTGTCCATGTTAATAGTAAGTCCTGCTTTTAAAAAGTGTTCGTTGAGTTTCCGGATCATGAAACTCAAATCGTCCGCATCTTCTGCAATTACTACCTGGTCATCGGCGAAATATAATGTGTATAATTTATCATCTCCAATCGTCATTCCCATTATTCTGCATTGTTTCTCCCACTGCTGTAAAATTTGATGCAGATATATTTTAAACAGTGTTGGGGAAAGACAGCAACCCTGACGAAGACCTTTACTGACTGGGAATGGATCCGAGAGCCTACTGTAGATCTTAATATGAGAGGTGTTGTTCTTATAAAGATTCTGTGTGGCTCCAATTAAGTTCTCCCTGATTTTAAGTCCATCCATTTCTTCCCATACTCTAGCAACTGGTACATTGTCATACGCCTTCTGAAGATCAATTAAACCTAGATGAACTTTCCTACCTCTCCTTGTTCTCTTTTCTATAAGTTGTTTTAATGTAAATATATTGTCTATGACCAATCTACAGGCAGTAAAACCACATTGTTCCTCTCCGATTTTTCCTTTTATCTCTTCTTCTATTTTATTTCGGATTATTTTGCTATATAGTCTACCTATAGATCCAATAACTGCTATTCCTCTGTAATTTGTTTCGTCTCTAGATCCTTTCTTATGGATCGGTGTCAAGTAAGACGTTCGCCACTCCTGAGGAGGATCTTCTCCATTCATGCACCTTGAAAACATGTGTTCGAGCATTTGGTGCAGTTTATAGGGACCATATTTAAAAGGTTCTGCCGGTATATCTCCCGGTCCTGATGACTTATTAGATTTCATGGTCTTAAGCGCATTTTCTAAATCCTCAATTGTCACATCTACCATTTGCTCAAATTTCACTTCCTTGTTTGACTGGAAGTTCCTGTTTTCTAGAAGCAGTCTTCCAAAATATTCTTTCCATTTATTGATGCTTATGTTTGATAATGCGATAGTTTTTTTCATTAGTTTTTATAGATTTAATTTATCTCCAGGCTTCAGAGCTCCGTGCTCCGCCTATGAATTGTTCTATATAATCACATTTATCCAGCCACAATTTGTTCTTCCTTGATAACACTTCTTGTTTTACTTCTCTACATATTTTCTTGTACTGTAAACAAGTTTCATATTTCTTGTCATTAAGCCATTTTAAATACAGTTCTCTTTTTTTCTTGATCTTTTCTCCTAGACTTGGGTCCCACCAATACTGTTTTGGTTTTAACTTACAAGAACCTAAAGCCTGCTCTGCGGCTTGGTGAATACATTCTTTAATGTGTTCATATTCTTTTTCTATTGGCCTGTGTTTTACTAATAGCTTAGCTTCAAGTCTTTTTCTGTAAAGATATGCTGTAATTTCATCAAGGAGACTGCTTAAATTGTATTTGGTAGATTTCATGACAAATCCATCTTTATCTTCTTTATCCGTGCTATTTGAAGTAAATGGAATGTATATTTTAGCAATTACCAAACAATGATCGCTACATTGGGCTCCACGTTTCACTCTAACATCTTGTATTTTGAGTGAAGTTTTTGCTTGGTAATACAGAAGTCTATTATAGATTTTAATTTTTTTTATGTTGGTACCAGGTGTATTTATGAATATCCTTATGTTGGAAGAAAGTGTTATTAATTTTCATTTCATACTCTTCACAAATATTAATAAGTCTTTTTCCATTCTCATTGCGAGTTTCCTCTCCATATTGACTCACAACGTTACTGTTCTTGTCCCTCCCAACTCTTCCGTTAAAATCCCCAGCAAATATTATTTCATGGGACTTGGGAATACTGTCTAGGGTTTCTTTGACTATTATTTCAAAATCATCTTTCCTAGCTACTGGGGCATCTTCATTCAAATTATGTATTCCTACGACACATGTGTATTTTCCTCTGATTCTTAACACTACTTTAATAAGACGTTCGTTTATACATTCCCAACTTTTTATACATTTACCGAATCTTTCACTAATAACAATAGAAATTCCAGATTTATTTTTAAATAATTTATGATTAATTTGCAGGGCTGTAATGAAAAACATCGAAGCCATCATTTTAAATGCCAAATTTCGAGGTGAGAATATATTACTGCCACGGATCCCTATTATACCCACGGATGTGCCAATCCAATTTAAACGTCTTCAGTTTCCGTTAAGATTGGCATTTGCGATGACTACCAATAAGTTTCAAGGCCAAACGATGTCTGTTTGTGGCTTATTTTTTAATACACCATGTTTTTCACACGGTCAATTATACGTGGCATGCTCTTGAGTGGGCGAACCATCCAGTTTATTTGTGTTAGCTAAAGATGGGATAACAAAAAATATTGTACACTCTATTGCGTTGAGGGATTGATATGTTTTTAATAAAATTATTATAATTAGAAATGTATATCATTTCAAAAAATAAATTACAATAAGTTAAAAATATAAATGTTTGGCATTGTGTTATTTTTATATTTCATCATCGTTCACAGCGCTCCATGCCTCTTGAACTCATATTTACCCCATCCTCTAACACTGACAATAAGTTAGTCATTTTTTTCTACTAAAATAATCCTAGGAATAATTTATAAGGCAAAACAACGTGTGCTGCTACCCACTATAACAAAGTCTGATGCTATCCACTATAACACTAAATAGTGACAGCCATAATAGATTTATAATAAAATGACTCTTTGTACAAACACAGATTGAAATTAAGTTTCTTAGTTATAATTTTTTAGACTTGATTAACAATTATTTTTATACAAACATTTTTTCGAATATTAAAAAAGGACATGTGTATTTTGTTGAAAAATACTGCCCTGGACCGCAGTAAGCATCAATAAGTCCGCACTATATATCGGTTTATTCTCCTTAAGTTTCTACAGAAGGCATGGTCTCTTATCAGCAGAGGTTCTTTAAGAAAATGAACGGCAAACAAATGTGTTCAACAATCAGAATCAATATTAGTAGGTTTTCGTTTGGTTGACAATCACAAATGTTTTGCAGAATACATTGCCGGATGTAACCACAAGCAAAATAAGAAATTGCTTTTGACCTCATTCTTAGGGATCCCGCGCCCCAGACAACAGTTTCATAAAACATTAAAAAAAAGTAATAAAAATGTATCCGTAGAGTAATTGTTAATGAAAGTAATCGGTACTAAAAAGTTTGTAATAATTTTTTAAAAATATTTAAGAAATATTAAATTAGTCTAATATTAAGTACTAAATAATTTTTGCGACTGAACGTATAAATTGTTTATGCTTAATTCCACATGTTCTAGGGCAGAAAGTTCAGTTTTGTAGTAAATGTGGAAGATTAGTTTCGAGGCAAGAGGTTCAATAAGACATTGTGATTATGGACCTCGCAGTACTTGAATTCGGGCCTGATGGCATGAATAAACTGATTTTTCTGGCTTTAAAATGTGAAGCCATGAATAGGAATTACTTATACGCTTTTCAAAGGTACTTATTTTAGTGCCAAAACAAAAGCAGTTTTACAGTAATTATTTTAACAAGGTAATGGATAAGGACCATTCGAAAATCCCGCACGGAGTCAAGCGGTCAACTGAGCTAGGACAGTCTGTGAACTTGGTAGTAAATTTACTCTGAGGTGACAAAAGTCATGGGATACCGTACCTTCCTAATATAGTGTCGTACCTCCTCTTGTCTGGCGAAATGCAGCAACTCAATGTGACAATGGTCTCAACATGGAAGTCACCTGCAGAAATATTGAGCCATGCTGCTCTATAGCCGTTCATACTCGAGAACATGTTGCCGGTGCAGGATTTTGTGCATGAACTGGTCTCTCGAATACGTCCCATAAATGTTCGATGGGATTCTTATCGGGTGATCTGGGAGGCCAAATCATTCTCTCGAATTATCCAGAATGTTCTTCAAACCAATCACGAAATGTGGGCCGTTGACATGGCGCATTGACATCCATAAAAATTCCTTCGTTGATTGGGAACATGAAGCCCACGAATTGTCTTCAAGTAGCTGAACATAACCATTTTTAGTCAATAATCGGTTCAGTAGGATCAGATGTCTCGGTCCATTCCATGTAAAAACTCTCCACACAAATGGAGCCATTACCAGCTTGCACAGTGCCTTGTTGGCAATTTGGGTCCATGGCTTCTTGGGGTCTGCGTCACACTCGACCCTACTATCAACACTTACGAACTGAAATCGGGATTCATCTGACTAAGCCACGGTTTTCCAGTTGTCTAGGGTCCAATTGATCGTATCGTCACGAGCCCGGGAGATGCACTGCAGGCGATGTCGTGCATTACACAGTCACTCCAGTCGGTCGTCTGCTGCCATAACCCAATAAAGCCAAATCATGGATGAATACATGTATTCATCCATGGCCAAATTTCGTCGCTGTGTTCCAAAGGATACGTTCGTCTTACGTCCCACATTGATTTCTGCGGTTGTTTCACGCAGTGTTGCTTGTCTGTTAACACTGACAA
Source organism: Acheta domesticus (assembly GCA_031308135.1). NCBI lineage: Eukaryota > Metazoa > Arthropoda > Insecta > Orthoptera > Gryllidae > Acheta > Acheta domesticus. Next base: position 152,426,066 of record JAHLJT010009436.1, on the reverse strand, counting down.
GTCTAGTCCTTGTCTATAGAGGCGTATATGCAAAGGCCGCTGCTCTCGTTCATATGTTAAGGTCGTCGACCGCTGCGTTTACCATGAGAAGAGGTAATACCAGAAATTGCTTAGATAGTAGGCGTATTATCGACACTCTTGACACTGGATCTCGGAATAATGAATTCACTATTTCGGAAATGGACTGTTCCACAAGTCTAGCTCCAACTATCATTCCGCGTTGTGTTAATTTCCTTCGTACGGACATAATCACGTCGGAAACCTTTTCACATGAATCACTTGAGTACAAATGAAAAGCTCTCCCATTGCACTACAATTTTATACTCGATAATCTGCACTATACTTTCGAACGCGATACTTCTGCCAACTGTATAGCACATTGCCATTCCTAGACTTGTCACTTCACTGTAAAATAATGTTATATTTCTGAAATAGCTAACAAAAACTGATCTTTTATGTTTATACTACGGTATAAAGGTTATCTTTATAGATAACATTTCTGTATAATTACATAATTTTAACACTATTGGGATAAAACCATAACAAATTTCCATTGGAGTTGTTATAGTCCACGTGATGGTAGTAACATTGTAATAGAATGGATTGTATTAGAATTTTCCATGATATGTCAATAGTAATATAACTAAGATCAATTAAATAATTTGCTTTTCCTTTGGCCCAATTTTCGTATTTTACACATCATTCTTCGGAACACATGTACTAATAAACAATGCATAATAACTGCATGTCTTGCTATTACAAACTCGAGTAATTCAGAACATTTATCGTTGATATGACTTACCTTAATGTTTTCGCTGTTTTTTGAATAGATTTCTGTAGGTATTTCCTTTAACATATTTCTCCGCAAATCCACACACTGATCATCTTGTTGGCATTCTGTAATCAACCGTTTGAAAATATCCATTTGAGAAAATGTTTAGGGGAGTATCACAAAACCGTTAACAAAAGCATTTACATCGACAGCTGGGCATCTTGAATTCTCATCAGGTCAGTTGCCATGGCGACGAGCTTCGACCTAACGAGAGCAGGCCTGAATTCTCAATATTGTGACTTATTGGACCGTAGTCCTTCAAGGGCTGACGGACGCGCACGCATCCTGACGCATGCTTCCATAATGCAAATCTTTGCCTAGAAATCATTTTTTCAAACCAACTTTTGAATGCTCATTGCGGCTCAACCATTCGAAATATCCACGTAGTTTATTAGACAAAATATGCTTAGAATTGTCTTAAGAGCTTATTTTCGAAGTTTTGACGTTTCCTCCCGAACATCCTGTATAATAGAGTTAAATTCGTGTATTGTACTTATGGACCAGAAATATTTGTTCTGAATTAAAACTAAACTAACTTATAATTGCTTTTGTAATTATGTATTGAATTTGATAAAAATACTGAACAATTAATTCGTGGATATTAAATAAACAATAGTTGTTTGTTCTTCAAATAAAAAATCACAAAATGATCGAGTGCCATTCAGAGGGGTCCAGAACCCTTCCTCCTGAAAGGAGAGAGATCTTTAAGCAAAGATTTTAATTTTGATGTATTACTGGTGGCTCGCAGCAGCAAATGTGCTGTGAAACACAACCATGTAACAGTTTTCCAAAAGTAGCATGCACACTGCTTAAGAATAAATAAAACACTCTCATACAACACTGCAATAAATTCAATATTTTAACAAGAAACAGCCCTCATGAAAAGCAATAACAGAGTATAGTGGTTAAAAAAAAAAAAAAAAAAATGTAGCCGATCCACAATGTAACAAGTGAATAGCAAATATTTGATAGTGGGCACTCTTCCTTGGAAACTTGCTATCACATGACATCCGCAGTATAAACACAATATATGATGTGCATTTTACAGTAAAAATTGGAACAGTTTCACTGTTTTTGAATTTTTCTTGAGTTCCTGGGGATTTAAAAAACTAGACATCCCTCACATTGCTGAGGGGGACATCATTTGCTTTCACTTTCTGCACATATTGGAAATTAGTACTACAGATTAGCAGCCATATTTAAAAGCACCTCTTTAGAATGTGAGCATGTTCCCACTAGCATAGGCTGGGTAGATGTATATGTATTAGATATATCATCGAGTGGTGCTATAACAGCACATACTTGAATGTATTATTTGAAACTTTTGCAATTTTTGAAAATTCAGAGTACAACGGAAATAAGACATGTGCTTTTTCTATAATTGTACTTGGCATTATCTGAGAAAAAAACAGTGGTGCTATGGAATCGCACAGACTTCCCCGTATTAGTTTTTTATTTCTTTAAGTCTCGGCTAGCAATTCGAACTTACCACAAGCCATCTATCGCCACCCGAAGTACATTTTGTTGAAATTTTCTTAATTTTTTGATTTCCTAGGACAGAAATATTATTTTAAGAATGTTAAAGAACAGTAAAACCTTGTCTTACATGGCAATTTTCTTTGAAAAATTTGGAGCTGTTTCTATGAAAATTGCGTTTATGGAGTTTGCGCAAATTGTGTTTTACGAAAAACGTCCTTTGAAGTCCTTTCAAGCACTTGTGTATATTAACAATGTGAGAGATCTTTTCAAAAAATTACATTTGTGTATTAATAATAATAATAATATATTTATTTGTCACATAAATACAGCATAAGCCATGTGTGACAAGTCAGCATATGTACATAATAATAAAATGTACAATATAGATATTTCTAAGTATTAAATACAGAAAAGAATATTAAGATTGAAATACTATTCTAATAAAAAAAAAGAAAGGAAAAAAAAAAGAAAAGAAAAAGAAAATAAATAAATAAGTAGTCGTCTTCTTATGAGTTGATGCCTGGGCTGGGTCCATCCCTTACATTCAACAGTCAGTTTGGGGGTTTCGAACCATGCAACAGAGTATATAAAAATGATTAGTACTGGTTTACATTTGGGTAGATACATGTTTATGATGTATATATTCTTTTGTACTGTAGAATGTATGGTTTAACAGGAAAGCTTTCAGTTTATTTTTGAATGTGTGTACAGAGTTTAAGCTTTTAAATTCACTAGGGAGTTTGTTGTATAAAATAATGCCTTCTATAAGGGTACTTTTTTAAAAGAGTGAAGTTTCTCTGTGTGGGACATGCAGGTTTCTTTTTTGTCTAGTATCATAGTTATGAATTTCTGCGTTTAGAGTAACAGAGTCCTTGTTTTCTAAAAGTGCCTTCTTTGTGAAGATTAATATTTCTAAAATGTACACGCATGTTCCCCAGAATATGATTCCTTATTAAAAAACAACAACAACAACAACACATAATATCCCACAATTAACTTTACACCATATTAAAGAGTCCAAATAGCACTTTACATTTCAGAAGTTTGAGGAGAAAATTTTGAGCCATTTATGAGAAAATGGCGTTTAGAGCGTTTCTGAAAATGCAGAATTTTAATCTAGTTTGCAAAGAAAATGATTGAGTTTTCAAGAAACTTTATAGGATATTATTTAAAGCATATGTACTCATAAATATAATAATGTGAACAAATCACCATTAAGGTAAATATTAATGACATGAGAGACAAGTCAAAAAAATTACATTTTTGTAATTTTTGAAAAAACAAAAGAACAGAGCAAACTGATGTTTACATCAACTCATAGTACATTTAGTACTCATATAGAGTACATTACCACACTATCCCTACCAAAAGTTTAAAGAAAGATTTGAAGACATTTTTGAGAAAATCTTGTTTTTGTAATTTTTTAAAATTGCACATATTTCACGCAATGTTGCATGAAAAATACTAAAATTTTCAAAACAATGTACATGACCTTAATGAAAGAATTTCACTATGGAGAACACATTTTATTTGAAGGAAAATCTATCTTCAATTTCGTAGTCGTAGGAAGATGTTGAAAAAATTTTGAAAATATCTGGGGGCTTTATGTAAAGTACCTCCAAATTTTGAAGAAAGTTTCTCAAAATTGTGGCATCTTGAGTGGAACCAAATTGCCCAGGGAATATCCATTTTGGAAGAAATCGTACATATGGTTTAGGCACTAGTGGTGTTCACAGACTGACAGACGTTTTGGAAGAGAGAGAGGAGAGAGAGAGGAGAGGGGGGAGAGAGGGGGGGAAGAGAGGGAGGGAGGGAGGGAGGGAGGGAGAGGGAGAGAAACATTTTCGGTACCAGGGACCTCAAAATGTATATTTCCATTGAAATCTCGAAATCGATTTTCTGCAGCATTCCCTATGCTTGCTTCCCTATGCCCTATGCAACTTTCCCTATGCTACGTGTATTACTCTGCATTACGTATGTATATGGGAAAGTAAAAATAAAGAAAAGGCATTTTAGTAATTTTTGTGAAAAATCTTTACATGCCATGTGTATTACTCCACATATACGTATGTATATCGGAAAGTAAAAATAAAGAAAAAAAATTTGAGTGTTTTTTTGTGAAAAATCTTTTCATGCAAAATTACACATATAAAAAAAATTGTACACAACCTCTTTTCGAAAATCTAATTTTGAAGAACAGATTTCATAAACAAAGAAACCTCTATTTTCAATTTAGTAGTTGTAGGAAGATGCTGAAAAAATGTTTATATTTTAGAGAGTTCAACAAAAGTCAGACCGGCACCATTTTATACAAGTACTTTGCTCAATTTGACAAAAAATATTTGGAGTCATTCTTGAGAAAATTTTGAAAATGTTCTTGTAGCTTCATGTAAAAAGTACCTGCAAAATCAGAATGTGTTTCAAATTCGAGGGCCATGACACCAGGAAAATCAATTGTGGAATTTAAATTTTGGTTTTCCCTAAGGTTCAGCCACTAGCTTTGTTAGCAGACAGCTGGACAGACACATTGACAGACATTTGGCCATAGACAAATTTTTGGAATTACACAAAAAATAAATTCTGATTACACATTTTAGAGGAAGTTATTTACTAAATATTGGTGCAAGAATTATCTACTTTTTGGAAATAGGGATCTACAAAACACGTTTTTGTCAAAAAATTGCTTTTTCTTTTTGCTGCAGCACTATAAAGACTTTCTCTACACTATGTAAGTAGCACGCAAGAAAGTTAAAATTTGTAAGGAAATTGAATACTTTTACAAACCACTAGTTGAACTACTAATCACCATTTTTTAAATTTTGATTGTTTGTATACATTGCCCACACAACACTAAAAATTATAATAATGAAAGTTGATGCAGACAGTAACAATTAAAATATTCTCTTTAGTTTCTCCAAAGAAGAATTCCACATCAATAAATAAAAAAAATAAACACTTCTGACAATGAATATCCCAAGACTACATATAGAAGATAATTAACAATTAATAATTTTCAAAATAAAAGCAGTATTGGTAAAAAAATCTGTAGTTTCATTTTTGCTATTTAGTTGCACATGATACCAGATCCAAGTACAGAAATTTCTGTCAGCCATTTTGTTGCCTTCCTCATTATGAACAAATTGAAGTTTCAGGTATCCACTAATGAATGAAGATTTTCTTTTGTTGTTCATAATACATAGGGAATTCAAACCACACCCTTTTTGTAAATATCACATGCTTTCAAAAATATATCATTTTTTCCCACATATGTGTAGTGCTCATTGGACAGGGAAATTTAGTAACTGCACTGCAGTGATCTAGTCTGGAAAAATGATGAGGGAATGTTACAAACTAATAAAAGTACCAGATTTCAATATAATTCCATAGGTTCTCTAATTGCTCTTATTTTTGCTGTTTTGAATTAGCAAGGAAAGATTGGGAACCTTGAACCTCAAAATGATAAAAAACAATTTTAACTAAATATTACAGAAACGGTTGGAAATTTTCTTTAAAAGTAAAATTTATTTTGTTGCTTTCAATTTACTAATCTAACTGCACTTTTTTTTCTTTTATTGATCATCTCAAGATTTTGGCAGATTGACAAATACATTGTTTTCCACATTCTAATCTTGTTGAATTTCTCACACTTTCCTGTGGTAGCTGCATATAATGTTCTTTCATTTCTTTGTAGTTCACTATTTTGCAAGATCTCTTTGATATTCACAGATATGAGAAAGCCAACCAGTCAAGCATCTCACAAGCAAGATGCATTACATTTGAAAAATAAAATTAAAAAATGTAATTACCAATTCAGCATATACCGTATTTACCCGAATACAAAACTAGTATTTTCCTAAATAACACTAGTGAACATTCCAAGGTTAAGTCCACAGATTACGATTATATTTACAGATAAATATGTTTTAATGGTCCAGTAAAAGAGAATCTCAACAGATGGCATTGAAGAATTTGAAATGCTACGTGAAAATAAAGTGTTGCCAAGATTTTGTTACAGGATTCACTGAATGTGTTTGGGTCCTCAGTTTTGGTCACCATCCTCACACCATTGTTTGAATTGGCAAGTTCGAATCTGCTTTTTACAAGTGATGGAAATGAAAAAATTAATATTAATAGAAGTAAACATTCTAAATCCAACCACAGGTAGGATAATGAGAGAAAAAAAAGTTGGTGGTTGTTAAAGACTCAAAGAGGCCAAAGACACACTTCAGGAAGAAAATCAGACAACACAGAAGGGAATGTTCTTAGGTGGTGTCAGAAAAAAACTCAGAAGCCAAATTCAAAGCAGAAAACTTTCTTTAAAAAGTCATGAGTGACCAGAAAGAAAGTGTGGAGAGCGAAAAAGCCAGAGTGGCTGGAGAACCAAAAAGAAAGAAATACTGATACACATGAAGATGAAGTTTGTCATAAGTTTGTTATTGACAAAAATGATGACGATAATGATTTAATGGAACAAGAGTATATTGATAGCTCAGGCAACATGTTTCAACACTGAAGTAGTTTCTAGTCGATTACAAAATTTGCAATTTTATTTTGACTAAATATTAAGAATTAGTTTTAAAAAAAATCTCAGGATGTCTCTTCAAAAACAGGTTTGTCTTACAATCGAGTAAATATGGTATTTTCTAAAATAAATTTGTATCCAATAAAAGGTTTGTCTTGACAAGTGTAAAAAAAACAAAATTAGTCTTCTCTGCTTTTCTGATTAATATCTTCATTGTTTAACTATCAATTTTAGGAAGCTCCTTTCTCATTTTATTGGGACATGTACAAACAACTCAACTGCATATAAAATATCAATAAATTCCACAACAAATATCGCCATTTAATTTCTCAATGGAAGATCATAATTTCTCAACAGGCACTTGAAAAAATACAGCAAATGAAAAATCAATATACAAAAGAGAATCCAAGAAAACAAATATTCCTTTTCAATTGTCTCCTTACACAAATCCTTGAAATAGATGTTTACATTTATTTCAACGTACAGTCTAGTTAACCAACATTTTCCTGTGGGAATTTAGCACTCTTGAGTCAACCTGGTATCTAAATACCATAATTGGACATTTCCTCAAAGCAGCCCTCTTACCTCACCTGATGAACATATTCCTATTTGGGCCACGTGGAATCAGTTTACAGGGTATTTTTGTCACTTGGTTGCTCATGACTAGCCAACACACATGAACCCAAGTCTCCTAGAGACACTTTCCATACTATACAAAACGTAAAAACTCCACAACAGTAACAAAGTATGAGTGGAATGCATCCATAATGCACTTATTACGACAATAAAAATGGGACTTCCTGAAGGAACAATTATTTCCTCTTTTCTTGCTCTGCATCTTCACTTGAATGTGCACATGATAAGTATAGTATGTCTACAATGAATATATATATATTCCAACAAGCATGAGTCTTATGAAAATATATAGTGTCAATATTTGTGATGGGTGTTTTTGAGAAAATTTGGAAATAAAAAAATTGCTAAAAATTCCCCCAAGTTGGACTGGGTGAAACAAAAAATATTGGACCAGGATGAAAGTATCACATAAGTGAGAATTAAATACAGTATCAATCATGTGTCTTCGAGCAAAAATTCATTAAGAGTCTCTTTCACACTTTTACACCATTGGCCTACAAAAAGGCAGCATTTTTCAATATTCCAGTGCTCCTTGAAAGTCGTATTCTTCACCAAATATGTCACTGATTAAGGCTTGTAATACAAGCTATACAGATCATGTTAGCACAATTTCTATCCAAAATAAACCACTCCAAATCTCTGGTTGAGATTTTTGATAACAACACTGATTCAGATAAATCCCATCATGAACTACAGGTGTCACAACAGAGAGAAAATGATAAAACAAGTTCAAAATATGTTAGATAATGCCATAGCACAATGAAATCACAGCATATATGTTATACATTAATGGAACAAGTCAACTCGAAGTAATGCACTTTGTCTGTGAACAGGTACTAGACATATTCTCCTATCTTTCATCTTGTCCACAATAGTCTTCAACAACATTCACAAGTACTTGGTCAGAATAAAGAGTAAACATTATGAAGCATTTACAGCTGATGAAGGATTAGCAGTAGTAGCAGCAGCAGGAAGTGCTGCTGAGGAATTAGCAGCAATCGATGCATTAGGATCTTCTACTTTCCGAATCTTTTTGATTTTCTTCCACTCCCCTGTGTTATAGTTCATCTGGAAATGAGTCTCCACAGTGGTGGTAATTTGAGTATCATCTGGTTGCAGAACATGCTCTTGGTTTTCACTTAATTTGATAGTTACAATATTGCCAAGATGTGGGCAAGGATTATCTGAAAATATGGTATTTCATTTTATTGTAGTTCAGATTTACTTTTGTAATTATTAGAAAACAACATTACATTCAATTCAAATTTTTGCTGAGAACTTACTCCTAGGGCCGGTTGCATAAAGCTTTCCATACGGGTTCCATAGCAATGGGTTCTACAAAATGTATAGGCTCCACAGGCCGTTCACTGTTGCATAAAGCAAATGTATGGAATCTATAACTATAGGTCCTATAAGTACATCAAAATGCCACCATTAGATAGCGACACAGTCGATATTTGAATAGTGCGTATTCTGTGTTTCGTTTTGCACGTTCTTAGTGTGTGCTGAGCTCTGTTGAGGTGGTTTTGGCGGAGTGTTGGTTTGTCTCTATACGTTCTCAGTAGCAATTTTGTATTATTGCATTATATTCATTCATACATATATTAGTTTACTTTTTATTTAATCCTTATTTAAGTACAGTTTATTAAATAATAAACTGTACTTAAATAAGAATTAAATAAAAAGTAAAATAATGTCTGTATGAATAATATTCACTAAAATTCAACACTCAAAAATACACCAAAAACGCACCCTACACACCAAATAAAACTCTTAACAAAATATTATATCACAACACGGACGCCACAAACCACCAATAACCTCAAACACTAGTAAACAGATGCTTGCAGCAGTGCGCAGTGTCGCCATGTTGCTTATTTGTAGATTCTATAAGCATTTGTAGACATGTCTCAGGACCTATAAGATATAGAACATTTTGTAGGTTCCATAAGTCGTATTGGTCGTTTCAGAAACTCGTTTTGCCGCTGTAGACTATTTTATAGAATCAATAAGCTTATGGATTCCATATCGAACGTTTATGCAACCGGCCCCTACTCTTGTAATAATTAAAGAATAGATGAATGAAAAATATTTTCATGAATGTTTGTAAATGAAAATAAAATACTTGAAGAATAAGGAATATAGAAATGATAATACCTCTTGAGCCTGCCATAAAGCCAAGTATAAGAGCTTTCTCAGGTCTTGTAACCTTGTTGGCAGAACGGAACATTTCTTGTGCTTCCAGCATTTGTTCACGCTTATGAAAAAGAAATAAATATAACAATCAGACCACTTCTAGCACACATACAATTTGAAAAAGCTGAAGAGTAACTAACATTCCAAGTTCCAATTTTATCCCGATCTTTTTCATCACATTACCATCATCCAAGTCCCCTCACAATAATTCCTCACATGTTCAAGAATTCAAGTTTCAAACAACAATAATAAATATTCAATACACTACTACCATTCTCTTCAAATATCAAGAACCACTACAACAATAAGCTTTACAGTGAAATCTCATAGCAGGCTTGGAGGAGCAAAAATTTGTGAGTGTTGTAAATGAAAATAACGTTTGATCCAGCAACTTTCCATTTGTCATTTTCATATTTCTCTCTTTACAATACAATTATACAGAACGGAAACTAATTTTCACTTATATAAAATGCAAATACGCATAAAACAAACCAATTTTATTGCAAATTATAACTGAATAAAATCAAAAGTACATGCAAATAAAACAAAAACACTACAAATAATTCAAATTAAAAAAAAGGGGGGGGTTCAAATTCAAAGAAATGGATGGTAACATTCATTATCTTTCATTTTGTTGGAAAGAAGAAACTGAGTGAAATAACTAATATTTAATTAAAACCGTTTTTCTCTAATATCTAATACACGCACACACACACACACACACATACACAAATTGATGGCAACTAAATCCTTTATAAAGGTTTCTCAACAGAAGTTAAAGAACTACCTAACAAAAAACATACTTGACACACAAAGTATCAATTCACTCTCTCAAAATTAATTCCTTAGAGAAATATACCCAAAACTTTCAAAGAGAAATTACTCACAGTGAGAGAAAGACCCTTGCGTTGCAGAGCACCTCCACTCTGTCCCGCAGCTGGCACAACAGACTGGATGCGAATCTGTGTTAACTGAGGCCTAACTTGAATAACTTGTTTTGTGGCACCAACAGTTTTTGTGGCAACAGTGGTTGGTTGCACTTTACTGGTACCTGCTGGTGAAGTAACTACTGATGCTGTACTTGTCTCAGGCGCAGATGGAGCTTCATTTTGGGCTGCAGTTCCAGCAACATTCTACATCAAACACAGAAGTTATTAATTTTTAGAAGCACCTCAAATATTCTCCAAATTTATAAACTGTAAGAGAATGAAAAGAAATATGAATAAAGATAGTAATTTTTTTATTTCCCACATGAAGCAATCATACCTGTGTATTATTCGTAGCAGCAGCTCCACTGTTGCTGATACTTGGAACTGAAGGAGAAGATAAACCAGGATTGTCTGCAGTTTGCGCAGGCGTTTCTGCAGCTGATGTAGAGGGTGTAGCTAAAACAGCATGTAATCAATATTTTTTATTGCTGCATCGGATTCAATATCTTCACAAACTGTATTATTCGATACAATCACAAGTGCACAAACTAAAGATTATGAAGAAAAATGCTAGATTACTTAGTGCAAATTTGTGTTTAAAATTAAAAATCGTGCTCACTATATTAGGATAAATTTAACATCCATGCAAACCCTGTATTGTGGCCATTCTCAAATATTCAGTATCACTTGTTTACTCTCTACCACACTTATGGCAGCTCCCATTGGTAGCAATATGTTATAATTTTTTAAAATTTCGTATGACAATTTTTAAAATCTATATTCAATCAAGTTTCCCCTGCTCCCATAATCAAACTAAATTCATTCCAGGTTTATGTGCATTTCTGAATTTGTTGATAAGACTGCCAAACACAAAACATTTAGCAAGCAAATGACCAAGTCAAATAAGTATAAACATCTTTTGTTAAATGCACCTGTGCATTTATCATTGCAATTATGCAGATGTTTTAATTTGATAATCAACATTTGATTTTAAATTAATTTCTAATTCAATGATTAAACATAAGATTTGTTACAACACACACGTTTCCAGACTTCTGAAAAAGTGTCACTCTAACAAGGAGACTGGGCATGGGTCATGTCTTCTACAACAAATGCTCCAGGTCCAAAAATAGCAAAATCTTATGTTTAAACTATTTTATCCAAGAAATAACAAGTACCAAGTAGAGATGGCTCTTTCAATTAATTGTAATCAATTATTATCAAAAAAATAACATTTCGATTAATTGGTTGAAAAGTAACAATTAATCGATTAATTGGAATAAACAATCCTATATAGATGAGAGAAACTTGAGGGCAGTTTTTGGTAATGTAAAGGTGGATAAAAACAAATAATGTAAGGGTAGATTGTCCAAATTGCCCTTTCTACCCATTATCTACGGATGCTGAAGCTTTAAATGTTGAAATGTATTTGAAATTTTTTTCACCCCCCCCCTCTTTTACATGCTATTCAGTGTTTACACTTCAATAAATCAATCGTAAGTATAGTAACACTCTCCCATGCCTTCCTATTTCCTGAAGTCATCAGAATTTAGTTCATAGGCTATTAAATAAACCATGTACTCACTGTTATTGAAAGTCACACATGAATAAAACAATGGAAATCAACCAGAGCACAGATTTTAAAAAATCTGACAATGAGAAAAAACAGTCAATTGGAGTAGGATCAAAAGTGAATAGGAAGCGAACTCTTTCTTTTCTCTAGTTCTGTATCCTCTGACACTTTCTGTAGAAGGTTGAAGCAAACTGGCTGCATGCAATCAATGCATCAAGAATGCAAATTTGGGATTCAATCCAATATGATTAAGAGTTCAAAAGTCAAAAGCAAATTGGAGACACTTTTTGAAAACTCCCAGATTATTCAAAAAACAAACACCTTTTATGGGGCTTAGGACAAGGCACTCCGAAAGGATCTTTCTCTGCTGACAGTTTAGTGAATAACTTTTTGCTCGAAAAAAATTCACATTTATATTTGTAACAATATTTCTCACTACCATGGCAATGTCATAATAATCACTGTATCATCAACTTGAACTGCAGGATGTTAGGTCTTTTGCCTGTTCCTGATTGCATAGTAGACCTGGAGGTTTTAGAGAGTGTAGGCTTCCGCAAACAGTCAGTAGCTACTTCGTTGTCCTGAGCACAGATGCCAATGTTTTGGCCAGGGCATTTTGCTGTGAGGAATGGCAGCTGAAACATTGGCACTTGTGACTATATTAATATTACTAGGGACATTTGATAATTAGAGACAAATTGGTCTGGAGAAATAAACGTTTATTTTTGCAAACCAGGACTTTTCCTACTTTTCAATATAATCCCCACCAACATTTATGAACTTGTCCCAACAGGTTACTAGCTATTTTATACCGGCCGCAAAGAACTCTATCTTAGTGTTTAAACCACTTTCCCAAAAAATGTTTGACGTCCTTGTTATCCTGGAACATCCCACGTAATGCCTCCTTCATTGGACCAAACAAATGGAAATCTGATGGTGCTAAATCGGAGTTGTAACCCGGGCCCCAACCCATTTTGCCGATGTTTCACGGGCCAGTCAGGCAGTGTGGGGACGTGCGTTGTCTTGCTGGAGAATGACACCTCACCTCTGAGACCCACGACGTTTCTCACTCACGGCTGGATTCACCTTGTTCAAAAGCATATCAAAGTAGTGTATGCCGTTTATTGTACGCGGTTCTTTGCGATAATCCGCAAAAAAAAAACAACTTACAGCGTCCCAAAACCCCGTCGACACCTTTCCTGCTGATGCTGCCAGAACGGTGTTCGTCAGTTACTTTGTCTCGATCTCTTTTGATTTGTTCTAACCACTTGTAAAAATGTACGCGGTTCATACAACTTTCACCATAAACTTCAATCATTCTAGAGTATATATTGGCTGGTTTTTCACCCTCAGCAAGTAAAAAACTAATCACAGAACGTTGTCCTACCAATGTGACATTTTCAATTGGACTGGCCATCGTTCAACTTAATTTTGAGGCACGGTGTAAAATATATCTTACACCATGTTTTGCGGTTTTGAACACAACACTGATCCTCCAGGTGGTCAGTGCTCATCCCAGTGATGCCAACTTAAAAATCCTAAAATTACCCAACTTGCCTTACCAACTGTTTTTTCTCCACGCCAATTTCTCTTTAGTGAATGGCCCTCGTATATTAATAAAAAAAATTATATCTGAATATACACATTTAAATTTTTGTATAATTTTCTCATATATATTTACAAAACTGCTTTTTCGAACAAACGTCCATAAATATTTGTAGTGGTTCTCAAATCTTCCTGGTGTGTCAGCTCACTCACAAGTATCAATACAAAAGTGTGTTTTTGATTCTGAAAGTGATTTTTTAAAACGAAGTGCGCACTAACATATCTCGTAATTATTGTTACGTTTTTTCTTCACAAATCATTTCAGTTTCTTGGGTTTACTTTTGAGAACTAGCAAACTCAATTACTTCTGATCTTGCACTATCCAACATGTACCTGAATATTTTAGTAAATACTACTTTTTGAAATACCTTGCAAAAACATTCCTTTTAACAGCCGAGGAAATCAGTAGTCACATATTTAGTACATGTAAGGCTCACTATATGCATCTTTGCTCTTCCGATTCATCAACTAGAATTCTTGAACTGAATTCCAGATGTGAATCACGACTAGCACTCGAATTCGCAAGCAAATGCATACTTTTCCCCCTAATTGTTACTTGGAAAACAATTATATATTTTTATGTGTCAGAAAACCATTTGAGAGCTAAAGCTGAAAAGTCTGGGGCAGTGTTCTTGCGGGGTAATGGAAGTGTGATAGTCACCAATGGTCACTTGCAACGGCAAATTTACCGCTTACACTTGTGAAAAAATGTCTCATATTAGTGCATTAACTATCGTAATTTTCTACAATAGTTGATTGACAGGTGTAAATGTCATTAATTGTAACAAAGGTATTAGTAGATGCTTATTTACTTTCACAACTACAGTCACTCTCAAATATTCGTCCAATTATATTTGTTGATAATTTTTATTTTATCTCAATAAATTTAATAATGCAATAAAACACAAGCCAAAGTCATCTCTTGAAACTAAAATAAAGCACACCTTGAAACTAAAATAATGCATTCAATTTTAATCAAATGCAAAAAAATTAACCTTTTGTTATAATTTTACAAAAAACAATAACTTTAAGAGACACTCAAAAATATTTGGCCACCTAACACAAATTAGCACAAAAAAAAACTTTTCCCCTCACATATTTACAATACAAAATTAAAAGTTCAGTATTTTGTAGAGGTTTCTTTACTTTTTATCCCCTCTTTGAATCGCCTGGGCATACTGCTGATAATATTCTTCAAATAAAGTGGGCTTAACTCCTCCCACTCTTCTTTCAGCCGGTCAGTTAAATGTTTTCTGAAGTTGACGGTCTCAGTCTCAA
Organism: Acheta domesticus; assembly: GCA_031308135.1. Lineage (NCBI taxonomy): Eukaryota > Metazoa > Arthropoda > Insecta > Orthoptera > Gryllidae > Acheta > Acheta domesticus. The sequence goes on along the minus strand of JAHLJT010009436.1, from coordinate 152,411,016 downwards.
CATTCCCTTCAATTTACCCAATAAGTTGGGGTTAACAATCTCTGTTCCATCAATGGGGTTAAGGCAGTGGTGTGCGGTGATAATTTTAGTCGGGGAAGCACTTTTAAAGTCCAATGTATAAAAAAAGTAAAACAGATAAAGATGATATGAATTTTCACAAAATGTTAATATTAACACGGGGGGGGGGGGGGGGGGGTCGCATCTTGCATACGAACGTAACTGGTCGCCTGGGAGAAAACAGATCACACGGAAAATTTCGTTGCCTAAATGCCTTCTAACATTATAAACAAATATAATTCGGTATTTATGTGACTTATAACTTAATAATTTTAAATAACAACGTACTTGATAAATAAGGTTAACACAAATTTACAAAATCCATCAATGCATTAAAGCATATTTTTTTCTTTCATAAAATGAAAATTATGTGCATAAACTTTAATATATGGTGAATGTTGATTTGAAAATGTATCCACGGAGTTCAGTAATAATGTTTATTACAATCTTTACAAACAATGGATGTGATGTCTGTTCTGTTTTCTTGCACTTTTCATATTCTCTGGATGCTCTGTGGTTTAAATTCCTCAGACAAATTTCACATCTTGGTTCTCTTTCTTGCAACTTGTGTTTATGCTTGTTCTTGCTCTGAATGCAAACATTATATTCTTTTAGGTATCAGTTCATGCAACAATCCTAGTAGAATTTATCTCTTAATAGACCAAGGGCGAATATGATCCAAACTTCCATCTGCAATTCTTATGTGTGGTGATTCCTCGAAATATCAGTAGTGTTTTATTCTCCTGAAAGTTGATCGTGCCTACTTCAAATGTATCACCGGCAACGGAGTTTATCATATGGGTTCTGTGGGCATTGCACAAAGCTGATCAGCTCTGTTTGTTAACGCGGGTTGACCCGGTTTTTCCTCGCTGTACTGTGCAGAATGAGTCTGCCAATGCATTCCCTTCCCGCAAGGGAGAACTGCAGAACAGTATGCAAAGAATTAGTTTGTTTAGAATACTTTCTTTAACTTAATATAAATGTTCCGGTATTATTAGGTACTTGATACTTTCATTGTATTACCATGCAGTTAGCACATACATCAAAACACTCTTGAAACGTCAAAATAATAAATTCTTTTGAATTTGAAATTGCTACCAGTCGATCACAACCTAACTTTTCACGAGGGATGACGAAATCAAACGCCTGCACTCTCCAAGAACTAAGCTTCACCGATGTCACATGACAAAGCTACACACCGTTTTTAAAACATCGATTGTTACGATTCAACCACACTTAGTTCGGAATCTGAATTGAGTGAACAGTTTTGCTCTGGCCATAAGCAACGAATATTTTCCTTAAACTTTTTGTACGAATAGTGCCAATTGCACTGTTTAACCCGTAGACTCTGTTTGGGGTCTTTTTTGACTCCAGGGACAAATAACATTTGCAACATACTGAAAATTATTCACATAAACTTCTCTTTTTAGATATGCTATTTTCGTCTAGTTTTACGTATGTTGTAATCATTTCAGTTTTCTAAGTTGGTTTCTTTTTTGAAAATAATTCGATTTCTATGTGAGTGAAGTAAAAAATGCCACATTTGACGTCTAAATTACAAGAAAAAATTCCAAAAACATGTCCATTTCCATTTTGTAATATTATGTTGCGGTTTCTGAGAGATAATTTTGTCTATTTGTCTATTACAATTTTGTATCCCTGTTTCAAAGATTCTCATGCTAACAGAAAGTAATGAAGATATGCTAGTATTTTTTTCTGGAAATAACAGTTTTATTTGTTATTTAGTACAATATAGTAAAAAGAGCAAATAAATACCATTGTTCTCTCAATTAATAATTCCAAATAACATTTCCGCATCGAATACTTGTAAATTATGGTGTAAAATGTTTGGGGTCAAAAAAAGACCCCAGAGTGAACATAAGTATTTGAGAAACAGAGTTGAAGGGTTAAGATGATGTTAAGTTGATTTGGAGGTATTCTTTTGTTTTTTTAAAAAATTACACAAATGTAATTTTGTGTGTATCTCTCACACCATTAATGTGCACATTTCCAGCGATCCGTATACACTATTGCAAAGGAGTTAGAACTTTCATTATCTCTAACATTTGATGATTATGTCAATATTGATGCTGAGACTGAAAGAAGTTGCTGGCTCTCAGAGATTGACACTGTTGAATCTTTGACATCATAAGAAAATAATGAAAAGGAGGAAGAAGTAGAAGAAGAAAAGATTGAAACAATCTTCAACAGAGGCAAATCAGCAGCTTGAGAAGTTAAAAAGTATATTGTTGATGTTGGACAACCTCCTACATGATGGAATAAGCAATTTTTAAATTTTGGTATCAGTGATTTAGAATTTGCTTGTTCTTTAATTTGATAAGAAAATTTCCAAAGAAAACTAGAAATTGTGGCCTTAAAATAGAAAATAAAAAACCTATGAGACCTTTACAATTTATTAATCTCGTACGTGGTAAGGGGTCATCCGTTAATTACATAACACTAAAGAGGGAGGGAGGGGGTCCGAAGCAGCGTTAAGCTGTGTTACATGGTGATAGGGAAGGGGGGGAGGGGGTATTGAAAATACTGTACTTGAAATTTGCATTGTGTAATTTATGGACGGTCCCCAAGAGCCACATGGGAGGTTTTTGTTAGGTACTTTCAGAAAAGTATACAACAAATAAATACTTAATACTGTTATGTAAAAAGTGTAGAATACCTAAACTTAGCCAAGTGTACATTATTTTTCATGTACAATACAACAATACTACTACTACTAATAATAATTTATCCTGTAGTGTAAATTTCCCATTTGAATCCCTCTTCAGCCTACCTGCAAGTGAAGCAGCATCTGATGGCACTGAGGGTGTGCTTGGAATGGGATTGTACAGGGGTGTGGGGGCTGCTGGAGTTGGGGGATTGGAAGCGGTGAGACCTGCAGCATAGTCTGGAGTGGAAGGCACAGCTGCAGCCCCTGCTGCTGTGCCCTGCTGTGGCTGCTGCTGAGACGTCTGGTTCTGTTGGGCCTGGGCCTGCTGTGCCAGAGCAACTTCTGTTGCCTTCTTGGCCTCTTCCATTTCTGCAACACCACAAATCATCTCAATAATAATAATAATAATAATAATAATAATAATAATAATAATGATAAATGAAAAACCAACAAACAGAAAGAACGTCAAACTTAATCTAAAGAACTTCCAACATTCCTTGAACTTAAATTGTTTAGTATGATTTACAATAAATTTCATCTTTGATATCTTTTTTTAAAAATCAGCAGCTATCCTTAGGTCACATCAAGGGTTCTAATAATTTTGATAGCAAAAGAGACGTTTCATAAATTCATTGACTTAAACTGGAAAATTGATATTTGAACTAAGTAAGTTCTAGTTCTTATAACCAAACCCATGCTTGTTAATGAACATGATTGTTTCACAAAAAACATTTTCTCCTTCATTCTTTGGGACAATAACAATACTTTCCTAAAATATTTTAAAATTATTTTTGAATAGAAAAGAGAACTGGAATCTAAGAACTTACCAAGCATTCTTTTCCTCTTCTTTGCTTGGGCATACCCTAGAGGTTGCTCATTTATATCTAAGAGTTTAATGCCACCATCTTTACGGCCAGCTGGAGTACGTGGCAATGTTGGTCGGGCCAAAGAACTCAAAGGAGATGAACGGAAACCTCCCGCAGGAACCCGACTTGGAATCCCTTTTAAAGGAGCTGCACAAAAGAAGAAAATTAGAAACTTACATTACTATCTCCTTTGAAAAAACAAGAAAGTCTGGGTGCAACATAGCTATGAACAAAGATTAACGAAGCCAATAGCAGATGGTAATTTACGGCATGCATGGTTAAAAAAGAATAATACTAAAAAACCACATTTAGGTTAAAATCTAGTTTACATTATTATTTATTTTTACCCAGCCATTGCGATATAAGTAAATTATCTATCTGACATTGCAAATTTATTGAAATAATGCTGAATTATTTAAAAAAAAAAAAAAAGAGGGGAGAGAGAGAGACAGAGAGAGAATGGCTTCAAACAGTAACAGAAACATTTTTACCAAAATCAAAATATGAACATTCACAAATTGCAGGAGGCTTTGAGTGGCTTATCTCATTATTGCCCTACGACCTTCATTTGCAGTATTTACTATCAGAATACAATAAGACAAACAATATGCACTTGAAGATGGTACATTCATAGGATATTTGAAATAAATGAAATTCACAAATTACTATTACATACTTGTGTCAGTCATTTTCCGAGGCATCCCTCGAGAGCGAATTGGAACAGTAGGGGCAGCACTTTTCTTTAGATTGTTTTGGGCATCAGCTGATTTCTGCAACAACTCTGCCCTCAAGGCAGCTGATTTGGGCTTCCTCTTCAGTGTAAAATGTTTTGTTGGAGCTGGCTGTTGACCAACCACACTCACTAGGGCAGACTTATTTAAGTAATGACATTCTAAAGGCAGCATTCCTAAATCGTTTTGCTTCTTCACTAGAAGAAAAAGGAAAAAATAAATAAATAAATACAAAAGGATCACAATCGTAAATGAAAGTGTAAAGATGCTAGAAACCAGCTTGGAAAAAAACTAATAACTTAACGCACTCATATCATCCTTTGCACTAGCCTTCGCTTCAGATTACCTTCTTTCTGCAGTACTTAAATTTAAGAAATATGGAAGTACTAGGGACGAGATCACTAAATTTCAATGCAATGCCAGGTTTCACCATAAATAGAAATACGTTTCATATATTCCACTTGAACTCCATTTTCAGTCACTCAAGTACTGTGTGTGGACCCGACACACATCTCTGAGACACCAAACAACAGTAAGGTCGTTCTCAGTCATGACATCTGGGAGACATCAAGGGGCAAATGGGTGAACTTTCTCTTGTATTTTCATCCCTCTGGATTTAGAAACGAACCTTTCATTATTAACAATTAAAGGTACCAGGAAATTTTATCACAAGTTGTACACGAAGATAAAGAGGAAGTATAAGGTAGGCGACATCAACACTCTGCCAGAAGAAAAATAAAGCAGATGAAAACTGAATACACAATTTTTTCTCCCAATCACAATTCATTGATTTGGTTTATCATCAGAAATTTGAAAAATAGTGGAACAATTAAATTACTTTTAAAAGAATGACATACATTTCATTGCAATATGCTTGATAATGATACATTTCATTGAAGAATTTTGTTATTTTGAAACTCATCTTGCTTAAGTGCATAAGTATTAAATGCCTTAAGTGTATAAGAATTAAAATATATTTTTATTCTTCAATATTATTAGGTATATTTATATTATCTACCAAACATTTCTTACTTATTACAAAAAAAAACAAACAAAAAGAAACGACATTTTGGAGACAATAATTTTGCAAAATACAGGTGATGTAATCTAGCTAGTTGTCATCAGACATTGCCTTTTGTCCCTCCGACTAGAGACTAGGCGCTGTTAAAATCCTGGGGTTCACAGATGGTCACCCAACCAGGAACTCGCAATGTCTCAAATTGCTGAACCTCCACATACTACATTCACATAACGTTGTTATACAATTTGATTAGTGACAATGACCAAATTTAGTTTTCATAATTATAAATATATTTTTAAATAAGTGTTAACATTCAATTATATTTATCTCCTTAACTGTCAAAACAGCTGTTTCTCTTTCATAGAAAGAAAAGAATTAATGGCTTGAAAAACAGTAATAATCTTGAAATATTTGTAATATGTCAGAATTTTAACAAATAATACAAATCAATAAATATCACATATACAATATGAAATGTCTAAATTCAGCTGACATGCTGGCTCTTTTATTTCTTTTTATTCTTTAAGAAAAACATATTTTAATTTAATGCAGTAATTCCCAAACTTAGATTAGAGTTTACTTGCAACCTTCCAACTTACTTTCACAGTTCACAGTAATTCTATTGTGTGTTTATCAATGGACATATGATAGCAATAAATTCAGCCCTGATGTTCACAACTGTACGGAAAAGTTTCATGAGATCTTAAACAAGAAAATATAAAAATTTTTACTAGTAAATGGGACTAGACTGAAGTCTAGAACGAACATGGTACAACTTAAGGAAGTCGTTTAAACTGGCACTTCACACCACTCCGGTGAGGGAGAAATCCACTGGGGAAGGGAGGAGGGGTGATTGAGGGGTGGGTTCACGAGGGGAATCTTTTGGTGCGTAGAAAATAGTAATTATGCATTGGATAGACTCAAGAATGTTTTATATTAAAGCAAGGGCTGAAGGCTCAAGCCTTGTCCTCAACTTCGACACACATAGCGAAGCATCACAATTCCATGCTCTGGAAGAAATTAAGAACACTTACCGACAGTCAACAATTTACATACAGGACACAATTTTACAGCCGCCCCCTCCCCACCTCCACTCCATGCTTCTCTAATGGTGTACCGCATTCTACACTCTAACTGGGGATTATATGCAGATGGTAAATTATTAATATAAATCTCAGTTTACATGAATTATTTTATTTCCCTCACCACTAACCCCTTATTGTACTGAAGTTGTTAAATTTACCGAGTACAAAACAAGAACAAATTTTGTCTTGTCTTGTTAATCCAAATAAAAGTGCCGGATGTAAAGTATACAACTGCTTGTCTAAACAGTGATTCTTTTAGGTTCTCAACTATTTCTTCAGGTCTTCTACTAACTATACAGAAGTCAAATCAAAATTCATGTTTTTTGTACGTCAAATAACACTTCCAAATGTAATTTATACATTTTGTCTTCTCTGTTCCTGATATCAAAAACAAGCACACACTAATATGTTTTAACAAAAATGAAATAAATGATAAATAATCACCTAATTTTCTCAGGTCATTCACCAAATCGGAAAAGATTCGTCTGTTTTCATCAATAGATCCAATTTCAGTATTTAAGGAGCCTGTGGATGGAAAGGTCTTCATGATTTCTGCCAACATAGACACCCACTGCTCACTGTCAACTTGAGCTACTTCCAAAATTTCTTCTAGTTCCACACACCACTGAAATTTAAGAAGTGCAATTACACTTATGATTTCATTTCCTATGTTGTTTTTGACAGTGTTTACACACTAAATCATGAAACGGTTCATAAAATCATTAATAACTACTTGAAATAGCTGCATTCATCACTTCATTAGCACTTTTTGTAACTTTTAGATACAACTTAAAAACTAACTTCCCATTAACAAGCTCTAATAAACATAGGTAAATCTAATTAATAATTCTTTAAAAGAATGGAGTGTAGATTTAGTATTTCATCAATACACGTGAGAAGTATGTATTTTCTACTCTTCCATCCAAATCACATTTTTTGAGAAATAATCTTGAATACAATATCACATAACCCAACTTCTGAAACTGAAGACTTCACTTGACTACTTCATGTAGGAAGTAGAAACTAAAAAAAATGTAGCATATTCAAATAAATCAATTTTTCTCAAAACAATTGTGCATTTTGTTCATTGAAACACATGAAATTAATGGTACTTTCTGCCCCTTTTCATGACAATTATAACATTGTAAATAAATCTCTCACGTTTAGGTAAAGTTCCAAATCGATTCACTCATTTTAAAACGTAATACGTTCTAAAAGACATAAATTGAACGTTTTCTGCAAACCAATAAGCAGACATCTATTTACACAAACTTGTAGTAGTAGCAGAAGTAGCAGCGGCAGTAGACACAATATCACTGAAACACTACACCAACTCCACGAAGACCTTTTCTGGTCTTACAATATTTTCCCCTTCAATGCATTTATAAATAAACAAAACGCTTATATGCTGGGTACACATAAACATACTTCTTCAACGTTCCTTCGAGGTATGTGGAAGAAGGAAAGTAACAGTTTCAATTTCACTTGCGTTTGCAAGTCAGGAAAACAATCTTTAATATTTCTTAGCACTTCTCCATTAAGTTGCGAACAAATAGAACCTCCTGTCCACGAGTCATTTGACACTCCCAGTTTGTTGTGAAGCCACAACGACGTATCGCTGTCTCGTACATTCGCCATATTGAAGACTGTGGGGTAACTTTCTTCTTGGGATAGTCGAAACGATGCATGGAGGACTAATATTCATACACGTTAATCCAATCAAAAGACCGGTAATTAGACACACCGCTCAAAATTCTGTTCCACAATACACTTCTCGAGTTTTCCCACGCTTGGCGTTTCCGCCAACAACAAGCGCCATAGATGATGTGGTTCGCGAACGACCCGTTCTTTTAAGTTCTCGAAAGAAAGAAACTTGAAAGAAACGGTTCTTTCACGTGTGCGAATGTTGTAAATTACCATGTAAATGATGTGTCAAGAGCCGTGCAAGGTTGACAACCAATCGGTTAGAAGAAATGTTAAATTTGTCTCCGTTTTGAATTGCTCTTGATCATCTATTAGCACATCTAATACACATTTTTGAAGCTTGCGATCATTGCGATCGCTTGCGATTTTGCATGTCAAAGAGGATCTAGTAACACTACAGCAGCTCGTACTTTCTCGTGATATTGTTAATGACTATCATCATGCTAATTATTTACGTCGTAATCGTAACTCCAGATTGGGCAGTTTTGAATTGGAAATAATAAATTTAGCCGGGAAGCAGAATTTTAGTTTATTTTCTCATTGAACCTGTAAATACTGGGAAACTCAATTATTTAAGATGCTCGATTTCTTATTTACCTTTATTTCTTCTTCTTTCATAATTATATTGTATCATGAAGTAAACAGAAAATAGAGGAGGGAGTAATTGAGTTACGAGGTTTGTTAATGAGTATGACGATATGTAATATTATAATTTGACAATTTATGTCTTACACTTCAACTACCATTTGTAAAATTCATAAGCAACGAAGCGTAAAAATACATATATTTGTTTAATTCAAACATTTAAACGAAAACAACTTTACACCCTTGAATTCAGTGCATTTACATTCTGCATAAATATACCAACGATAAGCGATGTGTATTTTAACTGTAAATAAAATTATTAGTTATGTTATTTTCAGTATCTTATTTTATTTTTATTTATTTTGTCAAAAAACAGTAAAAACTGTATGTGACGTGTGGGGAAAGAAATTTATCTGCGCACATTTTCTTGAGGGCCAGAATTTTATTTAAAAAAAAGAGGAGAAAAAAAAAGAAAAGAAAAAAAGAAAAAAGAAAACGAAAAAATTAATTTAGAAAATGATTATTTTAGAAAAATAAAGATATTTGAAAAATGTTTTTTCCCGAGTTATAGAAAATCAATTTCAACTGTAAATGAACTACAAGCAAAAGGAGTGCTCAACAAAACGTGCGCACAGTGAAGCTACATTTACGTCCAGAAGCAAAACAAGGGGCCATCTCAGCATTTGCTCTATGGATCAGGGAAACTGGACAAAAACCTGATCGAGATGGGGGTCATTGACCCGGAAGCTGAAGTACATTACTTGTTACAGGCGTATTAAATATTTTTTTAAATGTATACAATGCAAACATAAACTAATTCATTATATATCTTTGTTTTGTTACATTATTTTTCTTTTTCACGATCAGTATAGTCTCTAATTGTATAGAAACAGTTTTGCAGCAGAAAAGATTTTACTTTTAACTTAAATTTGTATACCGACTTTAATTGTTTTATGTCATCTGTCAATGCGTTGTAAAGTAACGTACATGTATTGTATGTTGATTTCTTGTACTGAGCTGTTGATACTGACACTTGATGCACGTGATTTCTACGGCGTGTGTTGTAATTATAAATATCAATATTGCATGAAAATATGTTCCCTCCGTTAAGTAGGTCATTTTTGACAAATATTACAGATTCGTAAATAAATAGACAAGGCAATGGTAGGATTCCCAGCTCAATGAAAAGAGGCTTGCAGGAATCACGTGGAAGGCATTTTTTCATTATTCGAATAATTTTCTTTTGCAATCTGAAGGTCTGAATACTACAGGCTGAGCTTCCCCAGAATATTATGCCATATCTCAGGCGGGAATGCACATTTGCAAAATAAACGCAACGAGCTGCATGAAGGCTGACAGAATTTGAAAGAATTCTGAATGCATAGCATAATGAACTTAATTTAGTGTTTAATTCTGTTATATGTACATTCCATTTGAGGTTTGATTGAATTGAAAGACCTAAAAATTTTGTTGCCTCAACATCAGCTAATTGCATATTGTTCATTTTCAATGGAACATGCGATTTCCGATTTGAGATGCAAAAATGCATTGAAACAGTTTTTCTTTCGTTAACAATTAATTTGTTATTATTAAACCAATTTGAAACTTATGTTTTAAGACAATCTTATGTTTTAAGACAATCACTGGAATTATTTAATACGTCAAATATATTTCAGACAATATTAATTACTGAAATTACTTTTTTATATTGCAAGTACGTTTCAAGAACTGTAATTGTTCGCATCTTCAGTTACATAAATACGACAAAACTATATTACAAATAGCAATCAAATCTATTAATGAAAACATTACAAGCAACACATGCAAGTACGAATACACATTTTTGAACATACATTTATGGAGAGATACTCCCTTATCATGTTTTAAAACTAGTTAAAAATGATTTTTTTATTTTATTCAAAAGTTGATCAAAAACAGATGTAAAACATTACGCTCTTGATTGGAATTTATTATGTTATTAATTTTGTTAAAAAGGGTTTCAGAAATTAACCTGGCATGCATTCCTCATTCTTTATCTAAAATAGCCGGATTGTCAAAATTAAATTTATGTGAAAACTGATTTCGGTGTTTTGAAATTGTATTCAACTTTTCATTAATTTCTCTTATGTTATTTTTATGTTATTTTACGGATACAGTATACATTTTTACTTTCCCGTATATGTACGTATATACGGAGTAATATACGTAGTATAGGGAATGTTATGTAATGCTGCGCGAAAAAATGGCGCATTTTCGCCAGACAAAATCCATTGCGGGGCCCTGATAACGAACTAGTGGTGCTACAGAAAGGTACAGACTTTCCCGTATTCGTTTTCTATTTCCTTGGGTTTTCGCTAGCCATTCGGAATTGCCACATACTCTTTCTTGCCAGCTGCCATCTATCACCGCCAAAAGTACATTTTTTTTCGGTCATTTTCTTAATTTTTCGGTTTCCTATTGGCAGAACGGAAATATTAATTTTAGAATATTATAGAACAACCACTTATGCAGATAAATGAAGAATAACAACAATTTCGACCCTTATCGATCAACAACAGATTCCATATTTGTGATTCGCCAAGTAGTCGAGAAGGCAATTGAATTTAAGTCTGTGCTGTAGATAAATCTCGGAGGACAGCCTGGCCTTTCTGCCTCTTCTGTCCCGGGTCTTCTCTGTTGATTTTAATTTATGCGGGTGTTACCTCTCCGCCTCCCCAGAGGAGCTGGGATTGGGAGAGGAGCTTGGATTGAATTTAACGTCCCAGCTTTCTTGTGCTTCATAGATCTAAAGAAGGCGTTCGATCGCGTAAGACTACAAGACCTATTAAGTATTCTGAGAGAAAAGAATATTCCAGAAATATTCGTAAAGATAATTGAAGACATGAATACGAATATCTTCATGAAAGTGCAAGTAGCAAATATGGTTACAGACGAAATCATTTGTGCAGCCGATGTTAGACAAGGTGATTCTCTCAGCCCTGTGATTTTTAATCTGGTTATGGATAAGATAATAGACAGCGAAAAAGAAATGCCACGATATGAAATGGGAAGTAAAAGAATACCAAATAGTGTGCTATGCAGATGATGCAGTACTGTTGGCAAATTCAGAAGACAATTTACAAAGACTTCTCTACACGCTATCGAAAACTGCAGAACAATACCACATGATTATATCACCTGAAAAAAACTAAACCAATGGTAATTTCAAAAAGGTGTAAATTGGTGAATCCAATAAGGTGTAAATTGATGGTGAATAATAAAATAATCGAACAAGCTATGAAAACCACATATTTAAGAGTGGAAATTTCAAGCATGAGAGATACTTATAATGAAGTTAAACAACAAGTAATTAAAGGAGCTAGAATATCGGGCTATCTAAAAGGTGTAATCCGGTGAAATAAATATCTCAATACAGAGAGTAAGGTAAAAATATATAAAACCATAGTAAGACCTGTTATGGCTTATGGAACACAGACGCGGGCCAATTCTAGAAGAACTAAAGCTCTACTAAGAAACTACAGAGATGATTACTTTAAGAGCAATAACTGGAAAAAGGTGGGATAAAATAAATAATAAAGATATAAGGAATGAGTGTGCCATGACGGACATCATAAAATTCATAAGAATGAGAAGAAAAGGCTGGAATGAACACGTTTCCAGGACAGATAATAGCAGACTCATCAGGATGGTCAGAGATCTAAGACCTCCAGGCAAGAGGGATCCAGGAAGACCGAAGAAAAGCTGGATCGAATGCTGGGCATCGCCATCACCCGAATCATCATGAAGGTGATGTGTGAAGAATAACAGGTTCCACCTACATAGAAGAAGAAGAAGAAGAATATTAAAGAACACAAAAACCTAGTCCTAAAAAGCAATTTTCTTTTAAAAATTATATGCCGTTTTAAAGTAAATTGCGTTTTAGCGCTACTAAAAGATGCGAAATTTGAAGCTCATTTTCACAGAAAATTTTTGAGTTTTCAAAAAACTTTATTTGAAGTTATTTGAAGCACTTACACTCACAAATATAATAATCTTTACAAATTGCTAGTAATGTGCATATTAAAGATGTGAGAGATCTTTAAAAAAATTACATTTAAATAAATTTTTAAAAAAACAAAAAAACTCAAAATTAACTTTACGCCATATTAAAGAGTGTAATTAGCACCATCCGTTACAATAGTTTCAAAAAAATTGCACACATATACGAGAAAATGGCGTTTGAGCGTTTCTGAAAATGCGGAATTTTGAGCTACTTTTCACAGAAAACGGTTGTGTTTTCGAGAAACTTTACTTGACATTATTTAAAACACACGTACTCGTAAATATAATAATGTGAACAAATCGCCGCTAATGTAAATATGAACGACGTGAGAGACAAGTCAAAAAAATACATTTTTGCAATTTTTCAAAAAACAAAAGGATAGAGCAATATGGCGCTTTGTCATGTCATAAAATACATTAGTCACTATACCTACCAAAAGTTTAAAGAAAATATTTGGAGCCGTTTTCGAAAAAATCTGGTTTTTGTAATTTTTTAAAATTGTAAATATTGCGTGTAATATTGCGCAAAAACCACTAAAATTTTCAAAAAAATATACATGATCTTAATAAAAGAACTCACTTTTTACAACAAATTTTATTTGAAGGAAAAATCTGTATCTTCAATTTTGTAGTTGGAGAAAGATGCCGAAAAAATTCTAACTTTTGCAATTTTCGAAAATTCATAATTATCCGCATATCCATTTCTTGTAAGAATAGAGTAAAATACACTTAAGGTGGCATGGGTTCAATTTTAACGGTTAACTCTGAATTTTCGACAAATGAAAGAATTTGAATTTTATTCAGCGTCTTCCTCCAAGTACAAAATTGCAGATAGAGATGTTTCCTTCAAATATAAATTGTTCTTCATAGTTATCTCTTTCTTTAAAGACATGTAAATATTTTGATAATTTTAGTGGTTTCCGCGCAATATTTCCTGCAATATGTGAAATTTTAAAAAAAATACAAAAACAAGATTTTCTCAAAAACGGCTCCAAATTTTTTCTTTAAACTTCTGGTAGGGATAGTGCTAAATGTTCGCTATTAGATGACGTAGAAGCCATAATGCTCTATTCTGTTGTTTTTCCAAACGTTTTTTCTTTAAACTTCTGGTAGGGATAGTGCTAAATGTTCGCTATTAGATGACGTAGAAGCCATAATGCTCTATTCTGTTGTTTTTCCAAAAATTGCGAAAATGTAATTTTTTGACTTGTCTCTCGCGTCGTTAAAATTTACATTAGTGGCGAGTTGTTCACATTATTGCATTAATAAGTAAGTGCTTTAAATAATGTCAAGTAATGTTTGTCGAAATCTCAACCTTTTTCTGTGAAAAGTAGCTAAAAATTTCCACGCTTTCAGAAAAACTCAAACGCCACTTTCTCAAAAATGGCTCAACATTTTTTCTTCAAACGTTTAGTGCGGATAGTGCTAATTGCGCTTTTAATATGGCGTAAAGTTCAATTTGGGGTATTTTTTGTTTTTTCAAAAATACACAAATGTAATTTTTGTGAAAGTACTCTCACATCTTTATTTTGCGCATTACTAACAATTTGTAAACATTTTTGTATTTGCGAGTGTAATTGCTTCAAATGACTTAAAATGATGGTTTTTGAATACTCAAAAATTGTTTGTGAAAAAGAGCTTCAAATTTCGTATTTTCAATAGCGCTTTACGCCAATTTCTTAAAAACGGCTCCAAATTTTTAAAAGAAAATTGCCATTTAGAACGAGGTTTTTGTGTTCTTTAATATTTTTAAATTAATATTTCCGTTCTACCATGAGGAAACGGAAAATAAGAAAATGTAAAAAAACGTACTTTGGGCGGTGATAGATTGCAGCTGGCAAGAGTATGTGGCAATTCCGAAAATCTAGCCCAGACCCAAGAAAAATGGAAAACAAATACGGTAAAGTCCGTGCCATTCCGTAGCACCACTAGTTGACTTTTGAAGCGGGAATAACATATTTAATATTCATATCAATTTTCAAATTAGCTTTCTTGATTCCGCTAACAAGAAAATGAACATGGATAGAAAAATACAAAAATTAAATAAAATTTTGTCATATTCATCAAAACTACTCTGTTTTTACACACATTATACGTAATTCCCACATCTTATTACGCGAAGCGAAATCGTCTATTTTTTTCAGACTTAACTCAAAGGACGCAATTTAAAACATATTTAATTATTAAATAATATTAAATGTATGGCTATGAGAACATACCGTCACTCATAGTCATACGATATAATGTGGCGCTGTGATGTGTCATCTCTAAGATGCCCTCCGAGCGCAAAGGGGGTCATTTTTTGAAAATTTTAGTAGTTTTCGCGCAATATTGCGTGCAATATGTGCAAATTTAAAAATAACAAAAACAAGATTTTCTCAAAAAAGGCTCCAATTTTTCTTTAAACTTTTGATAATGATAGATAACAGGTCTCATTGAAAATATTTTCAGGGTAGGAGGAAAGCTGACACTGTGATGACTCCGGGGAAAATTAATTAAATACAGTCAGAAATATTGCGAATCAGGCAATTTGTATAGGTAATATATTTTGTGTTGCATAACTGTTTCTATACAATTAGAGACTATACTGATAATCAAAAAGAAAAATGAAGTTTATTTTAACACTACAATGATATATAATGAATTCGTTTACAACTGTTAGTCTATAAATAAGACTTAATACGCTTGTAACAAATATTGTACTTCAGGTTCCGGATTAATGACCCTCATCTCAATCAGGTTTTTGTGCAGTTTTTCTGATCCATTGAGCAAATTCTAAGATGGCCCCTTGTTTTGCTTCTGAACGTAAATGTAGCTTCACTGTACGCACGTTTTGTTGAGCCCCCCTTTTGCTTGTAGTGGTAGGAGTAGAAATGAGGGCGAATCAGTATTTTGTTAGCAATGCAGAAAAATCAAATCAGCAGTTCGTTTACCGTTTCAATTATGTTTTCTACAACTCAGGAAGGAAAATGTCTAGTTTTTCAAATGATGCTGATCTCGCGCTTTCCCCCCTTTTTTCTCCCATTCTGAACCTCAATAACATGTGCACAGATAATCTCCTCCTCCATACATCAATACAGTTTTTACTGTTTTTTTGACCAAATAAATAAAATAAAACAAATGTGATATCACATTCATCTAGCATGAGATTTATCAGATTGTATGTTTCGTTTTCGAACTTTCTCGCGATATTGTCAATAGCTATGTAATATCATAATAAGACAATTTATCCCATACACTTCAATTACCATTTGAAAAATTTTTAAATAAACGAAACGTGAAAGATATATATATATATATATATATATATATATATATAAATATAAATATAGTGACATTTGATAGGCGCGACCTGGCGGCAGCCCGTGAAAACCTCCGGCCGACCGTGCGAAGGGGTTGCGACGCGCGCAGCTGTCCGCTAGGGGAGGGAGGTGAAGGAACTCTTCCCTATATTTGAGGAGAGGAGCTGATAAATACCGCCGACAGCCAAAGAAAATCGCTTGTCTCTTGCCACTTCGCACTTGGTTATTATTCATCCAGCTATACTCTCTCGACATCTACAGTTACTTAGGAGTTTTCACAGTAGATGCTGTGTTAGAATACGTCGGAATAGTTCTAATGCATTCCGGGAGACTGTGTCGGAAATAGGGCACGAAAGTTATCAAAGTTGAATAATTAGAACGTTTCGAGCAGAAATTAATAGTGAAACGCTGTGAATTCGGAAGTGAAGTTGAGTGGCGTGAGATTGCGATTACTGCAATCTAATACGTGCAGCAGAAGGACTAAATGCTTTACTGCTTATACGTAGCTGCACCGTACGCAAAATAACTTTTTATTCTCATTGCTATAAATTGCGACGTGCATTGTCTACGCACGGAAGCGTACTAACGAGTGCAGGACGGATCTGGACAAGACGGGACGAGCTGCGTATTCCGGAACGTGAAGAAGAGACGAAGAGGTCGGCGAATTACGTGCGACGTGCTGACGAGAGCCGGCTCCCCGCCGCGTGTATTCGACGCCGTGGACGCCGCTGCCTCGGCCTAAGATCGCTTCACTGCCGCAACGTTGCAACTGCCGAGGTCAGGTAAACGAATGTATACGTATGTGTACGTACGTATACAGGAAAGTAAAAATGGTTTATAGAAAATAAAAAATTGTCTGTTTGACACAATTTTTCGAAAAATACTTATGTTTTTGGAAAATTCAACATGCCCTTATTTGAAGACTTGTTTTTTATGAACACATTTCATTAAGAACAAAAATTGTATCTTCATAATTGTAGTTTTAGGAAGATGCCGAACAAATTTTGAGTTTTTCCAATTTTCGAAAAATCAGAGTTTTTAACCAACATAAAACCAACGCTATTCTGTTAAATGACCTTCAGACTATCCAACAACAAAATTTAGTCAAAATTAATGGCGCAATTTTTTTGAAAATTTTGAGAATGTCTCAGGGGCTTCATGTAAAGTAGCCTAAAAAATTGAAATATCGGTTTCAAATTCGGGGCCGCGAGAATATGCAGATCGACTGGGGAGTATCAATTTTCGAGAAAATCGTCTAAACGGTTTAGTCGCTAGCGTTGTTCATGGACGGACGGACGGATGGCCGGCCGGCCGGACAGACGTTTTGCTTTCAATTGTTTTTCGGTATCAAGGACCCACAAAATAGATTGTGGCTGCACCACATGTTAGGAGATTTTTTCTTAATTTAGCAACTGGATTTATCAACTTTTTCGTTAGGAGGGCCCTGTAATAAGAGTTTTTCTGCCGAAAATCCGTTGTTTTTTCGGGCAGCATTACATAACTTTCCCTAGACTATACGTATGTGTACCTATATACTACTATTTTTTTTAACTTTGCCCCTGACAGAAATCAGCTGTTTCTCTGCCATCCAATCGGGAGCTTTTATTTTGCTAAAGTGACGTCACTATGGTTACATTCAAGCCTGCGATTGGATGAAACCGTCAACAGCTGATTTCTGTCAGGGGCAAAGTTACAAAAATAGCAGTATAGTATACGGGAAAGTAAAAAGTTCCTAACACGTGGGTACCCAGAATTCCTATTTTGTGGGCTCTTGATACCGAAAAACCAATTGAAAGCAAAACGTCTGTCCGTCTGTCTGTCTTGGGAACGTTAGCGACTAAACCGTTCAGCCGAATTTCTCCAAAAGTGATATTCCAAGATCAATCTGAATATTCTCGTGTCCCCTTGAATTTGAAACCGATATTTTAATTTTTAGGCTACTTTACATGAAGCCCCTGAGACATTTTCAACATTTTCAAAAAAATTGCGCCAACGATTTTGACTAAATTTTGTTATTGGATAGTCTGAAGGTCATTTAACAGAATAGCGTTGGTTTTATGTTGGTTAAAAACTCTGATTTTTCGAAAATTGAAAAAATTCAAAATTTTTTCGGTATCTTCCTACAACTACAATTATGAAATTCCAATTTTTATTAAAGAAATATGTTCATAAAAAATTGGGTCTTCAAATAAGGTCATGATCAATTTTTCAAAAACATACGTATTTTATTAGCTTAAGAGAATGGTGCAGATTTCATGTTCGTTGAAATGCCTGATTTTGCAAACAATTTTTAAAAATTCAAAAAAAATTCTGTGTCTTTCTACAACTACAATTGTGAAGACACAATTGATTTTCTTAATGAAACATGGTCATCAACAACAGATCTTCAAATAAGGTCATGTTGAATTTTTTGAAAATATGAGTAGCTTTTCTATAATTTCCTGACAAACTTAACAGCCCGTTCAGAATTGACTGCGCTTCGTTTTCGTCGTTTTCTTACAACTACAATTTTAAAAATACAATTTTTTCTCAATTAAATGTATTTATCAAAACTACATCTTCAAATAAGTATGCATACGAGTAGTTTTTCTATAATTGTGTAACAAACATAATAGCCCGCTGTAAATTTACTGTGCTTCGCACAGGTGGATGCGTCGTAAATTAGAATTTGCAATTTTGTGCATTATTTCTTTGTTCGTTTCTAAATTCGATCTTTTGTCATACATTTACACATGAATCTTTAAAGAAATAATTTCTTTTCGAATATTGGAAATACAAATTGCTAGCTCATTAAGGGTGTATCGACAATGCAGGAACGCAACAATTGAATTCCGTTCCGCTTCGCGAATTTCTGTGAATTACGTGACATTGTTGTGACTGGATAGAGCTGTATGGTATCAGACTTTCTTTTCACTTTCCCTTATACGTACGTATACACGGAGTGATATACGTAGTATAGGGAAAGTTATGTAATGCTGCGCGAAAAAATGGCCAATTTTCGGCGGAAAAAAATTAATTGCCGGGCCGTGAAAAGGAACTAGGGGTGCTACAGAATGGCACAGACTTTCCCGTATTAGTTTTCTATTTCCTTGGGTCTTCACTAGCTATTCGGAATTGCCACAAACTCTTTCTTGCCAGCTGTCATCTATCACCGCTAAAAGTACATTTTTGTCATTTTCTTAATTTTTCGGTTTCCTATTGGTAGAACGGAAATATTAATTTTAGAATATTAAAGAACACAAAAACCTAGCCTTTAATGGCAATTTTCTGTTAAAAATTATGTGCCCTATTAAACAAATTTGCGTTTTAGCGCCACTAAAAATGCGAAATTTGAAGCTCATTTTCACAGAAAAATTTTGAGATTTCAAAATACTTTACTTAAAGTTATTTGAAGCACTTACACTCACAAATATAATAATGTTTACAAATTGCTGGAAATGCGAATATTATAGATGTGAGAGATCTTTCAAAAAATTACAATTATGTAATTTTTGAAAAAAGAAAAAAATAACTCAAAATAAACTTTACGCTATACTAAAGAGTGTAATTAGCACTATCCGTTACAAAAGTTTCAAGAAAACGTCGGAGCCATATACGAGAAAATGGCGTTTGAGCTTTTCTGAAAATGCCGAAATTTGAGCTACTACGTACGTATACGGGAAAGTAACTACTGGTGCTACAACAGCACATACTTTCCCGTATGATTGGAAGCAGCTACGTAGAATTGAAATATTGCACTTTCTTCCCTACAGCATCTTAGCTATTATTTGCAAACGTCCAAT
This sequence comes from Acheta domesticus, assembly GCA_031308135.1. NCBI lineage: Eukaryota > Metazoa > Arthropoda > Insecta > Orthoptera > Gryllidae > Acheta > Acheta domesticus. The sequence continues at coordinate 152,391,174 of JAHLJT010009436.1, read as the reverse complement.
TCAACCAAGAAGAGATCAACCATAGTGAAATAAAAATCAACAACAGTGTCCGTCTGTCTGTCTGTCTGTCCGTCTGTCCGTCTGTCTGTCTGTCCGTCTGTGAACACTGCTAGCGCCTAAACCATACGTACGATTTCTTCCAAAATGCATATTCCCTGGTCGATCTGATTATAGTCAAAGCTTTGAGATTTTGAAAAAGATTCTTCAAAATTTGCGGGTACTTTATATGAAGCCCCCCGGGGATTTTCAAAATTTTCTCAAAAACGGCTCCAAATTTTTTCTTTAAATTTCTTGTACGAATAGAGTAAAATACACTTTGTAACACGGCATAGGTCCGATTTTCATGTACAGCTCTGAATTTTCGAAAATTGTGAAAGTTTGAATTTTTTTCGGCGTCTTTCTCCAACTACAAAATTGAAGATAGAGACTTTTTCTTCAAATAAAATTTGTTCTGCATATTGAGTTCTTTAATAAAGGTCACGTAAATGTTTTTCAAAATTTTGGTAGTTTTCGTGCAATATGTGCAATTTTAAAAAATTACAAAAACAAAATTTTCTCAAAAACGGCTCCAAATTGTTTCTTTAAACTTTTGGTAGGGACAGTGGTAAATGTACTCTATCAATGACATAAAAGCCATTTTGGTCTATCGGTTGGTTTTTTCAAAAATTTTAAAAATGTAAATTTTTTTACTTGTCCCTCACGTCGTTAATATTTACATTATCGGCAATTTGTTCACATTATTATATTTACGAGTACATGTGCTTTAAATAATGTCAAGTAAAGTTTCTCGAAAACACTACCGTTTTCTGTGAAAAGTAGCTCAAAATTTCGCACTTACAGAAATGCTCAAACGCCATTTTCTCATAAATGGCTGCAATTTTTTTCTTGAAACTTTTGTAACGGATAGTGCTAATTACACTCTTTAGTATAGCGTAAAGTTTATTTTGAGTTTTTTTTGTTTTTTCAACAATTATATAAATGTAAATTTTTTGAAAGATCTCTCACATCTTTAATATGCACATTATCCGCAATTTGTAAAGATTATTATATTTGTGAGTGTAAGTGCTTCAAATAACTTCAAATAAAATATTTTAAAAACTCAAAAATTTTCTGTGAAAATGAGCTTCCAATTTCGTATTTTTAGTAGCGCTAAAACGCAATTTTCTTTAAAACGGCACATAATTTTTCCATAGAAAATAGCAATTTAGGGCTAGGTTTTCATGTTCTTTAATATTCTAAAATTAATATTTTTGTTTTACCAATAGGAAATCGAAAAAAATTAATAAAATGACAAAATAATGTTCTTTTGGCCGTGATAGATGGTGGCTAGCAAGAAAGAGTATGTGGCAATTCCGAATAGCTAGCGAAGACCCAAGAGAATAGAAAACTAATACGGGAAAGTCTGTGCCATTCTGTAGCACCACTAGTTTTTGCCTAGAAATTAGTATGTGAAGATATCAGAAAATGTTTTAGGCATATGAGAAACTTTTTTTACGTCTTAATAATCGTACCCAAACAATAATGATATTGGTCCCTAAATTGGTGTTCGGTACTTAGTTTCCAATGCCTCCTCCCGCGTGAGCTACGCTTCACTTTTCTGCTGAATACTTCTGATTTCAGTGAACTGGCCTCCGAGAGCTCCTTGAGAAGCTGCCATTATTTATCTTCCCCTGCCTCAAGCGTCCTCGCCTTCTCTTTCCGGTAACTCAGGGTTATTTAGATGTAACTTGTGTTTTTTGCATCCTGAAACATGTTTACTCCACCTTATTCACTAATCCAAGAAATAATTATGCTCAATTGCTGATCTTCTGGCCACAAATGCTTGTTTGAGTTGTTGAAAACGGTACGGTTCGATCAAGTAGAACTAATTAGCGGATTCAGTTCATTATTGATAATCCGTGAATTTGATATATTTTCAGCGAGATGTATAAAATTGTCATTACTTGGCACTTTTCCTCCTATTAAATGGAAACGAAAGATATTATTTGTAATTTGCAGATAAAATGTTTTTAAGGAAACCATACGCTTGTCTTACGTTTACTTCAACAAAATCCTTTTGCAGTATAATCACATCATTCAATTTGCTAAGGGAAGATGACGGTTTTGTATCATTTATATGACACCAGTGTCTCAAAACTCCGTAAGTGTACTTCTGGTGAATAGTGAATTATTCAATGCTTATAAAACAGATTTGTGTCGAAAAAAATAGTAGAATTTTAGAGAAAGCTCATGAATGGATTAGGTTTCCAACGCACATGAACCGCGCTCGGGAAAAGTGGGCAGAACGATATCGCTTCCCGTGTGCAATGGGCGTTATAGATTGCACTCACGTCCCAATAAAGAAACCTATTTATCACGCTGATGAATACATAAATCGTAAGCATTTTCAAAGCATAAACATTCAAGCTACATGCAATGTAAATGAAGAGTTCATTAGGGTGGATGCTCAGTGGCCCGGATCTGTACCAGAGAGTCTAATACTCAAATGATCTGACCATTACGAATTAATGAACAAAAAGAAAAGTGCCGTAGTTTTACTTGGAGACATCGGCTACCGCATAAAGCCATTGTTACTTACACGGCACAGAAATCCTTCAATACCCGAGGAAATGGCATACAAACCTCTTCGCTAAGGAGTGCGTTATAATAGGACGATGTTGAAACAACGATTTCCTGTGCCCCAGTACAAAATAAGAATAGAATTAAAAAAGCGTTTCTTCAATGATTATTGCATGTTGCGTTCTGCACAATACTGCTAAATTTTTGAAAAATATTATTCCAGACTTTTCAATGTGAAATTGTGAGTGAAGATGCAGACTACATAAATTTCCACGATGAAAATTCTGTATTAGATCACAACTTGCATAGAAGAGAACAACAAAGAAGAGAGGAAATAAAAAACAATTGTCACTTGCAAAAGCAAAAATAATAATTTTCTTTGAAAACTTTATTTCCTTATAGTATTAAATTCAAGTAACAATGTAGGACAATCGCATTTCTTGCATTGTGAAAATCTGGTTGCCAATAGAAGGCAATAGTTTTTCCCCGCGCTCTAACCTTGACATAAGCAAATCTTCTCTTTTGATTTGTTTTGTATGTAAACTGTGATAAACTTCACTCCTTCAAAACGTGAACGTAAACCTAAGCGAATGTACTCTCGTTCACTTTACATTTGCAGACGGAGCGCTGCGATCTGTTTACATGAGGTCACCGCCGACTGAATGAGAAACGCGCGTCTGCAGTATATACTGACCGTTTAATATGGTATAGATGGCGGTGAGCAGCACACAGAACCCCGGCGGGGCAAGAACATAACCATTAAGCAGTAGATAAGTGCAAAGAAGAAATGAAAATATTGTACGTGAATGTTGTGAATAGCGTGTGGTGTGATCTATTTTATTGTATATGACCTTAATCATTTAAGAGCGCGACTCCAGCTCACTGTCCGAAAGCAAATACTATAAAGACAATACAGGACACTTCGCGATATATCGAGAAACATCCATCTGGTGGCAGAACCTGATAATAACTCATACACCCTAACCTCAATGCTCTGTTGGTGTTTGTTGTCTGCTTGATTTCTTTTCATTTTATTGTCTTTCTGGTCGATTTCTGGAAAACATATTTTACAATACTGTTCTTTACATCATTCTACGTATGGCAGGAAACAATTCTGTAGTTTTTGGCTTTATTATAAAATACAGCAGAACTCGCGTTCGTTCTTCACATTTCGTCGTGATAAAAACAGGTAAAAATTGAAAGAATCTTGAACATGAATGAAGCTAGTTTAATACAATTTGACTTCTCTTTGTAATAAAATGCATTAAAAACTATAACATTACTTAATTGGGAGACTACTTGCACATTGCCATTCCCAATTCCATGCGTAACGAACATTGCAGAAATGGATAACACTGAAGGTATTCCTACAAGTTTCGTACAGGAAAATGCTGAGTCCTATGTATGTGGCTGGTTGTGTAGTACCGTGCCATATGATGGTTGTAGAAATGCCTAACAGAATTTGGATGAAAAGTATAAATTAAGAAACTCGCAAATTGTGATTAAACAGTGTGTGAATGCCACGCTTTTCTACCCAAATGAATTCACCATTAGTTTTCTAAGACTGAATATGTTTTCAATAAACACTTTTTAAATTGTTTACGTCAAAGTAAACTTGACGTACAAAAACAATTAATGCAAATCATTAATATTCACTTGCAGAATATTTTATGTAAGGGGTGTAATAATCTGTATGAAAGCAGAGGTATCAATGTATTGATACAGTGCTTTTTAAGGGAAGCAAATGGAAAAAAAGCCAAATGTATCAGTGTAAGTGTTTAGGCAAGAAAAATCTTGCATTTGTAACAACTTTATTCGTGAAAATAATTTTCATTATATGTTCACTAAATGTTCAATGTTCTCATGTCCATTATAACACATTGTACATTATAATTTTCCGTAATTTGAGTCCTGCAATATAATTAAATCACAGCGAGAGTAGGTAAAAATAAGTCTTATTTCGTTAGGTAGATTAAAAAATATTTGTTTCTTCAGTAAGAATCATATTGACATTTCTATTTGGCGCTACATTACCAGGTTATGACACTAGGATCGCTAGTGGGAACTTGTTTCCATCGGTTGCGTGGAAGAACGGGGAAGTGTCCTGTATTGTCTCTATAGTATTTGCCGAAAGGCATAATTCGTCAGCTGTGTCCGTAGCGCTTGTTCTGCTTTCGGAGACAGCTGATTGGTCAGATGCTGATTGACATCGGGGCCATTCGTGTATTCTCGGTTGTGTGTTCGGGCCTTCACTTTTCAAAACAACATTAGTTCCTAATTCTGCCGTTTGCAAATGTAAAGTGAACGAGTAATATACATACAATGAGCAGATGTAACCAAAGAACATGGCCTCATGCTTTTATTTAGCAAATACCACAATTTTCCAGCTTTAGCTCTCTAGTATTAGCAACGTTTATTCTCTCCTTAGCTGCAAAATGCAAGTGCTAGGAGCCGAAACTAGTTAGCAAATGCTAATATTATCACTAAATGCTTTAAGCTTTTGCTTACTTTTTATTCACACTACCCAGGAAGCTACAAGATAAATGACAATCGTGCAGTAATGGCAACATTAAAAAAATGTCAATATGCGAGTGGGTCTGCCAAACCCAGGAGTAGAAACGGAGAGTTAACACTTGCTTGGTATCAATTTGTGGAGAAATACATAGTATGAAGTATTGTAATGCTGCGGCAAGAAACAGTGATTTTCGGTAGAAAAACGCTTATTGTGGGACCATGTTACCCGAAAAGTGGATAAGTCTTGTTCCAATGTGTAGTAAATTGCTTGGCTCTACTGATCCTGTACTCAACCGCATCGTCTCCTGTATTATTTCAGTAGTATACCTTTCCGTTGCGGGTCTCACACAATCAGTCTCTATGAATGAGATCTACACAGAAAGAGAATTTCACGTAGACGTGACGAATTGCATTTTGGCTTTAAAAATGTGAAGGATTTGTTTTAAAAAAAACGCATCTAAATATTCAAGTCAAATACAACCCGCAACACTTGCCAAAGTTTTCGTCAAATAACTCCTAAACAAAGCATTTTAGGGCCTTGAAAACTAAAATTTTGAGGCCAAATGCCTCAAATTAACTTTTCTCACGCCATAATATATAAGATGAGACATTTCTCGACATTCAATTAAATTTTCGGTTCCGCACTTCTGCAGTATAAAGGCCGCCTCAATATTTCAGCCCTTGATGCTGGTAACCATTTTTGTGACGACACGCTTAGAAGGCTTAGATTCCTCAATCTTATATTTACGCTTTCTGTATACATTGTGGTTTGTGCAGTCTGATTAATTTTATTTGCATAATCATTAATTCAAGATTTGCTCTCCAGCAACAACTAGAAGTACTATTATAGTTGCTTGATACTTATGAAGTTTGTTTCTATGCGTGTAGTGAAACTATTCAATTAACGTTTTGCCATGGTCTTTAAGTGCTGTGTACTTAATTGTGGAGGAATGTGGGTGAACAGTGAAGAGTGAAGACTTTTGTTTGTGTTTCACGTGTACCAATATTTTCGTTATCATTCGATGAAATTTTCAAGTCAGCGGGTTCAAACACGTAGCTTTCTCAAAAGTAAAAAGGTAATACTTTTGTGACTATCACGAAAAGCTAAAACCTGACAAAGAATATTGAAGAATTACTTCAAATGTCTTTAAGGAAGTGTTGGGAAATGTTCTAAGAAAATTCTCCATGATATTGAATAAATATGTATTGAAAATTTGTTTTACACATCAATTGCATTGTTTTTTATTTTATTCGTTATTGTGATAGTACATTGCAAGTTACATTTATAGATTTTTAACGTGAACTACCTTCACGTTTCGTGAACTACCTTCCCTCTTAGAATGAAAAATAAGGATAAGGATGAGTGTGGTGTCTAACATACGAGAGTTCTCTTACGGGTAGGCAGAGGTAGTGGGGGGGGGGACTTGTGCTATGGCACACCACAAAGAACGAACTTTTTAAAGTAGCTAAAGTAAAATAGCTTGAAATAAATGGAAAACAAAACTCAAAGCGCGCTAGCCTACAATACTACGTGAATCAATTAAAAAATACAACTAAATTTAAAATTATAGAAAGAATAGCGCAAGTCACTCAACTGCCAAAGATCGCAATCCAAACGCAAGATTTAAATATTGGCAGTATCTGTACATCAACGCCCAGCTGCCAACTCATATTGTAAATAGAACACCGTTTGATATTAAATTGAAGGTGTCGATATTAAAAATGCACACATCGTTTGAGCAACATTCCCATATACCGAAGTGGGCCTACTAATGCCTACTAAATTGTTTCTAAAGCTAACAAATCGTATTTAGTACTCAAAGGTGAAAATATTAGTTTGATTATTTTTTTGGCTGGTAATTGCTTTTCTTCAGGTACGAAAGGACGCAGAAAATAACCCTTTTTAATAATATTAATTTAATTTAATAATTTATTTTTAATTTAACAAATATTTTTTCTATTTTCGCACCCCAGCAAGCTGACATCCTTTCGCACGACTTTACTTGGCGTGGCCTTGTTGTTTTGTTTGATATTCTGTAAGTACATTAGTAGTTCCTCTCCTTTTTGGAAAGGATAGGGAAAGGGTGGGTTTTAACATGCGAGAGTTCTCGCACGGGTACGCTAGTATAATTATAAAATGCTCCGGCGAGGTAGCCGCCTGAGGCAGCTGGGATCTCAAGACATCGGTAAACGCGTATGTAAACGATGCGATTGGGAATGCCTTTTTGAGAGGCTATATTCTTAAGAAACGCGTTTTTTTATTAATGCACTTTAAAGGCGATCAAATACCTTTGCCAATAACTCTACACGAAGTAGATGGAAGATATCTACAGAAAGTGCATTTGATAGAAACCACGAACCACATCCTGAGACGATGCGCTTTGACTTAGCCAGCAAGAATATAGCGTCATGACGAGATAAAGAACTTAGTAAAGGGGAAGATGCTTCAAAAGTCAGACACCGTAATGTGCACGGAAGCCACTTTCTCTGTTGCCGAAGGGATTAGGAAAAAACTTGACCTGACCTGGTAATAAAAAGGCGGGAAGGGGTCCACTTGGTGAGGATTGGGGTCGGGGTCTATCCTTCTGGAACCTGGGGACAAACAACTGATAATATACTAATCAGACATTCACCTGACAGCCCAACTTAATAGAGTGGCCAACCCAAAATCCTGTGATAGAACCTCAAGAGCTATGCCAAGAACTATAGTCAGGGCCTTCAAGGAGTTGAGGATCACGTCTCAAGGCTATCTACTATTCCATTAATGGCTCTCATATGTACTATTAAGCTCTTTAGCCATTTTGTAAATTAGTTTGAAGCAGTGGCGGCTCTACCATAAGGTCACATGGTCACGTGCCCTCCCACTTGTAAAGGAAAATATTAATAGTGGACTGAAATGCGTGTCATCTTATCGAGTAATAATTCTAGAGAATTTACGTTAAGGTTTTCACGGACGATATCGATACTATTTCACAGCGCTGATAACGAGGTAGTTGTGGCAACAGGGCGAAGTCCGCAAGCTTCGTGTGACCAGCTCTCTCCCGTTCAGCAAAGCTTTTCCTCATAGTGCGAGGAAAAAAGGGAGGGGGTAATGTTCCCTTAAGGCCCTTCACGGTCACAAGATTTTTGTGACTACCACTGCAAGCGCCACTTTACAGATGTACAAACAACGCTCGTAGTGTCTGAGAAATGAAATGCTGATTAGCTCAGGGCCCGCGTAATCTTCATAATATTAGCAGCTATGAATTCTATGAGAGTTATTTTTTCTTGAGAGCGTAGGCTTCCGCGGCCGGAGTCAATATTAAGTTGGCTGTCCGGGTGACGCCGCGTCCATGGCAAAGGTGCCGACGTTTCGGTCGCCATTCTGCGACCTTCCTCAGGGCCTAATGCCCTGCATGGACGCTCCCGGACGGCATGCCATGGACGCGGCGTTACCCGGACAGCCAACTTAATATTATTTTTTCTTGAGCGTGTCCGTTTGTTGTTTCAATTGAATTGTTTTCTCTTTTCATTCAGCCGAGTTAATACGTGAGAAACCAGTGAGGAATTTCAAGTGTTTTTCAGTTTACAGCCCTTAAACTTAAAAATAAATTTTTTATTAGTTATTTTCTAGCTTTTTTTCGTGCTCTACCTGGCCTAAAGTTCAGGAGCCGCCACTGGTTTGAAGGTTCTTCGATTTTAGTAAGTTCAGAAAAGGAGCCTCTTAAACCTCTGAGAAATGTACGGAATCCAGGGAGTCCTAAAATTCAAATGAATAACATAACTTCCACGTTCTAAAGTGGGAAGTGTTTTCTATTTAAAAATAAATTTAATATTCAATTTGCGACAAATGCCGAAAAATCAGTTTTCCGTCCATCCGTCCATCTATCCGTCCATCCGTTTGTTCGTGAGACCGTCGTGCGACCGTCCATCTGTAAAAAGCGCTACCGGTTAAACAATAGGCAGAATTTTCGATATTAGAAACATTTTCTCAAAAATGGCTCTAATTTTTTCTTTAATTTTTTTGTACGGATAGTATTAAAAGCAATGAATAAAATATCAACACCATTTTTATGTATTATTTTGATTTTTCAAAACTTACACAATGTAAGTTTTTGAAATATCTCTGAAGTCTTTAATATTTACATTCCTAGCGATTTTATACATCATTGAAATTGTGAATACAAGTGCTTCAAATGTTTTCTGATGAAATTTGTTGAAAACTCAAAAGTTTTCGGTGAAAAATAAGCTGAAAATTAATATTTTAAAAAATGTTCAAATTACATTTTCTCAAAAACGACTCCAAATTGCTCAATGAAAATTTGCATGTAAGATCAGGCTTTACTCTTCTATAATATTCTGAAAGTCATATTTTTATTCAGCTGTTAGGTTACCAAAAAAAATTGAGAAAATGCAACAAAAAGTTAGGCGCCGTTAGGGAGCACTTGGGTCGAGGGTAGGCCAAAAGTGAAAAGCTGGCGCTCACTCTCCCTAAAGAGATTAGAAATCTTACTCGTTCGAAAAAGTCTGCGCTATTTCTCAGCTTTGCTAGTTCATTTATTATTTCCTTAGCATTTCGTTATTTTTGGTCATTTTTCTTTTTGAAATGGTTGGTATTTAAACCTGTATTGATGAAGTGGCTATTTGGCAATTTAATAAATATGTTGTTTATTACCACAAATGAAAAAGTGTTAAAGTTTTCTTGAGTGAATACATAAAGAATTCTTGTATCTAATAAAAATATGTTATCATATTCATGTGTTCTGAAAATGTTGCACTAAGTGATTCTTCTGAAATTTCATAACGCTCGAGATAATTAATTATACTGAGATCGCATCATTACGATTCAACATCTTGAGAAGAAATATTCATGAAAGCACAAATTTTTGGGCTAATATATAAATATAATAAACTTGTTAGTCAAATAAGATCATGTGCATGAACAAGCAAATTCTGGAAACATGGTAAAAAATATGAAATGTCTAAATAATAAAAAGCGAAAATAAGAATGTTTTAGGAATTTAAGAAACAAAGTAGTAAAGCTCCTAAAAATAGAGGATGGAGTTAAAACTTTTTTGACCGCTTGTGAACGATTTTAAATCATTTTTAGTTAATAAACGCTTAAGTAGGTTAAATTGCACATTTATCAATGTTCTCTGTTACACTGCCTCCTGTACCCCAAAACAAAACAAAAAATAATTATTTTCATCATCACTCAAGATAATTTTTAGAGCTAAAAAAATAATGAACAAAATCTTTCAACATGCAAATCCCAAAATACGTCATAGCTGATTTTAATTTTTATACCTAAAAATGATCGAAATTTACTTCTTTTGCACCCTCTCACATATTTTCCATGGTTCTGAGATGTAGAAGCATGTTGAAGTTCTGTGTCTAATTTAATTAACGTAAACGTTAATTTTATATCCCTCACTCCCAGGAGTGGATAATAAATTAAAAATACAGAGCCTAGGCTTGGGAACACCGCTATTTGGCAAAATTAGGATTAATCAGACCCCAATACCAAATACATACACACGCGTTAATTTAACAATAAATCATTTAAAATGTTAAATCTCTTAAAAATGTTTGTTTGTTTTTTCCTTTTTTATTTTCAGTCGCACCAACAGCTAAGTTATTAGTGAGTAAATAAATACAGTATTTTACATCTTACATTTTACATTAACAATATTAAGGTTTTTATAATATTATATTTCTATGGTTTTGGATACAAAACTATACTATAAATTGACATTAAAAACACAATACATTAATGAGAATTGTTGTTACAAAAAGGAGTGAGAAATTACATTATTCTAATGTCATTAAATATTGTCAAGACACATATTTCAGTACAATTTGTATTACAGTAACTAGATATTTATCGTCAGAATAGAATTAAAACTTTTTGTATCAAAATATAGTCTGACAGAGTTGAATTGCGGACATTCCTGAAGGATGTGATTGATGTTCAGCGGATAATTGCTCTTACAGTGAGGGCTTAATCACTGAGAGCTCCTTGCTAAGTTGACACCGGTTGTATTGAACTCTGATACAGTGAAGCCTAGGTTAGAGTGAACTCAGTTACTGGTCCCGTTTCACATACATCACAAATAAGCATAAGAAGATTCGGTTATAGTGAACTTGAACGTCGACTATAGTGAACGTAGGGAACAGAACGTTGTGGAAATTAAATCCATCCTGGAAAAGAATATATGCCTCACTAATTCCAACAGTTGGCAGCTTGAAAAAATATCGTTGGCCAAAGGTCATAATTGAAGATGTCTCCCCTGGGTTGAAGGTAGTGGACCTGGAATGTGGACCTTACAGATGACCTTAAGCCATTCAGTTTCACTGCGGAAACAAATTTGTTCTGCATGGGCTACAACTGGCGGCGGCGAAGCGTGATTGCTTGCTTCAGTTTCAATGTTGGTGTTACTTGATATTCAGCGGATCAAAATTGCGTTTTACATAGGCGTTGAATTTTACGTTGCTCATTGAGTTTTAGATAGGCGACAGAAAGCACGAGGCTGACACAGCCTGGCGATATCACCGCTTGAGCTATGCGGCTACCGATAGCATCTCGTATGTTATGAGGCGGGTAAAAGGGCTTTCGGCCTGTGGGACGACGTTCCAACAGTTCAAGAGGTCTTGAAGAGTGTCAAGACTGCATTACGATACTTTGAAACTGCCTTAAACTCTACCACACTAAGACGGACTGCCGACGACCAACTGTTTGCACCCACTGCACTGACTGAGCCACTCCTCAAAAATTTGCTCACAGCTCTCCCAGAATCCTAAATTTGACCCAATGCAATAACTGCAAAGTAAACCATCCCGCTTAGGACCCCTCATGCCCTTACAAAGCACAATCCCGCCGTTTCGTTTCATTAATTCACTTGCGGTTTCATTAATTGAGAATTTAACGTCACCATATGGCAGCCAAACTTTCGAACGGCTAGCGTGCTTTGGAAGGCTGACTGCCACATGGGAACAAAAGCCGGAGCAAAACGGCCAATTGAGGGGAAGAGGTGACCCCCATGACGCAAGGCGAACAGGGCCATGGAGAGTGACCCCCCTGTGAGCGGCCACCCTCAAGGAGGCTGTAGGCGATCACGTGATCGTCCAAAATAAGCGAGTGGAGATGCCAGCAGGCATGGGACTTTGCTTTGAGAGTGCTTCGAATGCGGAAGCAACTGCTACTCCGGAAGGCGAGCGTGTATTCTTCGTGACACGGGAGTGCATTGCACTGGGTGTCCCGGCAACCGACGCGGTAAAGCGTCTGGGTGGAGGATGCATTTGCCAGGGAATGGGGAGCAGTGTACTTGGGAAAAACGGAGGTAGATAGCGAACATAACCCCACAGCTGTACATAGTTGTAAAAATCTGATAAATAAACAGATTGTAAATAGAGCTGTGTCTTCATTTCACCACCACGACGCCACAATATTTTGTACCGCGTCCAAAATATATTGAAATTACTCTCATCCTCAAGTGTTGAAATTATCGAAACCTCTTCCTTAATGAGTGCTTCTCTTAGGTTCGACCAACTTCACGCGCGTATGCATTATTTGTCATCATCTAACTAGTTTCAAATTACACAATTTGTTGTAATGGGTATTATTGAATTAAAATTCAAACATTAAGTGAATAATATTTTTTTGCCTTAAACGCTTTTATATTTAAATAATATTAACCATTGTACCGATGATTATTGCTGTTTTATTCTAGTTCGGTTTATTTTCACGTTCGTGATTTCAGAATATATATTAGGAAATAAAAATTATAGATCATATTATACAGGTATATTATACAGGCTACATATTATAAGGTACTTTATAAATCTTAACTTGATGTAAGAATTCGCCATACTTCAAAAACTCTTATAGTGTTTTATTAATGTGGGAGAGGAACTGGAATAGTGTTGTTGAAATATTGCAATAGTAAAGGAGTATTAGAGTAAATGAATATCAATGATTTTCATTAGCTCTGGATGATCATTACCTCTCACATTATAACTCTTTAACAAAACTGTTTTTTTTCTCATGTGTCAATTCGTATCTTCCTGAAGGCTTTGTCTTTCGCGATAACCTCGTGTCAGTGTCACGTAAAAGCACGGAATTTCCTGAATGGCCTCTTCCAGCTCTGTTGAGAGATTGTGCGGCAGATAAACGCTTTGTTTCTTGGCCACGGCGGAAGAGCAGCCGCGACGGCGTGGCGTGCCGTGGCGCGGCGGGAAGGGGGGGCGGGGGCGGGAAGGGGGGGGCGGGGGCGGGAAGGGGGGGCGGGGGCGGGAAGGGGGGGCGGGGGCGGGGGCGGGGGTGGGGGGCCGGGGCGGGGGCGGGGGCGGGGGTGGGGGGCCGGGGCGGGGGCGGGGGCGGGGGTGGGGGGGCCGGGGCGGGGGCGGGGGGCCGGGGCGGGGGCGGGGGTGGGGGGCCGGGGCGGGGGCGGGGGTGGAGGGCCGGGGCGGGGGGCGGGGGTGGGGGTGGGGGGTGGGGGGCCGGGGCGGGGGTGGTGGCGAGGGCAGGGGTGATGACTGTGGCGGGGGACAGGGGGCGGGAATGGGGGTGGGGATGGTCGGAAGGGGAGTGGGGTTGAGGAGGCGTGTAGTGTTTAAGGCTGCACGGTCCGCAGACTTCGCTGCGGCCTAATGTTAAGGTTACGCGCGGCCGGAACAAGACGTAAGAGGAGAAGGAGAGATGATCAAGGAGGAGGGTGTTTCCGCTCGAATCCCCATTGAGTGGGGACTGATTATTTAATCCACTCCTGCTTGATGATCTGCCCCCAAGGGCGAGTTCAGAAAGAAATATAACTTAACTAGTGGCCTGCAGCAGCAAAAATGCTTCTATTCGTGCAAAATGGTTTTTCAAAAAGTATTACTGCTCGAGAACAATAAATGATATGCTCTCGTATAAAACTAAAAAATTAAATATTTTAATAAAAACATCTTCACGAATAATGCCAAAGCGTGGATGATCTTGGCTGTCCGAGTGACGCCGCGTCGAAGGCTGTGTTGCCGACGTTTCGACCATCTTGTCGTGGTCTTCCTCAGGGCTGGAATGCGCCGGGATGGTCAGCGCTCGGGTTTATATATAGGTGGGGGCCGATTACGATTGGCTGAAGCCAACCGGCCATCATCCACATGACTCCGGCCGCGGAAGCCTACGACTTCAATGCCAAAGCGTGGTTTAGGTTAGTATAACATAGTATAGGATAAACAGTACAACAGTTCCTTAAGTACCATGAACTGAAAAAGGTTGCTTTCCAACACGTGAAGAGCAAATATTTAAAGGGAGTAGAACTCTTCCTTGGATCTTTCCTATCATGTGACGTCAGCTAATCGTAAACAGTGACGCATTGAGTTTGAAAAGTCAGCCGGTAAGCGCAGTTCTGGAATAGGTGAAAATAACTAATCAAATATTTGCTTTTTTCAGTGAAAATCGAAACAGTTTTGGATTTTGCCCGAGTTCTTGGGTAAAAAATGAAACCATGGAAACCTCTCACATGGCCAGAGGCTGCATAGTTTTCTTTCAATATCTACGCTCTTTGGAAATTTTATACAGATTGGAAGTAGAACGTGGTTTCGAGCGTCATCTATTTCAATGTAACTTAATATTTTTAAAATATTCATCATAATTATGTGAAGTTACTCGTGACACGTGCTCAATTTAATCCTTAATTGGATATGCAAATTCATTCGAATGTCAAGGATTCGACTTCGCTCAGCAGAATGACGATGGACGCAAAGTCCCATTAAAAGGTATGTCTCTAATGAATGAAAACGAGTAAAGACAATGCGAACATGAATTGCCATATTATTAGAGGAATACGATGGAGAACGTTAGGCTGATGGAGACGGAAAGGATGGGAGCGGGAACGTCAGGAGGAAAGAGATGCAGTTGAAAGGGAAGGCAGTTGGAAGAGATGCAGCAGAAAGGGAATAGAGTAATATTGGCCAAGATAGTGAACTGTCCGATCCGGGGATCGGGGCGGGGCAATGGTGGTGAGGGGAATGTAACGGAGAGCATGGCACAGTAGGTGGAGTGGGGCAGTTTGATCCTCGCGTGGGATACAACCCCAGAATATTTTTGTTCTTCCAGGAGGATTGCTCCCCGGGATGGGCACTTAAGCTTTGTGTCTTTCATCCATATTCCCTTCCAATGCCAAGAACACCTTCAGGCTGGTATCCAGATCCCTCCAGGATGCATTTAACCTTTCACGGAAACCTCCGCAATTTAGCCTGGGAAGGACCACTCTGCCAACTCAGAGCCACTAGCTTTCCAGGCTAACACCGGAGTCGAATTAAGCGTCACTCACAAATTGCTGGAACGAATCTCTGCTCAATTACCCATGAGTATTAGGCACTGTCACGACGAAATCTAGAGCCCATCTGAGGGCTGCCTGGACCGAGACCCGGGTGGCTCGAGGTCCTCTCCCCGTCTTCTCTCTACCTCCTTCTTGAAACTATCGACGTGAGTACCACCGGAATCTAGGCATCTGACAAGGGGCTCCCCATCGGATTTTTGTATGTGGGATTGGGACAAGTCTCGCACCCAATCGTCGGTGGCGAACCGACGATGAGCCGGGAGGGCGGTGTGGAGAAGAACGAGATGGGCTCGGGAGGGGGATGTGATGCTGTGCACGGGGCGGTGTACTTCGATTCCATCAGAGTCCGTTTAATCAGCGGTTACGGTGTCACCCAATCGGGGGCTTAAACGTCAATAGTAATGATCTTTAAGTTCCCAATTGGATGGCACCCTAACAGCTGATTAAACCTCAACGGACTTTATGCACAAATCGAAGTTTAGGGAGCAATGCCAAGGCGATGAGCGCGGCGGGGCGTGCTAAGTGAGTGGGAGCGGCGAGGAGCAGGGCGTAAACGTGAGAGCGAGGAGGTGGCGCTGCGGGAGGCGGCGCGGCGGCGAAGGAAACAATGGCGCGGAGGTGGAAGCGACGTCGTGGCGGGGCGCGTGCACGTGTTCCCAGCCCTCGCCCCCGCTCCCTCCCGGCCCGGCGCTGCCCGCGCCCCTGCGCCTGCCCTTACGTAAGGTCGCGCGTTCTCACGGATCTCCACTTGGCTTCCCGCGCATCCTCTCGCGTAACCATGGTAACGGGAGGTGCAACGCGCCAGGCCGTGAGGCGGCGGACTCCGCAGAGACGTTCTGCGGCAGACTCCGCATCTCAGTAGCAAAAATGGGCCCTGTCTTCACGGTAAACTTGGACAAGCGGAAAAGAAATTTCGGATCGGAGTGATTTCTTGCGTAAATAATACGTTAAACGTAATATGTAATCAGTAATTTAATAATAATATAACAATAATAATTAGTAAATATAATAAAATAACAACAATAATAATAATATTGTAATAATAACAAACTAGTGGTGCTACAGAATGGCACAGACTTTCCCGTATTAGTTTTCCAATTCCTTGGGTAGCTTGCTTTTCGGAATTGCCACATACTCTTGCCAGCTGCCCAGAGCACATTTTTTTGACATTTTCTCAATTTTTCGGTTTCATAATAGTAGAACGGAAGGACCAAGGAAATATTGTATTAAAAATAGTAAAGAACACTAAAACTTCGACCTAAATGAAATTTTGTTTTGAAAAAAATTGGAGCCGTTTTTAAGAAAATGGAGTTTAAGCGCTGCTATAAAGGCGAAAATTGAAGCTCTTTTTCACAGAAAATTTTTGAGTTTTCGAAACACTTCAAGCATTTTTAATTTCAAGCACTTTAACTTACAAATACAAGATTGTTTACAAATTTCTGGTAATGTGCGTATTAACCTGTAATCATTCGCATCTATTTCTGACACGTAATTACTCGCGCGGTGCACTGATTGCGCCAACAAAGAAACGATTGTTTACGCAATAACAAAACAATAATTGCGATACATTAGTGTGATATATTAAGAAAAATGATAACTTCTTGCATATAAAAACATTTGGTATTCATTATATGGTATATATGATTCCGTCGCGTTCCGCCAGAAATCAAGGCAAAGAAACCATACACAGACACACATACACACACGCATATATATATATATATATATATATATATATATATATATATATATATATATATATATATATTGCATTCTTCACTTGCATTCTTCGAGAAACTGATACAAATTAAGTGTGTCCGATAATCTCCTGAATTCCTCTGCTCTGTGAAATGCTTTAGGCTCCACGCGAAATTTTTTGAAACTCAGAACCTTGTAAATATCAATGTTTAGTGTTTCTGCTGTAAAAATAGACTCGTAAACAGGAAAATTTTCCGACATGAACAAAGAAGCAATAATCAAATGACAAGTGAAACTTAATATTTCTTTCATTTGAAAAATTGTTTCATCACAAACATCTTTTGCTTCTCTCGCCCACTCATTGTTTTCAGTCTCCCTTTTCTTTGCATATAAGGCTTGTGGTAGATGTGTTTAAAGATAGTTTCACTTTCCCGTATACGTACGTATATACCGAGTACAGGGAAATACACATAGTACAGGGAAAGTTATGTAATGCTGCGGAAAATAGATTTCGAAATTTGAACGGAAATACACGTTTTAGGGTCCCCTGATACCGACAAAGTGGTTATTTTCAAAACGTTCGTCTGTTCGTCCGTCCGTTTGTCCGTCCGACTGTCCGTCCGTCCGTCTGTCCATCCGTCAATCTGTGAACAACACTAGCACCTAAAGCATAAGTGAAATTTCTTCCAAAATGGATATTCCCCGATCAATTTGCTTCCACTCGAGGCGCCGCGATTTTGAAAAACTTTCTTCAAAATTTGGGGGTACTTTACATGACATTTTCGGTTCTGTTCTGAGGCAGCGGGTCGCTTAGTGTTACGTTTAGAAAAAAATATACAAAAGCAGTAAATGTTATTATTAAAACTTTGGGAGTATTTCCTTATGACAATCATCTATTAAGCAGCTATGCCCGTCAAGGTCACTGTGCCAGCTCAGTGCACATTATAATGCGGTGTGTGCATTGCGGGTTGCATAACTGTTTGGCTTGTAGATATCACTCCCTTCTCATCCACCTCTCTAGGGGTGTCTTACACCCAGTGTATTCATTTTCCCATTGCAATTGTCCAGTAATAAATTATACCAAGTTTTGTTGAAATGACATTGTTCCCACGTTGAAGAATTCAGCTGGAACACCAACACAACCATATATATATATATATATATATATATATATATATATATATCCATCAATTTTGTTTGAAATATTTATATTTTGGCAATGGGTACATTTAGAAGGCAATGTTGACACAGGCGATGAGATAAATGATAGTATTACAGATAATAACTATTCTATTTATTGTAAGTTGATTATACTCACAAAAATGTGTATGTTTACACACATTTTTGAGAATTGAAAAAATTGTGTTTTTTTTTTTTCGAAAATCTGTAGCTCGCTTGGTAATTGATTTCGAAAAAAAAGTTGTATACAAAAGTTATAGGAAATTAGATTTCTTTAAAATTCATTTAAACATTTGTCTACGCGACTTAAGGTTAAAGAGTTAGAGAAAAAAAACAAAACAAGTCAGAAAAATACCGTTTTTTCGGGCCTCTCGGAGTTAGCACAGGGGCTGGGAGGTCGAAAACTTGGGGTTTGAACTAGTGCGTGGGTACATACAACATACTCAAGAAACGTTTTTATGACCTTTTTCCAGGTAAAATGTATATACCAACTGGACTACAAGGTGTACGAAAGCATAACTTGTATAGTGCATTATTGAAGTTATGATGTATACTTTCTTGTTCTTAAGTGTGGTGCCGCCCGGCTTCTAAAAATGTGTCACTATCCTCGCCCCATACCCCTCTTCGCTACCGGTTGCATCGATGCGGGCGGCGCGGCGTTGTCGTTCCTACCGCCCACTGCCAAGGCTGCCCGTCAGCCGTGTCGGCCCCCCAGTGGCCACGTGGTAACGAGCCTTGCAATGCCCACGCACGCACGAGCTTTATGACCACTAAATCGAGTTTCGCACGAATCGAGCAATAGAACCCTCGTCTTATCTGCATCACGTGCGCCATATAACTCACGAAGAAGACGCGTTGGAGGAAAACGAACGAGAAAAACAAGAAATCAGACGCGTTATAGAAGTCTCGTGTCTAGAAGGATTTCGGCCTTGTTATGCAGTTTCACGTTGAACGCTTCGGTTGGAAGTAAATGTTACGATGGGGAGGTAGAGCACACGACTGGCGAATCCCCTGTCGGAGAGGATTGTCAGGGAATTGTATAACCTTCTTGTAATTACTTTATACACACGAGAAGCTCATGGTTCAAGACAACATTACTTCTACTGTGGATGTTATGAAAGTAACAAAGCGTCAACTATGCAACATTCTTTATTAATACAATTCATTAAAAATGATCTTCAATTTTTGATATTTATTCCAAGATACAGTTACTATTTCCAATTTGGTTTCAGATTCAGAGCCGGTTATTTAAAACATAATATTTCCTTAAAGGCCAATTGCACAAAAGTGTAAAAGAATTTTGTTGCAGTAGATGCACTATTTAAAAAATATTGAAAAGAGAAACTAACACTTTTGTTCTCATGCGTCTTGAAATTTAATTCGTTAAGCTGTCATATTACTTTGAATATGATGATACAGATTTTGGGGGTCCATGTTGAAATGGCTAGTACGTATATAGGTCTGCAGAGGTCGGCTTCTTATCTCCAGCAAATCTATAAGGTATTTGTGGTGGACAAAGTTAGCACTGGGCAGGTTTCCTACGTCATCTACCTTTTTCCTATAATCCCATTTCTTCATCAGCAATCACCTCATAATACATGGAGATGGCATTACTAACCTCCGACGTGTTTCGCAAGTGAAGCCAGTCCGCCAAATTAATGTGCTCAAAACACGTCTGTCAAACACGATAATAAATGGGTAGTCAATGGAAATTAATAATCTCTGGAATATTGAAGAATATAATAAATAAAACGGAGAAGCTTCGCTACCAATTTTGGGGGTCACTGTAAACTATTTCCAGTGCGTGAAAACCAAAATAACATCAAACTTAAAACATCAAGAATACTATTTATTACTAAATGTGAAATAAAATACATTTCCCCCTAAAATTTTTCAGTATCTACTTATTTTAACTTGTCACGAAACTTTCAAGCAAAAATATTTTTTGGATAATCATTAAACAAAATCTGTAATATGACACATTCGACCAAAAATATTTTGAATTTCCCCTCCCAAAATTTGCCTCTGTATCCGCCCCTGCCGTAGGTGTGGTAGAAAAGCTGCTAAAATTGGTTGAACTGTGAGTTTTCAAAAACGTATGTATCATTAAGACGTTTTATCAAAATCCTCTTCTTGAAAATGAACCGAGCAAAACTTGCTGTATGTCTTAGGCCGCCAGTTGTTGTTTCATACACCTCTAATCCACAGTGCTCTTCTCATTGGCATTGAGAAAATATTAACCAATATCTTCAAATTTTACTATGTTCACCATGCCATATAAAGAAACTGCTTACCGTATGAACTTTCGGTTCATACCGTATTCGGTATGAACTTTAATTCTAAGTTACCGAAACTACTCGAATGGATACGCAGGTCTCTGAGAAGCAGTGTCGTTCTAAAGTCCAAAAGTCGTTCAACTTACCTTCCAGAATGAAGTTCTGTAGATTCAGGAATGCATTTTTGGAAAGAATACAAGTTTTGGACTTTGCAGTTGGGTACACATCAAGGACGAGCAACGAGAAGATACATAAAATATGTGACATAAACGAGATGATACATAAAATATATTCATTAATGACCTGCTGCTGCTAAAATGCTGCCGAACAAAATCTCGCAAAATGGTTTACCAAAACGTAGCATGTTCGCTACTTAAGAACAACAAATAAAATATTCTCAAATGACAATTCATAAATATTTTAAGTCATCAAGAATACTGCAATATCAGTATTGTACAAATGTACCGTACAACAGTTCATTACATACAAAGAATATCAAAGAAAATATTCCATAACGCAACACATGAATAACAAATGTGTAATGGTGGGCGGCCACTTTCTTGGAACCTTGCTGTCTCATAACGTCAGCTGTGTCATAAGTAGTGACGCATTAAGTATGAGAATTAAGTCGGGATGCGTAGTCTGATAATACACGGAATAACACAAATATTTGCAATCTTTAGTCAAAGTCGAAACTATTTCAATGTTAATGAATTTTCCCGGGTTCCTGAGTAGCTAAAGAAATCCACATGGCCGGAGGCTGCAGTTTTCTTCCAATTTCTGCGCGCATTTGGCAATAGTGGCGCCAAGCGCCACTCACCTGTCACATGGCCGGAGGCTGCAGTTTTCTTCCAATTTCTGCGCGCATTTGGCAATAGTGGCGCCAAGCGCCACTCACCTGTCACCTGGCCGGCCATGAGAATCACAGGGGCACTCTATTAATGAGAGGATGCATGAAGGTTGTCTGTTTT
Source organism: Acheta domesticus (assembly GCA_031308135.1). Lineage (NCBI taxonomy): Eukaryota > Metazoa > Arthropoda > Insecta > Orthoptera > Gryllidae > Acheta > Acheta domesticus. The sequence continues at coordinate 152,369,673 of JAHLJT010009436.1, read as the reverse complement.
CTACAGAGAAGGAAACACAGAAAAACTGTAGGCCGAATTCTGTTTAAAATGTTGATCGCCTGAATGGCGAGAACACGTTTATTGCCTATAATTTACAGGAATTGAGAGTTTACCATAAGTGCTACTTTATCCTTTAATCCATTAATTAGTACTCTGATTTTGGGCCAATTCCTTTTGATGAATTTACATAAACATACTTGTTGGCTGGCCTTCGGTACCTCTGTTCGTGAATTACACACGCCTGCGGTCTCGTCAGCGCCTCCGCTCGTTGCGTCCTCAGAGAAGCCTGGCCGCGTCAGATGTCGTGGCTAGCGGGAACTGCTGCCTGCGTGTCGCTCGCCCTGGAGTCCGCCCGCCCACGGTCTTGATTTTGACGAATTGAGTCACCAATCATTTGCAAATGGGGCCGTCACACGACACCCCATCGCATAATATCAGCCACTGTTACTTGGCTGAGCACTACCGTGAGTGCTATTTTGATTACGGCACGACTCGCCCGTTGAATGGAATTAATTCCAACTCAATGGTCATAGCGGGTGGTCGAAATTCGAAAGTCTGCCGGCACTAACAAATCTCGCCGACAGCCGTCTCTTAATAATGCTTTTACCGAAACGCCTCTTACTAAAAATTTTGCCGCAATGATAGTCCAAGTTTTCGTCTTTTTCTTCGCTTGCTTTCCTGTCTCCCCATCCTACCACTGGATTTATGAATGATTTCATCACGTGATCGGAATTTCGCATCTTATTGGCTTCTTTTGAAAGTTCTGGAACTTTTCACGGAATTCGGAAGCGGATAGGCGTTTAACAACCCCATTCCCTAGCGGTTCTATTTTTCTGAGCGGCTAATTGGTTGCTTTTGTTGCGTGCACACACGGCGCAGGCTCCTGAGACAAGATAAAGCGACTCCTTGTTCGTCAGTTTGAGATTTTTATAGAGTTATCCTGGATTATCGGACGGGAGCCGTGAAGGTTCTAAAATGGCTTGTTCCGGTGCTTTTCTACAGACAAAGCGTGATGAGCGGTGGTACAGGGAGGGTCGTTGTCCGTCCGGGATCCTCCAGAGGGTCAGAATGTCGTACTGTGAGTTGTGGGAGGAAAGGCGCGGGTATGTGAGATTCCTCAGCTGTGCATGTCAAATCGGGCGTTGGCGACGCTCTGGGCCTTGGCGGCCTAATGCGCGTGACGGAAGCGGAGTCAGGGCGCGCGAATAGGCCATGCGGTTCATCGCAGTAATATAGATGTTTTGTGTTTTCCCTGTGTTTCCAATTATCTGATGAAAGCATAGAAATCTGTATCTTGAAAGTAGTTATAGGTAGGATATAGTAACATTTTGAACTTTTGCAATTGTCGAAATTTAAGAGATTTCAATGAAAATGTGATTCCCCGCAATTTGTATGAGTTAATGTGAGTTAGTAATAATCATTCACAACAATCACAGTTATATTATTTATTATAACTTGCCCGAAGTCACCTTTCGGGAAACACTTTTCTCGTCGTCAGCGGGTCTCTAACATGAAGAAAGAAAAAATGAAAAATTAACATAAAGAATGGAATCAAATAAAAATATAGCAAAATTATGAAACAAAATTGACAAATGAAAGGAAATAAATAATACACAAATAAAATTAAAAATTACTTACTGCTCAAGCAATGTGATTGATATGGATCATTATTCCTATCTCATATTATGGATTACCATAAGATCTCTGCTACCGTCACGAAATTCTTCTCTACTTAAATTTAAGAGCTTGTTATCAGAGGTCAAACTTAAAACCTTTTTAGACTTTTAGAAAAAAATACAAATATTGTTAAGGCAACAACCCTCAAAAATCAAAAACAATTTGAAATTCACAAAGACTCGAGTTCGTTTAGGTCGATTAGGGAAGGTCAACTTTGGAGAAAATTGTCTGCACAGTTTAGGCGAGAGCGTTGAAACAGGCAGACGGAAAGAGACGCAGAGAAATCGGGCAGAAGACTGGCACAAAGGCAGACGGGCAGTCGGGCAGGTGGGCAAGACGGGCAGGTGGGCAGGCGGACAGACGTTTGGCTTTCAAGAAATTTTTTGGTACCAAAAACCTAAAACATGGAGTACACACCGCGTTAGGGGAAGTAATTTGCAACATATAGAAACAAGATTTATCCACGTTTTCGATACCAGGGTCCGGCAATCGGTAGGGTCCGGCACATGCTTACAATACTTGGTCTTCTTACACAGGAAGGTGAGAAAATAATAAAATGAGTAGATTTTAAGTACGAATAACTAACTCGCAATAATAATTAGCGAGAGGAAGAAAAGTTTCAGTATATCTCGTATTCCTACTAGTTTCAGAAAGGAATATACTTAAAACAATTTTTTTTAATTACAATTTGTATCTTTTATAACATAATTTCGTACGTCCTAGCTACAGTAATGTTAAGTTTGAGCAACTGGTGCAAGGTAGTGTGGCGGCATATAGCGGTGCCTTAATAAATTTACTACAAAAAACTTCTTTTTTCGTACTCTCAGGCAGACGCACGTGCGCTTCCCCCCCGCTCGCCCCGGCCCAGCCGCGTTTCACCATGCCCGTTGTCCTCTGCTGTCAGAGTCGCACCCCCAGCCTGCCTGGTAAAAATTTATTGCCACTTGTCGTCAAAGGCCACTTGACGAAACCACTCCACTGAATGCACCTTTTGTCACCCACCCCCCGCCGACCCTGGGGCGCCCTCCTCGCTTCCACGCCTGTCGCGATAATTTCAGAAAGCCCGAACCCCTTTGCCGTACGGTAATTGCTCAATAGGAATACCCCCCCCGACGAACGCAGCTGCGTTCCGGTCAACAAAGATAGCATTTCAGGAGAGAGAGAGAATTCAGAAAATTTTCCACAAATCCTCGGACCGCCATTCGTCTAAATTAATTTTGCGACGCAGTAAGATGCGGCCAATGAGAGGTTTAAAAAAGTAGGTCAGCGAGCCCAGGAAAAACGTAGGAAGGGGAAAATACGGAGAGGGACGTATTCCCGATATCTTAGGGACACTAACACGAGAGTTACGAGAGGGAGGTAGTCGTGAGAGCGACCACGCGTGTGCGTCGGCTGCGAGAGTAACGCTTAAAAAAGCGAGCGCTCTGAGTTACGAGAGGGCGCTTCGCGACCGAAACTCGTTGCCTAAGTCGGGTGAACGAGCCGCGAGTATCAGGAGCTAGCCTACGGTCCGCGCCAGCGATTAAATGCTGTAATATCGCTCGTCATAGCTGTAATGAGAGACGAACCCGGACTCGTCCAGCGTCTTGGTGGCGAGACGCCAAGGGGACCTCGGGACAAGCAGTGACCGCGGGAAGATATCCGCCTTCCCGTTGCAACACAGCAGCCAGTAAGACGACGCCCGTGGAAGACGCCAAGGCCATCGACCTCAACGTGGACACCTCAGTCCACGCTCGTCCACAGATAAGACTTTTTACGCACGCCCGCGCTTTGGGGCGCCCCGCCTCGAGACGAGGCGGAAAATGCCATCGAACTTTTAAAGTGTTTGGTCTTTCTTTATGTTGTTTGTTTGTGTGTTATTGTTTAAATTAAGCGATGCCGCGCAATGGCATATTTTTTTTTGTAGAGTGTAACAGAAGTGTCATTAACTTTCTTTTATTTTATTTTTCCTTTTTACCGAGCTCAATAGGTAGGGTGTGATCCCACCTCATGGGATTTTTTTTCATGTAACTTCCTCGGCCGTAGGTCGGAAATAAATGCATCATTTTATTTTACTGCCCAGTTACGGCTCATCATTTAAAGTAGTCGTTGCACCTGCACCGCTCTTTCACCCATAACGTTGCAGTAGAAACCTGATTTTTTTGTACATTATTACTTATTTTTTTAAGTATAGGTTGACAAAATATTTTTCGGGGAGACCGACTCCATTAGGAATAACAAATTAAAAACCAACCGGATTGCCATAAAATCACAATATTTAGTGCCGTTGAAACATCTGGGTCAATTTCGAGACTTCCAGAGTCAGTCGCGAGCGGTGCGACTTTTGGTAAACATAGTTTGCCGTAAGTTTCAGGTTACGAACAACCGAACAAATAATCGTAGAAGAATTGAATTTGCAAACTACAGCATCAAGAAGTTGGATTTTCTAAAATATAACGCCTGAACGTTTCTTCATTATAAATAGTATGTAGCATGTCGATCCTACTGATGTACTGGCTGGAAAGAATTGTTGCATCATCAGAATCTACGAAATAGAGACGTATTGATATGCAAAATGATTATGTCAGTGTATATTCAAGCGTTTAGGTCTTCTTATAGATCTTTTTGTTGTGGCTAGATTTATATCATTGAGCAATGATATAATATGCAAGCAATATGCAAGCTCCAAATTAAAAGAACAGTTTATAAAATTTTAACAGAGAAAATCACAGATGTATTCACAATATATTTAGAAACTAACTCATTTATAATAATACATGCAAGTATTTATTTAATCAAAATATTACCTACACATAAATTTCGATTTTATTTGTTACAAACGTACCGAAGTGAATACCTTTATTACTTTCATTGCAAAATAGTATCTGATGGGTACCGTTTTTTTGTAATAAATGTAAATTTCAGATTCTTGTTCAATATCAGTATAATAGTTAATTTAAGTACCTTGTTATACAAAACCCTGCAACTATCCCTGAAAAATATAAAATCCCTGCGATACTTTTTTTATTTTAGTAATTCAGATAATGTCTAATAAAATTAAAGTTAAAAATATGTGCCAATTACGAGCAAATATTCGTAGTTGAAGTATATCTCGACAAAACGTTTAAGAACTTCCGTTACATGAGTACTATGGATAATTCAAAACTGCAATAAATGCCTTCGTTCTCAATATCAACAGATCAGATGGTCAATATTTCGACAAGTGGATGTGTTTTTAGAAGAAACTTTCTTTAGTTAAGTTGATGCCCATGCTCAACTTTATGAACCTCTCCAGATCTTACAAAAAGTATTAATGAAAGTATTCCTCAGAGCAATTTGATAGGGATAAATTAAAAATAAATGAAATCTTAAATTGAAAGAAAAAACTTGCACCGTATTAGGTTTCAATAAATATAAGTAATGTGTTTTCATTCATTATTAATGCAAGAGTTTAATTCTGACCAGACCTTTTTGAAGGGTTACCCTAGTTGCAGATAATATGCAGGTGTGTGTATATATATATATATATATATATATATATATATATATATATATATATGGTGACATAATAATTGAGAATCGATTTTCTTTCCAATTCCGTTATTGCTGATAGTTTTCCACAAATAATGCAAAAGAAACTTCTATCAAATCTGCTTTATTCTATTATATCTCTTACACAAGTTGACTTTTGGCGTTTTCCAAATCCAGACAATTGTCAAGTCTTCAAAGTACTTAAATATCAAATTTGGTCAAATGAACAACACTCATGATATTCTTAAAAAAACATATAGAACTGATGTGATAAACTTTGTAGCAATGTCAGTAAAGTATATGATAAGTAATTTTGGATATAAAAATATACCCTGGCCTGATTTTCGATGCAGATGGAAAGACGCACTGTAGTCCCTGAACTTCGGTTGCTGAAGGGCATTGTCAGAGTTGTTCTTTGTCAAAGCTATTGTTATTCACGTTATAATTTCATCAATTCTTAATTTTTCGTTTCTTTTGTTTATATTCACACAAGTTAGTTTCTATCTTTGACGATAATAGTAATCATTTGCCAATAGCACCAGGGTGTTATTGATCAAGTTAATTCTCAAACAACTGCTGTGCAGAAACAAAGCAAAATAACAAACTCTGTTCATCTCTACATGCATTCTATAATATACATATTAATTCACGCGCAACATTTTCCTGTAATTTTCTGGTTTGAAAAGAGGATACATTTCAAACGTGATATTACTACAGTGTGATAGCTTACTTTAACGCACTTGGTCTTATACTAATCCATTATTAAACCCAGATTTTTCTTTCCATACTAGTCTTGTATCTGTACTCTCTAATCGAATCACGTTAATTTCTGTTTACTGACGTCAGCCCAAATCTCACGAATCAGTTTTTATGTATCACTCCATTCCTAAAACAAGACTCTACTTCCCCATATTTGTTTCAGATATTGGTTATTATTAATGTTTGAGTCGAAGAAACCGGACACTCGTCATTACTTGTAAAGAAGACCATATAGCATGAAATAAAAGACTCAATGACGTTACAAAGTGCACGATAACAGGTCGACTTGTAAAGGCAAGTTCCTATTCACGGATAACTCAATTCACACGTGCTGATTCATTACCGGGTGTGGAAAGAGACAGAGACATAAAAGTACAATTAAGACGTTAAAAATAGTTCTGTGCTCGTGAATAGTTACTTAACATGAAATGTTTACTGTTCTACAAGTTACTCAAAAAGCTTACAATATTACGCATGTTACGTTCTCACATTTGTCTCACGCTTTCTCTCAGAAACAATTTAGCTCTGTACTCATCGCCTCTAATACATCCGTCATGAGTACCTTCACTTACTCTTCCCATAGGAACTAACAGTCACGTGGGAAGGAAATCTTAAATGGAAATTAAATCTAGAATTAAAACAAATTGATTTCTTAATGATTTACATACAACGCAAGAGCGGTAGCGTAATTATGACTACCACTAACACAATTCACAGATACACGTATTCCAATTGTACAGTAACGTAGAGAAGGATAAATCAATAGAAGTTTAATACACTGAACATGTTGATTGAGAAATAAATCCAACAGATATTAATCATGGTATCTTAAAAATCATAAACGCAGGATTTGTTAGAAGTTCAAATGATAAAATCTATTTCACACTACCTCTCAAAATGACTTAAAGATGATCTCTTCTAAACTGATTTACTGGGACTTTCAAGTTTATGAAAGGCAGTTATATTCTGATTGTATTAGTTACGTAGCAAATAATGATATTCCGTCTAGTTTAGTGTGAAAATTCTCTGCGTTGTTGAATGGTTAAATGTAAGTTGTACATTAAACATTAATGAGGTCGACGAGATGATACTAAAATAAACATTATAATTTTCAGAATGTTATTTTCGTTCGCGTCATTTCGTGTGCCCACAAAAATTTCCTTTTCATTGATCAATGTTGCGAAAAATACTTTCACAGCTGTTTTCTAATGAATTTCAGGCGGTTGGTACTTTTTGTATAGCATACAACGGACTACTAACTACGCGAGATTCTTCTTTTCCCCTTCCTTTTTCCATCCGTTCTCTTTCCTAAAAAGAGACGATTTGGAGTTTCCCATGTAACTGTGAATAATTCCTGATGATCGAAAACAGTCAGTATAATACTAGTGGTGCTACAACAGCGCATACTTTCTCGAGGTATTGTTAATGGTCATGTAATATTATAATATGACATTTTCTGTCTCTCACTTAAACTATAATTTAAAAAATTCTTAAACAAACAAAGCACGACAAATACATATATTTTTTTATCATTCAAACATTTAATCGAAAACAGCTTTTTGCCATTGATGTGTATTCACCTTCTACATAAATGTACCAACGATGCACGATGCGTATTTTAGCTGTAAATAAAATTGTTAATTTATATTAACACGAACCAACGGCGGCCTCGACTATCACTTTCTGTTATCCGTGCGGTGTTGCACCAATGGGTTACAACAAGCTACAATGGTCGCTGATATGGCACACATATTTTGCAAATCAGCATTGATACCGCTTGCAACAAAATGCAAAAGGACAGAAAAATATAATTAAATATAATATTGTTATATTCATCAAAACTACTCGTTTTTCACCAACTACTCGTCATTCTCGCACCCTACTATGCTATGCGATGATCCATTCCTTTCCACATTTAACTCAATTAAATGACGCAATTTAAAATAGATTTAAGATTTAAATAATATTAAACGTAATTTTTCTTTTGAAGATTTGAATGACTGCCTCCAGGCATCTTTCAAATTACTTTGTCATTGGAGTGACACCACCTCAAACAAAGTGCGGGATATTCGAATGTACAATTTCGATTTTTTTTCCTATTTTCAAAAATGCAGAGTGTGTCGAAAGTTGGGCCAGCACCAGTTTCTTTACCATTCTTTGCTTCATATGTGAAACAAATAAAGAAAAAATTGAGAGCCTTTTCTGAGAAAAATAATTGTTTAAAATTTAAAAGTTGCCTATATTTAACGCCAAATTACGCAAAAATATTAGTATTTTCGAAAAATTGAACGTGCCCTTATGTGAAGATGTTTCTGACGAACTCATTTCATTAAAAATTATCTTCTTAATTATAGTTGTAGGAAGATGTGAAATTTTTGAAATTTTCGAAAAATCAGGGATTTTAACAAACATGAAACCTGCACCATTCCATTAAGTGTCCTTTACGCTATCCAAGATCAAAATTTAATCAAAAACGTTGGAGCCGTTCTTGAGAAAAACTTGTTTAAACAAAATAAAAAATGCTTCTATTTTACGCAAAATTACGCGAAAACTATTCAAATTTTCGAAAAATTGTACATTATCTTATTTCAAAGGACAAATTTCATTATGGAAAAAATGTCTACCTTCAATATGTTAGCAGTAGGAAGACTTCTGCAATTTTTTAAAAATCAGAGATTTTAAGGAAAATGAGCCATGCACAAATTTCTGAAATGTAATTCACACTATCCAACAACAAAATTGACTCAAAAAATTGATTCTTTTTTTAAAAAAATGTCATGAGCTTGGGCCTCCAAGTAAAGTGCCCGTTCCCCCCTCGAATTAAAATATCGGTTTCAAATTCAAGGGGCCACGACATCCGTCAGATCGATAGAGGAATATCAATTTTGTCGAAAATCGGCTGAACGATTTAACTCCTTGCGTTGTTCACAGACGTACATATGTATTGCCGTCAATAGATTTTTCGGTATCAAGAACCCACAAAACACGGATTTTGGTTACATCACGTTTTAGTGGATTTTTTCTATACTTAGCAACTGAATTTATCCACTTTCGTTACCAGGACACGGCAATAAGAGTTTTTCTGCCGAAAATACCCCGCTTTTTCCCGCGGCTTAACATAACTTTCTCTATTCTGCGTTAGCAGTAGCGAGAAATTACTCGTAAAATACTCAGGTGAAATTCCATTAATTCATCAGAAAAGGAAACAATATCCTTTTTATCGTTAATATTGACGTTCCTTTCTTTGTCTTTCGTGTCAAGACCATAGATTGCTCTAGTTGAGCCTGTATTCCTCACAGCCACCCGTCTTTCTAGAATCTTTCTTTTACTGGCTGGAATTCCAGTAAGAGAAAGATTCTAGAGAGATAGTAAAAATGCTCCTCGGATTTGCGATCTGTCTCCCGGACAAACATATTTTAGTTGAATTTTCTCGAAAATATTGCCTTTTTCACTACATTTACCTCCTTTGGAAGGTGATTTCTTCTCTGAAAACCCTTTGTCCAAAGAAAACGAAAACAATAAAAGCTTATTCCTGACAATCCTAAATGCAGCAAAATGTGAGATGAACACCTCCGGTTGTTTCCTTGTTAACGCCTCGTCTTTAGGCTCCCCGGTATATTTCACGCTCCGAGTCGACAGCCTCGTTGGCTTACAATGAGAGAAATGTATAGAGCAGACTTTGGAATAAATCGAAAAATTATAAAGATTTAATTTTGTATTATTGAAAAGTGTGTGTGTTGTGTATATATAGATATAGATATATATTACACTCGCTAAAAGTGAAATTATTTTGCTTTGCCGTGCTTCCAGCATTACCACTGTCGTTATCGTATTGAAATCTTCGCTGCTCGGAAAATACAATGCCAGTCATGCTCCACATTTCTAGGCGGCTTGAAAATACTTACGAGTGTTGGACAATGGTCATATCACATTCAAGGTAGTGGAGGAATAAATCTTTCAGCTCTACTAATACGTTAAAAGTCCAGATAACCAAATGATAAAGAACTTCAAGTGCGGCTAAAAGGTAAGATACAACTTTTGCAACATAAAACAGAACTACTTCTTATCATTTCGTAAAGGAAAAGAAAAGAAAGGCCGTTTTATTTGAAGGACACAAGTAAAGCTCCTGTTACGTGAAGAATGCAGATAGTTGGAACTGGCATTTTACCACTCTTCAACCACCCGTCTTTAATTGCCATTGCCTTTGTTACACGCCGTGCGTTCCACTGGACCGCAGATGAACTGTTACGTCACTTCCTCTGGAGCAGCGCCGGCTCTGGGGCCCCAGAGAGCTCCCGAAAGCTATTTACGACGCTGCTTCTTCCAAGGCCCATAAGGCGGAGGCTCCACACTCTTTTGCGCCGCGCAGGCAGAATTCCAAACAAGAGAGGAGGAAATAGTTTGACATTCGAATTCCACTCTAGCTCTTCAGTGGCGTAGCCAGGGGGGGCATGGGGGCGGAGCGCCCAGAGTGACACCAATTACATTATTTTATAGTAGTAATTATAAATTTAAATCATTTACTTAAAAACTTTATATATTTATAGTTAGTTTTTTTAGTTTTATTAGTTTGAAAATTTTATTGCTGGAATTATATAATTTTTATGGTTTAATTAAAAATTATTTATATTAATTTAATAAGTATACATTTAAATCATAAGAATAGATTATGATTTAATGCAATTATATTGCAATTATTCTTAATTACATAGATTTTTAAATATATTATAAATAATGTGCAAATATGTTTGTATTTTTAATGAAATAATGTATAATCAATGCAGCAATAGATACATTTATACTTAATTTATGGGGGAGACACCATTAGCTTCGTCCTAGGTGACACCAACTGAAGCTACGCCACTGTAGCTTTTCAAATGTTCCAAGATCTGCAAATATATTTCTGTAATTGGGATCCCATTATGAGATTGGTGGTGTAGAGGAAATGTGAAAGGCATGCTTATCTTAAGTTGTGTTCGAATTACAGAGTAGGAAAACATTGAATTATTTCCAACCTAAACGGAATTTAAATTAACAATTTGCTGATGACACGCCTGTATACTCATTTTGAACCCTACTAACAGAAATAAATATCAAAATTCAACTCTATCTACACCTCATTGAAAGCTCATTAAAACTGCAGCAAACATTTTTTTTGAAAACGTCCGTTTTTTGAAAACATTTAAGTGGTACCTTCCAAAGAACTCAATAATATATCTTTGATTAAACATTGACTCACACCTTAATTGGAAACAACTATCGACATTAAAATCAATCATGCCAAAAATAAGATACATAAATTAAAACTACTTATAAACAGAAATAGCCAACTGCCTTACAACACTGCACTTATACAAATCTGTAGTGAAGCCCCTGCTACTGTGCTATGGTTAAATGCATCTGAAACAAACCTGAAAGACTAAAAAGTCATCCAAAAAGTAATATCTTATGACAATAAATACGTCTCTTGGTATGTTACGAACAAAAATTACTCACAAAAATTAACCTATAACAATTAATCCAGCAGATCACATCCCTCCACCAACTTTTATTCGTGTCTTGTGCAAATACCGTTCCTATCCGCATCCACGCGAAACCCAATCCACAGTACAAGAATAAAAAACAAATATCCATTTCACGTGTTTTTTAAAATGTTCTCTGACATGGAATATGTATATCTGGTGTCCCATCAACTGTGGACTATATCCATAACTTCTAAACGGTTCATTATATCGACATACATATTTCGCTCAACAATACTGAATCATAGAGGATGTAATATGTTGTAGAGGTACGTATTGTTCGGAATACTGTTACTTTTCGAGAATCATTGATGTTTTATTGAAACAATACATTTTCTTACTGCGGAATAATAGGGCAAGTAATATGCCCGCGTATAAATATTGTTCGTAATATTTTTAATTTTCGAGAAATTTAATAATCTTTGGTTTTTTAAATGATACTGTATATTTTTCTCACTTGCAATTCATATGTGATAAAAAGAGATGTTAATTTTGTTAACTTTTTGATAGTATTTTGCATATAGAATACTTGTAATACTTTCTGACTTGTGATTTTAAAGTAAATGAACAATATTTCCTGTACTAGAAACTATTGCCTAAGGTGAAGATGTCTCTTTGCAGTCTCTAAGGGTGGTAGTGAGGGTACAGGCGCAATTAAAGCAATCCGTGGTTTTGACAAGAAGGACACAGGAACAAATGTCAGTATTAACTATCTGAATGAGAGATTTGTTTACACCGATTAATCAAGAATTTAACTTTTCTTGCACTGATTGAAATTCTAAAGCATCGATCATTGAAATGAAAGATATAGAGAAATTGGTAGCACAAGGAAAATAATAACAAAGGGAAAAAACACAACCGATGGAAGATACGGCGCTGGAGAAAACCCGGCTAACCGACGGTAGATCGGCGCCTGATCTCGCCATCCAGCAGGGAAAGATCACCGCCACCTCCCGAGCAAAAAGCATCCTCTCCACTTAAGGGACCAATGACCTGAAAGACCTGTTGACTTGCCCGGAATCTTGAATCAATCTTATCCATTCGGGAATGCACGTCTCGTGTTTTCCGAAGACTGAGTTTTGCCGTGAAGGCTACAGTCACGAAAGAAGTTCATAAAAACCCTCACTCGTGTGTAAAGGTCGTATTAAGCAAACCAGTAAGGTCATGAAAATATCGTGCGAAAGTTGCCTTCAAGTGCATACGAGTATGAGAATGAAATTTTAACATTTCAACCAGGAAGTTTCTTTACAGGAGTCTGACGACAAGCGTAGCACCCCAATGCCTCGAGGACTGTCGGAGTCTTTCTAGATCGAAGATGACGGAGCATATGAGGGATGTCAGTCCATCGCCATTCTAAGGTGAGTGAAAAAATGGAGGAAGACATATCTCACGCGCTCAGGTGCCCGTTGTTTCAAGGTCTTTTTTATTACATACATTTTCTGATTTTACAAGGCTAGTTCACCTTATGCATTCGCATGGTTAACTTAATATAATCTTAATGCTTAACGCTAATATAAACGTAATGCTTGTTTCAAGATACTGCTCCAACACCTACCTGGAATCAAACCCGGTTGATAATGTGCGTATGATGGATAGCTAATTCTCATTCCCATTCCCGAGGGTAAAATACTCACTCAGAATTTGGAGTGAGAGAAATATTCCATAAACATCAAATTCCAGAAATGAACGAAGTTGCTTAGTTTTGCGACGACTCCAAACATATACTGGATCAACTGTACAGTATGTTGCAAGATCGGCTCAAAAGTATTGCGATTTTACATGTTTATAGCGACAGAACCGACAAAGTGGATTCGCGAAAATTCTTAAATGAGTTAATATCAAAAAATGCAAAGCGCAGCGGTGTTTTTCATTCAAAAAATGGACTCTGCTGAAGTTACATAAAATAAATGTGATGACAATGAAATGATAAACTTGAAATTTTGAAAAAAAAAAAAGTTTGTAATTTTTCCCTTCATATTCATTTTTGGTGGGAGATAGAAGGGGAGGGTGGACCCCACCCGGGTCCACCCTCCCCTTCGGATTCAACACCAACTGCCCGCCCTGCCTGGAATTGCTCAGATAACACGACTATGACTCATCAGTGTAGACAAGTGAAGGGCGCGCGCAAAGAAGCTAGCTTTCTAGAGTTCGCGGGCATTGCGTCCAGAGCAATTGACATGATATTTAAAAGTAAGGATTGTACAAATATGATCCGGAGAGGCGGTTCGTCTATGGACACCTGGCACATGACATCCTTCAGAAGAATTAATTTCCAATTTTTGTCCAAAATGCGATATTAATTCTCTCTCCCTCTACTAAAATAAAGAAATTATCCTTTAAAATAAAATAATATAGCAGCCAGATTTCAGAATATCAATTGAGTAAAAGTAAATATTTTGAATCTGAAGGATCTTGATTTCGTAATAGTGTTTATTTAAAAGTGCAAAAACCGCACTAGCTTTCTACATTTAGGTTAGGAGCTTAAGCAGACAAAGGTTATTGTCTGTTAAAAAACCTGTCCGCCCGTAAGCGATAATTATTAAATTATAGAGATATTTTAGATTATTTTACATTATTGATATATAAAATAAATAACTGAATGATTTCATAAAACACAATACAATATGAAAACGACAAGAATTTGTCATTAGAAAATTCTGCCCTTGGTAAAACGTTTATTCAAAACAGAATTTAAAAATAAAATAAACATGAAATAAACTAATGAGGGTTAACATACAAACAATTCAAATCTCAGTTATTTGCTACAAAACATCCGGTAAACAAATTTCAATGAACTCTTAGTCATGATATTCCGAATCATTTCGTGCTTATTATTCCTGCTTTAGCTTGCGAGTGAAGACCCTTTCCTGGATTTGAGGGGAAATTCGAGCGGAGTCAGGGGAAATTGCCCGTGCTCGCAGGGGCGCCGGGCTTCCCCGGCGGGGAAGTAGCTCGTGTGGGCGTGGTTTGACACGCCTGCATCAGAGCATCTGACACAAGAAGATTACCAGACAGGCAGTTGTGGCTTCGACCAACGTTAAGATCCATCGCCTTCAGAATTGGAATGTAGAACCCGTCACTTTGTACAGTCTCAGTTGTGGTTGGGAACTCGTAAAACTCATATCGCTTACGGAAATACCGTGTTCGCTATGGCATCCGGTTGGAAGCGTTTCTGTAACGTACTTTTTGCTTGAACTGTTATTTGTACTCCAGGCATTAAACAAAAGATACAGGGATGTAGACTTAACGAAGCAGGTACCGACTTTTAGAAAATTGTTTGCTTGTAGCTCTCCAATCACTGCAAAATGACAAAACCCTAGCGAATAATATATCTTTGCACAAAATCTAATAGCACACTAGTGGTGTTTTCTCGTACTTCTTAGTCACATAATAATAGTAATAAACGTTCATTAACTAGTGGCGCCACAGAATAGCATAGACTTTCCCATTTTCTATTCCCTATTTTCTTTTCGGCTAGCTATTCGGACTTACCACATACTCTTGCCAGCTGCCATCTGTCGCCGCCCAGAGTATGTTTTTGACATTTTCTGAATTTTTCGATTTCGTAATAGCAGAACGGAAATATTATTTTGAGAATATTAAAGAACAGTAAAACCTCGTCCTAAATGGCACGTTTCTTTGAAAAATGTGCAGCGGTTTTTAAGAAAATGGCATTTAAGTGCTACTGTAAAATCGAACTTTCAAGCTGTTTTTCACAGATCATGTATGAGTTCTCGAAAAACTTCATTAGAAGTCATTTGAAGCATCTTTACTCACAAATACAACCGTTTTTATAAATTGCAGGAAATGTGCATATTAGCGGTGTGAGAGATCTTTCAAGCAAATTACATTTGTGTAATTTTTGAAAAAAACGAAAAAATACCCCAAATTGAAAATAACGCCATATTAAAGAATGCAATTAACTTTATCCGTTCGAAAAGTGTGAAGTAAAAATTTGGAACCATTTATGAGAAAATGGCGTTTGAGTGTTTCTGAAAATGCGGAATTTTGAGCTAGTTTTCACAGAAAACGGTTGACTTTTCGCGGAACTTTATTTTACATTATTTAAAGCACATGTACTCATAAATGAAAATGTGCACAAATCGCCGTCATTGAAAATATTAACGACGTGAAAGACAGGGAAAAAATTGTAATTTTTGAAAAGAACAAACAAAATAATAGAGCAAACTGATGTTTATATCATCTTACAGACTACATTGGGCATTGCATTATCCCTACAAAAAATTTTTAAAAAATGTTTGAACCGTTTTTGAGAAAATGTAGTTTTTTAAAATTGCACATATTTCACGCAATATTGTGCGATAACTACTAAAATTCTCGAAAAAATGTACATGTGCTTAATGAAAGAACTCAATTTGGAGAACAAATTTCATATGAAGGAAAAATCTCTATCTTCAATTTTGTAGTTCTATGAAGGCACCGAATAAAATTAAAACTTTTGCAATTTTCGAAACTTCAGTTAACCGTGAAAATCGAACATATGCCACCTTAATAAGTGTATTTTACTCTATTCTTACAAGAAATTTAAAGAAAAAATTTGGAGCCGTTTGTGAGAAAATGTTGAAAATATCCGGGTAGCTTCATGCAAAGAATTTTTAACGCCAAAGGGTATAACCGAAAAGTGATCCCAAACCAAATCGATAATCGCAATACTCGTATGAAAGAGAATAGAAGATGTAGTAGATTCCCAAAAATATCAGCATCCTAAGGCAATCTGTTGCCGAGATACTATGAGAAACGTCATTTTCATGTTTTATTTTTTCCTCAGCTGCTATAGCATGTATCAGGCTGAAAAATTGAAGAAACGGAGAAAAGCAGTTGCTTTTGAAGATATTTTTTATTACCAATTTTGGCGCCAAATTCAAATAGAAAAAAAATTAAAATTAATTTTCGAAATGATGACGTTGTAGTACTGTCTCAATTCCCCCCTAGATTGTGTCCCGTAACATTCTATAACATATATTTTTACCAGATTTTTAAACAATATAGACGATAACGAAAAATAATAAAAATTAATTTTATCAGTTGAAAAATTGGAAAATTACGCTAAAATATTATTGGAAAAAATATTCACCAATGTTTAAACAATTTATATTTTATGTATTGCAGAGTCTCACTCACCAGCATGATTTACAACTTTTTGCTGTTTTTTATATGGAAAGTATTTATATTATCGAAATTAAATTGTCAAAACCTTTTTACTTTTTCCTATACATACGTATATAGGAGTAATGCACGTATTATAGAGAAAGTTATGTAATTCTGCGCAAAAAAAACCGGCGGATTTTCGGCAAAAAATAATTAATTGCCGGGCACTGATAACGAAAATGTGGACAAATCCAGTAACTAAGAAAACAAATCCCCTAACACGTGGTGTAACCTCGATCCCTGTTTTGTGAGTCCTTGACACCGAAAAAACAATTGAAAAGAAAGCATCCGTCTGTCTGTCCATCCGCCTGTGAACATTACTAGCGCCTAAACCATGCGTAAGATTTTTTTTCAAGTTGAAGAATACCCTGTCGACCTGGCTCGAGATGAAGCTTTGAGATTTTGAAAAAGATTCTATAAAATTTGGAGTACTTTACATGAAGGCCACCAGACATTTTAAAAAGTTTCTCATAAACGGCTACTATTTTTTACTTTAAATGTCTTATAAGAATAGAGTAAAACACACTTAAGGTGGCATTAGTTCTAATTTCATGGTTAACTCTGAATTTTTGAAAATTGCAAAAATTTGAATTTTCTTCGGCCTCTTCATACATCTACAAAATCAAAGATAGAGATTCTTCCTTCAAATAAAATGTATCTTCCATAGTAAGTTTTTTCATTGTCATGTACATTTTTTAAAATTTTAGTCGTTTTTGTGCAAATTTGCGCGCAATAAGTGCATTTTTTTAAAAAAATACAAAAACAAGATTTTCTCAAAAATGGATAGTGCCTAATGTACTCTGTGAGATGACATACAGGTCATGTTGCTCTATTCTTTTGTTTTTTCAAAAATTACCAAAAATGAAATTTGTTTGACTTTTTCACGTCAGTCCATTTCAGACTTATATCCAATTTTGAAGGAGTCGTACATGGTTTAGGCGCTAGCGGTGTTCACAGGCTGACGGTCGGACAGGACAGGCGGACGGTCAGAGGGACGGACGGATGTTTTCAAAAAAAAAACAACACTTTTTCGGTGTCAGGGGGACACCAAACTGTGTCTTTCTATTGAAATTTCGAAATCATTTTTCTGCAGCAGTACATAACTGTCCCTATACTAGGTATATCACTTCGTATATGCATACGTATGTATACGGGAAAGTATTAACATATAGTAATAATATTAAAATAAGAATTAATAAAATAAACATGTTTAGAATTAAAATTAATCTTTCTGTTGCATTCTGTTGAAAATTTTGTGTTTTTTATTACCAAACATCTTATCTCAATGTTATTCAACATCATTATTTGTTACGGCAACGATGTTTGGAAGTTTCTTTTCCTTTAAAATAATACACCTCCTTACTTATTTAGAAAAAAAATCAAAATTAAATAAAGACAGAAGAGTTACAGAAACTGGGAAGAGTAAAATATTTAGAGATCGTCTCATGAAATACAATGGTTTAGTTTAGTTCCCTGTAATATTTAAATTCAGGGACTTTTGTAAAAAAAAATGTTTTTTTCTTCATTTCTCAATTTTTCGAAAACCTAATAGTTAAATGACATGATGACTATCATATATTGTCATTAAGAAGCTCTTTTCATACGGAAATTTTCGAGGAATAATTAGTAACTTTCTTCTGAGAAAAAAGATGTCGTGAAAAAGTCATTAAAATCAAGTATGAAAGTGTGTCCTATCACATACATGCTAACATGAACCTACCGATTTTTTTCGGTTAATTGACGTCTATAGTACTTTCAAATTGGAAACATTCACATTTGGAGATACCGACATTCTTACGTCCTCGACATTTATTGATTATCACACCTTAATTACATTTTTATTTTTGCTTGAACAATATAAGAGCATGCTTTATCAAAAAACAAATTAATTTTTGAGCAAATATTACTTGGTTAATAAGATGTGCACTGCTATCTTTGGTAAAAACATTAACTTTGAAAATAAAATGAAAATTTCATGAGAAAAACAGTTTTTGGAATTACCCCACAGTTATTTTCACTCAAGGCTTGTTGTAGGATGAATGTAGAATTATTACTTTCAACCAATGTCCCTTCCTGTTAATACTTCCTTCCTTCCTGTTCCTAATAATAATCTTTCCCTTTTATTCTTTGTGTATTTTCGCTCATATAATTGATTTTGATTTTGCATGTGCATTACATTGCAAAACACCTTCCTCCCAATATAAGTATTTGTGAAGTGAAGTGATGTGAAGTTATCAAAACCAAGAGATTTTCTCTCATATTTGCGTAACGGCAACCGAAACATCGACACTCGTATCTGATGAAAACCAGATGATGCATCGTCCATACGCTGAAAGCTAATTCAAAGAATTCATATTTTGGTGCTTGGAGTCGGCGCCACTCGAGCTGTAATGACCTCTAGAGATTCCAATAGATAGCAGCACTCTATCGTTCAAGAGCATTGCCTAAATCCTGTCATACAATTCGATGAGTAATGGTTAGTATCGAAACTAGTGGAAAAAAAGTATATTTGCACTAGTATGTTGAAGAAAACGAGCGAAGGTAGGGCAAGTTTTCTTGTTTACCGCCAGTGCAGTTACACCCCTTTATCTATGTTTTACGTTCAAATAGATGTTCTATGTAAACAGTGATGAGCAATTTTTTGTTTGTGTCCATAGTAGCTTAATTACGCAATTTTTACCTCATTTTGTGAGTTTTGTTTTTTTAATAGTTGTACGCGTGGAAGTAAAACGCCAAATTGTGTTATTCTGTGTTTTTTAATCAAACAGTACAAATGGTATCGATTATACATAAACTGAAAGTAAACCACCCGTTAATGGGTGTTCTCTAAATACTGTGTCTTACAACATTTTGTGAAAAGTTTTTTCTTTTCAAGGAAAAAATCATTTTTGTTAATTCTTTTGCGCTTATGAATTGCAAACCTCTCAGCACCAGAGTGTTAAAAATAGTCAAACAGTTTTGTTGTGCAAAAATAGTAAGAAGGGAAAAAATTCAGGTACTCTATCGTACCGTTTCCGTTTCTATTCCTCCGTTCTATTCCGTTTATATGAAGAAATTAATTACCGAATCTTTAAAGAAGTGAGACTACAAGATAATAGTTTTTATAACTACATTCATTCTAACAGTTCTTAACATCAAATGCAACAATAACAAGGTGTTTCAAAATTACGAACTCTTAAATATTATTACTATTTTAAACATATTTTTGCACCTAACATTTAGTTTATTAGTAAATCCGAAGAGTTAAAATTAGGTAAAAAATAAAATATTGTATTACCATGGGCATCAACTTGTTCTAACGATATCGATCATTAGCACTGAAACAACCTTGGCATTGAAACAAACACTTATATTATTCCAAGTTTCTTAAAAGTTATAACATAAAAAAAATTGAATTAAATTAAACCAACAATCTTAAAAAATTGATTGTTTTAAAACGGACAGTTTTCTAAATATTTTCTAAAAATTATAGAAATAAAATCGTTACCTCCTAACATGATACCTCCCAGTACGCGGTTGGACTGTCACATATTCACATTTATATGGCCTGCGAGGATATAAACTCGTTAGGAGTTTCGACTTGCGCAGAGATCCACCAGTTGATCGCCATCCTGAATATCCTCCACTTGATCAACTTGTTCGGATATCCTCCACTTGATGGACTTGCTCGAATACCCTCCGCTTTTCTCCTTGCACGGTGTTTCACTTTGCTTGCGCTCTGCACTGTATTTTAATGACAAAACACTACTTTACCCTTTTTGGCACTACTCTCTATATAATATATTCACAACCTACTCTATTATTATTAACAGTAATCACTTAGGTGGTGAACGCACGAGAACACTGCATAAAGAAACGTTTCTTCCTCTCACTCAACAAATAATCGGATTTTGTAAAAAAGTGCATAATATGATTTAAAGATCTACAATTGAATTAATTGAGGCAAAAAACATTAGGCCTCAAGAATCAATGTGGTTGAATGTCTTGGAAAATTGGGACATATCTTAAAATTTCGAGCAGCAAAGTCGCCGAAAATTAGATATGGACGGGATGTGACAGTACAAAAGTTACACAGCTAGAAAAACAGAGACGATTGGAAAACTGCTTCTCTATTTTTGCCCCGACCAGGAATGACCGGGATCGCACGACGGGAAGCTAATACGCTGCCCATGAACCACTCTAGGACCTCATGCGAATTATAATCGTAATGTGTAGTTTTGCAAATGTGATAAACGTACAAGACAACATAACAATGAATTATCACAAATATGTATTAACCTAGAGGATAAACTGCAGATTCGAATGTGAACACGAAAAAAATGGCATTCCAATTAACACGTCAGTAAACCGCTTGTTATGATATTACGTGAGAAAATGAATTATTAAAACACTAAATTTTCACCCACGTAAGACAAAAAGAACCGACATTGCTTTCCGTTTTCGCAGCCACGTGCACACAGGCGAATTATGAATTCAACTCCGAATTTTGAAAGGCAAATGAGTCCATTTGTGTTCCTGTCGTAATTGCCCTGCGTCCATTCAGTTGGTGGCGCTGCGAACGGAACTACGGTACGATCTCGAAGCGGCGCGGCGGCATGAAAGAGAAACAGCTGAACGCGTCAGAGGAGTGGGAGGGAGTGCAGGCCGTCGCGGTCCAGGGCATCACGAGATCACGTCGTCACGTGCATTGGCATATGGCCGGGGAGTCAAGTGCAGATCTTGAATGGCAAACCTTCGTTTCCATCTCGCTCGTCTCTTACAAAGGTGGATGTATGTTGGTATTGTGTGCGAGTCGAGGTGTATATGTATACGTGAACAAATATGTGTATGTATGATTGTATGCATAAGTTAGTGTGTATATGTGCATGCGGCGAACACGTGTGTGTGTGGGTGTGTGTGTACATGTGGGGGCATACTGGTATTTGAGAGTCTCAATTTGTGCATTAGTGTGTGCATTTGGCTCTCTCAGTGTATTTGCACTAGTATGCGTTTATGTCTATTTTTTATGCACTACATTTATTTACACAAACACAAATGTTTGCACTTTGAAGTGGCTATTCTTTTCTACATACGTGATATTATGTACACGTATTGAGACCCGAGATTTCTCACTCCTATTTATGTAACACAATTTATTAACATTTGCCAGCCCGTGCCCAGCTCATTTATTTAATAATATTCAATTCACCATCTTACCACATATACCGATACTGGAGTAATTGTCGCTTATGGTCAAAGAAAATTTATATTTCGTCGACAGGACTGCCCATTCGGGATTTCAGATCGTAAACTTCTTATGCATGATATTTAATATTTATTAAATCTACTTTGAAAAACGAAAATATATCATTCAGAAATAATTTACAAATGCCCAGTTATTATAACTTCATATGTTATTCCCCTACTTATCGTGGATAAAGAATACACCATTTATCTATTGTGGCTTCTCTGCTCCGGCGCCATTGGTAAACACCACAAAGCACAACAAATAATATATACAACTAACTACCCTAATTTCAAACACGTTAAATTAATTCACACATTTACATATTATTAAAATTTATTAATTATTACAAATTATTAGTATTAAAATTTTACTTCTGTGAGAAGAGAGTACATTGTAATTGAAAGGGTGAAATCCTTTTTTGTTTACAAAACGATTACATTACATTGAACCTAGCATTAAATTTTGTATCTTTTTTCCCTTTTTTCTTTCTCGCATATTTTAGCCCAGCTTTTTTCTTTCTCGCAGAAAGTATTGTAATGCAGCGCTAAAAAGGACGATTATTCTGCAGAAAAACTTCTATTGTTGGGGGTCATAATATGTCAGTCGTAATCTGTAGTAACAAGTGATATATAATAAAAATTTTTGAAAAAATATTTGATAAAACATACATGATACAGGCTATTTTCTGTATGACCACAGATTTGAGTAAAGTTCTTTACACGTAAGTTTTCTTAATGTTCCACACTTGTGGGTGAGGGGAGAGGAGGGTTCTGGCTTCGTCACGACTTAAAATGGGGTACCAATCAACGGTGCCTCGGTAGTGGGATATCCTGGTCGGAGAATACCCCCCTAGCTGTCGGTAAGTCGGCACCAGATTTCACCGTCTAGGGGAGGAAGATGGCCACTTCCCGAGGAAAACGCACTAGACGTAGCACTTGGTGCGCACGGAATCACAATCAATCAATCCCGACGTGTCGTAGTACAGAACATGCAAATATAATGTAAGTAAGGGGTGGGTATAGTTCAAGGAAGAGGAAGGGAAGGTCACGCCTGGTCCTTGGCCCGTTTGATAGAGTACTCACCGGCATTCGCCTGGTATTGATCCCAGAAGTCATGGAAATCTACCGATGAAAGTCATGGAAATCTGCCGATCAGAGCAGCCGGCCGCTAGAATTCTCCTCCAGTGACCGAATTCGACCTATAGTCCAGAAAAAATATAATACTGACAAAAGTATGTGTCTGTAAAATCGTAAAAATTATCGATTGTAGATAATCGTACAAAAATATAGTACAGTAACGAAAAGTAAGCCATTGCGTTTACCGAAATGTTCTTTAAATATGGTGTCTGACAGAATTTGAGAAAATCTTTTCAATATTAACAACAAAAAATGCATCTTTGTCTTTTCCCGCGCTGATGATTTTGCAGATGTAATAGGAAGAAATAGGTTACCACAGCAAGAATAGGGATAAACAATGTGCTTATTTGACGAGATCAAATACACGAAATAAATGAACATGGTGGTCATTGAACATCAACATTCAGAAATTCAGTGGTTAAGATGTAGAATATTAAAAGAATAATGAAATATGATATATTTGTGATCGTAGTTTACCACTTACCGAGTGTCTTGTATTTCAAGTGCATTAGTTGGAATCGTTTTACAACTGAAGTGAGTGCGTGTATTGTTTTTGGTTGCAAATGAATAAATATATTGCAATGCGTTTCATACATAGTTCGTTTAAATTTCGTAAAAAAACCTGCTAAGATGTAAGTGGTTGATAAATATATGTCGTGACAGCTTCGCACTGAATGATGAAGCTACGTTTTGCATTCATTATTTTAAATCATTCTTAGTTAAAAGTCTGATTAATGAAGGTATTTTTCATGTTTTAAATGGTTAAAGTGTGGGTCTCAAAATATCAAATTTTTAATCTATGACTCTCTCATGATTTTGTCACACCAGCCGAGTTATCAGGTAGAACTCAATAATGTAAGAAAATATCCTAGAGAACTAACAAGGAACTTAATTCGTATGAAGAACAATTTTGAATATTTTGTGTCAACCTTGAAATACAAAATTTTTAACACTTGTGAACTCTTGTGATTCTCTGCTTGTTATGAAAAAAAAAAGAATGTTCTTTAGATTAAAATATTACATTTTGACTACACTTCCATTAACTTGACTTTAACTTCACTTAACTTCACTTTTGACTACGCTTCCATATTATAATTAATGGCAAGCTAGCAAGTTTTTTAATACCCGATACCCATCTTCAGGAACAATATAACATACCTTTAAGCGCTATGGAAGCAGACGTATGAAATATGTTATTTTTCAGATTATGCACACTGAAGAATTTGATAAGTAATCTTGTTTATTATTGTAATCTATTCTAAATATTTGGTCAAAATTTGCTGCGCAAGTATTGAAAACACAGTCCATCTTGCGGCAAGGCCTTCACAAATTGTTTCATTAGTCCGAGCTTTATGTAAGTGGTGGAAAGAGGACTTTTATTCGATCAACCAAAATTTCTCGTAAAATGTTTGCGCTTCTAGTTTCTAAATTTATCCTAGAGGGCCACTCTTTTTGGATCCAGTGGTGAACCGTATCTCTGCCATTCCATAAACATAACGGGGGAAATTAGAATAGCTAATGACAGTCGAGTTCAGAAGTGAACAACAAAGGAACTGCAGTTCTACAATTACAATCTAATCTGCTTTAAGTAAAAACACTCCGAAGTCGGAACAATCAAAGAGTAGGAGTACCAATGGGATGATAGAAAAATATATTCATTTTCCGGACCCTACAATTAAAATACTATTTGCGCGAAAATGATGGATGAGGGAATTTTTCAATGATTTTTTCTCAATTCATCACACCAAAATCTGTATCAGCTATAAATTTGCAGACCTTTTTAGGTGCAGGTGCGTGTAATTAATTGAAATATAAAGGACAGGCAAATTTGAAAAACCTCTGGTGATAGAAAAAACACTTAAATTATACTTGACATAAAGAAGCTAAACTAGTACATTATCACCCATTTCCATCAAAAGTGGAAAAAACTTCGCAGTCCTGGTGTGATCCATGGAATTGGAATCCTCATAACGTACCGGTTTACACAAAGGGTTGTAAATATTGTAAAAATGAAAATGCCGATATTTTTAGAACACTGCACTTACTGGTTGGTTAATTTTTCAGATAATTGAATAGTTCCGAGTTTACCTTGGAGTTTGAATTAAAAAAGGGTTTGCAGTGTATAGAATCTACGTAGGTGTTTTCGTTTGTTTTTTCGTAGCATGTCGCTTAATGGAGTTTGATGAACGAGGTGTCAAAAGTTTCAGTTTGATGCTAATGGACACTTGCGGTAAGGATCAACCCACTATCACAGACATTAGAGAAGATATGAACTGTCCATAAACACGATAGCTGCTCAGCAGAAACAACGTTCGACCTTACACTCTGGGGTCCACATAGAACATGACAACTCTATTTCTGCTTATCATAAATTTTGCTGTGAAGCAAGCGGCCTTAAGTGAGGTACGGAATGGCTGTACAGAAGAACATCCGTGATCCGAGGCAAGGTCGAAAAGGGGTCAACGGAAAATCAGAAACCCGGTTAATCAAAATCATTTTTTAATGTTTCAAGTGTATTAATTTAAATATTTAGTAAGAAGCGATGAGTAAAAATAGTACCAACTTCAAATAAAACAAGCCATTTAAAAATAAACTACGAGTAAATTATTTTCCATTGATCAATCCGTCCACAATAGTCAGTGCTGACGAAAGATATTTCTCCAAAAGATGCGTCATAACGGCGTATATAAAAATTGATTTCAGCCTCTCCGCAGACCCGACGTTACACAAATGTTAAGATTAAATCAATGTTTTCATATATTTCAAACAAAGAACAATTTATTATGATGATGGACAATACAATATTAATGCTTATACACTTTTATTTATACCAGTTCCAATTTCTGTAGTGTATATACCGTGAGCGATCTTTCACTTTCAAAATTAGGATCAATAGCCGGTAGGGACCCTTCGTAACTAAAAACCATTTTTACTTCAAGAAAAAAATACTTCTTAATAATATTGAAGTTTCACGAATTTCGTGTTTTTTTTCAGTATAACTAGAACAAATACAATAACAAACTAGTGGTGCTCCCAACGCACATACTTTCTCGCTCTGCTTCTATACGGTCGTTATTGCTATTCCACTACTTCATAAACCAGCAAAACTGTATTATACCAGCAAACGTTTTCCGCACCGAGACCCGACATCCGAAACTCAAAGTCGACGAACCGGCACTTATACCACAACGCAACACCAACACTGCGTGTGTTAAACAGAGGCATGAAAGAATAGAACCGACCTATAAAATGGTAAATGCATGATTAAGAAACAATTGATACGATGGTACATATGCTTAACAAATACAAGAAGAGAAGTAAAAAATTGTTAAAAGTTAAAAATTTGAACAAATATATACAGACATTTCCAGTACATTTATCGCAATTACTTATATTTTAGTCAAAACGTAATTGTATCGATTTTATCATTAGGAGCCGGTAATTTTCAACATGCGAAAAACATGTCTTTCAAACATGACCAAGAAAAGCAGCGGTGAACCGCTTTACGAAGTATTCATAAGGCTAGAAAGTAATAATAATTTCGGAACCGTTAGGGATTGTAAGTTTATCGCATGCATTCTGGTTATAATGTATTACAATTTAACTTTAAAATACTCATATTTTACTTTAATTGGTTCATACAGATATATACAAGACAACGGTTGATTCGACATGTCATACGCTTCAGAAATCGAATAACAGAGTTGAAAAATTGTTTAAAAGATGCAGTTAGGGAAAACACAGACAAGTCCTGTCTATTTATCTGCATTGATTCTATTCGTGAGTAGAAGTACTTCAAATGATTTTCAATAAAGTATCTACACTCTTCAATGTTTTTCCCTGCAACATCACATTCATCAAATTACAATCCCCCTCTGGGGATCGAACTCGGCACCTTCCTTATTGAAGATCTCAACCCGAAGGTGCTTTAACCAGCCGCGCCACGGGACCCACATGCGGACCAACTACTTATATTTTAGTCAAAACGTAATTGTATCAGTTCTATCATTAGGAAGCCGGTAATTGTCAACATGCGAAAAACATGTCTTTCAAACATGACCAAGAAAGGCAGCGGTGAACGGTTAACTCCAAATAATTTATCCGCTGATCGGCATTTGAAAAATAACTACTGCGAGAAAGTATGTGCCATTCTATAGCACCACTAGTTTATTTATGTATTTACCGTCCCTTATTACACACGTGCAGAAATTTTAAAGAAAAAATTTGTAGCGGTTTTTGAGAATTTTTTTTTTGTAAATTTGAATCGCAATTTACGGAAAAACTACTGGTTTTTCCAAAAAAGGGTTCATGACCTTATTTGAAGTGCTAATTTTTTACAACCGACTTTGTCTGAGGCAAAAATCTCTATCTTCAATTTGCAGTTTTTAAACAGTTTTTTGCAATTTTCAACAAATTGGGCCTATCAACGAAAATGATACCTACGTCATTCCCTTCAACGTTCTTCGCACTATTCAACAACAAAATATAATCGAAAAATTTGGAGCTATTTTCTTTTAACTTAGAAAATCTCAAAATGGACTTCACGTAAAGTACCCTCAAATACTAATATATCGGTTTCAAAGTCAAGAGGCCTTGAGATGAGTAAAAACGATCGGGGAATATCAATTTTGAAGAAAATCGGCCGAACGGTTTAGGCGCTAGCGTTGACCACAGACGGACGTTTTGCCGTCAATCGAGTTTGCAGTATGAAGAAGCAACAAATCATGGATTTTGACTACACCACGAGATATAGGATTTTTTTTCTAAATTTAGCAAAAGGTTTTATCCACTTTTTTGTCACCAGACCCCTGCTATAAGAGTTTTTCTGGCGAAAATTCCCCGTTTTCCGCCGCACGATTACACAACTTTCTCTTCTAATGAAGTATTCTTAAGGCGAGAAAGTAAAAAGAAACAATGTTTTAGTTTAAGAAATAATGGAGTTCTCTGTGAAAATTATTTCACCAAAATCCGTTTAATCTTTTGACGGAATTTGGAAATAACTATTTTCAGCAAAACGATAAACAATTTATTATTTCCGCTTACAACAAGAATTTAAAAGTGTTAAAAAATGTACACACAGGAAATTTACACAAAATTTACATAATGGAGGAAGTCCTTAAGGAGAAGTGTTCGTCGTTTATCACCAAAACGCATGTTTTCAAAACTCATTTTCCTGTGATAGCCACACAATGTAAGTGTCGACATTTGATATAAATAAAGCAAATACGTAATCCACTCGTAAGTGTAAAACAAGAAAAACATAAAAATAATATGAATTCAAATTGCCAACGTTTCGACTTTTATTAAGCCTTCATCAGGGCTCATTCATGTTTCACTGACCTACACTCAAGAATAAGTCCATGCTATTAATCACCATAGGTCAAGAAATCAAGCACGTATAAAAATAAGGTCATATTCAATGTTTATGATGCCTGAATTTCCGACTCACCAGAAACACTATTGCAAAAAGACAATTGCATGTGTGTACTCTACGAAGATCATTATTTGATTAAAAAAGAATAAGCATAAATCTATTTGATTAAAAAAGAACAAGCATAAATCTATAAAAACTGCAAAGGTCCCCGAAGTACAGGTTCAAGAACGATTGTTTAAAGGACTTCTAGACCGCTCCCCCAATTATATAAGCAAGAAATTGTTAAACCAAACCAAACAGTGGAATCTCTTTACTACAACATTCCAAATATACCAAAAAAAATCAATCCAAACTTCACACGTGAAAGGTGCCCATTTAGAACAAATCCATACACTTAAATCAATCATTACCCTGCACAACCAAAATATCCAATTTTTAATTAAATGACCGCCTGTTGACTCTAACAGATAACAAGTGGCGCTCCAGAACCTACTTTCTGTCATTCTTTTAAACGTTTGCAATTTTCGAAAATTCGAGTGTTCAACAAAAATCAGACTTGTGTCATTTTTATAAGGATATTTTGCGCTATGCAAATAAACAATTCAAGAAAAATTTGGAGCAGTTTCGAGAAAAAATCTCGTTTAATAATTGCTTTTATTCTAAGCAAAATTACGCAAAAATTATGTATATATTTAAAAAATCCAAGTGATCTTATTTAAAGATCTATTTCTAGAGAACAAATTTTAATATAAAAAATATTTTTCTTCAATATTGGAAGTGTAGGAAGATGTTGAAACTTTAACTTTTGTCAATTTTTGAAAACTCCGAAAATTCAAACTACATCGAATCTGCACCATTTTCAGTAGCATATTTTGCTCTATTCGGGGAAAAAGTGAAGAAAAATAGGAGAAATTTTGAGCAATTTTGAAAATGTGGTTAGAGTTTCATATAGAGTTGCCCCAAACATGAAAGTACCGTTTCCAAAATCGAAGAGTTGCGTCATCATCCACATCGATAGGAGAATATCAATTTTGAGCAAAATTCTGCCTACGGGTTAGCCTCTAGGATTGTTCAAATATGGATGGATAGGCGGATGGACCGACATTATTCCGCAAACCAATTCTTCGGAACCAAAGACCCACAAAAGATGTATTCTGACTACACAACGTTTGAGAAGAAGTTCGTTACTACATATAAGAGCAAGAATTATCAATTTTTTCAGGTTCTCGACGGAATTCGTCATCTCGGCACTGGCTTGTATACTTTAAAACAGAATTTCCTCTTTCTTCTGGTCTATTCCCTTCTTTATCTTTCTAAATTAAATATTATCTCTGTCTGCCATGATAATATTTCATAGTAGTGACGCAATGAGTAAATGGAATTATTTGAATGATTATAATTTTTAGTAAGGCAGTATATGAACATCAAGTCTCGAAACAGTTCTGAGAAGAAATTGGCCATGAGCAGATTTTTCTGGAACCAAATGACATTTGGCACTAGTATCTCTTGCTTCGTCCGCCACAGACGCGTCACAATTAGAAATTTCGCGGTGACCCGAAGCCGGCCAGCCTTCATGGAAGGCGGAATAGAATAGAAACGACGCAACACGACGCAACTTCTGGTGACATTGGCACCGACCGGAGGTCGGGCAGGAGACGTGCTCGCCGCTGCCCACAATACGCTGCGCGCTCGCCGAGTCTCTGAGCCGGATTAACAAAAGGGGAGGCGGTACTGATAAAATGTGGGGCCCTGTAGATAGTACAAAATGTTCTAAAGTCAACTATCGTCTTCGACATTCAACGAACGTCTTCGGCATACCACAATCTTCTCCGACATTTATCAACTTCTCCGACATTCATCAACTTCTCCGACATTCATCAACCTCTCCGACATTCATCAACCTCTCCGACATTCATCAACCTCTCCGACATTCATCAACCTCTCCGACATTCATCAACCTCTCCGACATTCATCAACCTCTCCGACATTCATCAACCTCTCCGACATTCATCAACCTCTCCGACATTCATCAACCTCTCCGACATTCATCAACCTCTCCGACATTCATCAACCTCTCCGACATTCATCAACCTCTCCGACATTCATCAACCTCTCCGACATTCATCAACCTTCTCCGACATTCATCAACTTCTCCGACATTCATCAATCTTCTCCGACATTCATCAACCTTCTCCGACATTCATCAACCTTCTCCGACATCCATCAACCTTCTCCGACATGCATCAACCTCTCCGACATTCATCAACCTCTCCGACATTCATCAACCTCTCCGACATTCATCAACCTCTCCGACATTCATCAACCTCTCCGACATTCATCAACCTTCTCCGACATTCATCAACTTCTCCGACATTCATCAATCTTCTCCGACATTCATCAACCTTCTCCGACATTCATCAACCTTCTCCGACATCCATCAACCTTCTCCGACATGCATCAACCTTCTCCGACATTTATCAACCTTCTCCGACATTTATCAACCTCTCCGACATTCATCAACCTTCTCCGACATTCATCAACCTTCTCCGACATTCATCAACCTTCTCCGACATTCATCAATCTTCACCGACATGCATCAATCTTCTCCGACATGCATCAATCTTCTCCGACATGCATCAATCTTCTCCGACATGCATCAATCTTCACCGACATGCATCAATCTTCACCGACATTCATCAATCTTCACCGACATTCATCAATCTTCTCCGACATGCATCAATCTTCACTGACATTCATCAATCTTCGCCGACATTCATCAATCTTCGCCGACATTTATCAATCTTCGCCGACATTCAACAATCATCATCATTCAGCAATCTTCTCTAATATTCAACAATTCTGTAGGCTAATGTCTCTGATCTTCCGGGCATTTTATTGCTTTTTGCCATTTTTCTGTTTTCGGATTTTCAAAAATGGCTGGACAAGCATACGGACCGACGTAAAAAAACATTGTCGGAATCAGAGCCTCTCAAATTGATGTGTATTTGCTTCAATGGCACAATCTCAAATTTTTGCATAATTACATATCTTTCGCCAAGCTACGATTATGAGAAAGTATACTAGGGCTACGAAAAAAAGTAATTTCTCGCATCAGCAACAGTTTCCTAAAACTACAGTACCGCATTTTCGGTCCGTATTATCGTATCTCAGCCATCACTTTTAAAAGTCACTACTATTCGTTGCGCATTAGGCGCGAAAATTTAATTCTTTGAAACTCACAAATTCGACAATCCAAAACTCTGTTCACACTCAGAAACGAGTATACTGCATAAGAGATGACATTTTGATTGTTAAAATGCAGTCTTTTATTTCTGAAAGTAGTGCTGTAAATGGATATTTAAAGCTCTGATGTGTGAACGCGCTGACCAACAGTTGAGTAGTAGCTATGCTGCTAATGAAAAACCCACCATCATATAATTCATTAACGAAAAAACATTGTATGTGCCGCGATAGTCATAAACCCGAACTATATGGCGACGTATATTAGCTCATAAATGTCTACATTCTACCAAAGCTAATGCGTTGCAGCCTCCTGTTGATTGGTGCTATTTTGGTTTGGAAGGTCCTAACCACGACACTGACCCACTGAATTTCCGACGTACAATGGTCTCAATGACACGGATCTCTTATTCGACCATTATAACGTCAGCGGACAACGTGTTGTTTTATATTACTGAATGCTTTTTACTATCACAACGCTCTTATCTCTGCGCACACCGACACTTTATATTCAGATTATTGCTTGGTTTTATATTCAGCATAAATATTGCAAGAAGAAGTGAGCAACAATCAACAGCTCCCAACACAAGCATTGAAGTTTTAAGTAAGTTTATCTTTACACTTGGTGCTTTTCCAAGCCTGTATTTCCTTTTACAGGATGTCTAATTAAAGGAGAATGGACGTGATGTCAAAAGTATTCTGGATTATTCCTCTACGCATACATTTTGAATAAATGAAGATACGTCCGTCGGCTGATTAAAAAATATTGTAAAAAATAAAACATATTGTAATAACGTCTGTAATTTCTTTTTTTCTTCAAATAATTGGTTCTGTTGGTTCGATCACTGTTTTGTGACGTAACCTTTGAACATTTTCAAACAAGAAGCTTGTCATCGCTCATGTATGTCATGTCAGACATGCACAACTTACGTTATGTGTTCTACATGCAAATACAAACCGTGCATTATGTTGGGCCTGTGATATATGTCTGTGTTTCAGTGTGTATGTTGCATGTGCATCCACGTGTTGCCCGTCGGCAGCAGAAATCGTCATAAGGACCCATTACCATAACCGTTGAAGGTAAGCTCATATCTGTCACCCTGCAAAAGCTGGTGATTTGTTCGAATTCACTTCCTGTTAATAGTGCAACTTGCATACGTCAACAGGAATGTATGCGTATTTTAACACGAGTGGAAGATGGTGTTGATCTGCGGCTGTCTTAAAGCCAGATTTACAAGATACAACGTATCATACATTTGATCAGATGTGGAAAATGATCGATAATATACGTTTTGTATAGTATTCACTAGGTAAAGTATTTTCTTCCGTTTCTCACTTCAGTTCCAAAGTCTCTTTTGTGATTACCCCGATACGGTTTTCAATGAATCAATATAAAGGAAGCACTATTGTTGTTTTCTACCCTTGTTTCCAACTCATACAAAACACTACCACTGCCCTCTTTATTTTCCCTGTTTTGTATTTGCTCTCTGTAAATTTCAATGAATTCTGCGAGAAATTAACTATTGTTCCTAGTGTATTGTACGCAAATGGGACTTGGAAAAATAAAGACCCAAACACAGGTTGTGTTTAAAACTCAAAATGGAAATTAAGCTCTTTGAAGAACCGCATCAGAGTTTAAAGGTTCCGATTTATCGAACCATTTTCACAAAATTATGCTCCTCCCTTCACTTCTCCATTGTGACATTGCTTTTCCTTCCGATTCGAACAGACGTACGGTTTGCTGTAATCACGCTTCAATTAACCTAATATGATATACCGAATTCGGTAGTGTACCATTATTAACGTGATGTGTAAACCCGCCAAAAGATTCTTTACTTACTGATGACAAGGCAGTAGACGGCAATAGTCAGGCGCTACATTCTGTGAGCTTAGGAAAATTAGCGTTTCATATTTGGACCTGCATCACGATCGCAATGCGCTACATCAGTCAACTTGAAGGAACTTCGTTTCTCGTGCCCGAATCGGACACTAGAAAAAACACTGTTAAAAAAAATTATTTCTTTTCCCTCCGCAGGTACTCCGTGAAGGAGGGAATTTATTACATGCAACAGTATACAATCAAGTCACTGCCTTGCGGCTTAAGTAACTAAAATTATTTTATTCTAAATACACAGTTAAAAATACATGCACTTTAGCATGCCTAACTTATAGGTAAACTAGAATTTTTATCTTAATATTCGAAAATGTTTTCTTTCTCCATGAGATTTTTTCTTATATTCACGCACCATTCAAAAACCTTCCTCCCGAGACTAACTTACTCGTAGGCTCTTCTAAAATTAGTGTCCTTTCCTGTTTCTATCTCCACGGCCCTAGAGTATCTAAATATAGAGAGTAACGCATTCTATTGTGCCACCGAACCCGCCATTTTATATCCAATAGTTAGTAAAATTGGAACTTTGTGGCATTTTCTGTGTGTTGAGAACCATGAATCTATCCAAAACCAACATAAATATTGTTGAAAATCTTCATGTCACCAATTGTTATAATTTTCCTTCAGTTTCTGATTGATGCCAGGCAGGGCTATCGGGAGAGTGAGTATTAATGACGAAGGTTGCGCTATTCTGCTCCCTCTGTTTGTAGGGACTATACTGCGATTTTCGTAACTTTGTCCCTGACAGTAATCAGCTGTTCACGGTTTCATCCAATAAGGAGCTTGAACGTCACCATAGTGACGTCACTGTCGCGAAATATAAGCTCCCGATTTGATGGCAGCGAAACAGCTGATTCCTGTCAGGGACAAAGTTACGAAAATCGCAGTGTACATGGCCCTACCCTTCGACGTCCAAAGCGCCTAACGCCAGCGGCCGGCTGGCAGTGGCAGATTTTCAGGGAGGGCAAGGGAGGCCAGGACTCCCCTACAAAATGGATTAACAACGTTGAAAGATACATATTTCTTGATATTAAAAATTGTTAGATTTAACTTTTCCTAAAATTGACACACATGTTTACGGCTGGTGAGTAAACATTTAACAGAAGTCGTTTCATTGCTGCAAACATGGCATTACAACAGAGTTAAGCATCAGTTGCAGCAGAGTTAAGCATCTCTATGTTACACACAGGTAACATCATTAAGTAGTTATAGTCTTGGCGTATAGCACTGCTTATGACTGCGGTAGCCTCCATCACCTTTGGAGGGAACCGGGCGGCCCAAGTTGACGCGGGCCTCCCTTTTGCCATAACATTTCCCAACAAATAGGAAAAAGGTTGTTTCGTCTAGCTTTCGAGTTGGTTTGGCACATAGGCTGTCGTGCGTGGCCTTCTGTGAACACGTGTGGCGATCATAGCAGTGGGTACTGTTTCCTTGCGATGGATCTATTGTGTGGCGTATTTCAGCGGACACAATAACATATTTATTGGAAGTGTCGTTTTCGTGAAGAAGTGATTCTAAAGGCAGATAAATATTAAATCTAATTTTTCTATTGATTGATTAGTGAACTAGTAAAGCCATTAGTCCCGGAAGAGTGGTGAATGTTTTTTGTTCGGAAGACTCAGCGGTGATCCCCCTGGTTGGCAAAATCCAGCGCCGGCCTATCTTTGGCTAGCGGGGTTTTCTCCAACCAGGTATCTCCCACCAGCGGAGCACCGCCACAGTTCGGGCCAAGCCCTAATCTTCTGACCGGTCTCCCGACCTGTGTGGTAGTGTAGTGCATGTGTCAGTGTGTGTAAGTAAGGGGAAGAATAGGACAAGGAATGGGAAGGAAAGGACAAGGAATGGGAAGGAAAGACCGCGCGCGGTTCGCGGCCCGTTTTGGTAGGATACTGCTCCGGCATTCGCCTAGTGTTGATCGGAGAAGCCACAGAAAACTACTGATCAGCGCAGCCGGCCGCCAGAATTCTCCTCCAGACAGCGACTGTATTCGACATAGCTGTCCAGCCAGTGACAAAAATCCTGCCACCAAAGGGTATCGACTTAGGACTTCACAGTGAGAGGCCCTACACTACAGTGACATCAGTCGATGCCCTGAGCTGTCTCTTCCGGTTCATTTATTTGGAACGACACGAACAACGGTTTACCAGTAAACCAAAGGCCATTGACCTTCAATTTCACAATCTGATTCCGTGCCTGAATTTGCCTGGCCACCCCAACGTCCGCGCGTGGAAGCCGGCCCGCGGAGGCCACGCCGCGAGCGCGTGGCGCCGGCTGTCGCGCGCTTGTCCGCAGCTGTCGCGCCGACGAGACGCGACGGCCGCTGAAGGGCGCGCCACCGCGCCATTCCGCCTGACTGTCCGTCATGCACTCGGCGTATCGGCGGCCGCCCATCGCCCTGTCGGTGCTTGTCTTTGTGCGTCGAGAGGGAAAGAGGGGGAGAGGTTGCGTAAGTTGTTAACTTTCGGGTTGAAT
The DNA here is from genome assembly GCA_031308135.1 of Acheta domesticus. Classification (NCBI taxonomy): domain Eukaryota; kingdom Metazoa; phylum Arthropoda; class Insecta; order Orthoptera; family Gryllidae; genus Acheta; species Acheta domesticus. The sequence goes on along the minus strand of JAHLJT010009436.1, from coordinate 152,333,696 downwards.
AACTCGCCGGAACAAGCTGACTTACCGGGGCGCATGCGCAGCTCGTAAACACGCTTTACACAGAAGTTCAATTGACGTAGCAGGCGATACCGGTTGGAGCTAGAAACTGCATGCTGTGGAAAATTTCTGGGTCGAGTGAACTCTTCTCGTGAAATGGGTTACAGTCTGAATGTAATTGGCTTATCTTAATGGACAATCCAGGTACTGATCATGTTTGCTTATATCCAGGGCGAAAAGGGGAAAGATGGATATTCAATATTGCGATTTGATTAAAAGTGACCAGTCAAAATCTTCTCTGGGAAATGAATGCCAAAAGAGAAACTACTACATTTCATTTGTGGGTATACGAGGACGCTTTTTTTACCTAGAGGACAGTCCAATTACTAGGGAACCTTTAACAATTGCACGAAAACCGCTAAATAACCTACTTGTTAATATGTAGTATCATTTATACCTACATGCGTTCACAGACGTGATTTATCATCAGTCAGTTTCAATTTATGTTCCTAAAAATATGGATGAAGAATCTATCCGGTTTCAGTTGTTTTTTTCTCATCTTGAGGACTTTTTCGGAAGTAATTAACTGTGTTTACAACAGTCAGTCTCTTTCCAGGAAGAGTAGTTAAATAATAGCAAAATACAGTTCTAACAATTGCAAAAACAGTACCGCTTTTCCTTGTTTGTTCTTTGATGGCGATCCTAAACTAAATATTAATACCTTACGTTTACACGGTATGATGGCAGATAACTGTTCTGCGTCGATCGTCTTTATCGATCATCATTAACGATCGTCATTATTAGAACATTTCTCATGCGTTTCAAAGGACATGTTGAAATCCAGATGAAGATGACGGTAGGCTGGTAAAAATGCAACGTGACGAATGCGTGAATGGCCACCGTCTAATGCTGAAAGACAGCCATTAATCTGAGAGCAACGTATAAACAAGACGTTTTGATAACCAGTGAAAAAAAAGTTAAGTATCCCTTACCATGCGTTTTGGGTATGCAAAAATCCGCTTGTGAAACGATGCTTCTTCCCATTCGTACTATTTCCTTACAAACGATGGGATTTGATGTTTCAGAGTTTTGAAGCATTTATCTCTAACATCTAAATCGATTGACTAATCAGAATGTCGTTTTGTATATCTGGTTAATACTAAAACTGATTTAAGGTAAAATATGAGTGCGATAGTCAAACAATAATCTCATAACTCAGTCCCATAATCTTTATCAATGGAAATTATATGACTGGAGAAATATTTTATAAAACGAATATATCATCCTGTGTGCAAGAATGAGAATATAACGTGTCGAGTGGGCGTTGTTCCAGATGCGATACTTCGACGTGTCAGTCCTAAATTTTAAATTTTAAGTTTAATTCCTTTAATTAAGTTTTAATTTTAAGTTTAAGTCCTGTAGTTACGTGTAGTAAATGCAAAAATGTTGGGAGTATCAATGTTTGTATTGGTTGAAACAATGCCACCCGATATAGAATCTAGAAAGAATTTAACAAAATTAAACCCACTCTTTGATCTTAATGTATTATTTAATGATCACAAACGTTATATTACATCCACCAATCTCAATTTGGAAATCACATATTTATATTCACAGACCTCTACTGAAAACTTTTATTTTAAGCGGCTTAAACGCTCGGCTTCCTGGCATTTTGGTACACATAACTGAGAAATATTTTGTATTATTCTCTCATCAATATTTTAATTCTACTTAGAGTACTATTTTAGGGCCACTGAATGTCATGGGTACGATTTACAATATGAAATATTACAATAATGAATGCAAATTTTAAAAAAATGAACCATCGCCGCTTACAGATGAAATACCTGCATTAGAGACATAATCGCAAAGTAAGTAGGTCATTCAATAATTAAATAGACAAATTGGTCTGGAGAAAAACAGTGGGTAGGACAAGATTGGTAATTTTAGTACTTTGAGTTGTCATCACTGGAGTGAGCCCTGACCGTGTGGATGATCAGCATTGTTCTGTTCATAATCCCAAAATTAAGTTGAACAATGGCGAGTCCACTTGCAAATTCCACATTGGTTGAACAACGTTCTGCGATTCGTTTTGAACTTGCTGAAGGTGAAAAACCATCTAATATATACTCTAGAATGACTACATTGTATAGTGAAAGTTGTAAGAACCGCGGGAATGTTTACAAGTGGGTAGAACAGGTTAAAAGTAGTCGAGTTTAAGTGACTGATAAACATCATTCTGGCCGCATCAGCAGAAAAAGTCAAGTTGAGTGTTTGGGGACGCAGTAAATGCGACTTTTGTGATTATCACAAAGAACAACGTATAATATTCAGCCATTACTGCTTAGATATGCTTTTGAACAAGGTGAAGCCAGTCATGAGTCGGAAACATCTTGGTATCTGAGAGGAGAGGGGTGATTCTCTAGCAAAACAACGCATATCCTCGCACTGCTCAACAAAGCCATGAACAAAATGGGTTGGGAGGTACTGCCTCATCTCCCTTACAGCCCCGATTTCGCACCGTCTGATTTCCATTTGTTTTGTCCACTGAAGCAGTCATTACGTGGGAAGAAGTTCCAGGATAACGAGGTTGTCAAAAAACTTGTGGGAAATTGGTTCAAACTCCAAGATAAAGACGTCTTTGCAGCAGTTATAAAAAAGCTGATAACCCATTGGAACTAGTGCGTAAATGTGGGTGGGAAATATAATAAAAAGTAGGAAAAGTCGTGTTTGGTAAAAGTAAACGTTTATTTCTCCAGACCAATTTGTCTCTTTAATTATTGAATGCCCCTCGTATCTTGTCTGAATCTCCATATACATCTAAGCGTTTTCTTTTACAGTGGTAACTTAACTTTAGAAGGAAAGGTGTTGTTCTTTCTTTCTTTATTCCTTTATTTCATCATTGATAGATGAACATCAGCAAGGAAAGTGTGAATGCAACTTGGCCTTTCTCTGGTAATTCATTTCCCATTTGGTAAGTTCTAGAATATCTCTTAAGAGTTCCACATAAGTTCGAGATACATCACATCTTACGTTCGAGATGTGTGACACACAGGTTTGCGCGACTCACGTTTAACAGTCACTGGAAGGCGTCCATTGAAACCCAATTTCTTCCGTTTGGGATTATCACTATACGTGTTATGCGAAACATTTTCAGCGTCACAGGTTTAACAAAACCGTATGTGGTACATATCTACGTGCACATACACATTCTGGATAGATGAGCCAGGAATAGGAATAGAATAGGAATATCAGAAGCCAAAGGGTTTCGTTCATGGCAGTTTTACCCGTTGGATGTGGACACTCATGCTCTTCTTGAGCCAAACGGGTAAGCGGTACGGTTAAAAGTGGCAAGAGCTAGATTGCATCTGGGTGCCTTTAAGAGCAAATATCACCGTAGTTTTATGGAATTTATTTATTTTGTGCAATTTTTAGCAAAGAATTGTTAGGTTTATAATGTTTCTTAACAAACTTAAACGATAAATTATAATTTTCTTAGCTTAAAGTCTAATTAGTGAATATATCGTCTCTTTAAGAAAAATGTAGTTCTTTAATTATATTGATTATAATCAATATCTAATCTTATAATTAATTAATCTTATAATTATAAGACCAGAATGAGTAATGGAGATTTAATATTATAATAGTAATTTGTGTTCAAAAAAGGATAGCTCAGAGACTTTATTCCAAATGACATTATTTGTCGGCTATTTGGATTGGTCTCACTGTGTAGACATACGTGGGGTGATTTTCTATCTCAAAGCGACATTATCTTGACAATTTCATTCGAAACTCTGGGATGAAACTTAGGATTTACGGTAGATTTCTCGAGTTATTCCAGATTCCTCCGACTGCTATTTCATTTTTTCACCAAATTCTGTATATATTCATGATTATCAAAAAGTCATTGATCATCGTTGGTATAACCGAATGGTTGGATATAGGGAACTATAGTGAAAAATAATAATTCTTTGTTTTATATTTACAGTTCACAATTTTTTCATTTTGTTTCTCTGAACAAACATGTGTCTGGTGTTAAAGTAAAATTGATTAACTTTAAATTGACAATTCCACTCGTGAAATTAAAACCAATAGTGTTCAACATGCAAAACTCCCCAATCAGGGTGGTGTATCTTAAAAACTCTTTTGCTTTTTCTGTCCGATTTTTCTTACCGCTTCCCCCTACTGGCCAATCGTAAACTGTGACTCATCCATCTTAGGAGGCGGTATACATGGATCACTATGTCGATGTCCAGTAAACCGCGTATGTACGATGAACAGGATTGTCCAATTTGCAAGACCTCAAGGGCCACAACGAACATCTTTAATATGGTCTTCTTCTTAAAGTGCCGTCTCCATTACTGGAGGTTGGAGACCACTTCCCCGAACTTTTCCTTGTGCCACATGGAACAACCCAGAAGCGCTCGCGATACCAGTCCATTTTCGGATATTTACAAATCAGGACATCGTCCTGCCAACTCCCCGTCTACTCTAAACCTCCTCCATCATTATCAGTTGTAATAGTTTATATTTGGGGTATCTAAGTAAATGATCAAGATACAGTGTTTTTCTAATTTTAATCATTTTTTAATCTCTCGGCATATACCATTTCTCTTTAGCATGTAGTCATTAAGCACTTTGTCAGTTCAGGGGATTCTCAACATTCTCCTGATCATACACACCTCGAATGGCTCCAGTCTATTAATTGATGCTGTTTTCAGAATCCATGTTTCAGCGTCATGTAAGAGAACAGTTGCCACGTAACATTTTGCCACTCTCCATCTGAGGATAGAACTCAAGTCCCTGCTACATTGACAATTCCTCATTTTGTTGAATATGTTTCTTGCTATTTCAAGTCTCGTTTTTAATATGGTCACGGGCCTTATTTACATTACTCGGGCGACCCATATCTGAATTCCCCGTACTGTTGATCTCGGCAGTTTGCTCAGAAAGGGGGAGGATGAAACCATGCATGCTATCAGGCCGTACCATGCATGACGCAGTTAAACGCACTGGGATGGTTTTGAAATTCTTAATTTACTAAAAAAGTATCCTTAAATCTAAACAACCTATTTTTACCTAAAGGGGATGTTGGCTCCGGCAGGGCGCGTGCGCTAGGCGCAGTGTTCTCGCCAGACATGGATGCAAGAGACCTTCACCTTTGACTAATTACATTTCGCGGGCCACAATAAATACCAGCGCGGGCCGCCAGTTGGGCAACCTTGTACTACAACATAAATTTTTTGATTTTAACATAGCTTTCAGTTATTTTCAATATTTGGCGCAGTTTGGAACTCTGTTGGACGTAATTTCACTCGTGGAATAGTCCTCCTCGCTTCGCGAGTCGGGGTTTATCGACAATTTTCAAAGCACTCGTGGTATTACCTATGATAAACTCCACTTAATAAGCACCAATGAAAGTACTGAACTAATTTTTCCTATTTGGTCATATAACAAGAGGCACACATTCCTTTTTCATACCTTCAGACTGGAAGATAAAAAACAATTTTGTAAGGGTCAAAGATCAAAACTTGGCCTCGTTCCAAAAACAAAGTATACTTGATCCACTTTCTGAGTGGCCTAATTTTTCTCCCTATATGAAAGTCCGTATTTTCGAAATATACTTCCCTTATTTAGGCAATGATTTAATATCAAGTTATGGTTATGGTATTAAACTAGTGGTCAGAAACAGCTCTTTATCGAATTAGATCTAAAATTTACAATTTTCGAAAATTCATAGAGTTAAACGAAAATTAGACCTGCACCATTCTTTTAAGCGTCCCTTTTTCTATCCATGGAAAACATGTAAAGGAAAAAATGGAGCGGTTTTTCATAAAACGTTTTTTATAAATTGCATTAACTTCAAGCAGAAAGTACACGAAAACAATAATTCTTTCAAAAAATGTATGTGGTCATTTTTAAAGATCTGCATTTTTAGAACAGATTATATTTAAGGCAAAAATCTCAATATTCAGTAATGTCTTTATGTGTGAGTACTTGAATACGAATTATGCTTATTATTAGGGCCCGAATAATTATGTAATAACATATTTTATTAATTTAACTCTAGCAAGTCAAATCAACGATATATTCACGTTTCGTATCGGTTAGTGCCAATAAACGTTGACTTTTTAGCACATATATTTACATATTTTACCCGAGAGTACATATATTTACATATTTTACTCAAAACTACATATTTTTACATATTTCTGAATATTTCCATTTTCCTGCAATTGTTTTGTATAATTTTTCATTGACCTTATAGGTTTCTCCCAGACGAACAATTCTGCGTTGTGTGACATTTTTTCTGTAGCCTCCTCTAAACGGCGCCATTGCATACCGATAAAATGTGTCTGTCGAAATACGGATGGTGTTGTAAAACAAAAGGGCAAGGCGTCGGTGAAATCGAAAGCTTCCTGTGTTAGTTCTCAGCACGAGTATTCCAGAGAACAGATTACAGCTCACTAAGGAAGTTAGGGTGTGAAAATGATACGTCCAGCAGGCGATATCGCGCGCCCACCTCGCATCTTTCAGAGCTCTCCCTTGACCTTGATACCCTTCGCCAGCAACTATACGCGCGAATGCAGCTCAGGATGCGCTGTTGTCATTTTTCTTGCCCTGTTTGTCATACCCGAACCTTCACCATTCTTTGTAAATTATCTCTTTAGGGAGAAAATCTGATGTAAAATCACGATGTGGCACTGTAGCTTTTCGACAAGAAAAGGACAGAAAATAATTCACGGCGATTGGATTAAACGTTGTAGAGTGGGGGGTAAACCCCGAGTATGAGAATTTGGCACAGGCAAAATCTTTTCAGAGCAGTCCTGCAATAGCGCTTCGGGTAAGATCATCTTTAAAGAAAGTGGAATTTGTACGATCTAAGAGTCAATTGGCTAAATCTGAATCAGCATTGTTTTTATTCTGTAATCCTTGAAGAACATTGAACAGTGACATAGTGGAATTAGTTTATATTTACTACACATAAAAAATGCCGAAGGACAAAACCTCTCTGAGTGTAAGACTGAAGCACTTCACAGAAGAATTTGAACATCTTTCTAGAGATGGAAAAGTACTTTTTTGCCAGGTATGTGAAAAAAGTGTGGCATGTGCTCAGCGCTTTCAAGTATTGCAACATATAGTCACATCGCGACATCAAACACGAATTTCGAAAATAAATATTCAAACTCAAAAACAGTTGTTATTGACAGAATCTCATGCTCGCCATGGTCCAGGGCCTCAGAAACCCCAGTTTTCAATTGATTTGGTCGTGCTATGGTTTGTGCAGATATACCTTTTTGAAAATTAAGCAATCCAGTTCTACGTGAATTTCTAGAAAAATACGCACGTGAAACAATTCCGAACGAATCTACAATAAGAAAGAACTATGTCCCTGATTTAAATGTGGAAACAATAAATTCCATTCGCTTGGAAATTGGTGATGGCCCCATCTGGTTATCAATTGACGAAACAACGGATGTACAAGGAAGTCATATTGGGAACGTTGTAATAGGATTAATGAACGGTGACAAGTGTAAGTCCATTCAATTAACTTGAAGTGTTACCCAAATGCAATCATAAAACGATTGCAAAACTGTTTAACGATGCAATGGGACGTCTGTGGCCTGATAGAGTTAAGCATAGTAATGCCTTCCTTCTGGTAACTGATGCAGCACCGTACATGTGCAAGGCAGCAGAACCTCTACAGGTGTTGTATCCCAAAATATTACATCTAACCTTTCTTGTGCATGCATTTCATCGCGTTGCAGAACTGATTAGATCTGTTTGATGCACTGATATCCAATACAAAAAAAGTGTTCCTGAAGGCTCACAGAAGAGTGGATAAATTTAAAGAGTTTCTTCCGGGAGTGCCTCTGCCTCCTCAACCTATTTCAACGAGATGGGGCACCTGAATTGATGCTGTGAATTTTCGCGCAAAACTTTGATTTTGTGAAGCAAGTTATTGATCGATTTGATTCTGAAGCTGCTGCATCCATTGATATATCAAAGCAATTGTTTGCTAATGAAAAGATGAAAAATGATATTGCCTACATTAAGTCAAATTTTTCACTTCTAAGCACTACAATTAAATCTTTGGAGACGTCTTCCATGGAGCTTTCCGACAGCCTTCAAATTGTCCAATCAGCAGTCGATTCTTTAAAAACTGTTCGAGGATTAACTGGAGACCTAGTAAAGAAAAAGATGACTTCGGTTTTGGAGAAAAACCCAGGATATGAAACAATTTGTGATATTAGTGCTGTGCTATGTGGAGACAATTCTGTCACACTGGATATTGACTAAACGCCAGAAGATATGTGCAAGTTTAAATATGCACCAGTGACTTCGTGCGATAGGGAACGCACATTTAGTCAGTACAAGGCCCTCTTACGAGAGAACAGGAGAAGTTTCGTTTCTGAGAATTTGAAACAAACATTTGTTTTTGTTACGGAGATCACTGTAAGTAACAAAATTGTTACCAATATTATATTTATTTTTTATTTGTATTGTCTACAGAAAAATACATTAGATAAAAATATTTTAATAAAACGGAATTGATATAATGATAATTAATTTGTTACATATTTCTGACTTTTTAGTACATATTTTTTAATATTATAGAACATATATATGTACATATTTTCTTATTTTTAGTACATAATTATCCGGGCCCTACTTATTATATAGTGATTTGCGAAGGAAAATACTGAGTACCTGTAGCAGCATTCTATTGTTTTGTTTGAATCTGCTTGATTATGGAATAAGAACGAAACATTGTGCTTAAGTTGTAAAGAACTGAATTATCTGCGTAAGAATGTTTCTGTGCTTCCTAATGAAAATTTTAGCAATCATTTTACAACAACACATTATTCTAAATAAAACATATCTGCTTCACTTAAAACCTACGAACATGTCTCCTCCTTTAAATTTCAAGTTTTAAATTCCAACTAAGATCGCGCTGGATATTGAGCGACACCCACTTTTCGATGTTCAGTCCTAAAGATGCGCCGGATAAAAAGTAAAATTCGCCCGAAACTTTCACAAGACTAGCGTTGATAAGTCGGCTAAAAAAGAAATTCAAAAATATTACATGACTAAGAATATTTCCTACTTTAAGATTACTGTATAGTTGAAGAAATTATAAACATGCACATAGCAATTTTCTCAATTCTTAAAATTTACTTTCATTACTTTTCAATCATATTTTTCAGCGAGTAATTTGTTGACATTCGAAACGCCTTTTTCTGAATTATTTGATTGCTTGGGAGAACGGAGTTTTCTCTCGTTCGGAGCGAGGTCATGTCACAAATCCCTACTCTTAGCCATAGCTACAATAAACTCTTCTTGCGATAAGAACTGCACGAAACTAGTAGAAACCAGAGACGCTTTAAGAGAAAGCGCAAGTCAAGAGAGAGCATGTGATATCTGCGGGGTATTTCGTGAATTCTTAAGAGCCTTCATTACGAACGTTATCAGTACCGTTCCTTACAAGTGACTCTCAGGGCACCATGTATTGGGCAAACAGTAAATTACATCAACTTAATGACAGCAATGAGCAAGTAAGCTCTGCACTTCTTACTTTGTAATACAACGTGCAAACGAATAACAATTGTTCTCCACAACGCGACGCCAACTGGAAAACTACGTGGAAACGATCATTTGTGTTACTGTAATTTGAACTGTAATACCATTATCAGCATGAAGTTGGTAACTTCATTTCGTGACGAAGTCCTTTTTCTTGATCAAATATTCTACAAAGACATCTTTCTTAATCTAAATTACAACAAATAATTAATTACACTGACAAAGTAACAATTGCATTACGCCGTCTGAAATGTGTGTACTTGCATGAAACGAGCGAGGGAAAATCTGAGAAATAAAATTTACCCTGCTCCTGAAAATAAACGCAACAGTATTGAGTTATCTTTGAGAATTTTGGTCAGGATTGATAAGAAGTTACAAAACGATGTAGAATGTTTTCATGCTACTTTATTGAAATAATATTCGATTACTACCCAACCATGTATGGCTCGCGCAATTTTTCTTGATACCCTAGACCCTACTTTCATCTCTAGTCCTTATCCTGCGCTGAATAGCACGGCATGTCGTAATACCTGTGACCGACGTGGAACGGCACGTACCAATTTACAATGCTCCCAACATCCACCTCCTACCTTCAAAATAATCGTAGTATTTTTCAGGCCACACTTTGGTGCGGTAAGTTCACACGAATAGTTAGTACCCTAATTTACGCCGTGACGCAGCCAGAGCCCTCCTCTCCCCTCACCCACAGGTGTGGAATATCAAGAAAACTTACGCGTAAAGTACTTTACTTAGGCAATCTGCGGTCATACAGAAAATAGCCTGTTTTTATCAAATATTTTTTCATATCATTTTTATTGTATTAACTTGTTACTAAAAATTACGACTGACATATATCGGCATCATTTATCGTGCACTTTAGCATTAAAATTTAAGGAGGATGTTGTTAACCTTTCCGTTCGTTGAACTAAGATTGCAAGTCTCAAAGAACGTACCAACAAATTAAAGATGAATTCAAATTCTGTATTCGAATCGAAGTACTAATAAAATCCCCCGAGTCTTATCTTCTCCCCCAGTTCCTTTGAGAACCATTCATTCTGTAGTCCGATCTCGCCACCCAGTGATTTTTATATTTTCTTATACCAAAAGAAATCTCTGACCTGTCAGCATTTCGCATAGTACAGTGACGCAGAGTTGTATATGGCTGTCAAACATTGATACCTATCTCAGACGCATCTTCGACAGAGGAATATAAATGTTGATTCCACGGTACGGCAAATGTCTCAGTTCTGGTGGTGATTATGATGGGTAATTGTACGTGTACTTTATCTGCGACAAATTTTTCCCACGGAATAATGGAATTGATTATTAATTTATCGTACTCTATGCAGCAACCGCAGTAGAAGGTCTTGTCGAGCCGCAATTTGAGTGAAGTCATGGTGAGCATTGCTGGAATGTGGAGCGCGTGGAATATTCCTGGATTGCACGTTGTATAATGTTTCAGTACAGCTTCGTCATCGATAAGTTACTTAGCTAGTGTCAAACATCTGCCACCGATGGGACTGCAGTCAAGGAACTCTGGTTCAGGGAACCTTCAATGGTAGACTCCCTACTACTTAAGCCAGTGTTGTCAAGGTCCGTGGCAAGAATGTCACGATCAAATCGTCTCTCCCCGCAGTTCATCACCCCGCCACCAGAGACAATGCCATCCCTATTGTAAAACGGCGGAGTTACTAATAGTTTCCTCTCCCGACGCTAGTTGCGCAGAGAAGCTCGTGGCATGGCACAGTGCTATGGAGCGTGTCACAGCCACCAGTAGAAGACCTTGACACATACTTATGCTAATATACTGTGCAATTGAAATAAATCAGACACAATTGACCAATAAATACGAGAAACGAAGAAATGCGCGAAACGAAAATTCAGAGAGTTCAAGAAAAATGAGACATGCACCATTAGTAAGCGTCATTTCCTCTATCCAAAGAAGACTTCTGGAGCTGTTTTTGAATTTATAAAAAATATAATGTCTGTACTTCAATCTTAAACAAAAAGTACTCGTTTCTTAAAAAAAATTGTACATGACATTATTTAAAGATATGCTTTTGAAAAACAGATTCTATTACGGAAAACAATCTCTATCTTCAATACTGTAGTTGCAAGAACACGTAAAAAACATTAAACTATCGCAATTATCAAAAATGTAAGTGTTCAACGAGAATGTGACCCAGCTATTTTTGATAAAGTTAAGGTTTTATATAAAATACACCCAAAATCAAAATACCCACTACAAACTCGCCGGAACTCGAGTTCGGCCAAATAGATAGGGTAATATCAGTTTTTGAGAGAACAGTCTGAACAGTTTAGGCGCTAGCATTGACTTCAGAGTGACTGACTGACTGACTTCAATTCCAAAGTCCCACAAAACGAGTTTTTCTGTCGAAAAATCGTCGATTTTTGCCGCAACATACTGGTTTCTTTTTACTTCGTTAGTAGGGCGAGAAAGTAAGATTGTAGTAAAATGCATAATAAACTCCTAATTTTTAATCAAGTTACTTATTTTTAAGTAAGGAAGTAGGAATGGGAATCTAATTGAAACATTTGCTTCAGTGGGATGTTTGCAAGTGTTACTAGTTATTACAGCAGGGGGAGGAGGTTAGAAAAGGCTACATTTCGCGAACGTATTTTTTTAACGGCCTCTGAAAGATTGCAACAAGAGCGAATGCAATGAAATGAACAGTATCAGAGCATATATGGCGCACTTCTCGGCGGCGCACTTCTCGCCGGCGCACTTCTCGCCGGCGCACTTCTCGCCGGCGCACTTCTCGCCGGCGCACTTCTCGCCGGCGCACTTCTCGCCGGCGCACTTCTCGCCGGCGCACTTCTCGCCGGCGCACTTCTCGCCGGCGCACTTCTCGCCGGCGCACTTCTCGCCGGCGCACTTCTCGCCGGCGCACTTCTCGCCGGCGCACTTCTCGCCGGCGCACTTCTCGCCGGCGCACTTCTCGCCGGCGCACTTCTCGCCGGCGCACTTCTCGCCGGCGCACTTCTCGCCGGCGCACTTCTCGCCGGCGCACTTCTCGCCGGCGCACTTCTCGCCGGCGCACTTCTCGCCGGCGCACTTCTCGCCGGCGCACTTCTCGCCGGCGCACTTCTCGCCGGCGCACTTCTCGCCGGCGCACTTCTCGCCGGCGCACTTCTCGCCGGCGCACTTCTCGCCGGCGCACTTCTCGCCGGCGCACTTCTCGCCGGCGCACTTCTCGCCGGCGCACTTCTCGCCGGCGCACTTCTCGCCGGCGCACTTCTCGCCGGCGCACTTCTCGCCGGCGCACTTCTCGCCGGCGCACTTCTCGCCGGCGCACTTCTCGCCGGCGCACTTCTCGCCGGCGCACTTCTCGCCGGCGCACTTCTCGCCGGCGCACTTCTCGTCGGCGCACTTCTCGGCGGCGCACGCGTCGTGTGTAGATTCCCACTTCGTTGGATTGTGCTGCCGCGCGCGCTGGCGTGAGAGCGTCCCGCGGGGCGAGCCAGGGTCGGAGGAGAGGTTACGTGGGGCGCGACCCTCCCCAAGGCGGCGCGTGGGGGCCGACGCGGGACCTCGCACGGAAGCCCTGGCGGCGCGGCGGCTCGCAACAAGTGCTGAAACAGGGACGGGCTCCAACGCAAACAGCGAGCAAGGGCGAAAGGGGCAAAGCGCCGGGCAGGCACGCGGCCAGCGGCGACGTGGGACACGGGATGACGACTGGCAGAAGGTGCATCAAATCAAATTCTGCGTTTCCAAAGCTTCATGTTGATAGGTCTTATGGTTGTGACGGTAAAATAGACGGTAGAGATGTTAAAAAGCGATAATATACTCCCAGATGTTTTAAACTCACATGGCAGGAGTTATATATTTGAACTAGCTTCATTAACCCGCGTTGCCTATGTCTATAGACAGAAACAAAATGAATTTTATCCAGAATGTATCTCCGGCCTGACTAGCCATGATGCCTGGCGCCGCACGGCCTACATCCACCCTTCTCCGACTCACCTCTGCCCAGCTCCACTTTGCCTCTCCTTACTATGCAACATTTGCTGAGATCATCGTTGCTATTGCCATCCTTCTAAGTACATCTGAAAGCAGATGCGTAGTAGTAGGTTCCCGGCAAACTACCAATAAAAATGTTGACGAAGGTCAATTATTAGATACTCAAAGTCTAATAGTGCTTTTGAAATTAATAAAAAAATATTTTGAAGAAAATTTGATGGGCTTTCAGAAATGTGTGAATCTTTTTCATGTACAAGTTCCTCACCGTTTTCGAGATAGTCACAAAAAGAAAGAATGCGTAAATTTTGTTTCAGGAGTTGGAAAAGGAAAATGTGGATAGCTTTTACGAAATCTCAAGTAGACAGTAACTTTTCTCTTGTTTTGAAGGGAAAGTATTAACATTTTATTTAAGGTCGGGATAAAACTATATATTTGCTTAAAAACAAATATTATCATTTATGGAAAATAAGTACTATTTATTGTTATGATATTTTTATGCATTCTGCAACTTCATTTTGGCACGTCCCTGTATTAACAGTGGGCACCATGATTCTAAAATCTCCCGAAAATAAATGGTAATCCCACATAATGGTATATTACATTTTATTAAAACTTGTGTATAAAACTTTGAAATCGAATAAGAAAGTTGAAAAAGTATTTAAAAGCCGAAAATTCCAAAATCACAGACCAACACTTTGGATTTATCTGCATTGATGCACTGTTTTTTCTTCTTTTTGGTCGCCAATTGGCCGACTAGGACTAAGCAGACATACGCCTGCACTTACCGTGGTTCAGTTACATTTATCCCGTGGCAAGTATATGTGACTCCTTGTTTGGAGGAATCAGCATTATATTGAATCAAATTTTTATATCCCCAGGTTGCTAGACCTAAGGGGATGGGATATAGAATGATGATAATAAAGGATGAATGAACGACACACAGACACACACACACACATATACACAAACACACCCATGCCTGAGGCAACACTCGGGCCCGCGATGCTTCCGTCCGAGGTCGCCACGGCACCTCTACCTTAGCGAGACCAGCTAATCGGATTGGCATTAGAGTAATTATTAATTATTATTATCATCGTTATTATTGTTAATATTGTTACTCTTTTTATTACTATTTTTATGGCACTGGGCAGAGCAAGAGGGTGGGAGGGATCCCCCAAAAAATCATATGTTTTTTTAACAGCTTTATTTTCTATCTGTTCAATCCATTGATTTTACAGAGATTTTAATTACTTAACACTAGAACAGGGTTAGGGCATAGGCAGGCGGGGAGTTCATTTAGTTGAAGTTCCCTCTCATTTTGTTACGTTTCCGTTATTTAGTGTTTGAATTTTTTTTTGAACTTCATTTTGAATTTGTAACATTCTATTATTGAATGTTATGTCTGTAAGTTTATGTCTGTAAGTAATACATTTTTTTATTCAATTTGCTTTCTTATTTGAGCGTTTATGGCGGGCGTAGTTTATCCTTGGGGAACCTTGAAATAATTTTTATGTCTTCTGCTGATCGTCCTAGATTGAAGTTTTTAACGCATTCTGCTTTCGGTAGTGCTTCAAAAAATTTTACTGATAGTTTACTAATGTAAGTAGTCATATTTTCTATGTTCAACTCGTTTCTAACTTGTCTATTTGACACGTACCATGGTGCTTTAATAATGCGTCTTAAAAATTTGTTTTGAACTACTTGAATTTTCTCCAAGTTACTTTTTGCGGCTCCACCCCAAACTGGGCAGGCGTAAGTAAGCGATGGTTTGATAATGGATTTGAATAGAGTTATCCCATTTTCTATGCTTAGTCTGGAGTGGTTATTTATAAGTGGATATAATTTTGCAATTTTCACGTATGTTTTATTGGCTATTTCTTTAATGTGGTATTTCCACGTTAGTTTTTGGTCAAGAAGTACTCCTAAATATCTTACTGGTTGATCCTTTTTCATCCATTTTAAATTTACATTTTGGCATTTTAGGTCGTCGTAGCGTAAATATCTTGGGTTGTGATTTAGTGGGGTTTATTTTTATTGGCCATTTTGAGCACCAATTTATAAATGTTTCTAACGATGTTTGTAGAATTTCTGTACCTTGATCTACATCTTTGTTTGTTATAAACCGTACTGTGTCATCAGCGAAACATGCTATTTCTGTTCTTTCCATCTAGGGGTAGTCTGCAACGTAAATGTTGATTAATAAAGAGGGTTGGTGAGAGCGGTGACCCTTGCGGTAATCCAGCTTGCGTGATTTTTAGATCAGATAAGGTATTATTCACTTTCACTGCGAAGAAGCAATTTTGTACGAAACTTTTAATTATTTCATATAGATAATGAGGTATACCCAGATTTCTCATTTTATACAATAGCCCTGCATGCCAAATTTTATCGAAGACCTTTTCTACATCAAGGAAAATAGCTAGTGTGTGTTTATGCTGGTGAAATGAGTTGGCTATGAAAAAATCATATATTCGGAACCGTTGAAGATATCGAGGTAAAACCTGAACTAATTTGGTTCCATAGGAAGTATCAGTAATGTGTTTTAATCCATTAACGCCCAGCGTCTTCATTTGAGGAAGCACATTTCTGATCAACTCAAATTTGGTTCTTTTGCATAGATCATAGCATCTTCTTTTGCGTAGTCAATAGACGTAGACATCCTAAACAAAACAGATTGCCAGATCTCGATTTAGTCGTCATCTCTAAAACATGATACTCTCCTGGCCATGGTGTATTCATGGCTTGCGTTGTTTCAAATCTTCATCTAAAAATATGTTTACCTGATACATGCCTGTGGTTAAGTCAGAGGGACAGGCCGGTGTAAAGCAAACGGTGGTTCGTCCGCACAGACGTTGACGGGGATACGCAGCTAAGATCTAACGATGTTGCTTCTTCTTATGGAAACTAGTGGTGCTACAGAATGGTACAGACTTTCCCGTGTTAGTGTTCTATTTCTTTTGGTCTCGACTAGCTATTTGGACTTGCCACATACTCTTGCCAGCTGCCATCTATCGTAGTCTAAGTACATTTGTTTTCACATTTTCTTAATTTTTAGGTTTCCTAATGATAGAACGAAAATATTATTTTAAGAAAATTAAAGAACATCAAACCCCGTCCTAAATGGCAATTTTCTTCCAAAATTTAGCGCTGTTTTTAAGAAAATTGCGTTTAACAGCTACTGTAAATGCGAGTTTTCGAAAAACTTCATGTCATTTGAAGCTATTTAACTCACAAATAAAATTATGTTTACAAATTGATGGAAACGTTCATATTAACCGTGTGAGAGAGCTTTCAAAAAAATTACGTTTCAGTAATTTAAAAAAAAACAACAACAAAAAGTACCCCAAAATTTACTTCACGTCATATTAAAGAGCGCAATAATCACTATCCGTTCGAAAAGTTTGAAGGAAAAGAGCCGATTTCGAGAAAATAGCAATTGAGCGTTTCTGAAAATGCGAAAAATTGAGATAGTTTTCACAGAAAAATTTTGAGTCTTCGAGAAACTACTTGACATTATTTCAAGTACATGTACTCATAAATATAATTATGTTAACACATTTTTGCAAATGTAAATATTAACGACGTGACAGACAAGTGAAAGAATAACATTTTTGTATTTTTTGAAACAAACAAAAGAATAGAACAATACGGCGTCTATGTCATCTCATAGAGTGCATTTAGCACTATCCCTACCAAAAGTTGATTTAAAGGAAAAAATTGGAGCCGTTTTTAAGAAAATTTTGAAAATGTCCGGGTGGCTTTATGTAAAGTACCCCCCATAATTAATGAAAGTTTTTCAAAATTGCAGAGCTTTGACTCAGGCCAGATGGACCAAATCGTTTGGAAAATTCGTAAAATTCGATGGATAAGCCATTTGGGAAAACTCGTAAGCGCAGTTTAGGCGGAGTTTAGGCGCCAGTACAGCGAACAGACGTACGTACGGACGGATGGACGGACGGCCGTTTTGCTTTCAATTGCTTTTTCGGTTTCAAGGACTCATAAAACAAAAATTCTCTAACACGTGACTACACTACGTGTTAGAGGATTTTTTTTCTTAATTTAGCAACTGAATGTACCCCGAAAATCCGCCGTTTTGTCGCGCAGCATTTCGTAACTTTCCCTACAGTACGAATATCACTATGTTAACGGGAAAGTACGAGTAAAAATCCTCGGTGCTTTGGAGCTTTGCTGGGAACTGATCCACAGGCCAGCATCAAACTTATTTTAGATGAACAATGTGGAATTTTCTACTGTCAAGATGTGACCTGTCCCAGTAAACACACTCTTAGGGCGTAAGGGGGGCGTTAGGGCCTAAAGTGAAGCTCGAGAGGTACGATCCTCTTTTTAGTCTTGGAAATAGATCCCGCTGTGTAGATCGGGCTTATGCTAGGTTTCCTTTCAGGAGGCGGCGTTTATGGCTGGTGTTTTGCCTCTTCCTAAGTGACCCAAATACTACAGAGTATTGATCGCCTATCTGGTACAAGTGAAGGGACTCCAAAAGCTTGAGTCGAGTACTCTTACAAGCATGAGCCGAGCCTTCGCCTGATTCGAATCTGCATAATAGGTGGTTGTGACAGGTGGCGGGAGCGCACATGAGAACTTTGAATTTTGTTTATTAAATTTACTTTCTAATTTAACCAATGAATTAATTAAATTTAATTTATGTTCGGGATAATTTTGGGGAGATAATCATTTCACAGCACTTCAGAATCACATTTTTTGTCCATATGTTTGATCCTCCTATTTTTGGCCCGTATATTTGACCCGTAACTTTGTTAGCATCCACGTTTCCTCGACGCATGTGAGAGGCGCTATGTGGCACCGGTACTAACTCGGATAGCTGGTAATCATTAAGCTAGCTGGGCGGTCTCACCCAGAGTGTGGATGAGATATTGTACCTCGCATTCCGGCGTGCCCGGATGCCAGCAGCCCTCAGTGTACTTGAACACCTCCAGGATATAGAAGTAGGGACTCTGATCCAGGATTACACTTCTGAGGCTTTAGCCTCCCTCCTGGCACTGTTGACACTTGCATTCAGTGGTGGCCTGCAGGAGGATTTCATGTACGTGCCCTTTAGCAAGATGAAGACATCGGTTCTATAGTTTAATAATGCCCTGCCGGCAAATCAGTGACTCTCGCCTATGTGCTCAGTTTCTTAGTGATTCATCATTAGTGCCTAGATGTGAGGAGTGAACAGACCTACTGGGTACTCCATGTCCCCTGGGTAAAACAAAACGGATATCCAATTGGTTATCCGTCGTGACATTGCTCGGTACTCGCGTGTCGTTGAGAAGGAATTTCTCTCCTGACGTATGTGAGTGGCGTTAAATGACTCCAGCAACTAGACGTTTGCAAGCTTCGAGATGGAGAAGGGGCCCTACCTACATTATTAGTAAGATCTTTTCTGTTTCGTTCCAAGTTTTCCTGGAGCTAGACCTAGAAAGGGGTTGAGGATTGTCTCTCACAGAAAGCTGACGCCCACCTCGCGAGACCTGAAATTCTCATTGATAAACGCAAATCAGTTATTAGACTACTGATACTATCAGACGTAGGTGCGTGAGGCGTTGTTAGAAAGGGATTGACAGAGAAGTTCAAATTTGTAGTGTACCTTAAAAGTCCATTTACATGCCATGGCGCGACGAGCTTTTTCTACCCTAGGAAAATATAACTCACTAGCCGAGATTGAATTCACGATAGATTTTGGAAGTCAGTACACAATTCCCCATGCCAACGGAAACGGCAAGATTTCTTCAAAATTCTTTGTTAATTTGACTTTTAGAAATGAGAGTATCCAAGCAGTTGTTAGAGCCCTAAGAAACCGAGATTTGTTTTCGAGAAGAAAAGGAACATCAATGTTGAGAGAGGGATATTCTGCATACCAAGGATCACCCTTCGGCGGAGTGGGATTTGTCGACAATGGATCAGGTAGCTGCAGAGAATTATAGGACTCATCTGGTCCCTCAGGAATAATTTTCAAGGGTCCAAAAAGCCGAGACAGACTGGGGCTTGGTATGGGGCTGGGGCTATGTTGCGGTTGGGTTTGCGATTCGGGCTGGGGTTGGGACTGGGGATGGGGCTAGGTTGGGGCTTGGGCTTGGGGTTAGTCTTGGTCTTTGGGCTAGGGCTGGGGCTGGTATGGGTTCGACTTCGGCTCGAGTTGCGCTCGCAAGTAGATCGACTCGGCCGACCTTGAGCACAAAACGGACGCTTTTAGCTTGTCAGTGCCCGAACCGAGAAATCAGTTGCGACTCTAGTGAAGCCAGCCTGAGAAAGAGCTTAGTAGTCGTTTCTACCCCTTTTGACACCCTTCCGTTAGGTAGCAAGGCCTAGAAAGGACCATCTGAAAGATGTGGGATAGCTTTTAGTTTGTTGAAGCCCGACTCGAACTGAGAGGTGGAGCCTGAGGTGAGCTGAGCAAGCAAGATGTGGTGGATTGGATATGGTTATTAATTCTGTCAGTGTAGTTTTATCCTTGGCAGTGCCGTTTCCGCGGGGCACCGTCCCAGCCAAGATAAGCTCTACTAGCGAATGGTCTCCCGTCATGGATGGTACTGTAGTGCATATACGGAGAGTATACGGCAAGGCAGAGAAAGAAAATATTCCATGTGGCCCGTTTGTCATGGTTCTACTCAGGCATTTACCTGTTATTAATGGGAGAAACAACAGGAATCTGTCAGAACAGACGAAAGCGAGAATTCTCCTCCAGATAGCGGCTGAATTCGACCTAGCTATCTAGCTATTGTCGAAACCCCGCCATGGATCTTTTGGCCAGAAATACCGCATTGTCTGCAGAAATGCTGGCTCTGAGCCAAACACGGCCAATAGAAATAACCGAGCTCGCTGTTTATGCGCAAAGGTCCAAGCTCTCTCTACGCCCCTGGATACTTTCCGTCCGGCTGCGAGGACTAGATGGAACGGTCTGGGAGGGTCACGTGAGTCTTGTAAGAACGTTTGAGCCCAATCTGAGCTGGCAGTCGAAGCTCGAGCTGAGCTGGCGAGTCCCCCGGGTCCGAAGTTCGAAGCCCCTGGGTGCCCACCGTGCGGCTGCAAAGCCTAAATGGAAGCGTCTGGAAGGGGGCGTGCGCGGCGAAGAGCGCCGCATGCCAACCAATCGTTATCGGCGACAGTGGGTGAGTCATGGCGGGCGAGGCGGCGCTGATAAGGGCAGCGTTCACCTCGTGCTGAGCCGGTGGCGTAACACCTGTCACGGCGCGTTCCGGCACGTCCCGTCAGTGAGAACGCTGGTTTCCGTAGCACTGGGGCCTGAACGCAGCGTGCTTTTGGAGCCGTCCACGGGACCTGACTGAGAAAGGCCAGGCAGCCGCTGCAGCTACATGGTACATTGTCCTGAGGCTACTCGCCACCGGAAGGGAGCTGCATTGCATGCAGTATTGTCATCTCTCTCTCTCTCTCTCTCTCTCTCTCTCTCTCTCTCTCTCTCTCTCTCTCTCTCTCTCTCTTGCTCTCTCTATCTCTCTCGAGCTCCACAGAAAGAAAAGTGTGTCCTGGACGAATGAAATCAAACCTATTTCAATCCACTTTTTATGAATTATAGTATATCCGATATTACTTACCCGTCGAGTGGAGATATTTTATGGGAGGATGAAACATTATATCATGAAAGTGAAGTCGCGTTGGTAACACGACAATCTATAATTTCTTAGAAAATATGACTTTGGAACTATGAAGAAGTGATATATTTCTTCTCCTCGCCCCGCCTCACTCTGTCTTCCCCTGCCCCTGATTCATGATTTTTACTTTCCCATATACGTACGTATACACGGAGTGATACACGTAATATAGGGAAAGTTATGTAATGCTGCGCGAAAAAAATGGCGAATTTTCGGCGGAAAAAAATTCATTGCCCGGGCCGTGATAACGAAAACGTGGATAAAACCAGTTGCTAAATTAAGAAAAAAAATCCCCTAACACGTGATGTAGCCAGAAGCCCTGTTTTCTAGGTCCTTGATACCGAAAACCCAATTGAAAGGAAAACGTCCGTCCGTCCGTCCGTCCGTCCGTCCGTCCGTCCGTCCGTCCGTCCGTCCGTCCGTCCGTCCGTCCGTCCGTCCGTCCGTCCGTCCGTCCGTCCGTCCGTCCGTCCGTCCGTCCGTCCGTCCCGTCCGTCCGTCCGTCCGTCCGTCCGTCCGTCCGTCCGTCCGTCCGTCCGTCCGTCCGTCCGTCCGTCCGTCCGTCCGTCCGTCCGTCCGTCCGTCCGTCCGTCCGTCCGTCCGTCCGTCCGTCCGTCCGTCCGTCCGTCCGTCCGTCCGTCCGTCCGTCCGTCCGTCCGTCCGTCCGTCCGTCCGTCCGTCCGTCCGTCCGTCCGTCCGTCCGTCCGTCCGTCCGTCCGTCCGTCCGTCCGTCCGTCCGTCCGTCCGTCCGTCCGTCCGTCCGTCCGTCCGTCCGTCCGTCCGTCCGTCCGTCCGTCCGTCCGTCCGTCCGTCCGTCCGTCCGTCCGTCCGTCCGTCCGTCCGTCCGTCCGTCCGTCCGTCCGTCCGTCCGTCCGTCCGTCCGTCCGTCCGTCCGTCCGTCCGTCCGTCCGTCCGTCCGTCCGTCCGTCCGTCCGTCTGTGAACACTGCTAGCGCCTAAACCATACGTGCGATTTCTTCCAAAATGGATATTCCCCGGTCGATATGGTTTTAATCGAAGCTTTGAGATTTTGAAAAAATTCTGTAAAATTTGGAGGTACTTTACATGAAGCCCTCCCGACATTTTCAAAATTTTCTCTAAAACGTCTTCAAATTTTTTCTTGAAATTTCTTATAAGAATAGAGTAAACTACACTTATTAAGGTGGCATATGTCCAATTTTCGTGAATAACTCTGAATTTTCGAAAATTGCAAAAGTTTAAAATTTTTTTCGGCGTCATTCTGGAACTACAAAATTGAAGATAGAGATTTTTCTTTCAAATAAAATTTGTTGTCCAAAGTGGGTTCTTTCATTAACATCATGTGCATTTTTTTTAAATTTTAGTAGTTTTCATGCAATATTACGTGCAATATGTGCAATTTAAATAAATTACAAAAACAAGATTTTCTCGAAAAACGGCTTCAAATTTTTTCTTTAAACTTTTGGTAGGGATAGTGACTAATGTATTTTATGAGATGACGAAACTCCAGTACCCAAAGGCCTTATTGACTCTAAATGATATAATTTTCTTTCACGACGTTTACATCACCGATGTTGACATATTTACGTGAACAAGTAAAGTTAATTTGAACGAGTGAAGCGCGAGGGATATTTCATATTAATTTTTTTCCGTAGGCCTAATACCATATTAAAAAAAATAAATTTGCAAAATATACGAACTGTATTGCTTTTGAACTCATTAAATTTGAAGAATTTCAAAGGAATACGGAGAAATAAAACTGTGAGAAATGTTACAGAATGAACCAACGTTGTTATGTTCGACTTCTCACTTTTACGTTCTAAGTGCACAAAAACCGATACCAATAAAAATACCGATTTTCAAATGAATCTGACTCACAACTTATTCTTATTTCACTTAACTAATACCTTATTCACAAAACAATACAAAACAATTGTCTTTTAATTTTTATTTAGATTCGCATACAAAACGGCTAATAGAATAATTGCAGAAGTGGAAGTGAAAACCAATTATACTTGGATTTTATTTCTTGGTGCGTGGGGGTGTCATTACGATGGCATATCTCACGGTATTTCGCGGCGTTCTCGGTTGTGCCGCTAGGAGTCGCATGATCGCCAGCATTGCGCGGTACAGTCGCAAACATGCGGTCGCAAACAGTCGCACTCCTAGCGGCACAACGGAGAACGACGCAAAATACTGTGAGTGAGATATTCCATCGTGATGACACCCCCACGCGCCAAGAAATAAAAATCCAAGTATAGACTGGGTTCGAGGAGTTTTAATCTCATCAAAAATTATGGGAGAAAAATATGAAACTGTTAAGAAATCTGGGAAAGGATAAAATATAGTTGTAGAAGATTTTGTGGCAGAATTTTCGGAACTAATTGAAAATGATATTATATTATGCTTTGAGAATAACAGCTTAGAGGTCATCTTTCGCGTTATTATGCAGAAATGCAGCAAAAATTGTAAAAAATGTAGCTGTACTAAACTCATTCACATCATCAAAACCCTCAAGTATTTTTTACTGTGCTTTTTATTTTGGAATTGCAATATTACGAGTTCAGATCCTGTATAGAGGTATCATACAAGTCCATTGGATGTTGGGAATTTTTGAAGGGGAGTATAACATTATCAGCTACTACGATTTATTGACAAGACCAACGCCAGATACTGAAGGAATATATTTGAACGAAGCTATGTGTGAAAAAAATTAAGTATGAAAGAAAGTTTCAACCCATGAAAATATTTTTAAAACCGTTTACAGCGCCGGCAACGACACATTCAACTAGTGTATAACAAAACAATCACTTCCCAAGGATAATATTTATTTTCAGTAATTTCAATACCATTTTGAGTTAATATTTTTCAACCATAAATCTTCTATTACACTTTATACTTTTACAAAATTTCTTAAGTCTCAATTATCTTCTCTCAGTTGACTTATTTCGAATACATTTTTAACCCTTGTCCAGCTACCGGCAGGAATGGAATATAGTAATTTTGTATAAAAAAAAGTATTTTGGATACAAAATAGGTTTTTTGTTCTTGATCGCCCGGAAGTATTCGGGCTACATTTCGGGCAAAAGTTCCTCCAGTGCTACTCTTTTTTGTGTGATATGCGATTGTAAACAATTTCACTTAGTATATTAAAAGAGATAATGAATGAGATGTTAAAAATTCCTTAAACATGGATATTAAGGCCATTATGCCGTTATAGAGCACACACAATCGACACGATTGAACTGAGGCGTAATTTGTATTATTGGCCGCGTGACATTTATTCTTTTCCCTAACGCGACCTTCATATAAGAAAATGAATATGTAAATGTGAAAAACATTAGCTTTAAATAGAAGAACTAATTGCCCCAACTAATTTGTTTTGACTATTTCACTCTTGTCTGCCAGAGTCGTAATTGACCAATGCTAAGCAAAAATATATTCAAATTAACCAACCCCAGAAATCTATCGCCACGACGAATTTGCACTCCGCTGTAATCACTTTGTTTACCTTTTTAAGATAACGATAGCAATTGTTTCAGGACTAAATTGAAGCTTTTGCGCATCAATATCATATCAAAATGTGTCGTTTTGTTAATGTTTAAAACTCTGAAATAGAATCTATAACTAAATATTCATTGCCGCAAAACGATGAAAGGAACAGAGAAAGCGTGTGGAAGCAATTGCAAGAATTGTGTGAAGAAAGAAATTACAAATGAAGAATTTACACATTTTAGGCAATTAATATGCAAAGATTAGATGATGAAGAGTATAAAGAATATGCTATCAAAAGTGTGTGGAAAGTTACAACCAAAATTATTCAGGAAAATTCTTTAATGAGTACACATATATGTTCAATCCATTCGAAATTGACGAATTCCGCTGCTAATTCAGATTATACATTTTCCATTTCAAATACTTCCACTGAAGACCAAGACTTGGAAAACAATTTCCTACAACTTTAATAATTGTGTTTTTAATAAATGTTCTTGTAAGTAGCCTTGTTATAATTGTTTTTTGAAAGTTTTATTACCATAAAATCGAAACATATTTGAAAACATTTTCTGCATTAAACTGTTACTAGCGTACGCGTGCGAGAACTCTCGCATGTTAAATACCAGCTTTTTCCCTATCTTCCCTTTTCCATATTAAGAGGGGAAGTTGTTAACGAAACGTGCATATTTGTATAAAAAAATTAGAACGGTATCTTCCAATATACTTACAGAATTTAAAATAAAAACAATGTAATAGATGTTTGAAGCACATTTTGAATAAAGATTTATTCAGTATTATACGTAGATATGTTTTTGGAACAATTCACAACATTTCCTTGAAAATATATGAAGGAATTATTCAATCTTCCTTGACAATTAGCTTTTTGCTTTGATAGTTACAAAGATTTCTCCTTGATAGTCACAAATATATTATAAAATCTTTTTTATTCTTGCAAAAGCAACTTAAAGTTGTCCATGCAAAAATAAAGGATAGGGAAGGACAACCCTACCCTTTGGAATATTATTTAACTTTGTTACTGAACTGACATCACTGAACAGGTGGGATAATATCGAGAAGCACCGGGCCAGCAAAATATAATACAATGTTCAAGAAGTTCTCGTCCTATAGATTTCGGCGCGAGGAAAGTTTCCTTGTGGTCTTCGCCTTCAAAAATTTGAATGTCCAAGAACGCTTCATCTAAGAATTATTCAAGTAAATAAATTTTAATTATGCTGCCCGAGTGTTGCGTGATGCTTTTAACGTGAATATTGAGATTAATTTTCTCAACCAATCCTTCATATTTTTAAAGTCAAAGTGCAAATCGCCAAGTCTCAGTGAACTTCTCTTTCTTTAGAGATTTAATTTATGAAGATCGGTTGCGTGTGTGCAAAACCCATCTATACTACCGAAATAATATAGGAGAGGATTTTAAATAATATAAACAATAAAACCTGAGATGAAGTAGCATCATCTGGACTATCATACACTCTACCAACTATACTTCAACCTATTTTCAATGATTAATGTATCTGTTTAATGATAAATACTCGAGCCGGATAAAGGGGGTTTCCGGCCTTAGTTTTCAATTCGACTCGGATATCTCCCTCATGTTTGGATGTAGAAAATATTATTTTCGAAATATGCGGCTAAAATATCCACATGGTAAGTACTTACCGCGAAAAAACAGTTGTTTCATGTTTAAATTAAGAAAATAATAATTTTATGGCATTTATTTTATTTCTTTGCTTCTGATATGAACTTTTCCATAACATTTAGTTAAGAAATTGACTTTCAGATGCCTTTCAATTCATAAATAGAGTAATAAATTGATTAAAATAATTCTTTCTATAAAAATGTTGACCAAAATTGTCTTTGTTTATAAAAATTCACGTAGTTCATGAACTTTCAGAAGAAATTTCAGATAGTGCTGCTTATGAAATGTAGACAATTTCATATGCTTTTGAGTACTTGAACCGGTAAATGTCTAGGATTTGATTTACGACCTGACGGGCCGACTTAATTTTCACTGAATCACTGCTGATAAAGAAAATACTGGTACAGGTAAAACAGAATCCAATCCTATCAAGACACTGTCTTCACTCTGCAGTGTACACCATCATGCATTATTGGCCAATATCGTTTCTTTCTTCTTTTTGAGAAAAAACATCAAAAGATGGAAGAGCTCTCTTTCCATCATAGTTTGACTTCGTTTCTAAGCTATCTGATAATGATTTCAAATTTTCTTGAGCCTCTGCCTTAGCCTTTGAATTCACACGCAGAACATTTTCGTGGAGGTGGTTTCTTCCTTGAGTTTCGGTCGTCTCGTTGAACACTGTAGCTCCTTTCTTGACTTTTCATCGTAGCATTAGGACTTGCAGCGAATTTACCTTTTATCAAAGTGAACTTCACCCATCTTCAAAGAAATGAAATCGAATAAACAAAGTAAATCAAATATTTCTCTTGAATCATTTATGTTATGTCTTTAAAATAAACCACACCAGAAAAAATAAACAATGTTGTTAAAGAAATTGGGGCTATGCTTTCATCAAATTTCATTTTTTATTCATTATTTAAAACAATTCCCTCTTGAATAGCCCTGTCCATGAATGTATATTGACTTAAATTAGCGGAGTTTTAAATTAGAGGGGTGAGCGATAAAAACGGACAAAACGATTTTGAATTTTAACATGAGCGCTTTGTGATTAACCACACCAAGTGTATGAGTACTGTAGGTTATATCACAAACTCTTCACAGAAACAAGACCATCAGTCTTATTTCGGTTGCATTATACACATAAAAAGCGATCTTCATCGATATGAGGCAACTATTTAATACTTCTAATTGTTGCTGCGAGAGAATTTACGTTTATTTGCATAATCGTGAATTAATGTACGCAGAAAGCATACATACAATGTGGAGAAACTTAAGCCTTCTAAACATAACGTCACAAACAAAGATCGCCTCTAGCGCCGAGTAATATTGGATAATATCGATTAGAGCCGGACCAGCAAAAATATAATATAATGTCCAAAAGTATCTCATCCTATAGATTACGGTGTGAGGAATGTTTCCTGGAGGCAATTTGCCTCAAAATTTTAGTTTTTAAGCGCCTAATACGCTTCGTTGAGGAGTGATTTAGCTATATGTATCTTGGCATGCCGTCGTGTGATGCGTGTTGCATTTGAAAGGAAAACTTAGATGCGTTTTTTCCAACAAATCCTTTACATTTTTGTAGTCAAAATGCAATTCGTCACGTCTAGTGAAATTCTTCTTCTTTACAGACCTCATTTAGAAATATTGCGCGTGAGAGCCGCAAAGGAAAGGTATACTACTGAAATAATACAGGAGACGATTCAAATTTTACTTGATAAGTTATTCCAGGAGACAATGATAAGTCGGAGCTTAATGAAAGTTTTTCATTTTTCGTTTGTAATTTTGAGTAATATTTCTCTTTTTCGTGATTCCTGTGATTTAAATCATCCTTTCAATTCACATAATGTGTTTATTCGTGAAATAATCATACTGTCACTCGAAGTGCTGTGACTTATGACTATTTTTCATGGACGGCGACCGCTAAAATCCGTAACAGACGCCGAACGTTAATAGTGACTCGATGGCGTCCCGTATAGTATTCATAAAACTGTTAAACTGCACATCAGTTCTAATTACGTATCAACTTTTAGCTATTGTTCTATTATATTTACTCATTTCCTAATTGCATTGGTAATGTTTATGGTAATTACGATGTTAATTGTCATGTCTAACAAACTGTTATAAATCACAGTATTATTCCTGTGTTTAAAGATAGTTAAAGAATTGTTTTTCACATAAATTATCGTGCCATAAGTGACGTGTTTTTTGACATACAACAAGCCCTCGTTAACACGAATCCCAAGGGACCGAAATAATCGGAGTTCGTGTCATAAAAATTCGTGTTATCCGAGTATTATAAATGTCCGTATTAAGAAAATCCCTTGCCGTGACCGAAGTTTTGTTCGTGTTACGGTAAAATTCGTGTTACGCGAGTTCGTGCTAACGAGGGTTTACTGGATTATGTATTACAACAATTCTTTAGTTTTAACAATTAGAATAACAACGAAGTTGCTGTTCCACAACGCAACTCGTGAATTGCAAATATTTATTGGTGGTTGTCCTCTTCCTTGAAGTCTTGAAGTAGTGACGCACGGACTTTGAGAATTCAGTCGGTTCGCGCAGTATTCTAATATGTGGAATAGCACAATCAAATATTTGGATTTTTCAGTCAAAAACGAAATTGCTTCTTTGCCTTTGGATTTTTCCTGAACTGCTGAGTATGAAATGAAACCATGAACATCTCTCTCGTGGTGGAGACTGCATTGCCTTCCTTCAACTTCTACGCTCATTCTATTATAGTAATACATATTATTTATGAGAAAAATATTTACCACCGAAAATAGACTATATTTTTCTTTTGTTTTTACAAGTGCGGTACGAATTTGTAAAGAGAAATAAGAAATTAAACCAAAAATATCCCCAGGGATGTTGCAAATGATAAAAAAGCTATTATGCAATATTACATGGTACATAAACACTCATTCCGTGAAGATAAAATATGTTTATTCCATAATCGGATCGGCCTACAATCGTAAAACCTTTCCTGCCAACTTTTCATGTCAACAAGTCACATATTTCACAGAAATATCTTACGAAAACGAATCACAAGGACAAGGAAAACACATGATCAGTAATTAATCAGTACTCATATTGTTTAAGTGCTAATAAGATGATAAAGAATACCGTGCTTTCCACGCATCAACTGCTTTTTCCACCACGAGGTTTTCCTTACCGATTTGAAAGGTTATTTTACGTCAATCGTGCGCGAAGGACTGTGATTTGATAGTAGATTCGAATGTAAGCAAAAAAAAATGTTGCAAATTATACACACCTTATCAGTGGCAGCTTGTGTCTTAACAAATTGGGAGGTTGCCTCTGACGGAAATGTAATTTCCAACACTAATAAAACGTAAGAAATTCGTCTAAATTAATTAAAACTAAATGTAATAAAAGTATATATTGATACATTACTTACATAATTTTATGCGAAGTGTCCGTATCAGATATGTTCACCTCCCGAACTCATGGTTCCTCTTTGATTTTCAGTGGCATTCGAGTTTTTGTATTAGTTCTGCATTGAGACAATTGATGGTAATATATTTCACCCGAAAGAAAAACTTGGTTTCAAGAAGACTGTAATTGTACGCCAACGCATTGCAACAAGAATACGTTGGACACTTTTTATACTAGTTCATTTCATGATCTTGGTTGTCATGGCTACTTCTAATGGTGATGATAAATAATTTAAATTATTTTATTTCGCAAATTTCACTTCCATGGTTTGTTTGTCAATAATGAATATCTTTTACATACACTCGTATTCCCAACGACTCTCTTAGACTGTTCCTGCTGCAGAGAAAATTAATGCACACATAAGGAGAGACAGAAAGGGACTTCCTTTCACAACGGCCAACTTTATTCAAATGATTCATCAAATATACATTTTGAATCAACAAACCAAACATAAAATGAAAATGAATTCTCCAAACTTAATAAATAATGCATTCAGTGCCGTCAGATGTTTACTGAATTTGTGCTTTCAATAACATGCAAAAATTCATAAAATTAAGTTGCAGCTAGTATCAGACGAAGGTAGAAAATTAGTATTCCTCTCGGCCGCCGTGCCGCGAACTGACCAGACCCCCCACTCTCCTGCGTTGTAAGTTGGTGGCTGGTTGTCGTGCGAAGACAACCAAGGTCCTATGTTGAAGCGTAGTAAACGTGGTAGAAGAACCAAGACCGTGATATGGTGCATAGCCTGGGTTCAATATTTTATACACAGCGAAAGGAGTCGTTGATTAGCATACTATGCAAATACTTAAAATAGAATGATTAATTATCTGGTTGGGATAACACGTAAAATGTTTATGCCGTGTGATGTGTACTATTAATAGTGTTGGTGAATGATTCTCAGATGTTCTTTCATTAAATGGGAAACTCATACCTCTATTCATTAGTCCTGCTTAGGTTAATGTATTTAATAGTGTTTTTTCATAATTACTTCGCGAATCCATTTTCTAGTGCTCTCCAAAGTGTCCTTATTTGCATTTTTAGGGCTTAACTAATCTATCTTTCATGCATTCACTGAACGCCCAAAGTCGTCTTCCCACTGTGACGTCAATGGTCGCAAGCTGTTATGTTGTATCATTATTACATAATAAAACACTAATTTGCTTTTAAGTACCTGAAACGTTAGAAAATTTTGACGTTCATTTTCTACTTCATACGTATATTGAATTCCCGGGATGATTTATAGTCTATTTATGCCTAGTAGTTTAGACCATGATATATAGTCTAAACTATCTGCGATGACGTATGCTCAGAAAACAGAAGAAACCCTAATATTTATTTTATGCACTCGTTAGGGTAGAAACACATTCTTCATATATTTATAACGAACATCGAGCCAAAAATGGTGTCTCTTGGGAATGTGCTGCTGTAATGACAAACATTATCCATTCAGTAATGTGCGAAAATTTGAACGTTTGCCATGAACCTAACGCAGTCAAACTGATTGGGTACAAGATAAATCGTGTACAAAAAGAAGCCAGATAAACTTAGTATACTTTATGCAGTAAAACATTTGGTGAATATAATAATATCCTATTTCTGATGTGGCGCATTGAATAGTGGGAAAAAGTTTTGCCTACAATGGACCACCTAATTTCAGCAATGACACAAAAAATTATAGTCTTCTTACTGATGTAGTATCCTTTTGTATCTATATTATTATATTCTTACTACTCACAGAAATGTTAAAATAATGTAACCTTTATTCTGAGAAACCTATACATTTATGACCATTCACATACAATATAAGTAGGCTTTCGTTCTTTACAGTTATTTTTCTCTAACACACTATGCTCTGAATGAAGTGCATAAAATGCACGACATACGAATATGAAATTTCAGATAATTCTTGACCTACCCATTTGTAAGTTCAGCGAGGTTGCCTAATCTAATTCCGTAGGCGCAAATCCAGTACTTTCATATATAGTTGTACGGTAGGCAAAAGATATTGAAGATAAGTATTTATCTCAATTATCAATTTCATTTTCATAAAGAGACATTTTTAATACTCTTTGGAGACTCATATGCTAGTGTTCTACACAAATACTTTCCGGGTTATAAGCAGAACTGTGTGCGATGTGAATACCTAGTTCTTCTACAATACCTACCAAGATTCTGTTAACAAATGATTTCCTTTACTCACTGTAAATTTGGTGAATCTTCTCCTAGAAAACAATGTTGGCACAATTTTAATTGATTTAGCGTTCCGTAACTGGTAGTGGTCTCACAATACTGATGCAGACATTTTCGAATTCATCAATCGTAGACGATACTACGATTAAAGGAGTTTTTCCTTCGTCATTCACGGGCACAGTACGTTGGCGCTTTTCACATACATGTGCAAAAATTATAAGCGTTCTTTTTAAGTTGTACATAAACATCTATCAAAGGTTCGTTGTCCTGATTTGGGTTTTTGAACAGAAAACATCTTGATTAAGTTTATAATTACAATGGAGTTTATCCTGTTTTAATTTTTTTATTGTCTAAATACGGGGCAGGATTTAGGGCCTTAATAATATGTTCTTAATATATTTTTTTTCATTTCGTTAATAATTCCCTTAATAGCTCAAATTTCGAATTAACTTCCAAATGCTTTTCGTAATACATACATATACTAAGCCAAAAGACCTCCCATATTGATTTAAAAACATTTAATCGTCTCCTATATTATTTCAGTAGTATACATACATTTTGCTGCTCTCACATGTAACCAATCTTTATAAATGAGGTCTCTGAACAAAGAGAATTTCAAGGAGACGTGATAAATTGTATTTTGAATATAAAAATGTGAAGGATGTGTTGAAAAAACGTATCAAAATATGCATTGCAAATGCAATCCGCAACACATGACAGCATTGTCAAAATCTATATAGTTAAATAACTTCTAATCAAAGCGTTCAAGGGCATTAAAACTTTAATTTTGAGGCCAAAAGTCTCAAAGAAACGTGTATCACACTGTGATCTACATGGTAATTGATTGACTGATTGTTCCTGATTCCGGGCGCGTCAAATCCAGAGGTCATTAGTCCCGTAAGTGTAGTGCGTATTTTCCCTCGGGATGTAGCGTTGATATTTTCCCCGCCGGATGGCAAGATCCGGCGACGACCTACAGTCGACTAGCGGAGTTTCCTCCTCAACCAGGTATCTCCCACCAGCAGGGCACTGCCCCAGCCAGGACAACCTCTAAGCTCCCGACTGGTCTCCCGGCATGTGTGATAGTGTTGAGCAATTTTTTCCCGCTACGAGACCCGAACTCAGATCCTCCGAGTTAAGTTGCCGGCACTCATACCACTACGCCACACAAGCGCCTTATGGACGAACTCGGGCAGTGGCATAAAAAAATAAATGCCCAATTCATGTAAACTACCTTCAATAATCAAAATATCCGTTAGTAACTCTCAAAGCCTCCAGTTCATTCAGATCGATCAGGGAACCAATTTTGGAGAAAATGGGCTGCAAGGTTTAGGCACTGCAGTTGTCCACAAACGGACCGACAATTGTTAGGTTGATTGATTTATTGATAGTGATTCCGGGCACGTCAACTGCTAAGTTCATTAGTACTGTAAGTGTAGTACATGATTTTTGCTCGGGAGCTGGCGGTGATCTTCCCCCTGGATGACTAAATTCGGCGCCGGCCTACCATCGGTAAGCGGTGTTTTCCCCAACCAGGTACCTTCCACCAGAGGGTCATCGCCCCAGCCGGGAAAAGCTCTAAGCTCCCGACCTTTCTTCCGGCATGTATAGTGTGGTAGTGCGGTAGTGTGGTGCATATAGGACAAAGTGTGTATGTGTGTGTGTGTATGTAAAGGGTAGGATAGGATACGAAATGGGAAGGAAAGATCGCGCGCGGTCCGTGGCTTGTTTGGTAGGGTTCTGTTCCGGCATTCTCTGGTGTTGATCCAAAGTAGCCGGCCGCTAAAATTCTCCTCCATACTGTGACAGAACTCAACCATCTGGTTAGGGTCGAAAAGACTGCTATCGCCAGACCGTGAATCTAGGACCACCAGGTTATTGGCAATACAATGACAGCAGTTGATGCCCTGAGTCATCTTTCTCGGTCAGCCGTTAAGGAGATCCCATGGGTAGTATTTATAATGTATTTAAATTTCATGTCGATAGATTCATAAGTTTACATTAATCGGTTCATACAAATACGCAGAAAGACAATTTAATGTGACACACGTTTTAGAAATAAAAAAAATGTTGAAAAAATATTCAAAAGTTGCAAATTGGAAAAGCACAATTGTACAGTACAAACAAGTCCAGTTTATTTATTTGTATTATTGTACGAGTATTTGTGAGTAGACGTGCTTCAAATGATTTTAACTAAAGTTTTTCGAATCCTCAATAGTTTTCTGCAACAACACATTAGCAGGATAAGTGCTGCGTGACCTTGTGAAGCGCACTGTTACATTCAAAATATACGTTTAACACGAGACACAAAATATCAAAATTACTAAAACAATCCTTTTCTAGCATATGACAATAAGTACATTAATGGTTTCGTCTTTTTACGATAGTCATGATAGGCTAAAAAATATGTGTAATTCCATGTAAAAAAACAAAGTTATCTCGCAATATCTCGTAAAATACAATTGATAAATAGAAATGAATACATGTATTAATTATCCCCATTCCCTTATGCTCCTCCGTGAAAACAGCATTAACTTCAACCGTTCAAACACTGCAGGAGGTGCTTAAGTTTTGTGACTCATCCTGTATATAAATAAACGTATCGACCTAAGACATTAATGAGTGTATTTGGCATTTTGGGGTGGTTGTCCAACCTTACCGCCCAGCTAACTCTGTCCCCCATGCCTATTTAAATTCCCCTGCTTGGAGGTAAGAGCGACACATGGGGAACATGACGTATTTCCTGCAGCGTAACTAGCAAGATCCGCATACCCGAGTTTTGCTTCGTCACACAGTTACAGAAACTAGAGGGATTTTAAAGAAAGCTACAACTATATTTTTGCCTCAATCGGGAATCGATCCCGCGACCACACCACGGGCAGCTAGTACGCTACCCATGAGCCGTCCTAGAGCCGATGTTTTAAATAATACCTTAAAATGTTTGTATTTGGGCTAAACGCTTTTGTCTTGGTGATCCGATTACGCTGTACAAACCAATGAGTATCTCATAATTGCCTTCTTTCTTACTCAATTAGGCTAAAGTGCCAGACAAAACGATCAAAACCAGAATATGCAACTGCCAATTTATTACGCTAAAATTGTTTATAGTAATGTGTGAAGATTATAATGTAAAAATATTTTTATAACTGTTAATACTACCATAGTTCAGAACAGTGGATTATTTTTACAAAAAATGTATTTAAACTATGCTTGTTTAATGAAAAATCACTCAAAATTTCCAATTTCATTACATCGGACTATGGTGTTATTTTTAACTGTCAACTAAATCAATGTAGTCTTCGTCACATGTGTTCTAGTTACTTTGGCATTTCTTGGACTCTTCTTGTCCCTTCCCCCAAAAATCAACTTCTATTTGAACGGACATCCGCGTCCCCAAAACCTCCGCAACCTTGGCAAGCTCACTCATATCAGGATTCCAGTCCACTCGCTGCTCTTTTCGTCCCGCTTCCGTTGCACGGACGTGTCCGCCACCTTCGGCGCGTCCTCGCCGGGCCTCCCCTTCGCCTCGGGCCCACTCGAGGGAAGCGCCGTGGATGACACAACGCAGTTCGCTTGAGGTCAGCGCGGGCGCGCGGCTGCCAGAGGCTGAGCCCGCGGGGCGGAGGCAAGGCCGCGCCGCACCGCCCCGCCCCGCCTCGTCCCGCACAGTCCCACCCCGCCCCGCGCGGAGAAGTTCGTAGCTCGAAAAAAGAAGAAGAAGAAACGCGGGTTCAGTGTTATAACCGTTACCGTACCGAGCCGTTGTATCAAAGTTTGCGGGTTCAAACCCGAACGAAGCCGTGGAATTTTAAAGGCAAAAAATCCTTTGTACACCTTCTTTCGCAGGTGAAGTAAAGCCGGCTGTCCCAAGTAATAGATTTACTGCGTGTAAAAGATCCTCAAGTCTAAAAGAAGCCTCTGAGATACATTTTAATCGCCTGTTTCCTTGCCCTAGATTATACCTTATTTCTCCGCTAGATGGTGAAAGGAGCGTAAGGAAATTTGCGTGGTCAGACGGAAGAGTGGGCCTGATGGCCTGAGTCTCGCCACGTAAAATAAGGCATTAGCTAAAAAGGAAGAAAGCAGGACTCGCTGAGCATTTTGGTGGAGATATGATTAGTGATTGCGGGCGTGACAACGGCTAAGGGTATGATTCCCGTAAGTTTAGTGCATGATTTAATCGCGGGAGGTAGCGGTAATCTCCCTCTGGCGCTGACCTACGTCGACTTGCCGGGATTTTCCCTAAGCTATTCTCCTAACCTATTTTCCCCAAGCTATGTCTCACCAGCGCGCCACCGCCCCAGGAGAGACAAGCTCTAAGGTCCCGACATGTGTGGTAGTGCATGTGAGTGTGGTAGTGCAGGTGAATGTGGTAGTGCATGTAAATGTATAAGTAAGGGGGTGAGGACAAAAATGAGGAGGAAGGAAAGATCGCACGTGGTCCGTGGCACGTTTGGTAAGGTTCTACTTCGGCATTCGCCTGGTGTTCCTCAAAGAAATCACGGAAAAGTACTTATCAGAGCAGCTGGCCGTTAGAATTCTCGTCCAAATAGCGCCTGAATTCAACCTGACTGATAAGCTGGTGTCAAAAATCCTACCACCGTCGGGATTCAAACCCTAGGACCTCTCGGTCAGAGACACTGCAGTGAAATCAGTGTTGAAGCTCTGAGCCACATTTGCCGGTAAGATGACGTGTCTTACTGATTTCTTGGATTTGAAGAATTCCAAATGCCGAAACTCTTTATCGGATGTAAAAGCAACTGGTGCTTACAATCCCAGACAAAAATGCTCCAACTAGAATGCACTGTGAGATGCGAAGGGCACCAATTATTGAATTTAATTATGAAAGGGACGACAAAATCATAACATGTTCTTTAAAAGAGAATACTCTTGGCTGATTGAAAATGTCCACTGTTGGCTGACGGATATTAGAAGTTGGTTCAGATGAGTGTCATTGGATGCTTTTCGTGCTTGCCAAAGCAAAGACAAAGTAATGGACCGTCAACCTTCGCCTGAGGACGGCGTTCTTAAAAGATAAGTAACTAGAGGAAGATGATTACGAAGATAAGAACCGTTCCAATTTCTCACCTTAGACGAAGTATGAATCGAGACTCCCCGTTAGTAGGCAGGTGACCGTAGTGATATTTGCGTTTCCTCACTCAAAGATTATGTAGTGGTCATGAGGTACTAATTAAGAGAAAAGGTGCAAGGTTATGGATTGAATGATGAATAGATTGGAAATTTGGAGGCACGACAAGTTACAACCATATGGTGAAAACGCCCATGTCTTTCACAGCGCTAACTCCGTTTACGTGGTTGTTGTTCCATGCCCTTGAGCCGCCAGTGGAGGTGTGGAGTCCCAAATACACTGCGGGAATCGTGTTTTGTATCCTTATGGCCCTGATCTGAGGGCGACAAAATCGACAGACGCTAGTCGGCAGAGTGCCAATGTTGTGCAATGGACTCTTAATTCGATCAACAATGGGTCTATCTACTCTGAAATGAATCTTCCCAGATCGAGAGGTCAAATGTTTCGGTCCAGATGATAGCGTTTTGTCTACAATTGTTCAGAAGCTGCACCTGACGATGTCCCTGTCTGAATGATAATTCTTAGAGAGGTGGCCATCCTGATGCGTCCTTTTTGTGTTATTTTTTCTATCAATATGAAGAATTTGTCAAAACAGACTTTAACAGCGGGTCACACGAGAAATAGTACGTTTCTCTCAAATGGACTATTAATTGCAATTAGGTCTTATAGAATTAGAATTACCATGAAAATGTTACATTAAAAAGCAGTTTCTTCACCTTTGAAATAAAAATATTCTTTTACTAAATTATTATGACTACAACATAGTTTATAATGTTTATAGTTTCATACTGCATATTTAAGATTATAATTTGAAAAATTGTACTATATATCCAAGGTCTCAATGTCGTAAGCGTGACAGATGAGGGATTTGTCCTTCAATGAACTTCTAGGTAATCGACCAGGGTTCAAATGCCACTAGGAGAAACTTCTCAATGTGATTTATAGAAGAAGCTAATGATCCTTCCAATCTGTAAATGGAAGATTCAGGGTTAATACTATTAGAATTTCATTCTTTACTACCACAGGGTGCTGTAATTATGCGGCTAAATCTCCAAATAAATGTTATTCAAGGCGTATTGTTGAATAATTTAATTAATGCCTTGGGACTTAGGAATAAATAACTTGTCTCAGCTAGTCATCATTGAACACTTAAGATACTAATCGTTTGACCTTCACCAGATCCTACTTTTGAACAGAAATTACAGAACCCAGAAATTACAGCTCTGAGACTAGCTGTTGGATTTCAGAGCTTTCGTATTAGTTTACAGTTCGCAACACAGAGCACATCGTATTTTATGAGCTCTTCCAAATGAGGTATAAAAGTAAGATTTAATCAAATCGGAAAGAAAGTAAGTTAGAGCCTTCCGCTTAGATTCCGCTACATTTCTTAAATGTTGCGAAAATTTATCACATTTGTAGTGGCGGTGGCGTTGATAGATGACGTCGAGAACAAATGAAAGGTTACTAGAAGGGAGCTTCGTTATGCTATGTCAATGACTGAGAAATTGTTTCATTTCTTTTCATTTTACATCATTTGTACTTATTTTTCTACACGCCATTAATTACTGTACTCACGCATATGTCTGTATGTTGACTTTACTCACCTCATTAAAAATTTAATGGCGGGACATCGAAAACCAGAACGGAAAAAGGTAAATATGTTTACTGTTGAAGATACGTTGGAAATGTTTAACTGAAACTCTTCGCAAATCCTCCGTTTTTAATGAGTTTCTGATATCACACACATTCATTCAACTCGCTGACTATAGTTCCAAGCATGTGAAATCACTAATTAGATTGGTGATTGGTGATTAGAACAGGTGTTGTTTTTAATTAGGAAGGGGCCATCGCTACAAACTGAGAACAACTCTCGGTAGTTCTCCGTACCGAAGAAATGTTTGTATCCTCACGGCCTTTGTGTACAGGTGGTGTTTAGAATATAAATATTGTAACGTTGACAACCATTGCGATTCATTATTTGTTTATAGACAGGTGTATGTATTTTAAATACTATAAATATTAAATGTTAATGTTGACAAGATGTATAATTTTATTATTCATCACTTATTATGTAATTGTACTGAATCCAGAGATAATTCTATAGTACAAAATCTAGATATAATTAGATTGTTGTATATATTTCAAAGAGTCAGGAGATGGAGAAAATTACACTTCCAAAACGTCATGATCAGTGAAAATGTAAATACAATAAAACAGTCTTTTAGAAAGGTAATTTTATTGGTTTAAATTTTTCAATGTAATATGTCAATTTAAACTATAACAAAGATGATTGTGTAACAAAAATATGGACTTATAAGATATATCTCACCTAATTGAATACAACGACAATCTATACCATAGTAGATCAAATTCTGTTTTTAAGGTTCTGAGAAAACCTAAAATGTCACTCTTCCAAAGGAAATAATGCAGCAGCCTCATGACAAGTGCACGTGTAGACTGTTTCACCTGAACTTAAGAGTATCCATTGCCCATAACCATTTTAAGTATTGAAGTGTATATTTTCCTTAAGACATATGCCATCAGGCTTGCGTCTAATTTTGATCATAACCGGGAAAGGATGTGACTATAGGTGAGGAATACATTAAGGCTCAGTTGAAATCTTTTACAAGCGCTTGGTGATGAGCCCGTTGCATTACGCCCGTGCAGAGTTACATCCATTCGTTTTGGCAATCAGCGTCCAACCGCTCACCAATCACAACTTTCGTTGGTATTATAACTGCCTAAAATTACACCTATGTTTGAGGAGACAACCGATCTGCGGTAACGTTACGTATTCGTGTCTTCCATAAAGATTAGATGTTAACATGTTATTGTAGTGTGGTTAACACAGGATAACCAAGTTTTTGGATAACGAAGAAAAACCATCAAAAGTCTTGTCTCATCGAAATCATTATTCGCCGTTTTATAATTATTTCCAGGAAAAAGCTATGGTTTAACATACCATTTCTCCGATACATTCACCCACCAATTCCAGCCTTTTCGTCGTGGGTTGGGATAAGGCAATGGTTACTTCAGAGGTAATACCAGATATTACAAAAGTATTAGAGGATATTCTTGTACGATAAGCGAAAATTTGGCTGGAATTGGTCCGCATATGTCATCAGTCACGATTTTTTCTGGAGCACTCAATTTATACAGGCAAATCGCTCCCCCCCTTTCAGCAGTCCCCACTTCCTGACACGCATCGCCTTTGCCTTGCCCAACGACCCCTTCCTCATTCGCAGACAGTGCAACACGATTTTTGGACTAACATTGTCCGGCAGGATTGTATGAAGAGTCAGTAGACGTCTTCGAAAATGAGCTTCAACTACCTAACTGTATTGTCTCTAGTACAGTGTTGTCAAGGTCGATGCCACGAGTGAGAGTCCGTGGCACGAGTCCTCTCCACGTAGTTCACCTCTCCACGTTGTTCATAACCCAGCCGTAAGAGACAACGCTATCACTATTGTAAATCTGCGGGGTTACAAATAGTTTCCTCTCCCGTCGCTAGTGACTCAGAAAAGCTTGTGGCATGGCACGGTGCCGCGCGGCGTGCCACTTCCACCAGTAGAAGACCTTGACACCACTGCTCTAGTATAATAAAATGACGACTTGATTCTAATGTCAGCTTCAGCAAACAGTTCGGCAACAGGAAGGAAATAGCTCAACAATGGTCAAAGAGTTGGTTGCGTTACGAGGAGATGTGTTACACCACACTCTTCCCCTTCAACACGGGAGTCACTGCCAGCGCCGGCGGCGGGCATCGACATTTCCATTCGAGCGATCGCGTCGCGCGACCTTGGCTTTGGATGGTGGTCACGGCAAAGGCCGCTCGTTTCGGAAGCGCCCGGCGTCCCGCCGCCCATGCCCACCGCAACGCACGATCGACAGACGATCGACAGACGCAGAGACAAAAAAAAAAAAAAAAAAAAGAGAGAGACCCTCTTTTATTTCGCCTCACCGCTCGCGACTCCGTCTGTCTCAGGGGCGGATCCAGCCGATCATTTCGGGGGGGGGGGGGATCGTAGATTTTTGTGGAATAATAAACACATTATTACATTGTATTTTGTTTATTTACTGTAGATATGACTCTATACAATATTATTGTTTAGATACATAATTCGAACATAAATGTTTAAATAAATTTTGCCAAGTAAAGGAAGGTAAATGAAAACTTTAGGCCCTTTGGGGAGGGGCATGGTCCCCATGACTCGCCCCCTGGATCCGCCAGTGGTCTGTCACCTGCCGTTCCGAGCGTTCCAACAGCTCAATCATCGCTCCGGATATGACGAAAAGCTGCGCTGGGGAACCTTCGACACACTGAATTGGAGCACGAATGTATTTCCTGCGAAGGCAGGTGACCCACTCAATCTGGTTTATTGGCGTTGGTATCTGCTTGTTTCCGGCATCAGTTAGGCATGTGACAGACAAAATTAGGAAAAGGTGTAACATGAGCCGTTAAAAATTTTATTAACCTTTAACCACCGTGGTGAGGTCACTGTGACTGCAGCAAATTCAAGATCGTCCTTTGTGAGCTGAAGTGTAAAAGACTTTTTCTGGACTGCTACATCTTATTGAGCGGCTGCTGAGAGCTGTCTAGCTTGATCACAAGCTGCTAATACAAGTAGTTTTTTATGTTTAGATGAAAGAAAGTTTGCCGCGGTCATGGTAACCGCACTATAGTGTTTGTGCGACTCCCGGCAGTGCGCCTTTTGCAATGATATTCGAGCAAAGAACGTCCAATTGTCCTTGTTTATCAAATGCTCTAAGGAAGATTCCCAGGAAGTTGTTTTGCAAAAGCTCGATGAAATTGGAAGTAATTTTAATTTTAAAGAGATCACCCTGGATGAATATTATGAAAAAGTTATCTGGCAGGAATTTCAAAACGTACGTTTTGAAAATATAGTATATTAAAGTATCTATGTTCATTCATATTAATATTAATCAATAGTAGGTCATATTATTCGAAGCTTACAGTTAAATCTCACAATATATCTACGTTTTTTGTATACCATCATTATAAACGACCCTTTTCGATACCCCGAATCGTGCATAATCCAGTATATTATCGCACGCTACATGACGTCATCGCCATTATTAAACGCGACATGACGTCATGACGAATTTCTACTGTTCACAAAAAGACAGATCTGTAGAACTGGTTTCAGCTTTGTTATTAACAGAAATGTCAATTCCATCTTTAATTTTCAGCATAGTCTTCAATTTTGAATAACTGCACCACAAAGATGATGCCTTACATACTGCAGACTTCAAAATAACATAAATTAGAAAATGAGAACTCGACACTAGTATTAATCATAAAAAGTATGACAAACTTACCAACTCAGATATATATGCCAGAACAACTGTGTCGCATATAATATTTACATTATTTGTTTCCATCCACTTCCTAAATTTTACATATTCCTTCTCATACAATGCACTCGACTTTTTAGGTATTAAACTTTCTTCTGCCTTCGAGGCTTTTTCTAAAACTACCATTGGTAACGACGCCATCTTTCATTCGATTGCGCGCGTGAATCGGCTCTCCGCTGTCACAGTTGTGACGTCATAATACCAACGTCCATGTTGCCAACTATAAAACTTTACTTACACTTACTTCGTTTCATTTATAACTTTATAATGATGTTATACAAAAAAATAGCGTATGCAACTCGTTTATAATGTTCCTTTTTTGCACTCATAAGAAAATAGTCTATTACTAAACTAACTCCTTCGTCGTTCGTTTAGTAATAGACTATTTTCTTATTCGTGCAAAAAAGGTCAACATTATAAACTAATTGCATAAACTACTATTATTTTCTTAAAATAGCAGTATTTGAATTGTTGCTTTTTCATTTTTTAACTTGATACGGCAATACTTTGAGGAGATACAGAATTCTAGCTCGATTACTTTTCTTGTACGAACAGCTTAATTCAGTACAGAACAATTAGGATGTGTTGTGATTTTTCACGAGTAAAAAATCACGAAACTTTTTCTTTCGTTCATAAAAAATAGTATTTTAATCCAGCAGTCACGGTGACCATCCTAAGGTGTACGCCTATCTCCCTTACCACTGAGCTGGTTAAGAGTTAATACACAATAGTATTAAAAAGAGCTATGTTATCTAAGTACTTTTGATATTTCATTTAAAATTCGGACTCAAATAATTGCTCTGCTTATTAGAAATACATGCTTTTCTGAGAAATACTTACTGAAAACATACTTACTTTCTGAAAGATACTATTAACCTTTGAATCGGACATCTCAATCCAGTTAGGTATCCAAATCTTAAATCACTATGATTCATGCATAAAACGGTTGCTTACTATTTATTAGGATAATAATTTATATGTTTTTGATCTTTTATTGCTTATTTTCATTTTATCACGCGTTACCAATTAAAAATGACTTGTTAAACTGGACAAATAATGAAGGGATAATAATTTGGATAATTTAATGTAACACGTCGAAAGGTTGGTTCTGTTTTTCACGTAAATTTACAATTTGAAATCACTCTTTCTTCGGCGAAATACGATTTCGCATTCCTTAATTCCCGTGTTATTTTATTTAGCGCCTCAATTTGCCGCGTTACAGAGAGAGACATTTTTAAAAAAGATAAAGAAAGCCAAATTTAATGTGGTACTAGTGGTAGGGTTGCAGTTTTTACGAACGTACGCCTTTTTATGAATTTAAAATGCAATAAAATTGATACAATTTTTCAGAGAGATTATGTTTAGTAACAAAATCACTTTCTATCTTTTTACAATACATCTTATTACAATACGAGATTGGGGGATTTTTAGAGGAGGCCACAAGGCCGAGTTTGATAATCAATCGAATACTCGATGTCGAGCACCAATATCGTTCTAATGGACTACAATTTTATTTTTGTGTTAGTGTTTAGCCTTAGAGAAGAAGGCAGACTGATATTCATAGTAGTTCACAGGATGTAATGAATTATTTGAAAATTTATCTTCTAATTATGAAGCTGATCGTTGTTGTCAATAGTGGCCAATGGATTATTAGAAGAATTGTGTTCTAACAACTCTTATTACGATATTGAACTCCATTTCGTTAAGTTTGAGTTCAGACAATGGAAGTAGATAAAATAATACTGACACATGACTGAAAATATAAATAATTTTAGAGAATTTTTAAAATTATTTTCTTTATAGAAACAAAAAAAATTATACGTAATATTGTTTGTGTGTTTGAAAAAGATCTACCTTGCTTTT
This sequence comes from Acheta domesticus, assembly GCA_031308135.1. NCBI lineage: Eukaryota > Metazoa > Arthropoda > Insecta > Orthoptera > Gryllidae > Acheta > Acheta domesticus. Next base: position 152,289,406 of record JAHLJT010009436.1, on the reverse strand, counting down.
CAATTGAGATTTGTTCACCCATTATTATAACTCGAAATTCACGCAATACAGTTCTATTTTATTGAACTCTTACTATTTACTTCTGACAATATTAATTCAATTTTAGAGTGACTTCATTTTTATATCCATTTTAAATATTACCAAGGGGAGGTTGAAAAAATCACAATCATTCCAAGATAACGAAGAAATAAAATAGAAACTTGAACATTTTTTCACATTTCCAAACACTGATTTTATAATTATTTTTATAGTAAATCAATGAAGTTTGCCAATGGCATAGCTCTTAAATTTACTATTAATTCCTAGAATTTACCAGTGTCAGTGGTAGACGTTATTTGAGTTGAAACAAGGTCAGATATTCTGAGAATGAAATGAACTAATATTGTTATTCCACATCTCCTTCCTGTACAAGAATTAATACCAATGTCGACAGTTTTACCAAAACTCGGTCCCTTTCGGAGAAGGTCTTCCGGTCTCCTTGCCGACACAGAGTGGGGTGCCGTGAGAGACTGAAGCTGTAGAAGTAATTGCCTTTATAAGGAAATCAATGCAGCACTTCCTCCAGGCGTCGCCTGCGCGATGCATCCCGCAGCGCACGCTTTCTCTCGACCAACTAGCGCACTGGCTCCAAACCCACCAAACGGCACTCGAAGAAGGCATTTGATGCATAAAGGGTAACATATACAAAATAGTACTGGTTTTAAGAACTGGATTTAAAAATGTCCTAGTATAAGCTTCTTTAAAACTTGTGTCAGCAAAATCACGGCACTCGTCGACGAGTTCAATGAAATCAAGGACATATTGATTTTATTTTATGTAAACATATCTTGACATTTCAAATTTTTGAAGTATAAAAATGTATTTTTTTGCACTTAACATCCTTTTACATATTAGGAAATAGTTATCAACAAACACAATGTTTTTATTACTACTGTTAATACGTATTGTTTTATTCAATTATATTTCTTCTTACAAGACCCCTGAATAGATTTGATTTTTTCCATCATGTGCGCTATTGTATTCCGTTCTCCATCTTGCACATCATCAGGGTAAGTATGAATATTTTATTGAGAAGGTTGAAAATTCTGATAAAATTTATGAAAAAGTAGAAATATATAAGCAAAGTGAACCAATAACTCTATTTTTTTCTTTCCAGAAATCATTTGGATTTATCTAGCGCAAATTAGGTGTAAAATACCTTTTCTTTTCCTTGTCTTTTAAAACTGACACACTAGGCGGTCTATCGAACGTTTGAAAAATAAAAAAATCCGGGCCGATTTCTCGTTACGTATCCATTGAAACTTCTTCAGTTCAATGCATTTCCACCAAACGCTTCCTTCTGTTTTGTAAGTTTACATTTTAGCAACGTAGTATTTTTCTTCAATCAGATATTTCTTTTCAATTTGCCTAATAAGTTGTGCCCTGTCATGAGGGTGATGAAAATTTCCTTTTAATTTTTTTCGATTAAATCATGTGATGTATCCCACTCTTAGTATGTAATCAGTAAGAAAAAAAACTTGTGGTGCACTTCTTCCAAACTCGAGGAGATTAGTAACGGCCTTCTCATGAATTTGAGAACACTGTAAGGCACTTTACTTCAGGTTGCATTAAAAAATTGTAGAAACTCCATCTTTCTTCATTGGTCCTTCGTCCATCCAGACAAAGATATCAAACTGTCATCGTCTGTTTTGTCACTGTCACTGTCACTGTCGAAAAGGATGAACTAGTTTTACACTCTCTTTATACTGCAACACGAAGGAAACCTCTTTATACTGCAACACGAAGGAAACCTCTTTATACTGCAACACGAAGGAAACCTCTTTATACTGCAACACTAATGTGTTTTTCTCATATATCCAAAATAATTAAAAGAATAAGAGGAGAAATTTTTAGCTTAGGACTCTTGGTACCTAGAGCCAGAATTAGTACGCTATATGGGCCGGCTGTCAGAAATTAAAAGTGTGGCAAAATAGTGCTCTTATATATTTAAGAATTTGGCGTTCACAGGGTTTTCGTGTGGAGTATTTCTAGGATGAAGAATTAAAGACGTCTACCAGTTTGCAAGGGAAATATACATTTCTTTATGATAAAGAAACTGAGTAGGCTACTAAAAATAATAGAACTTTGGAAAGTATAATTCTTTCTGGGTGTGAACGGTGAATATTGAGATACGGTGTTGAGATACGTCTTGCCATGAAAATAAACCAAGGCAATCCTCCAACACATTGTTGAAATCGACCTGTTAATTTTATTACGATTTCATATAAGTTAAGGTAATTAAAAAAATTGTATGTCTTCTTTGAAAATTACATAAAACTTTTACGAGCGCTTTTCGTGGCAATTTGGAGCATGAAATAAATATTTAATAATGATAAAATTGACTCTCGGAACTTATTAGGACATCTCAGATGTCCACACAAAACAAAATATTACTATACAACTAAATTATTAAATAGCAATGGTTTGGTAGTTTTCTGCACTGAAAGGTTTATGGTCTCCGTCCTAAAACCATTACCAGATAAGAAGACTGATGAAAACAAAGTCTTTTGAATTATTATAGTTCTGTTAAAAACTGCTCAATGACAAAAATAATGAAGTACATAGGTCAGTGTACAGTGAATTTGAAACTTGTAACTTAACCCGAACTCAAGAAAATTTGGAAATCAATGTTTGGCCATTTGTGAGTAGTTTAAAGGGAATGCTAACTTGTCGTTATAAAGAACTACAATTCGGCCTACTGTCCGTGTCGAGGTGTGCCTTCGTCGCGGGCGCCGCCGGCCCTGATACGTCGAACGGCTTCGGGGAACCCACGCGCGTGTCAAGGCGAGGCGTCGTGCGCCGTGGACGGGCGGGCGAACGAACGGACGCTCCGGATAAACAGGCGGCCGCTTGGACAGATGGACGATCGGATAAACCCGTGCAATGGACGGCCGACAAGATGTGGTCTGAACTAGCAAGCAGGTGAATGGGAATGTCGACAAGATAGAAAGGTTATGACTTCGGTCGGAGAGATGATTGATGGTACGTTTGACGGGCAGGAAGGAGGGACGGGTGGAAAGGAAAATGGGCAGGAAGGCAGGAAGAAGCGGAAGGGAGGTTAGAATGGACATAGAAGGCGAACATGGAGGACGGACATGGAGGGTAAACATGGAAGTTGGAAGAGCGGAAAGAATGTTTAGAACAGATGAGATGATGATGATAAAAGGGAGGAGACGAACAGGGGAACGCAAAGAGTGGTGAGAGCAAGTGTGAGTGTGAGTGTGCGTGTGTGTGTGTGTGTGTGTGTGTGTGTGTGTGTGTGTGTGAGAGAGAGAGAGAGAGAGAAAGCGATGAGAGAAGGAGCGAGGAGGGAGGAGAGATAAAGTATAGGGCGGGAAACGGGAGGGAAGTATAGGGCGGGAAGGGTAGCGGAGAAAAAGGATGTTTAAAGTAAGACGGGTTTTTTGATATAGTGATGTTTCCGGGCGCGTCAGCTCCTAAGATCATTAGTCCCCTAAGTGTAATGCATGTTTTATCGCGGGAGGTAGCGGTAATCTTCCCCCGCTGGATGGCAAGATCCGGCACTGACATACATGTCAAAAACCAACCAGGCATTTCCCACCATTAGGGCCCCGCCCCAGTCAGAACAAGCTCAAAGTTCCCCACATGTTTTCCCGACGGGTTTTCCGAGTTGTGTGGTAGTGTAGTGCACGTAAATGTGGGTGTAAGTAAGGGGTGAGGATAGGACAAGGAAGAGGAAGGAAAGATCCCGCGCGGTCCGTTACACGTGTGTTAGGGTACTGTTCCGGCATTCGCCTGGTATTGATTGGAGAAACCACGGAAAAGCAGAGACGCTGCAATTCTCCTACAGACGGCAGCGGGTGAATTGGACTATAGCTAGTGTCAAATATCCTGCCACTGTCTGAACTCAAATCCTAAGATCTCCCGGTCAGAGGCATCAGATGATGCCCTGAGCCATCTAAGCCGGTAAAAGAGGGTCGGGCAGAGACGAGGGAGAAGGGGGGGCTGGATGTCGAAAAGTATGGTTAAACATCGAGGACGAAGGGGACAAGCAAATCGGAGAGTCGAGACGACGGAGGATGAGGCAAGGACCGGGAGAGATGGCTCAGGGCATCAACTGATATCACTGAGGTCCTAGGTTCGAGTCCCGACTGTGGCAGTATTTTCAACACTAGCTTGACAGCTAGATCGAATTCAGCCACTGTGTGGAGGAGAATTCTAGCGGCTGGCTGCTGGAATAGTAGTCAGTCTGTAGTTTTCCGTGGCTTCTCCGGTCAACACCAGGCGAGTGCTGGAGCAGTACCCTAACAAACGGGCAACAGACCGCGCGATCTTTCCTACCTCTTCTTTGACATATCCTTTCCCTTTACACACACACACACACTAACATGCACTACTCTACCACACATGCCGGGAGACCAGTCGGGAGCTTAGAGCTTGTCCCGGCTGAGGAGGTGCCCTGCTGGTGGGAGATAATTGATGAGGCAAAAACCCCGCTAGTCGACGCGAGGTCGGCGGCGGATCTCGCCATCCAGTGGTAGAAGATCACCGCCACCTCCCGATGAAAAAATGCACTACACTTACGGGGCTAATGATCTCTGGAGTTGACGCGCCAGGAATCACTAACAATCATCAAGCAGCAATGGAAGGATGGTGAAACGGCAAACAAAAGAGAAGGGCGAGGACGGTAGGGCGGCGAGGACGAGTGTGGCAGACGGGAAGGGCGAGGAGGTGCGTTGTAATGTCTCACGGACGGGCGCTCCAATGCCGACGGAGGTGCCAGGGCCGGCCGGGCCCAATTCCCGCCGGCGCAGGCCGCGCACGTAAACAAACGATTGTCACGCAGTCGCTGGCGGACCCGAATGTGGGGCGGCAGGTGGAGAAACACAGCCGGAAGACCCGCGCTTCCTCAAGGCTTCGAACCTACATTTGGCGGCAGTGGCATCGTACGATCACAGGAAGGACATGAGTGTTTGGTGAGCGAGTGGGGAAAAAGTCCTATAGCCACAAATGACATCGTCGATGAACACGTAAAGTGACATATTCCAAAAATGTTTCGTGTTAATCAGAGAGGAGCAATTTATTTGGAGCCTTTTTAATCGGATTCAAGTAAATAACAATATCGACAGGTGAATGCTTTTGAATTCCATTATTTCATCATGCAATTACGTCAACAATATCACATCAGAATTTCTACAATTAAAATTCTTTTTAATATTTTACATTAATACATTTTACATGATAATGAACAGGCAGAGAAACTCGAAATTTTGGTGGAATGGAAACTATTTTCTTTACTTTCTAAGTTCTACCTAAGCAAATGCTATACTGATTTTCAATGTCTAAAGATTAGTACATCACAAAACGATGATGTAATGATAGGTATTAATACACTTGTGGGTTATTATGATACGAGAGAGGAACGAACGAGTATCGTAAACTTCGCAGGGGTGCATTAATATCCATTTCATCCAGTTTCATACGGTACTTTTTCTACGCCTTATGGTAACTTTTATAAGTAAAACTTTTATATTGAATCATTTCATGGCAATTGGCATGCAGGATTCAGCCAATGTTACCTAGCGGACAGCTCTCTACCCACTGCAGGTGACTTTGTTTTACCAGTCCGCCTGCGAGTGAGTACAGAAGTTGCTGCAATAATTCCAAAGTCACTGTTTTTGCTTTTTCTCTTGTTTCTGAATGTGTCATGTCCACTTTTGATCCACTAGACATTTTAAACTAGACTTTTTTAAGGAGAATCATATTTAAGGAGAGCCATAGAACATATAACCCAAAATAACTTGCGTCCAGATCTTAACCTTAGTCAAATGTTCTCTCCAATAATTACAATTGCGCTATTAAAATAGGATCAAAGTGAAATTACCATTCAATTTATTTTAAATAATATTTCACGTTAAAAATTACTACTAATAAAAGAAATTAAAAATGAGAAGTACGATACAATATTAAATCAATTTTAATGTACACAATCAAACGAAACATTTACGATAAAGATTCTCAATGATTAATAAAGTGTCAATACTTGGTTTGTAAGCTTCTCTGTGATTGGTCAAAAACCTCTATAATAATGAAAACTGTAACATAACGAATATCATTATGCAACGGGTTGCATCCATCAAATGACAGAATTATATAATGGGATAGAAAAATATATTTATTATTAAGTACATTTTTCGGAATTGCACACCTATTATATCTCTTACTGTACTACACGTTATACATGTTCTGAAAAATATGGGCACTCTTTTTCAATTATTTGCCGTCCTATGGTATTACTTTCATTATAAATATTCATTGATTCTGTCGAGATTTTTGGATAATTAAAAGAGATAACGTTGTCATGAGCCTCGGTATGCTATCTTCGCCAAATAACCAAAATATTACATAACAACTTCCATGCCATTAAATTAAGAATGTCAAATGAACCTGAAAGGCATTCATCAAATTGACTATCAAACTCGTCTCAATTTGTGCTACACTAATAACATACTTTTGATAATTAGATATTGCAATTATTTGCCTCTCATATGACATGACAAAGGAAAAAACAAAGGACATTTCCCTATGCACCTGACCTTCGTAAGTGTGTGACACCAAATTGTTATCTGGAGCGAATGGAATCGTAAATTACCGAAGAAGGCGCAACTAGAAGGCACGTATGCAGAACCATAAATCTCTCCCCATCGCAGAAAATCCTCAAGGGGTAAGCCAAAGAGATGCGTACCAGGCCCACCCACATGCGATGGAGCCATGCCCCTACACGTGACAGCTGCATTGCAGTTGCGAAGCCTTGGGGGAAACTACTTGCGTCTCCTGTACAAACGGTACAAGCTGCGTTAGCGGATGTGGTTAGGAATCCCATCTGCAGTTCGTGGATCGAGAGGTTGAAGGTACCGGTGGGCGCGGTGACCTATTTCTTTTCCAGGAGCAGAGTAGTTCTTTCCAACTAATGATGGAACGTTTTCTGATCTACCTCTTCCCCGGTTTCACTCCCGACACGGTGGAATCATCATTGTCAATAATGACCATGACAATGATGATAATAACAATATTCGGAAATATAGTGAGCGCAGTTTGGTAACATTTGATATGGCTAATATCAGACAATCCTAAATTGTTAAAATTATAATTTATTTTAAAGTTTATGTGTTTTCTGAAGATTTATCCATAAACAAAATGTAGCAATTAATGTTCACCATATATCGCAAAGATATTCAGCAAGAATAATCTCAAAATTGCGATTTTCATCTATTTTCTGTGAGCAAGTGTACTACTCTTCAGAGATGGCGTGAGGCATCGACATACCAATTGCACAATCAAGTCCCGTAAGTCAGGGAGCTCGAAAATGAGACACACGGGCAAAATCAGCCAAAAAATCTATCTTTAATTTTGTAACAGTCGGGAAAAGGACATGTACTCTGAAATTGTTATCATGATTTGGTAAGCTTCTGGGAAATAGTCTATTATTGCATCAATTTGAAATTAATTTGAGACCTTTAAAAATCCTTTATTTCATTATATTTTTTATTAAAATATAGTTTTAATTTACATTATTTACGTTTTTATCTACAATAAATAGAAAAATGGTACAAAGGTACTCATTACAACCCTTAGTCACATATTTTTACTGTTAGGAAAATTAGTTTTATATTTGAAAAATTGAAGGGTTAGTAAATTATTTCTTTTGTGGTTTATTACATATCTTAAAAAGTTGTCCTGACTTCTCTGAGCTCAAAAATAACCACGTTTCATGGAAGGTACAGAGTTCATGGAATTTATAACTTGTGTAAATGACTAGAAGTTTGTAAATATCGTGTAATTTGGATTTCAAGACTGGTGAGCGCAAATAAAAAGATCAATAAGTTGGAATCCGAATTAGCTTAGAGCCAACATTGTCGCTGACTCTGCAGTGACTCTGACCGGATTTTCAATACTACATATCTAGATCGAGTTCAGCCGCTGCCTAGATGAGAATTCTAGCGTGCGTCTGCTCTGGTAGGTAGTTTGCCGGAGTTTTTCCGATCAATACCAGGTGAATGCCGGAGCAGTGAGCTAACAAATGGGCCACGAACCGTGCGCGTTCTTTCTTTCCCTTCATCGTCCTATCTTTTCCCCCTAACACATACTACACCTACATGCACCACACTACTACATAAGTCAGGAGACCCTTCGTGAGCTTAGAACTTGTCCCGACTGAGGCGGTGCCAAGCTGAAAGGACGTACGGGGCAATTCCCCGCAAGCCGACGCACAGGCTAGCGTATCTCACCATTCAGTGGGGGAGGAACATCGCCACCTTCCAGGATAACTACAGGACTAGTGACCTTATCAGTTGACGTTCCCGGAAACATTAATCAATCAACCAATCAAAAACTGAACTCCATTTTTATGTAATGAAATCGCACATCCAAACATGAAAATAAATTTTATATTGTTTAAAGTTTTCTGTCAATTAATTTATTGAAGGAATAAGATCTTTGTTCCACCTTTTGGTTGAAGTAAGCCATATGAATATTTAAGTTTATTTGGCGTATGCAGAACTTTATCTTCTGAAACGTGTTTGATAGTGCGGACTTGGACCAAAGTTCTGAGAATCGTAACAATAGCACTAGACAACAACAAAACGTTTTGTCAGGTACAGAAAGAAAACATGGTGATCTTCATTATTTCGAATCTGTTGCTCGACGTCCCAAAGACAAAGAAAACAAGAATATTTTGTGAAGCCATTCTAAAGACCAAGTAATAAACCAATGACTTTCAAGTCGCCACATATTTTCCAGTTGTTTTCCTTATACTTATTTGCTTGGAGTACCTCTGACAACTTTTCGTAAGTTTCTTTCTTAGTCACAAAGTAACCAGCAGGTACAGATGGAAACTTGTTACCATGATGTAAAAGCACAGCTTTAAGGCTTCTTTTTGAGGCATCAATAAGCAAGCGCCACTCCTCGTCATCATATGGTATGCTTAGTGCCTTTATTAAACCTGATACATCTACACAAGCACAAATGTTCCCCGATGATCTGTAATAAGTATTCAACTCGTTAGTACATCCTCGGGAATAGGTAACCTTTCTGTACTTATGAAGAACGTTTCATTCCTTAAGACGTGACGCTGAACGTTTTGAATGTTCTTTGGTTCTTTGGAAAAGGATAAATCGCGTACCAAGTCATTTAATTCCGCCTGTTTTATTAAATGTGGGCCTTTTCCTGGATATTGGTTTTCCTTCCTTGACTGATATCGTGCATCTTCTGAGTTTGTCGACATCGAGTCATCTTCAGGTATTTCTTCCCATGTGGATGGAGCTGTGGGCAGTCTTGTCCATGGGGTACAGGTCGTATTGCTGAAGCTACATTGAGGTATACTATTCGTACGAAATTTGACGAATAGCCCACAACATTCGTCATATAGAGGTAGGAATCACCTGTGTGATTCTTAGGCAAACGACAAATCATGGGTATTGCAAAAGGTAAGTGCTCTTTCTTACCTTTTAACCATTTGGTCAGTTTAGAATTTTATCTAGTGCACGTTACTTGCGGTGTTCACTTTTTATCCTGATCACCCAGTTGACATTTGAAATACAGCCCAAACGCTATCTTGAGAAGTTTAGAAATCGGTCGTCGTTGTTTTATTGTTGTGAATTCACCAAATATATAACAAAATGTATCATAATGATTAATACACCCACGTGTGAATTTCTTCCTGGTTGCCCAAGTCGAATTTGAAACTTTTATTTGGGTAGGAATTAACCCAACACTTGTCACTTGTCACCGTCTCCGCAAGAAAAAAATAAAAAATCCACGATGAAAAATAACGCAGAAGAAACAGTAGTCAATTCCAATATAGAAGTAATATACGCATTTCACAAGAATGAGTTCATAACTAACGTAATATTTGTAACGTACGTACTATTTGGAACTCATTACATTTAACACTGAAATACGCCTTAAATGAGTAATTATTTGTACTGTTAAACATTTTTGGTCCATAACTTGTAATTCTGACGTGATGGATACATTTGATTTCACATTTTACGTTACCTACTTTGTGCATTCAGTGCTTCACCATGCTGTTTGTCTGTACCGAAACCTTTGTTGACTAGTGTAGTCATTGATAAAGCATGCAGTACATATTTTTCACATTTTAATATTTGAGGGGGCAGTGGCGGCGTCCTTAATTTGTATTTTGTACGGGTCTCGAAATTATCTTGCTCTTTCACTGGTCCTCCAAACTAATGTACTCATTTATAAAGTTTACGAAAGTAAGTTTATATTTTTTTAAAGATCTGGTACTACTACTTGTAGATTATTCTATGCTCTGGCAGTGCGCACAATTATTTATATTTATATTGCGCACAGATCATTGCCCAATATTCATTCTTTTCGCATCAGGTATTAACTTCGTTCGAAACCAACATTTTAAAAATACATTGAAAAATCAACTAAACAAATATCTGTAATAACTAGCTTAGCGTGGGGCGTCGCTTCCGCCTGGTATTATTATGTTAATTTTTTTTATACGTGATATTCAAATTTAGATCAGTAAAAATAAATTTTAAACTCAATGCAATTGCCTAGATCATCACTCCTGTGGCCCAGAGAGTTTCATGAAAAGGTATCGACAAAAGTTTTTTTTAAAATTTGTACGATTCATTAGACAATTAGGTTTAACTATTGTTAATCTTATAAATAACGTTCTAAGGATTGACATTGTGCTGGATATGTGTGTAGAACAATAATTCACAGCGCTTCACCTCTGCCTTGACACATTCAAAATATTTTTTTTCGAGAATTCCTCCTGAATATTACACAACGATGTGACTAAAAGTGTGACAATCAACCTGTTTTGTAGAAAGGGAAATCGAATGAACTGTTGATCACATTTGTTGGTACCTTAAATCTCTTCCAACACGCTAACACCACTTCAAAACACGTTTTTTTATATAATGATCTCAAATGTTCTTGAAGGATCTGTATAAAATGAGTAATTTCCCACCAGTAGCAGGAGAGAGAGAAATCAAATGACTCCATTTGTCTCGATTGATGGACTCGAAACGGTCACATTTAAGGTACGTATATAACGTATACATTATGAGGTAATTGCCAAATAATTTTTGAAAGTCCACATCCCACCTGCAGAGACTATATTCGATTTACTTAAATATCTTAATGAAAATACAGCGATACATTATTTTATAATAATTTTTTTTTAAATTTCGGCGAGGTTACTTTTACATGTGAAAGAATTGATAACTCGCTCGTTTTCCACAGAAGTCTTTATATGTGGCTTCCTCTACGACTATCTCGAATAAATAACATTTGGTTTATAAATGGGACCGCTTTTACTCGGAATCTGTGTTCGTTGACGGGGGCCTAGAGGCAAAGACCTACGAGGATAGGAATGATGAATTACGAAAAAAAATTATTTGTAATGAGAAATAAGATCAAGCAGAATGACTACAGAAAAGATTGAATAAAAAGAAAAGTAAGCAATTTTTAAAAACTGAAAGAAAAAGAATGTCTGGAAGAAGTGTCTGGATGAGAAGTGCGAAGGGGAGCGAAAAAAAGATAGGGTAAGGAGAACAAGAATTGGAGGAATTCAAAACAAAAAAATACAAGAATATTTTAATATTAACATTGGTATATTCTAAATTTCTTTCTATTTAAATAGAATATCTGGAGATTATCAAACTCTCAAAGCCGAAATAATTATAAGATTTGAAATACTAAGGAACACCTTATCAACTTAAATATAAAATGTCAGAAAAAAATATTTTTCTTGAAAACTTCTGTTCAATCGCCTCAACACTAGTTCTCAATTTTGTCCCAAACACATCTCGAGGAATGAAGGAAGTTAGGAGATAGCTTGGACGAGATGAAACGATACTTCACCCAGCCAATGGCAAACAACCGATGCATCTCGAAAGAACATAATGTTTTGACCAACTGCATAAGAACGTCGCCTAAACACCAGTGAAACACCTGCTAATTGAATTTAATTTTATTTCCTTAACTCGAAGTAACATTTAATTCAAAACCTGTTGAAGAAATCCGCTCTTCATTTCAGTTTTAAAGCAACGAGATTTGAAGTGTACACACTTCCGTAGTAGCCGTCGCAACAGCTCGACTAGACGAAGTTCCCTTCCAGCTGCAAGGGCGGCGCGCGCGTCAGCGTGGGCGGGCGGCACCGTCTGCGTCTACTTCGACCTCGGGCGGCGGCCCCGACCTGGCCTCGGGCGACGCCGCGCCGCGCGGGCGCCGCGGCGGGACGCGCCCGCTCGCCCGTCCGTCCGCCCGCCGCTCCGTGCCTCCCTGTCGCCGCCGCGCCGGCAGTGCTGCAGTCACCACCCTTACCACGACCGCGGCCACCGCTATGGCCGCCACAAACGCGTCCTCCCGCCCCGCCCTTCCCAGTCTCACCAATCGCTCCTCTCCTGCCCGTCCCGCCCCACTCCGCTCCGCCCCGCCCCGCCCCACTCATCGCTCCCCTCCTGTCCCGTCCCTCCCCGCTCCGCCATGCCATGCCCCTCTACCGTCACAGCCGCAACACACCACGGTCACAGCTACCGCTGCTGCCACAGCCACTGCCATTGCCACTGCCACAGCCACAGCCACAGCCGCAGCCGCAGCCACAACCACAGCCATAGCCATAGCCATAGCCGCTACTGCCAAACCCAACGACGCAAACATCACTGCAGCCACTGGTTCCGTCATTACCTCCCCCTCGCGGTGCCGCCGCCGCCGCCTCCACCACCACAATCCCAGCTGCCGTCGCCACCAGCATTGCCACTTGTTGCCGCCACCGTCACAGCAAGCTGTCTTTACAACGGCTGCCTCCGTTGCCCTCTACCGCCAGCATCACCTCGTCTCCCGCTACCACCTTCGACGCCGCTCCCGCCGCGGGCGCTGCGGTGGGGGCGACCTCGCGGTGGGAGTGACCCCGGTGCGGCTGCCGCAATATTGTTGAGCAGAGGCGTAGTGGATCCCCGGCACGAGAAAGACATGCGAGTCACTCCTATCACCCCCACCTGTCGCGCTGCCCTTCACACGAGTCCTACATATTAAACCATCCCAGGTTTAATTCCTGCTCAAAAATTGGAATTTGGGGCACATTTATTTCAATATTCCTGAAAAATAATGGGAAATTGACGTAATTAAAGCAAGTAATTGTCAAGGTTGCATACTTATGGAAGTATCGCGCATCCCTTTGACATTCCAAGGATGTACGTGTCATGTTCCGCGTGCCCTGTCTCCATTTCTGAACACCGGATTCACGTTAGGATTCGAGCTGTCCTCCATTGGGATGTTGTGAGCACCTGATTCCGCCTACAAAAAAATCCCCAAGGAAGCCCAACTAACTGTTGTGGTACGAATGTAAAGTGCCTGGTACTCGAATAACAAATAGCTTTGTTACATACAAGAAGCAATGTCTGATAGCAGACGACCAGTAATCGCAGTGGACTGCAGATGTAGAGAAGAGATTTAGGAAGGCCCAGAAGGACGTGGACATCGGAACAGGTTCTTGAACCTTACCCTTGTAGTGCAGAAGAAGACGTATAAGAGGCAAGTATTAGATTTCCGAAGATAACTATATTAGTATTTTTGAGTTTCCAGTTTCCTATCAAAGCTGGGGACTAATAGTTTCGTTCTTCACAGTCATTTAAATTTTCATTTTCTTCCACTCAAAATTAAATTAACAACTTTTGACACAAACATTATTTTATTATTACTATTATTATTTTAGAATTTTATTACTATTATATTATTATGCATTTATACATTATTTTCCCTGGTCAAAGTTGGACTTTTAACAATTATTACGTAGAGATAAGTTTCTTGTTTTACAATCCTCATCTACCGTTGCCACTCCACAGCTACTAAGGATGACGTAATTGTTATAAATAATGTTTTCATTATTCAAAGAATTGACTGCCCCAGCCTCAATATTATTATTATTATTATTATTATTATTATTATTATTATTATTATTATTCTATATCACGACTAAAGATGGTATGTGCCAGCTGAATATAAAATCTACTCCTGGTTGCAACCAGCTACCTAACGACTGCCGGTGGACTGCCTAGGGACTGCCGGTGCCTCTACAATACTTTGCGCAAAATGTGGGCTGTTCCAAATAAAGCAATTTCTTGCACTTCCCAGTCTTTTGAATTACTTGGGAGTTTAGACAAAAAAACAAATTTTGCGGAACAAATCTCAGAGCTCCATTAACTATCGGGACAGCCTGTGCTTTTGCGCCCCACATTCGGCTGATCTCGATTTCCAAACTCTTGTATTTAAGACATTTCTCTGCCTTCTTGGTAACGACGTTTTGATCGCAAGTCACAGCAACATCGACAAGTACACGATTTTTTCTCCAAATCCCGAATAACTATATCCCGTTTGTTTGCCGCTACCGTGCGATCAGTTTGAATTTGTTGGTCGTACAATATCGTACACAATCCAATAGACGTCACCGGTTTTGGTGAGTGTTCGTACCACTTGGGGCATGTGTTTGAAACTTCGAGGGCGGTACAGATCTGCCAGTGAAGGTAGCTACACACCCTGTCGTGTCTTTTCAAGTATTCGGTCTTTGCTAGCATTGGACAAGCTGAGACAATATCATCAATGGTTTCTACATTTACCTGGCAAATGCGACATTTATCATCTTGGGAAATTTTGAGAATCGCTTTATCAAAATGTCGTGCTCTCAACGCCTGATCTTGGGCAGCTATTATTAGTGCTTCCGATTCTGGGTTCATTCTTCCCCTTTTAAGCCACATAAATGATTGATCTTTATTGATCTGTTCTCTGTCCATTCGTTTCAAATATTGTCCGTGGAGTGGTTTGTCTCTCCACGATTTCTTTAACATTTTTTGTGTTAGAGTTTGTGCGGAGAGTAAAGACATTGCATTTTACACATTGTGATAAAGAACTTCAATTTATAATTTACACTGCCACCTTGCGGCGAATCTTTAAAATAAAAACCCAACATCTAGATACATCTGTGGGGCATCGAAAAACACTAATATTTCAATTTCATCAGAAATGAGACACAGCATGTTATTGCCGTAAGGGATTCATTTATTTTACCTCCTTTTATAGTTAAAGAATAAGTTGAAAATGTCATATTAATATTGGCATTGCAATAATGTAATATGAACTGACACTTTTAACTCTAACATATTCAGTAGGTAGAATATAGAATGATGATTGTCGAGTCAAATATCACAATAAATATTTTGAAATTTTCAAGTGGGCACTACTGTATCAAAATCAGGTTTTCGAAGTAATTTACTAACAAAAATATATCGAATTGAAAATTGTGAATTTTTAATCAAGGGATCTATTCAGAAACAGGTATGCTTAAACGATTCAGAAAGAGGTGTGCGCATTGAGTTTCACATTGAGGTACATTCTCGGATCCCAGACAAACATAAGGAAACAACACTGGCATAATTTGTCAGACGCATTGTATATCATACGGAGACTTTGTTAAGAATGTTGATATACAATTAGTGTGGTTTACAATTCCCAGTGAAAAACAGATAGCATAATGAAAGTCGTATTTGACCTTAATTATCCGGATATTTGCCTTAGGCTGGCGGGCGTGGGGTAGCAGCCCTGCAATTTGCAGGTACTATCATGACTAATATTATCGTTATTACTATCATGGACAATATTATCGTCGACATTCTCGCGAGGATATGTACAGACATATAATACCGTTGTCATTTTATTGGCGTCAACATTGTAATCATTACCAACATTTATAATATGATATTTCTGAAATTTTTGTAGTTTCATGGAACAATGATCTTCAATATTTGCCCTATATTCCCCATTCTTTAATAAAAATATAATATTTCGTCTTTCTTTATACTGCATACAGTATCACTTAAGAAACCCCTATTCGCTTGCCAAAGAAATTTCGTATGAGTGCTGTCTATTTAATCACTCCTTGATGTCGTTAACGTACAACGTTAGTCCTTACATTTCTGCTACCTTATTATTATGACCTTGGATTTATGATTCTGAATAAATGAGTACTTGGCTTTCATTATGTCCTTGATCTTTGCAATGTCACGGAAAATGATGATGCTTGCTACATTAAAGAAGTAGTTTTTCACGAAAGTAATACGATTGCGGTTGTATTTCATGTTGGATTTCCTTTGTAAATAGCTCTTATTCCCTAATACGATTTTATCGTAACACTTACACTAATTAGCGTGGGGAAATATCCGCGAATAATGAGAACAACATTGGAAGTTCATTTGTTGTGTCTTCTAAGAGTAGACTTCTCTTCGTTTATTTTCTTTATTTCCCTTCTTTTGGGAGTAGAGGTCTGATAAAAACAATTCAAATACCCAGATTTTATACCAGTTATATTCCCAAGAATAAGACATGCTTTTTCTAGAAAAAAATTCTAGCAACATCACTAATTTCATGCAAAGTTTGCGTGCGTGGTTATGTTTCGTTTACTGAAACGTATGTTCAAACACCTTAGCAGAACGAAATTCTTGTTAGGTATTTTAAGAGTATATATTACCCTATTAATGTCTGAGCTGAAAAAAAACTAAAACAAAACAAGAATATAACATATTCTATAAATAGGGAAATACACATGAAAATATTTTCCACAAAGAAACGCGAAAGTAGTAGATCAATCTATAACTCCTTATTCAAAATATCCTTCCAGAAAAATTTCCATTTATTGTATCCGCTACTTCGTTCTTGGGAAGTAATGTTACCTTGCCACTTAATTTTAATCTCTCTAGTTTATGCAATTCGAAGAAAAGTTTCATGATCACTGGTTGAGGTCCGTATTGCATCAGCCACAAACAATAATGACACACGTTGAACAGTGACCTTAATTCTGGATTTAGATGTCCGTCTCCCGCATCCTGAACCAATTCGCCGTGACCTCAGACCTGGCAACGAAGCCGAAACGAGCCGGACGCATCATTCTTCAAAATCTGCAATTATCACGTTGTCTCAAAACACATTTTCTTATTTTTTCCAGTCTTAAGATATTTGAACGTCTATTTATATCTACGC
This sequence comes from Acheta domesticus, assembly GCA_031308135.1. Taxonomy (NCBI): domain Eukaryota; kingdom Metazoa; phylum Arthropoda; class Insecta; order Orthoptera; family Gryllidae; genus Acheta; species Acheta domesticus. Next base: position 152,272,333 of record JAHLJT010009436.1, on the reverse strand, counting down.
TAATCACACGTATATTTAATCGGTTCTAGCCGAAAGCGATAGCTTCATCACTTTGACGCTTAAAAAGTCACTTTGCTTTGGTCTACCTTGATGTAATTATTCTTCAATAAATGTACTGATGGGGCAAACATGTCTTAATTCGAAGGCATTATTTTTCCTTTTTGGAATATTCACACTCCTATCTCGCAGATGAAAGACTCGGATATTGCTTCTACAAAATAAAATGTAGGAACCGGAAAATGTTACCTATATTTCCCTTTTTTTAATCGCAAAATATATACTGACTAGTAACTCAGAAATTATCTAAACAAATATTTATGGTAACTAAATGCAGATTTAAATTAATACTTATAGTGAATGAATGAAATTAGAGTTTTTTGGAAATAAATATGTCATCCACATACAAATTTTTACGTTCACATTAATTATTATTAATGACCATGAGCAACAAAAATGCTGCTGTCGCGTGTGTGAAAAATTGGACGCCTAGAGTAGCAAATACTGGATGTTCTGAAACGGCAGGCATGAATACTGAAACTTCTTTCTTCTTCGTTCTGTAACGTATGCTGTGTCATAAGTAGGGGGTTGACCCAAAACATTGCCAAAAATGATTAATAAAATACTCTTTAAATTTTTTTAAATTGTCCTAAAACCAATAAAAAATGACATAAAAATGTGATAAAAATTACTTCAAATGAACAACTCAAGCAATTGGATATGTTACAGATGTAATCGAGGCTTCTTTCTTTTGTTCAAGTGAACTCAGCTGGCAAACTTTTGGTTTGGACTGTTTTTTTTAAGAAAATCTCTATTTATCGTGAAATCGAAATGACAACGGCGCCGATTTGCGTCAGAGGAACCTTAGATTACAGAGAATTGAAAACGGCTGACATTACAATATACGAGCGAAGAAATCGAATAGATTAGTCAGGAATTCTTTGAAGAACATTTGTTGCATTTGTAAATATCGTTTGAAGCAAGTCCCATTAAAATGATATTAAAATCGATGATATCAGCGGAAAATGCAGAAAAATGACTGAAAAGGTCCCATCTCTTTTACAGGTTTGATAACTTCAAAGATTCGTAACATAAAGCAGAAGGAAAGACATTAGTATTACCTAAAACATAACTGCATTTAATGACGTAAAGAATGTTTCGAATTATTAAATTCTATGTTTCTGAATAAATTGTTTCGTTTCAACCCCGCTCAACCCAACGCGTTCGACTCCACTCAACCCAACGCGTTCGACTCCACTCAACCCAACGCGTTCGACTCCACTCAACCCAACGCGTTCGACTCCACTCAACCCAACGCGTTCGACTCCACTCAACCCAACGCGTTCGACTCCACTCAACCCAACGCGTTCGACTCCACTCAACCCAACGCGTTCGACTCCACTCAACCCAACGCGTTCGACTCCACTCAACCCAACGCGTTCGACTCCACTCAACCCAACGCGTTCGACTCCACTCAACCCAACGCGTTCGACTCCACTCAACCCAACGCGTTCGACTCCACTCAACCCAACGCGTTCGACTCCACTCAACCCAACGCGTTCGACTCCACTCAACCCAACGCGTTCGACTCCACTCAACCCAACGCGTTCGACTCCACTCAACCCAACGCGTTCGACTCCACTCAACCCAACGCGTTCGACTCCACTCAACCCAACGCGTTCGACTCCACTCAACCCAACGCGTTCGACTCCACTCAACCCAACGCGTTCGACTCCACTCAACCCAACGCGTTCGACTCCACTCAACCCAACGCGTTCGACTCCACTCAACCCAACGCGTTCGACTCCACTCAACCCAACGCGTTCGACTCCACTCAACCCAACGCGTTCGACTCCACTCAACCCACCTCGTTCAACTTCTCCCAAAGGAAATCATTCAACTCAAGCCTTTTCAATTGTTTTTGGTTGAATCAGATAATTATTCAACTCCACGGGATTTTATTCAGTTCCATTGAAATAAATTCAATACAAGAATTACTGCACAATCAATTTAAAATATTTATTATCAAACCTTAACGTACAATTCTTTCCAATTAACATCACAGCAGTTCGATAACAGTGACACAATGGCCACTGTATGCAAAGTATTGCAATGCTACTCTGAAAGCGGATCTGGTTCATGCGAAACGAGCACACGCACAGTCCTCTCGCCGCCGCGCCTACGCACGGTGCGCGCGGTGGATGGCTGCTGCCCTTCGCATTCCTCGTCCGGCGGCGGCGGCGGCGGCGGTGGCGGCCGCAATGCTGCGCAACAGCGGATTCGCATTCGTCAACAAACACGCGGGGGCGGCATGCCGGCGCGTGGCGGAGACCGCGAGCCGCCGCGCCGCCGCGGCCGCCCGCCCCACCACCCCGCGCCGCACGCGCGCGGCGCCGCTTCCGACTCGGTGATTCACGGCGCCGCGCGTGGGACGCTGTCCGGCTTACTACTCGCAGCTGTTTAGTGCTCCTTCGTGGATACTGAATGCCTAGCGGGTTCCCGGACGTCGTGTAAGTAATTCTCAGGCGACGCTTCAAGTGATGTCACCTCAGGCGAGAAACTAATGGTCTCGTCTGTCTTTCGACCTATCTATTTCTTGAACGTATCCTCTAGAATCAAATCTTGACATTATGACCAAATAATTACACGACGACCATATAATTTCTTTTGTACATAATCGTATGATCGAATCCTTTTTAAAATATACGTCAATGTAATATAAAATAATATAAATGTTTTCTTCGTTGTATAGACTTCAAATGCAAATGTTTTATGTATTGTTTAAAATATTTTTTATATTGGATTGATAAACATATAAACCTTGATCCGCATATTTAGAATATTACTGAAGTAAATTCTTTAACAAAACAATCCAATGGAGAATTTTACCAAACTACCACATTTTTATTTCGAGGAAACGGTTAAATTTTTCCTGCTTGTGCAACATGACCTTTAAATTTTAATGAAAAAGTTTTTCTCTTCGTCTAAATTTAATTCACTTACGTCATTTTACATGACGTAAGTTTTCGAACGATGTTTTTCAAAATCTTCATCAAATTTTACGTGTACCACAAAGTATCTTACTTCTTGGGTGGCAGAAGGAATAGTTAGTACATATGAAAGATATTTCTCAAACCAAAAGTAGTGAGAAATACTTCCTTTTTTTCCATATCATTTATAGCCCAGTCAAATTAGACCAAAAAATGGCGATCGAAGGAAAAAATCCCGGAGTTTTGAAACTTCGCATGGCTGTTTGTTGGTATTTATTGCATAGCATATTAAAAATCCTGAAGTGTGGGGGTGAGCCGGGGGCGGGGCGGCCGTTTGATGTTGCTTTTTCGCCTTTTTTTGCATATATCTCCGTAAATGTCAACCCCAAAGAAAAATATGTTCTATACAAAATTAAAAAAGATATAATTTCCTACAAAAAAAGTTTCTATAAGATTTTGTTATAAAATTAACTATTTTAGTGTTAACGGCTTGGAAAGTTTCTTTTTTTGTTTAAGACAAGGCCCTAGTTAGCTCTCTTATAAAAATGATGTTACGATAAGTTCAATGCACAGAAGTAAATCTATATTTTGTTCACGATTCATCAACAAACAATTTTGCGTATTTTGCGCAAAAAACAAAAACAGGAACATTGAGCATCTTTACAAATCTTTTTTGTATATAGACCTCTGAGTATCCGCGGTCATTGGCGTCAGAGATTACCTCGGGTACGAAAACTGATAATCCTTAGTTTTTTTATGAAGATCGAGTACAAAAATTTGGTAAAGAATTGTGTGATACCAACATACAAATTACATAGAATAATGCAAATAAAATAATCACATTTACTATGAGCATTAAGGGACAACTAAAACTGAGAGTGCCGATGACGAACGCGATAAACGACACGAACGTCAATGTTTGGTGCGGGAATTCAGTGATTACTGAATTGGGGGAAACCCCAACATTCTTAAAATCACTGACGGCTTCGACGGTTTCGCAATGAGTTACGTTGTTTTCCTAATGACTGTCTCGGTTAATCGGGGCATTTGTACTGTTTTATATAATTTGTATGTCTACAGTGAACATAAGTTTTTACCAAATATCTGAACTCGATCCTTATCAAAAAACCTTATTCTTATCAAAACTAAGGGTTTTCGTACCCGAGGTAATCTCGGACCCCAATGACAAAGGATACTCGCAAGTCAACTTAAAAAATAAGATTTGTAAAGGTGCGAAAAACGTTCCTTGTTTTTGCGCAAAATATGCAAATACATGTTGTTGATAAATGTTGAACAAAAATAAAAATACTTCCGTGCACAGAACTTATCAAAATATAATTTTTATCAAGGAGGTAACTAGGACCTTGGTGTAAACAAAACAAGAACTTTTCAAACCTATAACCCTAAAACGGTTAATTTTACGACAAAATCTTATTGGACGTTTTTGTAGGAAATAACACGTACTTTAATTTTGTATAGAACATAATTTTCTGTAGGATTAATAGTTAGATATGCGCAAAACAATGTCGAAAATGCAGCAGCAGACGGTCGCCCTGCCCCTGGCTCACTCCCCAGGATTTTTAGTAAGTTACGCAGTAGGTATCAACAATCATGCCGAGTTTCAAGACTCCGGGATTTTTTCACTTGATTTGTCTAATTTGACCGGGATGTTAAGCATTTTTAGAAGCGCAGGGAAGGGACCTTCTAATATAATAGTTCTATTTGATGGAATTTATATTGACTACGCACAGTTGGAGAGTCGATATTTTTGTCCAGAACCCATCAGCACTTAAACTCTTTGAAATAATAGTACAATATGAGACTTTTATGTTAATATTTGAAATAACATTCATTAAAATTCTTAACAATACACTTTCAATCACAAGGTGCATCATCCCTTACACATCATCAACCCTCATTGTAACAAAACCTTTCTTCTTTCAAACTCTACGAGATATCTGGAATGCAGAAATATAATATGAAAGCTAAATGAGAATTGAAACACTAGTGTACTTTTAAGATCATATTTCTCGAATCACGTGCTAAACTACTAAAGACAATTAGTAAAATCATACTTTCGGCACATTTGAATAATATTATGGTATCTTTAAAATCAGGATTTGTGAAGAAAGAAAAAAAACACTTCTTATTGAGCAACTAGAATAAATTTGTTAGAGGTATTTTATAAATGTATTTACAGACTGATTTTGTTAGTTATAAATTTTGTTGAAGAAAAATAAAAATGTGGAGTGTACATAGACGTCTTAAGAGCATAGGACGAATATTTCTGTTAATCAAATACTGATATTAAAAATTGTTGGTTTCCTCCGTTACACATGCGTGTAACGAGTTACGTTTCGTGTCTAGGTTACTTTACAATGACTCGCGTGTCTTTTAGGTCACGTGATGAAAAAGGGAAATGGTAGTAGCGGGAAAAGAGTCTGTAAGATGTTTTAGAATTGAAGTGTGACAGACGTTGACGGGTCTATTTCAGGTTCTCCTTTATGCAAGTGAGCAAAGCAAATGGAAATTCTAAGACAAGTTCAAAACTGTTGACTTTTTGAAGGGACAAAAGAGTACAGAGATTGGCAAGCGGGAAAACCGCCATCTCAGTGCTGTGCGAGACGAGCATACATTTCACGGAACAAAAGATGAATGATACCGTTAAAAAAATCCACAGCTGCCATAATGACGTCATCAACAGTGCCTAACCAAGGAGGCCCTAGGTGTTTAACATTGTCGCCCCTCCCCCCTTTATTTTATCAGAAGGGGACTAGTCCATAAATCATTATTTTCACTTTCAATAACAAAGTAGGCCTTTTGTAGGTCCCTGATACCGATAACGTTGCTCCTGTATATAATAAATTACTTCTTATTACACGTTAGGTAGTGGAAATCCCCGTTTTTGGGTTTTGACTTGATATTGAAAAATTGGGTTCGCACTGTTTACAAAGTTTGAAAAATTCAAGCAATGCCACAAGTGACGGACATCTAAAATATTTGAAACAATTGAGTTCTATGGTAGTAAGTACTACGTATCACAGAAATGTTATTAGGAAAGATTCCATAGATGCAGTCAAGCGTCTTCATGATCCCAGGTCCATCAGCGATAATGAAGCTTCGCAAAGTCAGGCTCAACAAACCGGGGAAATTATCGTGTCTCCCGAGTACTTACGTAGCAGCTCATCAATATTTAAATCGGGTTTACTATCAGGTACAAACTTGGTTGGGAAAGAATTTAAAACTTTAAAATTAGGGGTGCTGGATGCATAAAAATGGTATTACAATGCCCCTTATTTTGTGATCATTGCCATGGACAATTATGCCCAAACGCGTCTAAACCCCTTTCGGAATCAGATGATTTTTCTGAGCCATTCAGATGATTTATATCTTTTAACATCAAATGAATCTGAATGCCTAGACGACTAAGACAAAAGGTTTGAACTAGAACAGTCTCAAATTGAAGGTGACGTCGAATAATTGTAAATAATGTTCCTTCGCTTTCTGGTACTTTTATTCAGGGGTGGTCATTTTTTATTACACTTACAAAAAAGCTACACTATTTTTTCTCAAAAATTGTGCGACACGGATTTAGACCTCTTAGGAACCGTGAAAAAAAATACGCCTTGCATTCTACTTCAAAGATGATGTGGTAATGAATGCATTCTTTTGTTAGAAATTGTTAATAAACTTGTATTTATTTACATAGTTCTATAGTTTCAAAGGAAACGGTACAAAGATATAAATTGTTAAGAGACAGCGCCAATGGAAAATGAATAATTTTTATATAAGTATTATTTTGCCTAATTTTATATTAAAACTAATACTTGTTTATTGATCGAACGTTATAAAATATTTGATATGTTTATATCCGACTATGTTATATGTTTATATTACGACTCCTTTGCACGAATTTATCTTCAACCTTCTCCATCCTCGTGCGGTTTGTCGTTTCAAAAGCCATGAATATTCAGTTTCACAGGAAATGCTATTTCCTACAATTTTGATGAAAACTCTATTTGACGCAAAACACAAAGAAATAGAGACTTTATGAAAAACGATTTTTTAATTTTGTAACCTTAAATATTTATAATATTTTGAAACAAGTACGTGATATTAATTCGAAGTTTTCATCCCTTTCACAAAATGCCAAAACAAAATTCAGCTCATGGGGGACTTTTTTCGCAGATGAAATCCAAATACAATTGAGATTTATTCATATTTGATCTGGAGAATAGTGTGCGAAGGTGACACTATTAATTTTGGCAGGCGGATTTATCTTTTCTTTAAAAAATTGCACTGGCTTAAATTATACTGTCTAATCCGCAACTTCATAAGAAGAAAACCTTATTTTCTTGACAGGGAAGGTGTGGCAATGACGGTTCTGAAACAGACTTCCTTACAAGGTGTAGGTTAGTTGTCAAACATTCCAGCTATTCCAGTATTTATGACATATTTGAACAATTTCTTGATATCAGATTATTTCCCACATACATTCTATTCAATCAGTAGGAATTTAATCGCTATTTAGCAGCTGTGTACGGCCTTTTGTTACCTTCAATTCCATTGCGTGCTTGTAAACCATAAAGGGAGATTCGTAGAACATTAATAAAATACGTAGTTCAATAGCTGCTCTGGGATTAACTGAATTGATATCATTATAGTTTTAATTTCGTCATTACTTTCATTTAACAATTTTTTGGAAGGTACTGAGCATCTACTAATACGAAAATGTGAATTTGAAATGAAAATTATTTGACATAAAAACAATTTCCTAAATATTTATTCAGCGGGAAATTCTAAACGGCAATCCAATATCGGTATTTGAATTTGAAGTATTATAAATTCTTTACGAGCAATAATTGTTTTGTTTAGTAAAATAACAAAATTTCACATACCTTATCTATTTCATATACAATACATAAATGTACCGACAATTTTTCTTAAAAATTATAGTAACTAACTTTTTAAAACCTGCATTAAATTATTAAGATAGGGGAATTTCGCTGCAGCCCAGCACCGTTTCGGGTCTCATCACTGTGCTTGAATCAACCTAGAAATCTCACTTGAGCTGGAACGCGGCGTAGTTACCTTTGCTATGTTAAAGCATACGACGTTCTCCCTCGTTTTCACTCCTCCACGAGGCGCTTCGCTTTCGGATTCTACATCGCTTTCCTCAACTAGTTCACTCACAGCATTTACCACGAGGATAGGGCTCAATGATGACATATTTAATAAAAAACAAAACAAGCGATAGGCCATCAGACTCTCAATCTCACGACAACAACAGTTATCATGAAATAATATCGATATTATGGAATAATTAACTATTAATATTATCTAATAATCTTTATTTTTAAAACGCTAAATATAATTTTAGTTAGTCATACTTTCTGGTATTTTATAATATTTTTACATCAAGTTTTTCAGAATAAGCATTCAGATGTACTTTGTAATTATTTTTTAAATGTGTAACTAAAGCACATAAGGTATGTATTGTACTTTAGAAAAGAAGCGATACGTTTGTCTTAGAAGTACGCAAATAGGGTGTGAAGAGACTTTGAACTCGATATTTCGGCTAGGGACCAAGGATTGAGATTCTTTCCACTTCACACAAGAGAAGCGCTGTCAACAGCACTAACACAGGCTGAAAATTCCCAAAATATGTTTGTGACCACAAATATCACTATCATGTCAATCAAACGTCATTTCTCTCCTGGAATATACTTCTGATAACTTGTCACGTCCTAGTCGCTCATTCCCTGTTTGTTGGCCTGATGTTTGCCTCCCCACTGAGCATGATTTGTCCAGACCGTTGCGATAGATATCTTAGTCATCTGGTTCCGTAGTCTATTCATCCGACGACCCATATATGGATATGCATGCATTCTCATTACATCTCTATCAGAGTTACGATTTCTTGAATAATGTTTTTTCTGTAAAAGTAACATAAATAACTATTTGGTATTATATAATAGTAGTACTTGACTTTGGTTTCATTTCTGAAAAAGCCTCTTGGAAATTTACAAAAAAATGAATTAATTAAAATTATAAGTAAAACTTATAGAGAATTTATACTTATAAATAACTTTTTTCTTACTCTTGGTAATTAATTTTAAGACAAATATTCGAAAACTTACATTTGGTTCAGTTTTTCAATAAAATTGCACATATGAGTTTTTTGTTTTTCAACCACCGCACATAAAATTCACCTGCATAATTTATATACCATTAAGTACGAGAATGTAGTACTTAGATACTATGTTAGGTGTAGATAGCGGTACGTTCTGCATACGGTCCCTAGATTCCGGTAATAAGTTCCTATCCAACCCGTGCATTTAAATCTCCTTTGAACATTCAGATTTATTGTCGGTATATTTGGTTGATTAAGAGGATAAATTGAAGCTTCCAATATTTTCTCGTGTACTTTCGGTCTAGCGCATTATTATATATAGTCCATATTGGTACTTTCAAGAACAATTTGAGAATTATGTCTTGGTTGACTAAATACATCGTTTCCCAAAACAACACAAACAAAGCGTATTATTCATAATCGTATCATTGGTATGATAGTTATATTAAAATGTCATTTTTCTCTTTTTATATCATTATTGTTATTGCTTCGGTTTCGCCCATTTTACTGAATTCGAGTTAAATGAAAATTACTTTGGTATTAATCAGAGAACCATTTTACAGACTTATGAAAAACAATAGGTATCTCAGACAAGGCTGAAAGGGAAACGTTTGGCATGTAGCATCGTTTGCAGCTCCAGACAGTGCTGGTATTGTTTACAGAAAGTGAATGCGACTTTTCCTGTCTACCTGCCGTGGGGACGGAGAGGTGTCGCCCTAGGCGATGCACTGCGCACCTGCAAGACGGCTAGCCTCATTGTTACTGTCGAGTCGCCTCCGTAAAAAAGCAAAAGATCTTCACTGGCAGCGAAAGGAACTCTGGGATTACGCGACCTCGTAATGAAAGTAACGTTCTAATTCGCCATCACTTGCGTAGAATGTCAAAATATGATGATTGCAGGTGAGAACAGTTCTGTTTTATCTCACGCAGCCTTAGGCGCTGAATATGACAACAAAAGTAAATTACAAAGCCAGGCCCTGATAGTTGTTCTCATAATCGCCATTAAAAATTGTTTGGAAGGCATGCGTGTTCGAATCCCACCTTGAATACAGGATTTTTGTATCTGCTAATGAGTGCATTATACAAGATTTCGTATGTACGACAGCAAGAGGACCGGGCTCGCGTCGCCTTCCACTCTGGGGCTTCCAAATTCAAATATGTGATTACGTACAAAATAATAAAAAAAATGTATTACATAATGCTTTCTTATTCTACAATTTGGAAAATATTACCAACACAACGAATGCAGCTTTTCACAAAAAAAAGCACGAGTTAATCTACATGGCTCTCCTTTTGGACAGTTCCTGAATCCTACTCTCTCCCTTGAATTTCAACTAATAAGTGTATGAAGAACACATGAACAACAACGCGATTGAGTGGCAGAGAGGAAACTCAGATGAACATTAGGACACACTGGCTCCGAAGGATGCTTACAGCGTCAGGAATTAGATGGACAGGCGATGGTGAAGAAGATGGAGGCGATCCCTATAGTGAGGGCGAAGAGTATCTCAGGGAGGGGACTGGGGTTACAACGCCATTTATGGTACCGATGGGAAACACGATGGCAAAAGCAGCAGATAAATTACATCCCACGGTTTCGTAAAGTATCACTTAACCAGAATTGCTTCCCTACAATGTGGTCTTGACAAGCAATACATGATTGGGAGGGGATGGTGGAATGGTGTGTCAACGTCCATGGATCATTTCAACACAGGTAATTTCCATGTTTTCCTTTCACTTTCTCGTCTTACTACGTACTAAGAGAAAGTGTAATAATCGTGCGTCGGAAACCAGCGGGTTTCGACAGAAAAACTCTTTGCTGGGCCCTGGTAAACAAAAAGTGGATAAATCTAGTTCCTATATAAAACAAATTACTTCTAACATGTTTTGTAGTCAGAATCTGTTTTCTGGGTCCTTAATTCCGAAAAATCGATTGTTGGCAAAACGCCTGTCCATCTGTGATCAACGCTAGCGCGTAAACCGTTCAGACGATTTTCTGCAAAATAAATACTCCCTGAAATACTCCCTGAATAAATACTCAATCTGAATGAATTCGAGGACCTGCGTATATGAAACAGATATTTCGATTTTGAGAGGTGCTTTACATAAAGCTTTAAGTTTTCAATACTTTTCAAAAATAGCTCCAATTTTTTTATTAAATTTGTTTTCAGATAGCTTAAAGAACTTAAAAGAATGGCGGACAGGTCGGAAAGCTGCGCGATATTGAATAGTATTTTTTCTGAGCAATACATTAACACACTTACGTTAAACCAAACAATTTAAAAGAGATAATGGAGACTTTGGTGTCACATCTTATTTATTATTCCAGCTTTTTCATGTAGTTTGCAGCACCTTATGTGCGATAAGTAAGAGTCGTTGGGAAAGCACTGGACACTAGCTCCGGAATTGCGGGAACAGTGAAGCTTCGGCGGTCGAAGAGATATTTGCAAAAGCCTGTGATAGATATATAAAGTAAAAAGCAATATACAATCATGATAAAACATGAATTAGGAAAGACACGGTTGAAATAATACTCTTCGAAGCCTTGCGGACCACAAGAAGAAAATAATGTTTGTAAATAATAAAAATCGTATTGGAATGAGTTAATTTTCCAGAGAGATGCTTATCATCCCGACTCAATGGAACATTTGCTAACAATTCTATGGTAAAAAATTCCATATTGTTCTTTACCTTCCTCCTGTTAACCAAAACCGAGTATATTAAAGGTCGGAAGTATATCATCTGATAATGCTTAACCTTTTAAAAATAAATTTTAACTAAACATAACCACACCTCATAAAATATTGACTGGTTGTATTTAGGCACAATACCATCGAGATGCTATGAAATAAGCAAACATTACTTTTAATGTAAAACTATCAAACTGTTATTCTGTGTTGGAGACCGCAAAATACAGACGCAAAGCATGTATCTGCATCTTAAAATTTAACACTGCATTGAAACCTGTAGCATAGAAGGTTCGTGCATTGTAAGTGAAGAATTGTAAGACAATTTGATTAAGGTTGGTTAATGTAGTGGTTACGAGGCAATAGGTAATTTTGTATAAATCCGGTATAACATTTTGCATACTCACTTAAATTGAATGTAGGTACTGCAACATTTCTGAAAATTACACATATCAATAGAGCATCTATTTTTTTTACAAAAATATCATATTACATCTCTTTAACATTCTTCCAATGCATTTTGTAGCTCTAAAATCCCTTGTCACATTCTCAGAATTACTCTCATTTTCAGAGAGGAGGCAAAAAGTATGCGGTGTTTTACTAACCTTATTTTCACTCTAAACGAGTTGCGGAAATAGAAAAAAATACGATGTATGTATTCCGACGATGTCATGTACAACTGACCTTATTTCTGAGAATTTTAGAATATTTAATACAATATGCAGTATCATTATAAAAAACGTGACTGCGGTTGCAGGGAAAAATGGGGGAGAATAATTATTTAATTATGAATGCTATGTACGAGATTAAAATTGAAATTAATTTTTTCGTATCCTCACTTCAAAACTCGTATTTGGCAGAGCATTTATACACCACTAAGGTGAGCTTTGGCGGCCTAGGCAAAGCATGAATTTTAGAGGACCATTACCATGGCAACGTCAAGTAAAGGAGACAATGTACAAATGGCTATTGACACATTGGCAAAAAATATTTATTATTTTTCTAATACAGATGTTTTTAACTTATTTATTGTTAACATTTATATTAAAAACATAATTTGATATATTCTGAAATATTATACCTGGAACTGTTACGTCTTCCGTGCATTGAGTACTCGTTCATATTTTCATATTTTTCTGAATTGCGCTTCAAAAATTACTTTTGATACTACCCGACATTTTTTCTTTTATACCTAGGGTTGACTTTAGCATTTAATATTTGCTCCATAACGATGACGGCTTCATTGTCTGGGACTATTGTACAAATAAAGCTAGTTATCTTACCCAATTAAAATAGCTTTACTTATGAGAGTGTAATACCTTTTCACAGAGATATGCCAGCATAGTTGTTTCATTTACAACGGTTACATATTTCTCTCCTTTTGATTTTAAAAAGAGTTCATACTCTCTTTCTTATAATCCTTTGATTTTTAAGGAAGTAAACTCAATAGTAACTTCAGCTTCCTCAATTATAATCTCAGGAATATCGTACTTCATACTTACGAAACCAATAGCCAAAATGCTATACGATTTAACAATTGTGACAGTACTGGCAACTTCAGAGGCGATAATGTAGAAGAATATCTGCATCTGCACGACGAAACCGCATGATATGAATGATGTCTCTCTAAAAATTCAAACCTACCACACGTTTCCATGGTTTTGTCCGCTCAGTTCCGGGCGGATGTCTGAGTAGTATGTTAAACATCGGATCACGGACCGCTCACAAATATCTTTCAATCCGATCTTAAGGGCTGAGCGATGAGACTTCGTCCCTCACCTCAAATGCCTCTTCCGCTCCTCCCCCCCATGATTACAAAATTTAGGAAAGCTTCGAAAATCCGGGATCCGAATGACAAACGTCGACTTCCCCAAGTCATTATTGGTTTCATGTGGTACATATAAAAGATATAAAAGAAAAATTAAAAACAAATTTAATATCCAGATCTTCAGGGTTAATACTTTGTAGATTTTGAAATTTATTTAAAGCTTAGTAGTTTAAGATTCAAGAAATGCAATATTAAATGATTGTTATACGTTTTATCATTTAAATCAACGAACGTCATCAAATGAACTGCGATTTAGTCGTAAATACAGATTTCTCTGTATTCTCAAACTTTTGCCGGAAAACTGGTTGACACATTTCTCGCGAAGCCTCTCAAGCAACAGACGACACATCCGTGTAAACGGCCTAAGCCTAGAGAGTTCGGTAGTACGACCACATAGATTCTACGAGAAGTCAACATGTACCAGAGCTTTCGGAGTTATATTCTTGCTGTGATTGGCTGAAGTACTTGTCGTAGAATGATTTTGCATCTCCCTCATGCGTCAGGTTGTTTTACAACATGTTTACCTGACGAGTGAGAATAAGCCACGAAAACAGGGAACGCTGGGTGAACTTGCCGTTATCAGAAACACTTCACAAAGGACGATTAGCAGTAATGGGTGAGTAATGCCTCTTACACAATGGCGTTTTTTGGATGGAAATGTAAGTGATGTGGAAATAATGAATGACAAGTTTTCAACTTTGCGAGGACAAACGTTCCAATGTATGTATGGCTGTGATTTTTCCTTTATATCAAAATTTATAAAAGTACAAAAAATAAAATTCAATATGACCCAAAACTTTTCAGTGTATGCATTGCAATAATTGGAAGTACACGTATGCTATATTAACATACAATTGTTGCCTTGTTACAATTATTTAGAAGTTGAACATTAATTGTAAAGTCAAAAACAAAATATATTAAATAAAATGAATTTATTGACATGTGCTCGGAAGAAGCCAACCTGGAAAAGTGAACTGTGTACTCGTAATGATTCAACAAACGCCAAAGGAAATGATTTAATATTTATCTACACGGTATTTGTTGCATCGTATTTAAATTAAAAGTCACTACTTGCAAAAACTATGTACTTAATTACAAGAATTATTTTTAGGGATAATCAAAATCCCGAAGATTATCTTAAAAAATGTAAATACTCGAAGATGCCAGCATTCAATTATTCAACTACAACAACAAAACAGATTTTGTAAAGCTGTTTACAAATAATTCATTTGCAATTAGGGAACGATATGCAGTAAAATATCCGATAAAAGAGAAATTAAATTTCATGAGCTTGTTATCACGAAAAACTTGATTTTCAGTTGTTCAAAACTGATTTACACTCTACATTAAATGTCTAACTCAGATAACGATATTTCTTTGTCTTTCCTAGTTACGGAAAACGTCAGCAGTAAAACGGACGTTCGGTCATTGAACTTCTCCCGCACTGCCTCGTTCCCGGACATTAATCATACGGCTGCATACGAACAGCAACCACTCGTGGAAAACAGCAAGTTTTGTTACCGCGTTGACCTGGCCCTTTAACGCTCGTCGGGGCCACTTCACACCGAGTGCGTTCCCTGCACTTCCGGCAAAGAGCGCCTCTGCGCCGCCAAGCACCTCTCGACGAGCGCTCAGTCGCGAGGCCACGGGCCGCGAGTTCGGGTCCCGGGCAGGGCGTCGCTCGCACGTTTCTCCAGGCGCCTCGGGGCGTCCCCCCTCCACCACCACACGACCACCGCGTGCTCCCACCGCCGCCCCCGCGTCCCACCACCGCCGCCCCGCCGCCACCGCGGGCGCCCGCGCCCGCCCTCCCTCCGCCGCCACCGCCGCCGCCACCACCACCGCCGCCGCCGCCGCCGAGGGCGCCGCGTGACGTCATGTGCGGTTAACCCGCCGCGCCAGTCTCGCCCGGCGCCAGTCTCGCTCGGCCCCCGCTCGCTCGCGCTCAGGCCTCTCTTGCTCGCGCCGCGCCAGCTCGCTCTCACCGCACACGCTCACGCTGACAGACAGCCAGGCCAGACCTCGCCCGCGCGCTCGTGCACTCCGAGCCGAGCAACCACGCAGCCGAGCGACCCTCCGCGACCACTGCCCGACGACGCAACGGCGCGCGCCACCGCCCGGGCCCGCAGAGACCACGGCGCCGCCTCCGCCGGCTGTCAAGTGAGCCTGCCCAGGGTGCGCAGGTGAACAGCCCCGCTCAGCCCCCGCAACAGGTGAGCCACACGCAGGCCCCGCGCCGCGCGGGCCGCCCGCTGCAGCGGCGCCGCGCTGCTCCGCGCCGCCTGGCGCCGCTCGGCGCCGCGGACGCCACGTTGGTGAACCGTACTACTTCTGTGGTGACACGGCACAAGCAGCCGGCGCGCTCCTTCGCCGCCATTTGATTTTGTGTCGGGTGCCACTTCCGTCTACCCACTCTTGAAAAGCACCATCTCGCAGGGCAGTGCTAGTTCTTAGACCCACCATTCAACTCTCCACTTCATCCGACCTGACAGCATCCCGCTATAGTGAACAAATGAACTTTCTAGAAGACCAATGCGAATGAGTGGATAGGACAAGATGTGTAGTATCAACAATGAACTGTAACACCCAACTCCTCTTTCAACAAACCCAATCCATCCTAAAAAAGTGATCTCCCTTCGGTTCATCAAAGAACGTTCTAGAAGACCATCGCAAACGTGTGAAATGCGCGATTGGACACCATATGTTTATTTCCACCCGGGCCGTACAAGATGTCCTCCCCCTCGGAGGGTATCTCCTAGAGAGGGCCGCCTCGGAAAAATAATCACTTGCTGCACGGGCAAAGGGGATTTTCCTGTTTGGTCGAAGCCTCTCCTTAGAACCCCAAGAGTAGCGGTCGCTGTTGCCGTCCTCCGTCGCAGCTTTCACCCTCCGCCGAGGCGCGCGACAGTGGCGCTGCGCTGCCGCTTGTTACCGCTGCCACCGCCGTCACCCCCACCGCCATCATCGCCTCCGCCACTGCCATCATCGCCATCACTGCCACCGCCATCACTGCCACCGCCATCACTGCCACCGCCATCACTGCCACCGCCATCACTGCCACCGCCATCACTGCCACCGCCATCACTGCCACCGCCATCACTGCCACCGCCATCACTGCCACCGCCATCACTGCCACCGCCATCACTGCCACCGCCATCACTGCCACCGCCATCACTGCCACTGCCATCACTGCCACCGCCATCACTGCCACCGCCATTACTGCCATCACCATCGCCGCCACGGTCATCACAATCGCCACCGCCACTGCCACAGCCGCCGCCCCCGCCGCAAACATCGCCGCCTCCACCGCCGGCGCCACCATCACCGTTACCAACGCTAACCGCTCATCGCCGCGAGGCTCTGAAAAAACCGCGCCAAAAAATATTTTCACTCGCCAATTTAGCTGTCGGGTCACTCAGCACGGACGCGGCGGTTTCCCTTTTTTTAGTCGCTTTGAGAACATAGGAGAAAAATTGAAGCGCCTGTCGTAGATGTTCAATAGCATTAAAATTTGACGTTTCCCGCCATTTTACATTAGGAGGTTTCTTGTCAATCAGCTTAAAATTTTGTAATAAGATTTATTCTGAACCTCGCATAATGCAAATGTATTGTTTGTAAAATGGATAAAAGATTGTCTTACTTGTTTTAATGTTCAAGGCAATTTACATGAATGTATTATAAATCATTTAGGTGTATTGTTTATTTACATAACGAGCTCAATAATAATTAATTTGAGCTCATGAAATTTTGTGAAGGGACGAGACTTGAACCTATTCTACTGTAATGTGTGTCAACATTCTCTTGACATGCGGTTTGATACCAAATTGCAAACGAGTATAAAAGTGGTCAATATTGTGTCAATACTTTGTTCAATATTGTGTTTATTAGTAAAGGAATAGAACATGATTCACTTCTATAATTATTAACACATTTGTCGCTCGAGTAAATGTACCGAAATGAAATATACCACATTTTCAATTATTTCAGAGAAAATCTTATGGAAGAGATAGACATAATTCATATAACATTGTGTAAGATTATTTCTGCCTATATTGTTAGGGGGTCACTGAGAGATTCAGAGTCATATTTAAACTTTAAGAAATTGTATAGTGAGGCATTTTGGCATTGTATAGAATTTAGAGATTTTGAAACTGGAATTATGAACAAAACCTGCCAGAAATATGTAAAAAAACAACTTGGTATTTTAAAATACAATACAGTAATAAATAATCTTACCACCATTTTTCGTAGGGGGAAAACTTTTTTAAATCACAAGAAAACAATGCATTTTCAAGGGTTTTTGTGGATTAAGATATTAAAATAGAAAAATGAATACGGTGAATCTAAAGCATTCAAATTTTTACTTTCTTTTTAGAGTAGGGGTAATTAGAATAACAAAAATGTAAAATAATGTCTTCAAATATATTTTCATTATATTTTTGTCTTTTCATTTGCCTCTACCAAAAGGTAAGAGTTAAGTAAAAATACTCGTAGCATGTGGAATCGTTTCCATCATTCTTACGTTCAACAACGATAACTGATTGACAGTTTCAATATTTGTGACGTGTGAATCAGAAATTATGGTTTTATCCCCTAAAAGAAGCGAAACTTCTTTCTCACATCATTTGAAAAACGCTAACATTTTACGAAGTCTCTCTCCTCTGATGTAGCGCCGTCATTTTTATCGGCACGAGTTCCAGGAATCATTTGTGTGCTCAGATTCGCACATTTGTGCAAACCCTTTGCATACATACATTCGTCCCGGATGCGATTCGTCAAAATGCACAACTCTCCTTAGAGACGCGGTTTAGGGATCTAAGCATTGCATTGCATTGCATTGCAAGCACGTGCGATGCAATGCTTAGATTCACTAAAGTCCTAAATGCAAGCAAATATGGTTATTGTTAAGAAAAATTATTGTTAATTGGTTTATCGTATACGTCCCTTACTTTCGCTTTGCGCTTCATTTATTTTATAAACTCATTATATTTAAAAATATTTGAAAATACTGAACCTGTATTTTTTTTTCAATTATTTATATCGTAAGTTACGATAATGTGCAGTGGAGGATGCGACATGAAATTCGTCTAAAATAATTCAGAAAATCTTCGGAAAATGATTACATCTATAATTAAATTTATATTACAAGAATATTTCTATAATCATTACCTAAAATTTTTATTTTTAAGCTCATTTCTTAATAATTAATTTTGTTTTTTTTGTAATTTTTATAGTGCACCTAAATGAATAAAAATACGCTTAATCTTGAAATAAGATTACACTTTTATTTTCTTCAGTATTGTAATGTCCACAAAAAATTCTACATTCTTTATAATCGTCAGTGGGAAGCCAGGCGGGTTGCGATTTTTACCTGAGTAATGTGTGATTTTCTCCCTCTTCTCTAAATTTTGGAACCAAAGAACAGATTTGGGCAATGGTTCTATTTTGAGCTTAAGGGTGATTAAGTCTGGATAAAGGTACGTGAAATTAAATATGGTGAATGCTAAGAAGGATAGTAACGAAGCTGCATTATTTAATTCTTACTTTCGTAATATAAAGAAAATAATATCATAAAGAACAAACTAAAAAATTTTGCAATAAAAATAATAAAACACCCGCCTGAGTGCATTAACAAACTTAAATAGTTCGTCTTGGATAAGTGCCTCTTAGAACAGTGATTGTTTTCTTGTTTGAAGAATTCTTGTTTAAAAAATTTTAAATACTTTTTTTTTAAAGAATGATTTCCCAAAACAAATGTGTGTTAGCAAAAATTTTTTAAAAATAATGTTGCTTTGTGAAGGTCCCGTAGTCACGGGTGGCGCACCGTAACTACATTTTTGAGCCACACCTGGCATGAAACAATGAATTGTTGTAAGCACGTTATTACCATTGCATTTCATGTAAAAGTTTTATTACATTAATTCTTTTTAGCCAACCATTTATTAAAATATTCTAAACTTCATTTATTTGCGCTTCATTTATTTTATAAACTCATTATATTTAAAAATATTTGAAAATACTGAACCTGTATTTTTATTACATTACATTAATGCTTAGATCCCCTAAACCGCGTCTCTAAGGAGAGACCAAAAAAGAACGTAGGCAAATCGTTAGAAATAGTATATTTCATAATTTGACTTTCAATGATGCTCTATAATTCATATTGTAAAGAATGGATGATCTTAATGCACTCGTGTTAAAACGATCCTATTTTGTCATAATTTTCTTTATTGTCCCCTTCTCCCCGTCTACTTCTGTTTATCCGAAGCACCCCCATTACACCGCCAGCCACCCCAGCACTTTGTTTCTATCTATGGGCCTGCTTGTTGACCCCAGCCGACCACAGCGCTGTCAATGCAGAGTTAGCAAGCGGTTGGCCTCTCGAGTTACAAAACGGCGTTGAGCGAATTACATGTTATGCGTTCAACGCGGCTAACAACATGCATTACATGCTGTACTTTCCGGACATTTTTTGACAGTCCGTTACGAGGCCTCTTGAGGTTTTCTAATGCACACATTCGTTGGTCCCACATAGCGGCTACCGCACGTAAGCAGCAACAGTCTGAAATAGTTACAATGCCTTGCGTAGTGTTAGTCCATTCTTTAGGCTGTTATCGTGGCGTGCTATCGTGTTCTGTAATTTTTTTGCAAGCGCACATTTAAAACAAGTGGGAAATATTTTGGTTGATACGGGTAAAATTAACTTTGCAATTGGTTTTTGTCAATTGGCCACTCAACTTGCGAAATCATGTCTCAGTCTGTTCCTTGGTCAGAGGTTCATATCGGTGAAGAGCACGTTCACTACGTAAGACAGTGACTTGGAAATTCAGAAAGTGCAATAACATATTAATATTTTAATAATAATAATAATAATAATAATAATAATAATAATAATAATAATAATAATAATAATAATGTGGATTTTAGGTGGTACAGTTTTAAAATTGCATTCCACTTCATACATTATGGACTTCGAAATTTAAATGCAGTGAACCCTACAACGAAGTGCGGCTGTTGCAGTTTTATTGAAGCACAGTCTAATACGGTATTAGGGTCACTCACGTGATTACATTACAGAACATAAATACGATTACTTCACATTAAATTTTCATTATTTCATTTGTCAGAAAGATATTTGTTCATCATTGATTTATCGACATAATTGCATAGTCCTAAATTTCAAAATTGCGTGACTGTTCACAGTAACACGGTAATGACGTGTGATATGACATTTTTATTTCCACCTTTCTTTGACCTATTCGTTAAAGAGAGTCACAGCTGACACGAGCTCTCTATCTGAACGACAAGTCTGCATATGCATGAAGCGAAGCGACAACCGCTGCTTGAATACTGGCGATAGTGAAAACATGGACTCCGTTTTTAGTTCATGTTTGATGCGTATTTTTTCGCTGCGCTGGTGCTAAAGAAACGCGTTGATAATTGCGAATACAGGACAGTTCAAAATACTGAACAATATTAGTTTTATACTACCTCCTCTAATGTTGGGAATATGTTAGTTTAAAATGTTTCCAAAAATCCACTGAAACTTCTAAGGCTATTTTTCTAAGATGAACACTCCCACGAAAATATGAGTAACATTTTCATTCGTTTTCTTAATAAAGCAAAACATTCCAGAGCTGACCTGTTTCTTTGCTTAAATAAATAAGGAAACACTGACGAGGAAGTTCCATTGGAACCGGACTATGAGTCACAAATCGGGCACGATAGGGAAAATAAGATGCCCAAATTGTTCCGCTTCCCGAGAAAGTAGACATATTGTACCTAAGAGGAAACAGACGGGACTGACGGAAACATTTTTAATAGGGGATTCCCGACATTTCGGAAATAGATGATTATACATTTCTCTTTTCTCTAAACTTTTGTAAAATTCGATATATTTATTTTCTAACGTAGCTGGCAGTCCAATTTAATTTGTGGTTTTATCATCAACGCTTATTACATTCGTTTTTAGTAGAGAACACATCCTGATCGAGAAAATTGGAACGTAAATAGGTGGGAATATACCTAAAAAGGGGCATTTGCGAAAACATTGACACGATTCCACTGCATGTCAATTCATCTTATACTTCCCTTAACTGTACCACGGTAGCTTGTTTAAAAGGGCATTAAAGACCGATATGAGTCACGAACAGGAATGCGAATTATGTTGAAAGGATCTTCAGAGTTTACTTCGTGACCTTGATTTGGCAAGAGCAGAGAGTATTTGGCAACATGTTTTTCGCCTAAAAGTTTAGTATTCCGCAGAAAGACATGTAAATGAATGTCTTCACTCCTTAACCTTTCCGTAACATTTTCATTCTTTGGAACGAAAATTGGACAATCCGAGATCACGATAATAATGTTCCACCTGGAAAATTGCTATAAGAGTATTTCCGATCAAATTTATTAATTGCTACCAAAGGTTTTAAAAAACTGAAGTACGATTTTTTTAAAAATCTCGTGTTTGCAAAACTAGTAGCCAGTACAGTCCATTGGATCATGAAGCCATTGCGGATCATTGCATTCAATCGTTTGTGGAACGTACCTTATTGTTAATACCCCGAATAATTCGGGTAGTAGTGACAATCTTTAAGCAGTAGGGAAAGGTAAAAGTAATCTTAATTTTCGGAGCTAAATCATGAGAACTCTTACTTCATGAAGTCCTTCTAAATCATGACCACAATCAAGATATTTTTCAAACAAAATCATCCATTACGGAATCTGCGCCCCTAGCAAATGCATAAATCTAACCTTAACTCGTTTGCAATAGAGATAACTATCGGCGTCTGGGGCATCGAACCCGGTTGCGCCAAGTCCTGCCGGGAGGCCGGCAGGCACGCTGCGCGCCGCGGCGATTCAAGGTCCATCGACCTACGATGGGTTATCGATACATCGCAGCTGCTCGCACAGCCCCCGCAGTCCCGCACCGGTGAACACTGTACGCGTTCCACTCCAACACATCACACAACATCGCGTACTTCTGTGCAAAGTACTGTTCTGTACCACACAGCATTGCACATCACCGCACAGACCATAAACACACTCATCATAAAATTTGACATTGGACTGTTCTATAATGCAGGGACGCCCAGAGAAAACCAGGAGCCAGGTACAGTTGATGTACGGGAACCCATCATCTCAAAAAATATTCCCTCCTTCCCAATTTATAAACATAATCCATTTCTCCATACAACAGAAATAACTTATAGCATTAAATTTGGATTAGAGATGAATACATTTTTATTGCTTTTGAATGAAACAATTTCGGGGCTCCAATTAAGTCGGGATCTGGGGCAAGTTGCCCCAGCTGCCCCCCCTCCTCTCACCTTCTGGTCGGCCCTGCTACAAGGAATAGTACGTCATAGCACTATTGTACGAATAGTATGTCCTTGCACTGTACCACACCGCTTGGCGCAATGAACATATGCGCACTAAAACATATCGTACAACATGTGAGTCTACTGCGCTTCACAGGATGGCATTGCAAAGTGCCACACCGCGCAGCTCGTTGCTCTGCTCTCTTGCACACGTTGCTCTTACTGCTCCGCGTCTAGGGGCGACCATATCTGTTCACTTCAGACATGCACTTTTCTCCACATTCCAAACATGAACCTGAATCTGTACTGTTATATGCAGAAACCATGTGTCAGAGTACCACGATAGGGATGGAAATGGTTATCAATGTCATTAGGCTGATAAACGACAAATAACAGACGCGTTTGAAATGTGTGAACTGAGGCGAAAGCCGATTTGTGTTATCGACCGTATGTTGTTCAATATTTTTTTCGTAATATGAGCTTATCAGAAAAAAATATAAATGAGGAAAACCTTTTCTTGGAGTAGAAGTATCCGCCATCTTTAGCTACAACTCATTTGTTTTGATCGTTTTTAATAGAAAGCAAACTTCACTATTTAACGAACGACGGCTGTTAAGAATGGCTTTGCCTCTATTTGGTTTAATTAAGCTCATACTTTTACTGTATAGTATTCTGAAACTAATATTAAATCACATGGTTCAGAGCACACAAACATATGATTGATTTACGTCATCCTAAGCAAAAATGCAGAAAATAAATTCCATATTTGACTTGATTATTATTCTAAGACTGTATCAGCGACATAAGGAAACAACCAGAACATATTTTTAAAAGGTGGTTGGTCCCCTTAAAAGAGCCGGCCAACTGCACCATCCCATGTCAGTGACCTATCTTCATCTTGCTCCGGCATACTCTCGTCCCCCCTCCCCCCGCGAACAGATTCTCCTTTTTTTAAATCTCTTTTGTTCTTTTTGTCTCATTTCATACACTGTATTCCACTTTTTTCCCCACTCGCACCTTCTGCCTCATCTCCGTTTCTGTATTGCATTTTTTCCCTCTTTCTTTTTCTCCGCTTCGTTTTGTATACCTATTGTCCTTCCGATCCTTCACCTCCGGCCCCCGCTATTCTCCGCCTCGCTTCTCCCAACCCAGACGTGTGTCGCTGGCGCCGAGCCAATGTTCCTATACACAGCCAGCGCGACAGCTCATTTTCGCAAGCCTGCGTGACCTATTCAGTGGCCGGCGTCACAGGGGAAGGAAATTCCCCGAGCCTTTGGACAACCTTAACCTAGAAATGCGATGTAAACTAGGGGCGTCCAATACGACCTGCGCGCTTCGCGTGACACGGAATGACTAAAGCCGGACTTAATAGACACAGGTGGCCCTGAACAGATTAAGGAGGCGGATCCCCTTGGTACTAATTTAGCAACAACAAACTGTAATAATTACTATGTTTGTTTGTACAGTTGAATAATGATAGGGGTCGCTGATAACTTAGCTGTTATAAAGCGACCTTAAATAAATAAATAAAAATGTTTAATAATATTACTATTTATTTCATAAATTTAGACATTAGAAAATAAATACGCAAAATTGAAATTGTCGAGCACCAACAATCCTTTACTACACATATTTTTTCTATAAAATATATTTTGTTTTATTAAATGTGAAGTTCCTATGCTCTTGGAAATTATGTCAGTTCCTACGCGGCATAAAAACAAACGCAGCGTATTATAGTAAAATATTAAGTAACGTATTAAGTGACATTTAAGGGAAATTGACATTTTTTGTTGTCTCTATCCAGAGTGTGTATCTACATTTCGATCCCTCCGAAATTTGGGGCTGTAGGAAAGTTGCTCAGCGTTCTGATGCAAACGTTTGAAGCTGGGGGTGATTAAGTTCAATAAAAAGTATTCAACAAGTGCTTCTACAGTGAAGACACATCTTCATGTCATTTTGACTTCCAATGAAAACACAAATAATCTATATTACTAATTTCCAGTACGTGCAGATATTGAAAGAAAAGTATGCAGATGCCGGCCTCGTGAGAGGTTTATATGATTTCGTTATATTTTCAGCAACTCGCAAAAGGACTAATTTATCTTTATTATAATATTTATATAATTTTTATATAAATAGAATATTTATATAATTTCCAGTGCGCGAGTGAGTTTCAGCCGCCAGCCATGCAAGAGACGTCTATGGTTTCGTTAAATGGTTTCGTCTAGGAACTCAGGAAAAATCCAAAAACATTAAAACTTTCGATTTTGACGGAAAACTGCAAATACTATTTATTTTATTTTATTTATTTATTCTATAAATTCAGCGGAATGTACTCAATGATAGGCTTATATTTAACGAAGATCAAAAAATTTAACAAGTAATATCAACTAAAGTAACAAAATATAGTTACAATATTAAATGAAAAACTGAACTAAACTCAACTAAAATTTTAATAAATGGCGACTGGTTGCAGTTACATAACTTGATTTAGTTATTCCGCCTATTCTGATAATGCGCGTACTGACTGAATTATCATTCTCAATGTGTCAGTTCGAGGCATTGAGAATACTTTCTTCATCAATGGAATGCAGAAACCACGTGAAAGATCGCTGTCACTTTCCCTCAACGTGACGAATCGTGGAAATACAGAAAATTACATCTACGTCATCGCTAAATTATGTAGATGTTGATTTGACTCTGAACACCTATCGCCCTTCAACATGTATGATCCTGAGGGTAATAGACATTGTGACTGATTTTATCTAGAGAAAAAATAAAAATCATTTGTTTGAAAAAATAAATGATGATTTTACCTACTCGGCGCACAAATGTATCGAAAAGACCAAACAGATAAATAGCATAAAATTGGCGCACCTTACTAAAAGGAAGAGGAACATGCAACGCGCGTTTTTGCACAACATTTTTTTAATTTCCGTTCTCATAATTAATTAGGGCAATTCAACATTCATATTTCAATGTTTGAACAAAAACTTGTCATGTTATTTAACGATTTCATACATACGATTGTTCACAATTTCATACTCATGAGTCGTTTTTTTTTTCAACAAGAGACGTCGTTAAAAGCCACTCACGACATGCGACGAGTCATATTAGAGCTGTCTCATCATCCTTCGTGCGGAAGAGAGAACCGGGTAAGCAAATGCAGTATTATTCTTAACATGTTCTACGTGAAAAAATCGTGAGAGCACCTGTCTGAACATTGTAAAAATAAGACGCTCAACTGCGGCAGAATGATTCCATAGCGATGCATTTTGTATGAGCATTCGTGACTGTCATGTCAAATGCCAATCTTCCTCAGAAGCCCAAAGACAATATTTGAAGGTCTTGTAATTTGACGGGGAAGTGCTATTGTTTTGACCTTAACGACGAAGAGACTGACAAGTTTTGCATGCAACGCCTGTGATTGCTAAGATTATCACATTCTATTCTAGGATCCAGGATATGTCGCTGCACGCACTGCAAGCAACAGATATGTTTGATTTCACTTGTCATGTTTAGGATTCTTCAAACATTACGACAATATGCCTGAAACTCCAAAATAACATTTTATAATGGAAAGTAGAAACGTCACGTGTTTATTTTACAAATAATATTACTGGAAAAGAATGTTTCAGCGAACGTAGGTTGGAAGTTTATTTTATAATTAAAATTACAAGTTCGTTTAACATGATCTTAATTACGATTAACATGCACAATTAAGGGAGAAAATTCAACGAGACATATTTATGAAGAAACGTAACATGCCAGTTGATTGAGAACTACACGAAACATTTTCAGCTCACTATGCTCAAGGCGCGTTGTGTTCTGCATACTCCACACATGACTACACAGAAATGAAAGGTAAAATTCCGTTCGAATACATATTAATAAAGGAATATTTGAATGTCACAACACTGATCAAATTGATAACATCGTTTTCTCATTTTCATAAGAAAATCTTCACTTTACTAATTAAAGAATGATAAATTAAAACGTTTAGAGAGACGTAACACTTCCATTTGTTAAAGTAATTTTATAACATTCTGATGAAACTTAAATTAAATATGAGCACGATAAAAAATCATGGATCCTCGATATTAATTACCGGCCGTAAACATCAAAAAATATTTACTTATGTCCAAGAGGTATATTATTTATACTCACCTTACCTGACAATGAATCCGATATCTCGATGGTATGAGGTGGTTTTTCCATGCGAATGCGCTCCAATAAAAGTCCGTTCCAACGAACATCTAGTAATATTAGTCTTCAATACCGTTCCTTCGTCAATTTGTGTTAGCCGCTGTCCGGAGGAGAATTCTAGCAGCCGGCTGCGCCGATCTGTAGTTTTCCATGGTTTCTCCGATCCACACCAGGCGAATGCCAGAGCAGTACTCTAACAAACGGGCCACGGACCGCGAGCAATATTTCCTTCCTCTTCCTTGTCCTTTCCTCACCCTTGCGTGCAAACCCATTCACATGCACTACACTACCACACTTGTCGGGAGCTTAGAACTTATCCCGGCCGGCGGGGCGGCGTCCCGCAAGTGGGAGATACGTGATTGAGGAAAATGCCCGCAAGCCGACGTAGGTCGTCGCCGGATCTCCCCCAGCCCCCGGATCAACCCCGAAAGTGGCAAGATTACCGCCACTTCCCGCGATAAAAACATGCATTACACTTACTGGACTAATGACAGCCGTTGACGCGCCCGGAATTAGTAATCAATCAACTTGCGTGCTGACCAGGCAATGATGTCTTGAATAACTAGGTTGTCTTACAGATAGTAATATCAAAATTATTTACGACCAGTTGCATTTCTTGAAAATTATTTATTCTAATAGTCTGTAATTATGCCTATTATTATTTGAACATGTAATGTCCCAATCCCATACTGTATTACTTTTGTAATATAATTTACGAAATACCCTGTTTTTAAAGGAAAAGAAATTGTTTCTTTCTTTTCCGTGTCATTGTGATGTGTTTTCTAATATCTCGAATATTTTATGGAGTCATATCATAACTTTTAACATAGTATTGCCTTACATACGCGACTAACTTTATCAAACTATTTTACTTTTTCATTTCTGTACGTGACACACTCTCTAAGACAATTAAATGTTATTAAGGTCTTTTGTGTTTAAATTACTGTCACCTAAAATGTTGGAAAACTGCTCTTGACAGAGTTTACATGTTCATTTAGGGGTCCAAGGTTACTTCCTCGTCGTGTATTTCCCATAAGCAAAGTCAAGGAACGCGTGCGCCTAGAGACAAGATACCATCAAATATCTGACGCCCACAGTGCTTTCATCAAGGTGTGAGACCTCGCGATTTGTTTGTCGGCCCCGGAACTCCGTATTATCTAAGCGCAACGCCGTCAAGGCGACTTCCGGACAACATCGTAATCTGTGAGCAAGGGCAACAGTCACTTGAATCTCCTTCCCACGGGAGGTGCGAAGGTGCAGAGCGTCGATTTTGAAGAATTACCGAAAGAAAAACTACTTCAGGGAACTCATTATTAGACAATATAATGCCAAGCATTGATGAAGTAATGATTTTAAAATTCCCTGTGTTAATAGCTACTTAATTACGCAAATTGGTTATCGATTTGTATACAAATTGTTTACATACATACAAAGAAATTGTAGTGACAAATGAAAACCATTTTTTCGTGAGTTCCTTCACGTCTTCTGAATGGCTCTCTACGGAGTACTATAAGAGATAACAACAGTTGATTCTTTTAACGGATAACTTTCTAATGCCTAGCAATAATGTCCTGGAAGAAGGAATCAGTGAAAGTGCCTTTTTTTAGGACATTATTAATATCAGAATTCGTTGAGTTTTACGGTTATCTATTTTTCTGTTTTTTAAAATTGATATAATTATGTCATTTTATCACTATCTTCTTTTATTATCATTACCTCAATAAAAATTAATTAGAAGCGATTTTAGAATGTGGAAATAGTACTTAATTTGACAGGACAGGACATGAATCACACTGCAATTGTGTGCAATCTCACCACAGCAGTCAGTAGCGCAACTTGAGGGAGATATCGAAAGTGAACACCGAGCGATTAGGGAGCCTAGAGAGGGGGAAGGGGGTACTCACTGTTCCCGTCGTGGTTTCGCACGCAAGAAGGCCGTTACCGCCACCGTCACCCCCTCCCAGCCCCCCCCCCGTCTCTCCTCTCCCACCCACGCCTCCGTCCCCCGCCACTGTCAGCAACCTCTGGGAGAACTCCCACGGCCTCTACAAACGGCCGGCAACTGCAGAGACGCTGGCGGGGGTGGACACGAACGGATCAGACTTTTGGCCCTCCCTTTTGTCCTGGGACGAACCTACTATTTTCACGTAGCGTATTTAAAACGAAGGGGCGCATGTTGTTCGAGGCGGCACGTGTAATCACAGGCACGCACAAGAGCGCACACGATAGACGAAAGTCGCCGCGTCGGTGAATGTGTGGCATGGGCCGCCGCCTGCCGCGAAGGATTCCTGGCAAGGACGCCTGAAGAAGCGAGTAGGAGAGGTAATGTAATTGAGTACGGGAACGCGAGGTGCATGAAATAATGTTTAAAAAGAGTTCGTTTGTTCCTGACTTGTGACTGGAAGAAATGACGACATTTAACTCAAACGAGGGTCATTCGCGAGCCTGAACATTAAAGAAGTAATTTGTGGGATAAAGGAAAAAATGTCCAAAGGTTATAAATGCAGAATGCCCTCTGAAGAGCGCAATACCCTCCAGAAAGAGAATGAATGTCTTTGCTTTAATTGTTGAATTAAAGCAATTCTGGAACTAGTTATTAACGAAAATACAAGAAATAATACACTGAAAACGAAAAACTGTGTTAAAAATATTATCATGAACATTACGCTTTAAAAAAATTGTCTGAATGTCCTTTAGAATTCGTTGCGAGATAGAAACATTTCAAAACATCCTATTAATGTGTCGTTTAATGACTTATCAATAATAATTCATCAAAAAACTTTCTCAATATTTTTATCCTTTCAATTGTACCAACTGCATTACTTTTTTTTAAACTTTAACGTACCCTTCTACATTTCATAAGAAGGCATAAACAAATGAAGCACACGAATACACACAAGCATCTACACATGTGCATGCTTTTCACAGATGCATAATTTTCATTTGTATGAGTGATTATGAGATAAGTGACAATGTAAACGTCATTCACCATTAACAATTACTGAGTGAATTGCTGAGGTCCAGTCATACTTCATGGTAACTAAATCTTGGAGTTTAGAATTAAAAGTAATTACTGGAGATTCAACTTTTTTAAAACTTTAAGAGGACTGGAAGCTTGAAGGTATTTCAAGGCAATCTATTTGCAACGTAGTCTATCAGTTATCCTTGTCGTCGGCTTCTCCACACGCATACGTGGTTTTGTTGGTATCATGAATACATTCTGATGTAATTCCGAAGTACACGGCATTGGGATAAACACAACATTTACAACAGTGATTACATCATACCTAGGACTGTAATCATACACAACCTCAACATTTCATGTAAGCCATATACTCCACAATAAGCTTTTTTAAAATTACGCATTAATAGATTGATTGACTCCTTGCTAATGGACATTATTACCTTGAAATGATTCCAGATAATGCATTTTTAACAATACGATTAATTTTATTTTATTTAGACACAAATGATTATTAGAAAATTCTTAGAATCCTGGGCGGGCACTAAATAATATATTTGTGAATGAAAATATTAGAAATATCGAAAGTCCTCCTAAAACGATTTCATTTCACCATTTCCCAAGACCCTTATGTGGGAAGACATTTTGAAATATTCTAAAATTATAAATAATAGTTCATTGGGATGTCTACCCTTTGAACACAAAGAAACTTACCAAGAAATTGCGAGCACAGTATTAAACATGCTGTTCAATAAAGTTAATTTTCACAAATGATATTAATACAATTAAACCAAAGGAATAAATAAAACACTTATCTCGAAAATACTGACAGATTTTTAATTTCTCTTCAAAAGCCACAATATGCATTTTGATGTTAATAAAAGTTTTTAAAATGGGGACTTCCTCATGAATCCAGTTGTAACTTACTTGAAACTGTTTACCGAGACTCCACAACTCTGTTCAAGCGGTTTCTTGAACCTGCAGTATTTCATTAAAATCTGGCTCTTATCCAAACGTCAAGCCACTCTGCATTTGTTGCACACAACTCATCTCTTTGCGTATTGTGCATCCCTGGTGCATAATATCCGCCTAGAGGCATCACGTGCGAGGGGGGCGGAGCGTGGTGGGGAGCCCATTTCAATTCACGTGCGGCATCGCGGGGAGTGCGCGGAGGGCGGGAGGGGAGCTTGAGGGGCCGGCGGGGCGGGGCGGGGCGCGCAGAAGGGCCCCCCTTATTAACTAGTAAAGATGCAGTAAAAAGTTGTTCGTGGCTGGAAATGAACCTGCGACCTTGGAGCTGGGGGCGCCGGCCCGGAGCGCGCCGCCCCGCCTTATCCCCGCCTCCACTTGCGGGCGGCGGTGGCGGTGGCGGTGGCGGCGGCGGCGGCGTTTCGACAATTGGACGCGGTCGCGGAGGCGCAGGGAATGTCCAGGCCTGCCAACATGCATTCTGCATATTCAGCATGTCGCTAATGAGAATGTAATTTCGATGCATTCCCATCTAAACTGCATTTATTAAAATATAAGTGTGAAAAACTTTCGAAATGTTTTAGCTATCAGAAATAATTGTAGGCTCATTGGGAATGTTATCTTGCACCCCGCATTAATTATCAATTGATTGGAAAATGTGTTTTATTAAAAAGCAGTTTCAAGACGTTCCAAATTTAAAGGTATTTTCAGACACTGTGTGTGTGAAAATACTTGTAAAGCATTTTTCTCAGGGTTACATTACTAGCGATTGATTACTAAAGCGCCTATGATAAGTTGCTCGTTCCTTGTTGACAAATTTTTATCTGATTTAGATCTGACTGAAAACGTGTTAAATCGCAACGTTGCTTCACCAGAAACCCTTATTATGTAGCCACAAATTAAAGAGAACCTAGGAAAATCATCGTTAAGAATTTAAATATATTGCCAATTATCACTTGGTTGGATGACAGCAATTAGAAAATCTACAGACTAGATGAATATTAAAATTGTGTTTTGTGCAGATCCTGCAGATGACAATTTACGAACATTTTTCGTTACGTCGATATTAGATTTTTGTATGGGCTGAAGTTCACTTTTCCAAGCAGGTCTCCAAAAACGTCGGAAAAGGTGATTACCTATATATTGGAGAAAACAATTCAGAAGCATGTAACGAACAATACGAATATCAAATGTCTAATTATCGGATTCTGGAAAGAGATAAGAAATATCTTTTGGTTACAGGTTCCAATCAAAGCGAGTGTCTCACTTTCTATCATTCACTGTCTTCTCGCGACGCGATTTTAATCTCGAATTCTCAATGATCCATGCACAAAGACGATCACAGTAATTACGGTGATTACGTATTCACAATGGTCCAAGTCTGATATACGAATATTTACTTCTCCTTGTTCGTATTATATGAATGGTTGCCTGTAAATTATGTCACGCGTTTTAACCGAGCTGATCCCAAATAACATCACACAAATCGTAAGACAACGCAGGTATTTTAATGTAATTCAAATGTATAGGATTATGCAGAAATGAAAAACTCGAAATCATTTAAAAGAATAAATTATCATCGCAACCTGAAGGAAACTACTCTTGTGAGAAACTACTTCTCTACATTTTCGTGATAAAGAAAATTCTGCATGCCACACAAAGGAAGGACGAATGAACAAACATTAACTCCACTACATGCAAACTTTCAGAGGTACATTGTGTGCAAAACACAGAGCAGAATGTTTGACAGTTCTTTACACATTTACAGTAATGTTAATTTCGGCCGTAATATGTGGCTTGTGTGAGACAGTCCGCAACACGAATATTCTTGTACGAACCCTGAAATTCTCGAGACGACCGGGAGAGGTGGCAACCCTGGTAATGGAGGATTGTCCTCTTTTAAGACCCTTTCTCAACGCTTCGCCGCGCTTTACAGCGGCGAGGGCCGACGTGGGGTGGGGTGGGGTGGAGCGGGGCGGGACGGGGGTGAGGTGGATTGGAGTGGGGGAGGTCGCGTGTTCGCGAAAAGGCCGAGGCACCCGAGGCTACGAATAGCACCTATCGCGTCGTATATCTGCGAGGACAATAACTCTGCTCCGACGCCCTTTTCACGCTCGTGTTAGTGAAGCGAAAACGAGAATCTTGAAGGAAACTGTGGTGGGGGTGCTGCTGTGGGTTTTTGTGCGTGCGATGTTACAGACACAATGCTGACCTGAGACTCGCTGACTCACGAGCGGTTGGTCAACACGAGGTGGGTTAAGGTAACAGGAAAAAGTTTTACGCTGCAATCGTGAATTTGCGACGGGGAAAGGTGTGAAATACCTGGCTCACAAATAAAACAGCAAGGATAAATTATTTTATAATGACGATCAAAGAAAGGGTTGGAGCAACCGCGTGAATTGTGCAAGTGCCGACTAATGTCGCATCCAAGAAACCTGTAAATAGAACACTTCACGTCGCACCGAATTTTTAAGTGGTGTGCAAAAATCACCTGTTATCTCTTCTTGATGATAACGTGCATGCGAAAGGCAGTTTCTTGCTTGAAAATCAAGCTTGTTTACTTAACTGGTATTATTTCCACGACTATTAAAAATAATCTATTACAAAATGTGTATGTAATTTTGATTCGTTTGAAACAGAATTTTTGTGACTCAGCCCTAAGCACTTTATCTTAACCACTGATGCCAGTTGAAAGTTGTAATGCAGTCATATTTGTTAATTTATGTCTGTAAAGCTGAGAAATGAATTTGTTTATTCATTACCATTAAATATTCTGAAAATGTTGACGTTATTTCAGTTTGAAATATCTAATAAATCAATAGAATTAAAAGTGAATTGCACACAATCATAGCACTCCACAAGGTACTGAAGTGCCATAAATTGTGTGCTCTAAATGTATCATCCCAAACTAATAATTCAGAGTTCAATTTGAAATGCCATTTACATATTTCTAATAAATGTATAGAAGTAAGTACCTGTAATAAAACTTATACTTTTCATAATACCCTTTATAAATAAAAAAATTACTTCAGGTCACTGAAGCATCAGAATGTGAAATTTATGAGAGAACATTATAATGTTCTCCACCGAAAGAAGAATGAGGAATGACCTTTGACTTCACTCCTTACAGGAAGTTTCGAGAACAGCAAGGTACTCATTCAACTCCAGACAGAATACAGTATGTATCTTATATAAGAATGAAGGTATGCCTGCTCCCAGTTTCTTCTTCCACCGAACTCCTAATATACAGTATAAAATGGGCGAAAAAGTTGTTATGAGAATTTTATGACATTCTCCAAGAATAGTGAATCCTTTCAGAATAGTCAAACTCATTCCCCGGTGTTTCGTAAATATGTTTCCTCGTTGATAGACAAAAACACTCATTCTAGTCATTGCCTTCAGGAGGCAATGGAGAAGAAAGGCTTCAGGAGGTTTTCATTTTTCAAATCTTACTCCTAAAAGAAGAATATTGTACGACATTCTCATGAAATTCTTGGGTATACAGTTATAGTCTAAAAAAATTAGATGTAAACGTTTTAGTTCTAATAGCAATGGACTTTCAGTTATTGAAAAAAGCATTCATTGAGATTGTTTGATATTATTTTCCTACAAATGTTACGCTTCATCGAAAGTTATTCATCTTGGTTATAATTTTGTCTTTCTAACATCGTACAGCCAGAAACTTCTTATTTGCAGTTCACACATTACTTAATGACTTCTTTATTCATGATTTCCATGATTTTTGCCTAACGCCTGAAAAGAAATAGGCCTGTTCTGCAAGTATAAACGAAGCACAGAAAATATGGCGTTATCAATACCTTCGACGTGCTAATCCATGCACAATGAACATAAAAAGCCGGAAGTCTCTGGTCGAAAGAGAAAACGAACTGCAAGTCACCACCAATCTAAAGCAATTCTTCTCTGAAGTGAAACATGCTCGGTTACAATGGATAAGAGAAACAAAGAAATCACCCCAGAATAATGTGGAACTCACTTTGACGAAAGTTTTAAAACATCCAGTAATTTACCATAAAATTTGCTTTCATAATTATTTTGTGTACATTGAACGATCCTTCGGTAATTGTAAAAAGAAAATTATAAACTATGGAATAAAGTCGGGAAAAGTATTTATAATATTTGGTTTTATTGAGTTGAAAATAATCGGAAAATAAAAGGAAAAAGTACGAGTATATTCAATTTCAATATAGTGTTAACAAAATCGAATTCCAAAAGAGATTTCTAATTTATTTTTTCAGACTACAAGGAAGTCTGAAAAACTGAAAAATGTGGTTGAAATCCCAACCATAGCGAAACATTCGTCTGCATTAATTTTCTGAAATAATTTTTCTGTTCCCGAACATTTCCCAACTATTTAGTGAAAACACAATTATCTAATAATCCAAAAAATATCGACACACACTTGTGTAGCGTTTTTTAAATAATAATGTATTCCATTAGATGATGTCACCTAATTCAAAACTAGATTGAACTTTTT
The DNA here is from genome assembly GCA_031308135.1 of Acheta domesticus. Taxonomy (NCBI): domain Eukaryota; kingdom Metazoa; phylum Arthropoda; class Insecta; order Orthoptera; family Gryllidae; genus Acheta; species Acheta domesticus. Next base: position 152,236,749 of record JAHLJT010009436.1, on the reverse strand, counting down.
TTCTTACCAAATTAGACCATGATAAAAGTAAAATAACCACTTGGAAAAATGATTGTACTTTTGAAATATCTGCCATAAGTGAACTCAAAGTATGCAATGCGCTCTGCTCAGTTTTAATTTAGTGTCAGAGCCAGTCTCTAAACTTAAAAAAAAACTTAATATTCTTATTGGCTTTATAATAAAGTAACTTTCTGGATGGCTCAGATCTTCTATGAAGCTTCATGACATACTGGTGTGTATTAACTGCTGCTATCTTCAGAAGACATTCCCGACTGATTGCTTTGGGACATCATCGCTTAAACATTACGCTTCACACAGAATGATGAGTACAGCCGTTGAACGCGGATTGCAGCAGTTAAAGCCAGAACACCCTATTAAATTTTCCGAGACACGTTCTTCTCTATCGCGACTGAACTGATTAATTGAAGATTCGTGAAAGCGACCTATGTTTGCCAGTTGTTAGCCAGGTGTCCATTGTTAGCCAAATGTTAGCTAGTTACTCACTCGAAGACGCAGCATCATTCAATAAATTCTCGTTAACATTACATCGAAAGTTTTAGCATTAACGACAGCACAAGGGGAGAGTGGAATCTCGTTAATGTAGGAAAAGAATATTTATTGGGTAGTTGACGACGAAATGACGTCATGTACGATACATACATAGGTATTCTGTAAGCATGTACTTCCGAGAAATCGCACGCGGTTATAACCGGCGGTAACCGCGTGCCTCCAGCTGGTCGCTGAACGACGTCGGCGAAACGATGACAGAGATGGCAGCGGAGGCTTCATACAGTGGGGCCAAAAGAAGCCAAATGGGGCACAGATTGATTGATCGATTGTTAGTGATTCCGGGCGCGTCAACTACTAAGACTGGTCCCGTACGTGTAGTGCATGTTTTGCTCGGGCGGTGGCAGTGATCTTGCCCCGATGAATGGCGAGATCCGGCGCCGACTTACCGTCGGCTTGCGGAGTTTGACCCAGTATCTCCCACCAGCGGACACCTCCCCCGCCGGTAAAAGGTCGAAGCTTCCGAATGGTCTCCCGGCATGTGTAGTACTGTCACTTCCATTTTTTCATCTTTCCAACAACTTCTTCCCAGGAAATCAAGTAGCTACACCAATTAAATAGTAATGATGATCCAACAAAACGAAACATTAGCAGATGGTACACTACAAAACATGAAGAAAAATCTACTTTCCTTTCTTAGAAACTTACGGAACTACAAATGGAAAACGAATCCTACCCATAGCTACAAGAAATACATCGAAATCTGCACTATCAAGAATGAAAATAAATAGAAGCAAGTTATACTTAATGAAGCCCTGCATTGGTCACTAGTGTGACAACAGTTACCAACCCAAAAAAAATCAGACTCCGATTCGCGTCCTAAAAGTGATTCAGCTATTTCTACTAATCTTTTTGCCAAATTTCGAGAATTTTTTTTTCATATTTCGTATTGTGCATATTTTTACCAAAATATTGCTCCATTTTTTTGCGCACTTCTCGTGCCATTCGTGCGCACTGTGCGTGAGCGTCGGCGGGTGACCCCGGCGAGGCGAGGCAGGCAGCGCGAGGCGGCGCGCCGCCGCCGGCCAGACACGGAGTGACCTGACCAACCTCACTCGGCGCCGGCGGAGGCGGAGGCATAGTAGAGGCGGAGGAGGAGAGGTGGCGGCGGCGGAGGAGGAGGAGGAGGAGGGGAAGTAAGGCCGGCGGAGGCCGCGTTGCGCGTGCAAGCGCGCGAGCTTAGCTCCTCTGTAAACAAGCAACCACCTATTCCTTCTCCATACACCGTATGCATTAGGTACACAAAACAAAATGGAATAATTACAACAACGCATTCGGTCCTATTAGTGTCGGATTAATCCGACTTCAGCCAGGTAGCGGTGTTCCGGAGTCTGGACCCTGTTTGCATTTATAATCCACGCCTGGGTGTTACGGGAGACATGTGGCGAGCATGACGTTTTCTCATTGCCGTGTCTAGCTTACTTGGCCTGCCTGAGGTTTTCTTTCATCACACAGCTCTAGAAACTGAATCAATTGTTTTTAGAAAGTTATAGCTCTATTTTCCCCTGCTGGGAATCGAACCCCGTTCGCACCACGAAAAGCTAGCAGTAATAATAATAATAATAATAATAATAATAATAATAATAATAATAATAATAATGTTTTCCAACTCTCATTATACTCTACTTCACCGTTGCTACGAAAGGCAACAGATACACACGTAAATTACGAAAAGTATGTCCAATTGCTTGAACAATATTTAATTCAATCTGTAAAATCCTCTTTACAATTTAAAAGAACCATGCATTTCTAAAAGTTTAAATTCAGCCTAATAAATTCGTTACCCATTCCTTTCTCTAATATCCGATCTTCTGGGTGAAAGCAACTCTAAATGGAAGTTGGCGCATCTTTACAAACGGGCGTGCAGTGTAAGGACAGTGTTAAACGACTGTTAGCACGGAACAGAAATAGCTCTTTATTATTATTCACTTATCGAAGTGAAACTTCTTTAGTGGTGTTTCGCACTTTCACAGTTAAGTCGAACGTTTATATGTCACCTGTTCCCACGCCACATGCGCTTTCCCTCATGAAATTGCCGCTCAACAGCATTGTAGAGGTTATTGAAGTCATGAGACTTAAGATGTTGATAAAAATGGTTAGATAGATATATTTAGATATTTATTATTTTCTGCAGGTAGGTTTATGCAATCTGGTGGTAGAACACTATAATTTGCAAATATTACAATTAGTTCATACAGTTTAATATTAAATTGATTTAAAATAATAATGATAAATCAATAATGGTATCAATAAAATCAATAAGCTGTCGCTCGGTACTCATAGAAAGCCGCAAGTAGACTGAATGCTTTTTGCTGTATATCAATGACTTAAAAAGACCTTGACATAGGAGTCGAAATTCCAAAAACTTGCTTGAAAGTCAATAAATACTTAATAAGTGGCATTTTGAGAAAACATATTTTATAACCATTGGTAATGTGATTTTCAAAGATTATTGATTACTGACCGGTGAATATACGCCATTTAGAGAAGAAGCAAATCTTGTTTTATTACAAAATGTAATGAATTCTTGCGAGTTATGTTAAACAATGTGTTTTGAGTTTGTTTGGTTGAACGAAAAGATGGGCAATATGTAATACAGTCGACTCCCGTAATAGTGAACCCTTGGTTATAGTGAACTGAAATCATTGGTCCCGTTTCACTTACATTACGTACAAATAAGAATAAGAAGATTCGGTTATAGTGAACCTAAACCCCGGCTATTGAGACCATAGGAAATAAGTCCTGGAAATTAACTGGATTTCGTATGTTATTAGGTGAGTAGAAGGGCCTTTGCAGAGAGGGAGGGTGTATTAACAGTGCAAGAGGTATTGAAAGGAGTCCAAATTGCATTACGATACTCAGACACAGAGGACAACGCAAAATCAAGTATGGAGAGTACACAAACTCTGGGGACGCATCCAGAAAAATTACTAATGAAAAACGTACGAAGCAAACAATTGAATCCAAAATTGACTTTTTAAGAACAAATAAACATATTGAAATTTTCGGTTAGTGCTGTTAATGTAATTTGATGGACCTCTTTATTAAAATCAATCATTGTGGTGGAAATCTATTTAACTTTGACAACATCGGTTATAGTAAGCCTCTGATATCGTGAACCAAACATTTTAGTCCCTAGACGTTCACTGTAACCGGAGTCGATTGTACTAGCAATTTCTGGCTTGGTGGACTCTTGCATCAATATTGTTGTATATATTGGCAAATTGTTCTACATGCCAAATTGCTCATGCCAAACTGTATTCACCTCATTAATGTCCTTAAATGGGTTGTTTCTTATCCTGACCATTATCTACAGTTTCGAATAACCTATTGTGTTCTTTGAATACTGCAATCTTCCAGTACGAGCATTGTTATTAACGTGGATCGTTATGAATCAAGATATTATAAAATGAACCCACGTTATGGTAATCTTAGAGGAGTTTTAAAGGATTTTTTTAAATATGTGGCCGTTTCTGTTAAAAAGTGTCATATTCTCTCATTCACTTTATTCACAAATTCAAAATGTTATTGCTTTTTTTACATAACAATGAAATTAATCTAGTTTTTTTTCTTCCAATACATTTTCTTTTTCTGGTAAGAGTTTGACAAATAATTATTCATGGCAATGTATTGCAGAAAAATTTACAATATGACTCAAAGAAAACCATAATACGCAGCGTAGAGTCTAATGTAAACTTTTCCTTAATGTTTATATTTTGCAGAAAACGCCTAGAATAGCTATAATTACCACATATTCTCTGTAAAGTATCGAATAATAGTTATTTTAAAAAATAAACACAATTATTGTGTTTAATTTTCTTAAATGTTAATAAAGGCTATTAGTTCATTTTGTAATTAGAGTTATTCATCACATTGATGGAACTCGATGAACTGAAAAACTCTGCTCTATAATTTGTCAGGTTACGGTGTGCAAGAAATGAAAACGTAGACCCTGACTTTAAATTACTCCTTGAAAAAGAAATCGAATAGAATCGAACCTGGCAGATGCGTGAAATTGTAAAATATTTTCTAAATTCAAAGTTGTGGAAAATAATGTGTAAAAAGTACTAGTAAGTAAAACAGGCTTTGAAGAAGGTCTGAAAGTGAGGAAGTTAATCGTATTAATGCTTTTGTTGTGAAAAATTGATATGTGGCGAAAGAAAGTTGAAGTTTTGTACGTTCTAAAATAAGAAAAGTTGAATATTAATCCAACAGGTCTATTAACCCATTAGAATAGTAAGTAATAGTAAGTATAGTAAAAATACGTAACCAAGAAGAAAGGTTAAATTATGTTCATCAGTGTTATTATTCTTACGAAATTAATTGATAATATTCTAGAAAATCTGGGAAATCTCATACCTTTACCATTAATTTCATACAATAAAAATAATATAAATCTATATGGACAGAAGAGAAGCAAGCGGAAGCAACAATATGTGAACATATAACGAAGCTAACTCCTCTTCCCAAGATCAACAAAGAACAGCAACACGAGAAATAGTTCTTTCCTTCGAACACACTTGTGCAGGAAAATGGCGGCGGCGGCGGGCGCAAAGGGCGCCGTGGGGTCGCACGTGGGGACGAGCAGCGGTGATTATATCACCCGAAAGGCGAACGCCAATTCCGGCCTGCGTCCCCGGCCGCAAAAACAGAAGCGGTTTCAGCCAGGCCGCGCCGGCCCAGAGCGGAGCCCGCGCCTCCCGTGAGACCGCCCTGCGCACTCGGCTCCTCGCGATTCGGGGAAACGCGAGGTCTCGGCCTCGCGCCCCGCCGCTCCGCCCCCCGCCCGCCCGCCCGCACGGAAGGCAACGCCGCCATGCAGGCGGCGGCGGCGGCGCTGGGAATGAAGGGAGTGGTTGTGACGGAGGAGACAATGGGAACGATGGAGGCGATGGGGAGGATGGCGGTAGTGGCTAATGACTGATAAGGCGATAGTCATGATGACAATGGTGACACAAATGGTAATGGTGATGATGGTGACTAATGACTAGGGGGCGGATTTTGATGACCTAAAACATTGCCAAAAATGATCAATAAAATGCTCTTAAAATGTTTTAAAATTCCCTATAAACAATGAAAAATGTAAAAAAAAATTGATCAAAATCACTTCAGATGAAAAACTCAAGCTGTTGTTATGATACTGATATAATCGAGGCTTCTTCCTTTTGTTCAAGTGAATTCACCTTGAAAACTTTGGGTTTGGACTGTTCCTTAAAAGAAAATATCTGCTTTTATTTATCGCTAAATCGGCCGAACTGACAACGGCGCCGATAGGCGTCACAGGAACCTTCCATTACATAGTTCTCACCATTGCTGGCATTAAAATATATGAGCGAAGAAATCGAATAGGCTACTCAGGAATTCTGTGATGAACATTAGCTGCATCTCATAAATGCCGTTTGAAGCAAGTACCATTAAAATGAGGTTAAAATCGATGAAATCAGCGAAAAATGCTCTAAAAATGGCGTAAAGAAGTAAAAAATGACTTATTAGTGAAATCGTCGTAAATGCAAAAAATGGCATATAAAAATGGTTGATTTCATTTTGTGACAACATAAAATGAATTTCTTTACTAAACAGCATTGTTCTAAAGTGAAAAGAAAAAAATGACATTTCATTAAAATCCGCCCCCTACTAATGACTGATATGGCGACAGTCACGATGACAATGGTGATATAAATGGTAGTGGTGGTGAAAGTGCTTATTATGACGATAATCATGGTAAATGATACTGGGCATCACGACGGTGAGAGTGGTGTCAATATCGGTGAGGATGGGCACTATAATAACAGGTGTGACGATGGACATGAAAACAGGTTTAACGATGATAATACTAATGATGGTGATACTATAACTGTGATTGTTACACGAATACAAAGGAAATACAGTTAAGACCTACGTAAGACACCTTTTGAGTGCAACATCGTTCAAAATGTAATTTAAGCTACCCCCCCCCCCATCCTAAACACTCTGGACATTTTTTTATAACTTGGTTTATTTACAACAGAAAGGACAAGCAAATTGTTTAAAATTGTGAAAACCTAAATGTTACTCAACAGTAGTATTTCAATTTATTTTACACAAGTTGGTAAATTTTATCTAGCGGTTCATGACACTAGCCTTCTTGTTTCTTCACTTGCGTCTAATTAATTAATCACAAGATGATTTGGATTATTTTTCAGTCTTCTTAGAATTTCTCACTCGCGACTGTTATTTATTCTTTGATGGTCTGGATTTGAAAATAGTTATGAAGAACTTCATTTCTGACATACCATACGTTTATTACTGAACCAAGATATTTAGAACGGAATTGCAAATGAGTTTCGATGTCGGAGATGCTGACTGAGTCTTAAAGTGGGACGCCGCGCCGCCATATGAGCAAATGTGGCAGGATACTTTTATATACGAGTATTTTGTTTCCAAGCGAAAATTTAAAATTTTTACCAGTTAGCCATTGACATTTTTTCTTCTAGTTATTTTATTTTATTTTTCATATTGATCTTCCACTTTAATATTGTCCCAATAGTATACACATAACTATTTAAATTGTTTCTCGGAGGGATCTTTTTGTTGTTAGTTTTATTGCAGGACAATATTTCTTTCTTAGATTGAATATCACATTTACATTTTGACTCATTGATTTAAATGTGTCATAAGGAATCTATATATTTATGGTTTCTAGATGGTTTTCTAGTTCTTCAGATGGTACATTGCGATCTTCGTTTGAGGCAAGGACTTTAGTATCATCGGCGGGCTTACCTGTGATAAAATTGATGTTGGATATCATTAGTAAATATGATCTATACTTGAGGCCCCAACACACTTCTTTGAGGGACTCCAGCTTCTTTTGGTCGAACTGAGGGCAGAGCTTTTTAATATTTTACTTCGCAGTATTAATTTGATACATAGGACTTGACAAGGTTGAAGACGTGAGATGTCATACTTTGTCAAACGCTTGTGTCACATGAAGAAATTCCGCAAATGTTCTGAACGTGAAAAAATAAGAAATGGGTAATATTTCACACACATGTAGAAGAAGACATTAAAGTGCATTGACCTGGATAATAGAAAATGCAAATTATTGCAAATTTCGGTATTAAAAACCAATGTATTCCACTTCCAAACATATTATAAAAAACTATTAGCATTTTATGAACTAAAATAATTAAACTTTGAACAAAGTAAGCATTTTGATATAATATATTTCAAAAGAGGCCGTAATTCCACCACATTCAACAACATGTAACTTTATTAATAAACAAGAATTTTTTATTATCTAGTGTTCTCGTAGAACTTCCGTTCTCCTCACTACAACAGGAACACCTCCGACCCAGAACGGAACCTTCCTCCTCTTCTCACATTCAGCGAACACGCCCGCTGCTGACGAAACCTTTCGAGTCGGCCGCTGGCGCTCGTCCAGCCTGAGAATCGGAAGCGCAGGGCGGCGCGGGGGCGGCGCGGGGGCGGCGCGGGGGCAGGCGGGGGCGGCGCGGGGGCGGCGCGGGGGCGGCGCGGGGGCGGCGCGGGGGCGGCGCGGGGGCGGCGCGGGGGCGGCGCGGGGGCGGCGCGGGGGCGGCGCGGGGGCGCCTCGCCGGCGGCGGAGGAAGCGCTCCGTGCGCGCGTTGCCATCGCGAGCGCCGCGCGCCAGGCGGCCGAAGGCTGAAGGCCGCCTCCTGAACTAGCTGCTATCCTCGCGGCCCGCTTGTCAGTCTGCGTTGTTCTAGGTCGTTGTCTGCACCGCCCACCTCTTTCGCTGTTGTTCCCGCGGCCGACCTCTGCCGATGACGGCCCCGCCGCGCCATCGCCAGCTGGCGGGGGGAGGGGGGGATCATGATCGGGCGAAGGTTTTTCTAATGGATTCAGTGGCGTTCCGGTTGCTGTTGTGTATGCAGTTGAATGTCTGTCACTAAAGGCTTTGTTGATCGGCGTGAAGGGGATTAAGGTTCTAGTCCAGACGATGGCGCGTTTCGATACCAACTACAAAATCTGTGTAGGACAATGCCAATATTCTTGATGTGAATCCCAGGTTCTGAATAATACGGAAGATCGATGGATTCCGTTCATGTGACCCGGAAGAGGTGGCTCAGGGCAACTAATGTCACTGCAGTGCCTCTGACCGGGAGGTCCTAGGTTCTAGTACCGATGGTGGCAAGATTTTCGACACTAGCATGTCAGCTAGGTGGAATTCTGTCGCTGTCTGGGGGAGAATTCTCGCGGCCAGCTGCTCTGATCGATAGTTTACACACACTTACACTAACATGCACTACACTACCACACATGCCGAGAGACCAGTCGGAAGCTTAGAGCTTGTCCCCGCTGAGGTGGTGCTCCGCTGGTGGGAGATACCTGGTTGGAAAAATCCGCTAGCCGACGGTAGGTCCACGCCTTCGTCACATCGCGAGGAAAACATGTACTACACTCACGGAACTAATGATCTTAGTTGACGCGCCCGGAATCACTAACAATCAATCAATCAATCACCGTTCATGTGCTTTCTTCCAAAGGATTCCACGTGAATACCGGAGCATTGCTTTAAACAATGGGGCACGGCCGACATCCAATCGCCAATCATTCCTCTCGTTCCCATTCTTCTATTCTCACTTCCAATTTCACGGTCCGTGTCTTGCCAAATTGAGGAGTTATGGGACATTTACGAGATATTTATTAGTAATTAGTACATAGTGAAAGACACGTGAAATACGACTGCTGAATTAATAGTTAAATTTAAATTAACATGAAGGAAATTTCGTCGCTCTTAATATTGCGGTTTCGTGATTTAACTTTAGTTCGTCTTTACTGAAGAATAGACCATACACTGCCCTGACCAAGCGACATTTTTTAACACGTCAATGATTCGGGAGGAGATTTATCTGAGAGATGTATTTCGACCTTGCATAAAACAATAACATCTTATCTTACCTTCCTGTATCAATGATCACGAAGACTTCGTATCGATGCGGAAACTAGAAATGATTGCATTTGTTGAGCTCGCTCATTTCACTAACTAGTAGTTCACGTTTTGGGCTTTAGAACCTAAACTTTGAGAAGAAGTGAAATTTATTTTTCACACGGGATATTGCAATCTTCACGAGTTTCAAATATAAAATTACTATCGCATACGTTCTTTACTTTCAGTGGTTCACAAACACTTTCAGTGGTTGCTTAACAAAAATCGAAAAATCTAGCTACCGAATGTGTTTGAATGAAAATGAACACAAACAATTTCGTTATTCTTCAGATTGCTATTGACGTAATATGTAACTTTTCATCGTTCATTACATGTCTGATCAATTTTCCATAACACTTTAATAAAATGCACTCATTATAGAAATGTTCACAAATAGAAATAATTTTAAAACAACCCCAGGCTTAGGTAACATTAGGCGAGAATTCACAAAATCTGTTTTCACACTTGTTTTCGAGGCTAATGACGCGACATTTCGAACAACATGAGGTAATAGACAACGGTATATACTACATTACCTAAGCAACTAACAAACACATTGTGGACATTTGAACATTACGTAGACAGAAGATAATTTTCAGTGAATTACTCTAGACTTATCAGCGTACACCAATAAATTGCTTGAATAGTCACCATGTAATTTGCATACATATATTGATAATGATGAGTTCTAAATGCATTTTCCAAAACCTTTCATGTCTTGTTTCGCTGTATTGACGGGGAAAGATTCAGATTCATAAACTATTTTTATAGAAGACCGACGTATTTCGGTTTCGTTGTATCATTGACATTGACGACAGCGACAATGCGAACAGCGTAGGAAGTAATTGAGGAAGAGCAGATGTGGTGCCAGCGATATGAATGTATATGGCCGTCGCAAAAAAAGCAAGGACAGTGGCAGAGGTAGTGGTCATAATATTTTTTAAGTGTTGTATAACAAAATGGAGTTGTCTTCGCGCTTATGTTTGCACTGTTACTTCACTGTTCTCAAAGTGAATTTATAGCTATATATCAGATACGCTATTCGAGACTTCAAATTAATGATTGTCTCTCCGACTGTTCGTGTTATTTGCTTTGAAACACAGTTTAGGTGTCAATTGTACATCCTGGATAATGCTACATCGTTAATCTCGCGGGATAGAGCATGCTGTTGAAAAATCTTCATTAGTCTTAATACTTCCTTCCGTAATAAATATGATTGGAAGTTTTAACTAAATATTCTAAAATGTTTCATGTGATAGAAGGAGAATTACTTCCATAAGTGTTTACTCTTTCTAATCCGACGTAGGGCAAGACCAATGACGCTAGAATAACGAGGCAACACCAATGGGCCTACTCCAACAACTAGCACGATTCGATTCCAAAGGGTTATGCGAAGGCGTCTGTAGCAAACTCCGCAACAGAAAGGTCAGATTGTACAAGATGGACACACGGGTTCAACTAACGAGTTGATAATGAGGTCGTTTCGCAGAAACGCCCCATGCGGGCTGCATTATTTTTTCATTGCCACTTCCTCCCATCTGCAACCGGGCATGCCGGTGGAAGGCGATGTTTCGCGTGAAGACCGGGAAATGCGGGCAGCGGCGTGCGGAGTCGGGGGTGGCCGCGGGGGCGGGGGCGGGGCGGAGGTCGCGACGAGCGGCGTGGCGGCCGTCGGGGCTCAGACCTCGGGCGCGCGCGACCTTCACCCGAATAGCGCGCCGCCTACGCGTCGTCGCTACGTGCACGCGCCTCCGCCGGTGCCGCCGCCGTGGGCGACATGTCGCGAATCCGAGCGCGCGCGTTCGTGCGAGCGATCTTTGTCCGCACGCGAGCGAGTGCGGCGACGGCGGGTGGGGAGCGTCCGTGAACGCGCGGGGGCGCCTCAGGAGTGAAAGGGCGAGCGTGCGCGGGCGTGGAAGGGCGCCGGCGGCCGGGAGCGGTCACGAGCCAGCAGAAGTGGCCGGGATGCGGACCGGAACGAGCGGGAGGAGGTGGGAGAGGACGGGATCGAAGGCGGCGGGCAAGAGGGAGAAGAAGCTAATAAAGGTGGAAGGGAGTGGGTGGATGCTAGTGAGAGTCTGTGGGAGCGCGTAGGGAATAGTGGAGTGAAAGGGAATGGGTGAGAGAGAATGGGAATGAAAGGGAATGGATGGGAGGGAATGGGATTAGATAGGACCGAGAGGGAATGATTGAGTGTGGATGGGAGCGGGGGGGAGTGGTTGGGTACGGTCGAACACAGAGCGTTTGCGTACGCGGTCCACGCACTAGGCCACGATCACGCAAGTGTAGTCGGAAGTGCAAGTACTTGTATTTCGATTTAATAATTCTATGATATTATAATTATATGATTATACGATAAAATTCTTGATATTCCATGTTTTCGATACAAACCTTCAGACAAAGGTTAGATTCACGGGTTTTATTGAACTTCGGGTATAGATAATTGCAATACCGTCATGGTACACGAGTTAATATATGTAAGAAATCATATGCATTCATCGAAACATTCACTCGCTTTCCATGATATTTTAATGCATTTTACAGAGTTGCAGATAGCATTTATCTTTCCTAAACATATTTCTTTTAAGCTATCTCCACTCGTCTTGCTGGAATAAGCAAAACAAACACCTAAGCGCTTAAACGTGCGATGTGTTCTACTCGTTTCAAGACCGATGAGTATAATGTGCACAACTGTTGTTGGTTGTTTTTTCTTTTTTTTTTTGCAAATACTGTTTCAGTATAATATAAAGAGCATTTCTTGCTAATTAGTGTCTTGAGTACACTTTTCTTGCAGTGTTGGTAAACTGTGCGATGTTCATTGAGATTCATGTGAACCTCGTTTTACAAGCATGTTTTTGTTTTCAATTACGCTATATCTAAATCTGAGAACTCGTTAGGGTAAAAGGGTCTATAGTTCCAAAACAGATGAAGCTCTCTCCTTAGTGTCGCCACTCCATGATAGGCGGGCAAGTGTACGACAAGTGAAATGGAAAGATTATAAATTAGACCATCATCTATCTGCCTCACAATCCTTAAAGTCGGTTGACTCGCTAGTTCTGATTAGGAACATCGTACTGCCTAGGGTCACCTGGGCTCGTTTACATCTCCGAATTCTACTCCTGAAAGCAACGCATCAAATCCTGGTAGTTATAACCCACAATGAGCCAGCAAGTAACAGATAACTGTACGACAAAAGCCATTGTGCTACTGGTCGTCGTCCGCAAAAAAAAAAAAAAAAAAAATACACATAACCACCGGAAGGCAAACCTGCACCTCATATTTTCTGAGCTACCTCAATAGTGTCGACTGCGAACGTCTCGTCTTGCCCTGCGAGGATCTCGAGGATAACGGGCGCGTTCTGGAAAGTCCAGGAACGAGAAATTCCTGGGCGATGAGAGTTCTTCCGCCTAATTGTGCGCGGAAGCGGGCGAAGTCGTTGGCCGGGCGCCGCGACGCCACCGCGTCTGTCGCGGCCTGGCACCACTCGGCGACGGCTGGCGCCGCGCAGCTCCGCGCTTCATTCACAGTGGGCCAAGACGACACGATGGGATTCACCGAGTGGGGGAAGGAATGAACTATGCTGTTCCTAATCAGAACTGGCGAGTCATTGCACAAAAGTGAAAGTAACTGTGTTTGACAGCTAATTCTTCCTGGGCTTCCCAACCGATTTTAATGATTTTTGAGGCGGATAGATCATAATCTAGTTTGTAATCTTTCCATTTCACTTATCATGTACTTGGCCACCTATCATGGAGCGGCGTCACGAAGGGCTTACTAAATGGCGTTCAAAAGCAAAGGACTTACGACACGGAGGCGTTCAAAATCAAAGGGTTAACGCCTTTCAAAAGCAAAGTGTTTTTTTTTTCTAGAGTTTTATCCAGCCAACAGCCGGTTACTCTTTATGACCCGTTGGGACGCGTATTCGACCATACACGAAACTCCAGCACACTTGCAGGCTCCTCTGATCTGGGGTCAGCGAGGCCCTCCGCGACAACACATCCATGAGAGACAAGGGACAAACTACCAGGTCCAAGGCGAGACTCGAACCCTCGACCCTTCGGACCGAAGCGCTGAGTCGGTACACGCTCTTAACCACCTCGGCCATCCAGGTCGGCAAGCAAAGTGTTTCCAACACGGAATTCAAAAGAAGAGGGTTTTCGATAAGGCGTTGGAAAGGAAAGAGTTTACGACATGGTTTTAAAATCAATATTTTATTTTCTTTGTTTAGTAGGCAATTAATTACAAATACAAGATATATTAACGTATTTTGTGTTACTAAGCTAAATGCCATTAAATCGCTCCAAAACCTACTACCTACATTATTCTACCCTTTCGAATCCTGGTATTCGTCCCCGATACATTTCTTTGTCCCATCAAAGCCGCGGAAAAGATAACGAATGGTTCGGCCATAGACTAAGGATGTCTATATACATCTTTACTCTATGGTTCGGCTAAGCAGAATACCCTTAGAGTGGGAATGTTAGCTTGGGGAAGTGGCAATGTCGAAACCAATGTTTTAATAGCAAGCTCGGCTGGCATTTTGTGATCATTGACAGATCACCGCTCGGTGCGGCTGTCAAATTCGTAACTCGGAATCAACGCGTGGACGCTCTCCCGTCTTCTGCTTCGGAACATGGTTCTTCCTATCACTCTACGGCCCAATTCGAGCCTCTCCCTGATATTTGTTTATTGGCAGTATTCGCGGAGTCTTTCGAGGCCACGGGAAATGTGTCATTGGTGGTTACGTGGCGGGTCAAGAGGGTCATGCCGCTCTCAATACGCAACATATTTGGGGTAATTTTACTTAATTTATTCAAAGCAATTACTACATGTGGATCATATCTCGTTAGAAAAGCGTATTCCAATTACGCTTGAATGTACGGCATTTCAAGATGAAAATCAGTTTCTAAAGTAAATATTTTCCTCATTTTATTTATTTTCTCGCGGGCGCGCGTTTCGCCGCCTTTGTGCCCAGTGCGCGCCGCGCCGCCGCACGTGCAGGGAATCACCCGACTGCATCCCGCGGTCAGTTTTCCCTCACCCCCGCTTCCCAGCTAATCCCCTTTCACTTTTCGATACGTGAGGAGGCGTATCCCGATTCCATCTCGTTTCGTTTATTCGGCATATCAGATGGAGTAAAATTTTTATTTGTTTGCATTCATAAGTAGTGCATGTTAATAAGTTGCGCATAAGTTCTCACACCAGTTCACAGAAAACCTCGAACACAGGTGAACATGGCAGAATCATCGGAATTGTGTATGTCAAGTGAGAAATGCTCTTGAGAGGTGATTTCATGTTTTATTTCCATAAACATTTAAGCGATGGTTTTCAACGTTGGCGATGCTTTAAAAGTACATGTAAATGTTTCTTGAAAACAAAAGAGAATAAATTATAATGGATCAACGCGAATCTAAGCAGACCCCTGGAAACATAGAAATCAATCCTCACACTAACACAACACTCACAGTGCTGGATACTCGGACTGACATGAAATTTTACCAGCTTCTTCAGCACGTTTCAAAATCTCTATACACAAATTTTTACGTGCTATGAAACACTAAAAGTAGTGTTTTTGCCAATCCGAGTATCCAGCACGGTGAGTGTTGCGTGTAAGGAGGAAAACAACGAGATGGAGTCGGGCTGTCCCTTGGTGGGGAGGGAGGTAGACGGCTTAGGAAATGTTGAGCGCGGGATGCAGTCGGTGCACGCCCGCCATGCAAATGCGCCCGTGAGAGCGCGCGGCGGCCCCGCGCGGCGGCGAAAGGAAGCGGGGGCCGCCTGCTTCCCGGCGCGCGTAAACAATGGAGAGCTGCCACACGCTCCGCTCGGGCGCTGCCGCGAGGCAAAAAGCGGCGTGCCGCTGACTCACAGCGCAGATCAAAGTTTGCGAAGAAGTCGTTTCGTAAGAGGCCGTCGACTGGAATCCCAAGTTGCGTGGGTTCGTCAGGTCTGTCGACGTGGTCGAGATTTGGCGCTGGGATGACCTAGGTGCGCTCTGAGAGACGATACAGATAGAGGATGGGCTCCAATGAATCAGGCAGGAATGGGTTGGCTCCGGTCGGATTGAGTCGGTCGGGTCGGGTCGGGTCGGGTTCCGTTAGAACACATCCGATCTTGTAAGGTAAGATAGGATCAACCGGGTTGGGTTGGATCAGATTGGATCCTAATTTCTATTTGAAAAGGAGAAAATTTGCGAGCAACCAATTAACTTGTTTGAATCTATCTCATCGGTCGAAGCAGCTCGGACGGTTGTCATGGTAGCAGCTCTGCGATTGTGTTTTAAGTCTGAAACCCGCGTAAGCCATAGTTTCGCTAATCTTGTGATAATGATGAGGCAGACCTTTCCAATCGTCCACATATCCAGTTACCACCTAAAACATCATTCACAATTTCAAAATACCGTGAAAGGCGCGTCTCAGTTCTGAAACTTGGTTGCCAAAATTCGCATAGACATCAGGAGAAGAAAAAACTAACTTGAGATTTTGGGTCGTCGCATATGATGATGACGAAATGGTACAATGTGATTCGTCGTGTACAACGTCGAATTCGCTGTATTTATGAACATGAGTAAGAAGATGAGTAAAGAAAACAAAGTGTATTTCAAATTTCAAGGATCATGTTCGTAATCATCTGCAGGATATCTTCCTTAAAAACAAGCGCAAAGTTCGACATATACGACTGCTGGGAGTTAAACGACCTAGTGATGTTCCTGCTGACGAGAGTACAATGTTTCCGCTGGTAAAAACAAGTGTTGCCTCTGCGGTTAACCGCCGTCGCCTCAGGCGTCGACGTGCCCATGGCGGCCCCTGAATACTTCGCGGTTCACCGCAGTGATCATTTCTGCGATCTGGAGGCAGACGTCCAAGTATGGGCAGATTCACAATTGCAACTGGAGAAGACGGCACTCATTTCGGTGGGGACCAGCAATATCATGCTCACAACCGTTTTTGTTTCGTATGAGTAATCTACATGCAGGACTGTATCTATCGACGGCGCTACCGGGATGGTGCCCTGCGGGCTTAAATTTACACTTGGGGACAGCCCCCCATTATTTTTTATATTGTAAAAGCTTTTTATTATTGTAAAAAATATTTTTTTATTGTAAAAAATTGAAAAATTAAAGTTGGCTATCGATATTAATATTTTCACCGCTTAACTGGTTTATAGAAAAATAAGCTGGAAAAGGTAGTCAACTTTAAAAAACAGTGAAAGTATTAGTATTAGTGAACTTAATGTTATGTAGATAAATTTTAGTTTAAATCTTAATATTAAGATGGATCATAGCATAGTAAAAGAGCATCCCCCAAAATGCAATACTGTCAATCAATATAGAGCAATAAACAAACTTTTTTAAACTTATATTACTCATCAACTAAATATTTCTCGAAAAATACTTCATTCGGTTAAAGTACATACATCTACTTTAATGATTAACCACATTAGACAAAACGTGATTACGGTGGGAGAAATAATAAAGACGGAACCCATTATCATCTGTTGCACTGGGACACCCAAATCTGCGGTTACGATCTTCTTTACACGGCCGTTTGGAATCATGTAATGGCTCCCTACAAATATTTTATCTTGAGTTAATTTCTTCATATTATACAAGTATGTCCTGAGATTAGAGAGGAACGAGGGGTGGCTTAGACATCCTGCATTCTTCTGTGGGCAACCCCTAGCATGTTATAGTTAATGTTCGTAAATAAAGTTTTAGATATTGATTGCATTTCATGAAAAATATCTTGATAATTTAAAATTATTTATTTGAAGTAAATATTTTAAAATGCTAACATAAAAATTTAAAGAATTGAACTGTTGAAATTAGAATATTTCAAGATATATTTTAAATTATTCTGCAAACTACACCCCTGTACCTTTGATTTTTCAAATAGAAAACATCATAATAACAATATTTAACAGTTGAAATTACACTCTTTTGTCACAACTTGCCTTACCGACTTTGCTTATTCCCGATACCCCCATTATACTTTCAGCCAGTGTAATTTTTTGTGGCTATTCATCTGTTTGCAAATTACCAATACATTAAACTAACCATTAAACTATAAATAACAAAGAAACATATTTAAAAGAGCTCTTTTTGCGCGCATCACATCAGAACCTCTGTAGATTTTCATTTCTTGCTTTGAAGAATAGCTGCTCTGTAAATCTTGTTGACGACATCATTCGTTCTTGCCTCGTGAAATATTTATTGACTCGTGCTATAGTTTTTCTGTGTTCTCTACACAGGATATGCAACTTAATGTCCCCCAAGGATTCTTAAAAATAAAACCTTCAAATATTTTTTAAAATTGTTTACATTTCTACGTAATGCCTATTTATTTTCTTTCAAAGAGTTTAATAAGTCACTCGAATTTCGTCAATTTCCCACATTTCTAATCACTCTCATTTCGTTCAATGCACAATGTATAATTTACATTGTCATTTTTTGTTTCAGGTATGTTCAAGGCTAGAGAGGCTAGAGAGATCGGCAGTAGGCAAATAAATTCTTGAATTGTTGGTGAGTACATAAATATTATTTTAATTCACAGTATGTGTAAATGAGAGTGTTTAATCGTTTTTTATTATCTTAGCTTTCAAATCATATCATAAAAATTAAATAAATATTGCAATTTGCATTGCAATATTGCATCTTCTCACCATCATAGTGTTTCTGCCATCTGTACTTTCTTTAATATTGTACAATATATTATATTTACATCATCCTCGTTGAACTCTGCTTTGGCTTTCTCTGTCCTTGTAGATTATGCACAGTTCTTATAATGGGGACCACAACCTCTCGTCTAACCTCCATTTTTCATAGATTTCTAACTCAGGGACAGGTGAAGCAACACCGATCACCCACGGGAACTTGATTTCTAGAAATGCATGTAGCCTTCACATATCAACAAAAGAATAAAATTACACGTTGCGGTATTTTCAACTAGTGCGAATACAATATCGCCACAAAAGATCGGGCAGGCACAGCTTTCACCAGAGAGCGACAATGATAAAAATGAGGGTGGGATAGAGAGAGGGACGGAAGTGGGAGGTAGAGAGGGAAGGAGAGAGGGACGTGAAGGTAATGAGAGATGGGGAATGGACAAAGTGGACAAGGTGGGAGGGAGGGAGAGAGGGAGGGTGAGAGAGAGCTTGATACAAAACAATTTGTGGCGTATTCGCTGAACTAATTTTCGCTTAGTTCGAGTAGGATCAGATTTGTCCTCAGTTACACAGCTAAAACTGTTGTCAATATAATCTTACCACATTCAGTGAATATCAAGTCGGGAAGCGAAATAATTTAATGATGCTTATAGGCAAAGAAAAAAATCCTTACAATACCACTTGCAAAATCAAGTTCTGAAATTTGAACTTCAGTCATGCAATCAAAACACGATCAAACCCCTCTCTGACACTGTAACAACTTTCTCTACCACTGGGCCACGATGATAATGATAATGACGAGGAAGAGAATGAATGATTGTGTGGTTCGTGAATGCTTTTTCGGCGCATTCTAGCCTGTGATCTGCCTCTTTGTGGTGTTACTTGTCTTCGCGGCACGGTTGAACGTCGGCTATGCGAAGAGTACAGAGCCGGGAAAAAAATCTTGGAGGCTTGACCTCCCCGCCGCGCCGCGTGCCGCCAAGATGCTATCTCAAGTCGTAGCGCACGGCGGCTCGCCGCCGCGCCGTGTGTATGCACCGAGCACCGATGACCTTGCCTTACGCGCCCAGCTGCACTATCAGCTGGCCCCTCCCAACACGCGCCGCGTCCGAGATGACGCTCGTGGAAGCGGCGACGCGACGAGTGCGTGCAGAACCGGTGATGGAGGTTGAGGTTGTTTGCATTTTGTTGTCCACTATCAATACGCGCAAACTATCATTAAGTCGTCCTCGTTAACATGCACACAGCTTTTAATCTTTTGTGAACTACTAAACAGAAGACGTAAATTTGTTTTCACTCCGAATCCCCTACAATACATATCGGGAGACTAGTTGGGATTTAAAGCTTGTCCGCGCTGGGGCGGTGCCCCGCTGGTGCGAGATATCGGGAAAACTAGTTTAACCAGTAAAACGAGTCCGGTGTAGGTCAGCACCGGATCTCATCATTCAGAGAAGTAAGAACATCTCCACATCCAATGATAGAAAAATGCAATACGCTTATGGCCGTAGCAGTTGACGCCCTCGAAACGACATTATCAATCAATGACTTACCACCACTGTAGTCATCTTGCTAAAAAAGTTGAGAGAAGGAAAATGGAAGACGCCCTTCTTCACATTTTCTTGGCAGCTGAGTATTGCACTCATCTTCATTTTGAGAATAAAACAGGGGCGGACTTTGGCGCTCACGTGCGCGTAGGAGTATGTCTGAGGCGTGGGTTACAAACCATTTTGGCTCGCGGAACACTCGTTCGTCATGGGGGACATATTGCAACTCTCCTTTATTGCACGAGAAGCCAACTTATCAACATAATGACTTCCAACTCGGAAGCCACTAATTCACCATTGAATTACACAGATTGGAAACATTAACGTTGCTTTCTGTGGTTAAAAAAATGATTGGTCTTGTTTTCAATTCCTTCCGGTTTTTAACTATTGTACAAAAGTAAACATGGCCACATTTCCCATTAAATTACATAAATATTATAGGTATTGACAGAACATTTTAACTGATTAGCTTCTGTTACACGTATTAGATTTGGTGGTGTAGCAGGTACCTTGTGGTTCTCCACAATGTGAATTAGGAAGTAATCAACCACAGCTATAACTGGTTGGTAACTGGGTATTGTTGTGGTTGTTTATATCCTAACTCACATTAACACATATTACAGTTTAATGTGTTCATGTTTTCCTTATTCAATTACTTTCACGGCACACCCACATTACTTCGCTGCGCTCTTCTGTGCCGCGACCAACGAGTTAGAGTGTACTCCATGGTGTGGCTGCGCGTACAGTTTCAGCGTTCTTGATGGACGCTCGTAGAACTATGGTCTGATTAAAATTAGTTGGTGATTGACAATTGTGCTTCTGAAGCTGTGGCTTCGTACAATATGAGTGTATGATTTGGTTACTTTTATAAGTATTTATTTCAAATGTTTATTTTCGTGTCCCGGGAGCACGTGGTCAGTGGTACGCAAACTGTCAACGTCCCTCCCTTCCATTTGCAACTGTCAATCACCAACTAAATCGGACCATAGGTGCTGCCATGCTTTTTACAGTTAAAACGTGAGGTGCCTGATGGTGACGTATGGAACTGTTGTACTGAATCGACTTTTTGTTTGTACCAGATCTAATTTCTATATTGTTGTCTTTTCGTTTAATTGTATTTACATTATATTAGTGGTTAGAATAACAATATTCAGTTTGTTCGGCGTATAACTGTAAAAATAGAAGTAATCAAACCACGAATATATCATTTTTCAAGTTGCCGCCTTATTTGTAATCTATTTCTTTGCTTCTTACTGCAATAACATTCAATTCCAGGCGTTATGTTAACTACAATAAAATTTCAACAACTTCCATTCTTATGATAATAGCCGATGCAGGAAGCAACGTGTTTTCTCAATTCGTTCTCTTTACATACTGTGATTTCGTTTTGAAATTATTGGTTTTTCGTAGTGAGAACACAGAGTAAGAGGATTTACATTACGCGCGGCCCGCGCCCTCCCGGCCACTAACCAGCGCCATTAACCATTAGCCAGCCATTAACCAGCGCCATACGGAATTCTAGAATACTACGTTTCTCCAGAGGGAGCTGCTTTGATTGCAAAAAATATGGTTTCAAATTGCTGCAAAGATGGTGGCGCGTCAACGACTCTTTCGAGTCCATTCTAACTCTTTGGATTCTCCAGAGGGCGCTGCTTTGACTGCAAAACAACATGGGTTAAATTTACTGCAAACAAGATGGCGCTGCAGCCACTCTACGTAGTATATGCAAACTCGTTGGCAGCGACACATCTCATGAAAGCGTCCGAGGCGATGTGACGCGGAGGTGAGGCGAGGGGCGGACGAAGGAGCCCCCAGGCACGGGGAATCCCCGTTCGGCCACCGGGATGGCACCGCGTGGCACGAGCGCCGCTGGCCAAGGCGCACCCTTGTCACACAAAGCGGTCGCCTGCGGCTAAAACGTGCGCGCAAACACCGCGCACGGCTGTGCAGACAAGCCGTGAGTCCTGTACTTTCGCAGAATATTCATGCTTTAATGCTCACGACCCTCGGGTTTCGTAAATCACGCATAGATTCTGAAGATATTATCTGAATCAATCGGCATAAAGAACCTAACGAAGTATATTCACAATGTGATATTTGGGGCACACATAATGGTATCTGACATTTTAAATGAAATCGAGATAATTAGCCCCTAGAAGGAGAAGTAGTAGCTTTGTCAAAATACCAAGTGATTTCAAGAATGGACAACTGATAGTGATAATTTGCTCTACGTTGCATTTCCCTGCGAAATGTGGAAAGTCAGTAACCAATATTTTCACCCGAACACCTCAGTTCATTTATACAAATTAGGGAATCTCGTAGACATTACAGTAGGCTACATTCACTCAGAAAATAAACTTTGTTGATTTAACGATTTTACAGTAAAAGGAGTAAATGGAATGTGTTTTGATGATAATGGATAACTAGTTCCTTATTAAATGCAGTTTGAAAACGAAGAAGAAACTAAGGAACCTTTATTACACAACTGCATAAACATGATAAAATAATGCGTTTTAGAGATATTACCTTATTTTATTCGTGCGTTTAGAAGTATATAATTTTCATTTGACATGAAGCTAATGTAATATCTAATGTAATCGAATGTGTCTATGAGATTCCTGTATTTGTGCATAAGAGGAAACAACTAAGTAATTACAATAACGTTCTTAATACAGACCAGAAAAGATATTATTGAGACTGTATAGGATCCATGACATTCAATAACAAACTATTCCACGTAATGTAGGCGACAGTAAACTGTCAGAACGTCCCATTTACATGCTTTTTTATGACTGTCATTGTAACCTTCGTTAACACAAAAGATTCGCCAAATGGCTTGCGGAAATAATATGTAATTCCTGATGTATCAGTCATTATTCCATACTTTGCCTTCAGTTCATGACGTAAAGGTTCGTTTTCGTCTCGTACAAAAGGCGGCGCAAATAATGAAGGAATGTTCATAAACGTCAACACAACTTTTGTAGGAACTAATCACTCCCGTGAAATGGCTTACGTCAAGAGCATTTTACTCGTATCACACTTTTAACTTTTTAAAACTCTTGAAAGGTTTTAGTTATGCCCGGACTTTGATCGAGAACCTTCAATGATAAAATGGTTCTTAATATTAAGATTATTGTGTAATATGACGTGTAAAAAAATAGTTATCCAAACATTAACAAAAATATAAAGATAATAGTCTGCCGTTTGACCTCACTGTTATTTTAAATCGTTAACAACAATACATTAAGAGTATCAAAAATGTGTTCTTAAGAGCAAACTGTGCATTTCGAACAAGTTTAATTGAGAAGAAACGTTTATGGCGAAGCCAACTCAATTTATTAGGGATTTCGTAAGAGGCTTCTAACTAACCCTGTTACATATCATTTTATGTCTTAGTAAGGAAAGGTGTCAGATGCTGTAACAGAGGAAAATAACTTGAGATTATTGTTTTTGGCACAATAGTGCGAAACTCCACAACCGGAGTTTATATAAAAAGTAACAAATTAGCAATGAGGTATAATTACGCGGAGTAATATATGGGTGCGATTTCGGAAAAGATGGCCTTTCGGATGAGATGGACCATTCTGTGTATTCTGAAAATCAGTCGCCATATTTCACCTTGTATAACGAGCAGTAATCATCATTGACTAGCGTGAAAAGCTGTATGAATTGTGCTTGATTTTATCTACTTGTTGAAGAGTATAGAAGAAAGTAGTTTCTATGTATGTGAAAAACGTGGTTTTCGTTTAGCTGTCGATCTGTTACGACCAGTATCTCCCAGAAATTGTCAGTGAGCGATGCAAGTGGAAAACCTCGTGGTAATGAACAGAAAACCGCATAGTACACTGATGGGAATCAGTAAGGCTCAAAGATTTGGAAAAGATGAACCAGAAGCAACCTAGTCGGTTTTATTTTTAAATGGAATATTGAAAAGATACCTGTGCTAAAGAAAAAATGCTTTATGAAATATTGATGCCGAAACGAAAATATTAAATGTGAAAGAAAAGAATCAAAATGTATTCAAAGCCACGAAATAAAACTATACCAACTGAAAATTAAACGACGAGGAAAAAAGAACAGAAATGAAAAATAATTTGAAGATGTTCAAGGACGCTTCAAAGAAAAATAAGAATACGGATTCTGTTATTTATGATAAAAGCAGACAAGGGTAAACTGACTGGAATGAAGAATAATGTTAAATTGTCTTGAAGATCACAACTCAAATAAAAGCATAAATGAATGGATTACGTACCAAAAGTGTTCAAGGAAATAACAAGAAATTTGTCTGAAATACTATGTGAATCTTTTTGAGGAAAGAAATTTGAGTTCAAGAGAGTAATTACGAATAATAAAAAGAAGATAACTTGTATGTTCCACATTTACTAAAAATGCCGCCAACGTCAAAGGTAATTGGTCGATTGAATCATAACGTTTTGAGGTTTTCATGATACGACAGGTACGTTTCACAATCCACTTGCATTGTTTCCAAACTAGGGCGTGGCAAGGGGGAGTGAGTCTTTAGTTTTGCCGGGCGCGTCAACTAGGGCATTATACAGCAGAGAAGTGGGGTTCTCCTCCCCCGCTAGAGAGATCTGGCATCTTCCCCCACTCGGCTTGCGGGAGGCTTCCTCCCTGAACCGCCCTGGTACCGCTCCAGCCGGGACAAGCTCTGATCTTCCGATTAGTCTCCCAACATGTGTGGCAGTGTCGTGAATGTAAGTGCGTGTGTATAAGGGGAAGGGAGGGAACAAGGTTGAGGAAGGGAAAATCGCAGGTGGCCCGTGGCCCATTTGTGAGGGTACTGCTCTGGCATTCGCCTGATATTGTTCAAAGAAACCACGAAAAACTACCGATCAAAGCAGCTTAGAGCTAAAATTCTCCTCCCGACAGTTGTTGAATTCGACACGGCTAAGAAGCTAGAGTCTAAAATCCGCCATTAACATGACCCAAACCACAGGTTCACCCAAGAAGAGACGCTGCAGCTGCAATGATGTCACCGAGCCACACCAGCCCTGCTTGTTCAGATTTATGCCAAGTCACGAGATAAGAGAGTGAGCTCGGAGTCAAACACCCTTCATTCATCATGACTGACTTTATCGCCTACTCAACCTCCTCGTTTCTTTAACACTCACCGCTCTCTGTCACCAAGGCCGGCATCAAACTCCTCAAATGTCTTCATTTTGATTTACTACCTTTTCCCCCCATTATCTCCTCCGTCCCGTTTTCTCTGTTCTTCATCTCCTACTTTGTTTTCCTATTTAGCTATCAATTTATTCTCCAAATACAGAAGGAGACAGGATGTAGTAGTCGCGAATCTACAAGTAATGCTTTGTAGTCAGGCAAGTCCTAGGTTTCATAACCGATGTGGAATTTTTTAAAGCTAGTACGTGCAACTGGCTCGTCGCCACTGCCTGGATGAAAAATGTATGCCGTTTCCTTGGATTCCTTCCATCAATTTCAGATGGATGCTGATACAAACAACGGACCTTGGATCGGGCTCTGTTCTTATCTTCCCAAACTGTACCCACTCTCGATCTTCTAGTGATGGGCTAGTGATGGGCTGATGCTCTTTCCCCATGTGATACATCGCGCGTGATTCCCAAAGATTCCGATACCACTGCAAGTTGGTGGATGACAAAGACTTGCTCCGAGATATAGCGCAATAGGGAAGAAGAATCTTCATACTTTTGTTATCGCCACCAACTTCTTTTGCTATCACCAACGTTGCTTTTGTCACAGATTCCATCGCCTCCTCCGCTATCACCTCTTCCTCTGCCAAGCAATGTCCGTAAACGCGTCACTTGCTAACTTTTGAATATGCTCTCCGGTACCTCCTATCGTACCTCGAAGCTACGAATTTCTGGGTTGCAACTGAAAAACCATCTGAGTGGTGTATTCTTTGCTGTCAGAACAACAAAAGCTGCCGATAAATGCTAAAACTATCGCTCACATGAAAACATCTCTCAATTGCGTGCAAACTGAGGCGTAGGGTTTTGCGCATTCAAGGCAAATTTAACGAATCTGTGAGGCGAGCTAACTCGAACAAAACCTATATATTTCATTTTTCCGAATAATGTTAAATTCTAAAGAAATAATTAGATCGATGAAGATAGGTGTAACAATGCCTTACCTATAACTTGAGTTCAACTTTTCTGCAAAACACATGTTTCATCATTAATGAACATGTTTTAAATTAATAAAATCCTAACATTTATTTAAGAAGTTTTGTTTTAACTAAACATCCAAAGCTCAGTTATTTCCTTGTTCTCCAGCGCCATCGTCTCACTGCTGCCGCGACCTCGCTGCGTTTTGCGGCGTGCGCAAGACGCGAGTTCTCACAAGGGCCTTCCAGATGTGCCCAATCAGTGGCCCAGATAGCGACGTGCTACAGGAATTATCTCCTTTCGAGAAGTCACACTGCAGTAGATTTCAGTCATTCACTTGTTTGTGACCAAACGCTGTTTCACGAGCAGAAGCATCTAGAAAAACTGAAGAATAGCATTTGACGAAATAAATCCGAGTAAAATTCACGTACACAACCTGATTATGAGTAGCTTGAAGCTAAAAGTAAAGATACTCCCTTAAACTTTTAATATAAGAGCAATAATGGCGAAATATAAACAAGTTGCGAATATTGAAAAAAGAAACAAGAATTCTAACAAACAATCTTTTAATCTTTCTCACTAGTGTCAGGGAGTACTTCTGTCAAATGTATAAATTTAATTTTTCCAATAAATTCCGTAGTGACATATACTTGTGGTTGATATCTCCTCAATACAGCATTAATATTAACATTTAATATTTATTCTTTCTTCGAATTAGCATTTTAGATACCTTTGTTTAAATTTTACAAAATGTTCGTATGTTCCTATTTTCAAAATGATATTTTCCGAAACGAATTAGCAGAAAAAGCTCTTTTTACATTTTAAAATTGTTGCAATATTCATAGAATCTTATGACATTAAATATTTGATATATTTTAATAAAAAATATACTGAAGAATTCGACTTATTTCAGCATGGCGTTTGTCGCAGAAGAAAGAATTTGCATGGAAAGAACAGCAATATTTTGTATAAATAAATTCCTTACATGTTCTTTCATTCACTTTCGAATGATAATTTGTTCGGCATACGATAACAAATCACAAAGAAAATGTTGACGCAAAGTGGGAGGAATTAGCAAGGAAAATGTACTATATTTATGCTACACAGAAGGAAAGAAATAATGTTTCTGAATATGTATAAGCACGATCTGATTTATCTTTAAAGATATGCAGTTTCAGATTTGTCTTTCATACATTCTGAACTGATAGTTCTGATAGTCTATGGAAACTATTATTGCCTGTTATGTGATTTTCGAATTGACAACCGGAAATTACACAACGCAACATTCAGTTTGGAGTCCATCCATAAATTTCGTAACGCAAATTTCGAGTATTTTCAATACCCCTTCTCCCCCTTGTAACGCACTTCCCTATCTCTATATAACGCAGAGTAACGCTGCCTTAGACCCCCTCCCTCCCCCTTTAATGTTTCTTAATTTATAAATGACCCCTTGCATATTTTTTCATTTTAAATTGCTTATAATTTACTGTTACCCAAATGTTTTGCTAAAAGTGAAATGTGTAAACAGTTTTATATAGCGAAACGATTCAGCTTGTACTCTTCGCAAATTTCCCAAATTTTTGGAGATTGCGAAAAAAGGAAATCATGACTTATAAAAAAATAAAAATGGTGAAGAATATTAATGTATTATAATGGCTTAATTAAACACACAAACATGCATATGCCTGGCTAAAGCTAAAATTTTTTTGGATTTACGGAAAATACATTTTTTAAATCAATATTTGTATCGCAATGTAAAAGATTCGTTTGGAAAGTTTCTTAATAATTACATATCTAATCAATTGTTTTTATTCGTAAACCACATACAAATGCAGATTATTGCCACAAGCATAGAAAAAATGCCTTACGCCAGTATTACAACTTCTCAATGAACACGAACGTATTTCAATTTTAAATGAAACCCAATTCCTATATTCAAGGTTTTATAAATTATATAATAGATTTCATTTAATCAAACACGATCTTTCATTACCCGTTAACCTTCTGTTCTTCGCTGAATTTCATTGCGATGTGATCCTCGTGCCAGTATGCAAGTTGGCTGTACTATACTCCTGTTGATTATTCCTGGCGCCTGAGTATAGGCGTAGATGACTGAGCTTCTCTTAAAAGGAAACCCCCTCGGAAGAGGTTACTTCGCGACCATGACGTTTTTTACCGAGGTGCATAACTCTCCTTCGTTCACGTCATTCTGGCTAAGAAAGCTCCACCGCCCACTCGGTGCGAATTGTTGACCTCGCATTTCGTGCGTAACCGCGCGTGAAATCAGTAATTACTCTCACAGTGTCCACACTATACGAACATAAACCGGATTGTGGGGACATTGCGAGTACCTATACATATAAATTGTCGGCCCACGTAAGTTTAAGCCTGATCAACAAATACGAAGGTAAGCTTGTCTCTGTTTCTCACCTTCATAATTGTGAGTGTGGACAAAGGTGACTCCGTAGGAACGATAGCAATTTAAAACGGGGAAATTTAGAGGTCGAAAAGCAAATTCGTTACGTCAAAAAAACAATTGCATAGAGTCGTCGAAAGGCGTCACTTTGGCGAACAAACTATTTATTGGGCAGATTCCAATGATCTATAATCAAACCTCCATTGTTGATTTATTAGGATTTATACCCCATCCACTTTGTAGGCCGTTCTTTGATCCCAATATCATTACAAAATAAACTGTATCCACAAACATTGTCCCAATTGTTGCAAGGACTCTCTAGGATAATTTCATTATACGAACTAGCTGGTACCTGGCGCGTTGCATAATCTATAGCATAAAAGAGGTTTAAATTTATTACATGCAATAAGTTATTAATAGAACCTAAACTCTTAAATAGCATTAAAGAATAAAAAAATTGCAGAAGGGGTCTTTACTTACATCTTGTCGAATTATATGAAACTCTTCAAGCTATTCCATTATAAGATAGACCACTTTATGGTTTGGCATAATATTCCTGAAACCAGTATTTGGCACCTCTCCCACATTGATAAATAATGTGCTGCAAAATCACGTGGTGACTGGCAATGCACGTGTCTGCCGTGACACCCTTCGAATGTGCAAGGTAACACCAGAAAAGTTCGTGAATAAAGAGAACAGAACATGAAAGCCGAACAAGAAGGCTTGTGAGAAAGTACATCCTGGAACAAGTTTGCCTGTCAACACAACGAGCACCCGGTTCCGCACGATCTTTGTAGATTCGTTCTCTTCGTGGAAGTCAAGCGATTGCATTTCCGCTCTGAAGTAAACGAAAACGGGAAAAAAAGAGTGAACCCATTCAGGGGCAACACGGGCGTGAAGGTCATGGTCGACCACGTGCCACCTAAATCTGTGTTTGTGAATCAACACAACGTTTGTAAAGAGAGAGAAGGACGGGTACAACACGATTTAAAACATAAATGTTAATTTCTATTTTTATATGTAAGTGGATGTACGCACATTTAAGAAATAATTTGATACACATTAGTGATGTCCATTAATCGCAAGCGCTTAATGACAGAAACTGTAAAGATACAAATGAGCCGTCGCATTTCTTGTAATGTAAAATAAAAGATCCAGAGGAAAATATTTGCACGGGTACATAGCTATTTGCATTGAATTCACTTCTTGGCACATTGTTTCTGAATAAGTCCATTGTCTTTGTTCGTGTCTATGAGTATCGGATTCCCAATTAAACTCTCAAACGATCAATGCAATCAATATGTTATCAACCTTGCATATTTGCACTTAATGACGTTAATTGCGCAGTGTACTTTTTGGCATATTTTACGCTGGTTTTATTTCAGTGCCTTCCGATCATCTGTTCATTCACAATTTGTTGTTGATCATGAAACCACGAAACTGTCTCAGACTCCTTACGAAATTATTACCTAAGGAAGATTCAAGAACACACAGGTGAAACGGACCCGTGACATTGGTACTCAGAACCTATACTTCGATATTTCCAGGATGACCGATGATATTACGTCATTGTTACACTTCCTTACTTATCAAATAAATATTTGTAACAGTGGTAAGCACATTCCTGAGGCCACGAGCGCCGTTGAGAATGACATTAGCGAATTAATTAAAAATATTCATTTTATACGGTAGGAGGTGTAACAATGACCTAATCCCATCGGTATCTATTGAAAAACCGAAGTATATGTTCAAGCTAAAATTGTAGGAATGCAAAAGTCAGTCGCAAATCCAACACCACCAGTTGCGGTACAATTCTGTTCCGAAATAAATTTGATAGCCGGCCTGGATGGTCGAGGTGGCTAAGAGCGTGTACCAACTCAGTGCTTCGGTCCGAAGGGTCGTGGGTTCGAGTCCCACCTTGGGCATGGTTGTTTGTCCCATGTCTCATGTAAATGTTCTCACGGAGGGCCTCACTTTCTGCTGGCCACGGATGAGAGGAGCCCGCAAGTGTGTTGGTGTCCAGTATAGAGTCGAATATACGTCCCGTTGGGACGAAATGGGTAACCGGCTGTCTACTGGATAAGAAAGAAGAAGAAGAAACTTTGTACAAGCGCGCAGAACGGGCACGCCAATGACCTTGTGCTCCGGCCGTCCCAAGTCCCGCGACCTCCAAGGAGACCTCCCGAAAGAGGCTGCGCGAGCGGTCACCCCGGGCGCTGCCCGAGTGGCTCAATTGCGCGCGAGGACCCCGATGGGCAGGTGTGACGTCAAGCGATTTGCAAACCCCGGCACGGCACGGCACCGCACCGCGCCGCTCCACTCCACTCCACTCCGCGCAGCGCCGGGCAGATGACGGCATGCGCGCGGCCTGGCTCTCGCGATCCGCGCGGCGCGGCGCGGCGCCGCCGTGGGCCAGGTCACGGTCGCGGGAGCCAATGCCGCACGAGGGCGCCCGCCACCCGCCCGGCCGTCGCCCCGCCCCGCCCCGCCCCGCCCCCTCGCGCCACCAGAAGAGAAAGTGCCCTCCCACGAGCGATAATGCCAGCGACACGCGCGGAGTAAACAGGACGCTTTGGAAGTGAACCACAACGCGCGGCTCCGCGTTGCCGACCAGTATTTTTCTTTAATAAACGTCTAAAGCAAATTGATAAAGGAGACGCGTGTGGGATGCGTTGTGGAATGAGTGATGGTTCTAAACGTTACACGTATTAAGGTAGTTGTGTTACATTAGCTTATCATATTGCGATTCTCATAAAGCATGCTTTGTTATAGGCAATGCAAAATTTCCTGTACCTTCTTGTTTTACATCTTGTCTCCCTTTACTATTACACACTTATCTATTTAATGTAACCTACAAATTACTTAAGATATTTTTAGCATATAAATTATTTTATTCTTGATATATTTTACTCAATTGTAAATTCGTACATCACATTAATATTCCATTTATCCATTTCCTTAGTCGTTTACCAAAAAATACTCGCCTAGCTGACGCATCGCGTTCGTGGAGATACAACCTGTAGAGAGCAAGAGTTTGTCAATGTTGTCGCTTTGATTGGGATGTCACGCAGATATTAACGGGCAACGACGAACAATTTTTTTGCGCAAGTCCAAATAATCTTCAGAGACGTGTCTAATATACAGATTGAGGGTGACGTAACAGTATAATTATGGATTGTATTACCACCATTTTACGGCACGGATACAGACCGATACACGTGTTGAAAATTGTGTTTCTAAATTTGTTCTTTAATGTTACAAATAGATGAACGAAAGCCCTCTGATGACTAACATTAAAAATTCTGTCTCATTTTGAGACCATCCCCAGCGACTGATTTTGGTTACATTGGTTGGTTATATTTTACACCTTTCTCTAAGAGTATTCCTGACTGACGGAGCGGAAACTTTTGTTTCGGTTTAGTTAGAGAAATTTTATTGTAACATAAAAGAATCGATTGGCACGACTTCATTCTTTTCATTTTCGTTCTCTAATCGATCGTGATAGCACGAAAAATCAAGGTAATGAACTTTTGTGAGATTTTCTATAATGCCTTGTATTTATCTTATGCTTGGAATTACAAAATAAAGAATTACAAATAACCATTTCGAAATTTTGCAATTAAAATGTTCCTTAATATAAAAATAATAAAATTGTTGTTAAATTGACAAGAAAAGAAACATGAAAGATAATAGTAAGTTCAGAAAACAGACAAGACTGCTTTTCAACGGCGGAACCGAAGGGGAAGGGGAAACAGGGGTCTTTTTTCTCGGACAAATGAAGGAGTGGGAGTAAAGAAAATTGTCTTTTACTCTTCAATACTATCTGGATCCTCCTCTTGATTACCAGATCAGGTGTTAAAAATGACATTCGTACGAAGCAAACACGTAAGTGGCAGAGGACTTCTTCACGCCTTTTGTGGAACGAAACTGATCATTACGAAAATTTGCTAACAAAATTCTTGGTACCCTTCATGCAATACAAAAAGGGCCAACTCAGAATATAATATAGTGCAGAGGAATACCTGCACCGATTCCGAGAGTGCGAGTCGGTCGTCCCCAGAAAAGAAGCGTGTCGGAGAAACCTCAGTGCTAATTAAGCTTAAATATTACACGAAAATGAAAGGGTCGAGAACGAACCAAAACATCTCGTCTCACCATAATGCAGTACAAAATTGATGAAACCGCGACGAATCTAAAACTAAAACAAGAAAAAATCCAAAATATAAACGAGGGAGGTGCAAAGAAGTATCTACTTCGCCCCGGTCGAATGAGTCACAATTTCGGCCGTGCTCTGACCCAGGCGAATGACCCGTGGCAGTGGTTAGCCTCAGGTATAATTTATGCAAATACATTTCAAGAACATGATTGGCAAGAAAACAAACTAATTTGAAAACATCGAGGCTACCTTAATGCAGTACACAATCGATGCAACTCCGACGAAACAGAAGGGAAACAAACAAGAAAAATCTAACGAGAGAAGTGCAGAAAAGCAGTGGCGTAGCGTCAGGGGACGCTGAGATGCTGAGCATCCCCGTATATAAGAACCTTAAATACTGTATTGATAATCTTACAAGTGGTCTGTTGAGCGAAACACGTTTTGTATTAATTTTAAATTGATTTCCTATGATTGAATTCGGCGGGCTGTTGAAGCTGGCCTCTGATTGCTTGGAAGCTAAAATACTTCAGCGTCTGCCGCCAGATTGCGACGAGGAATGACGCATGCGCAGATAGCGAGGTTCCCCTCTCCCCTCTTCACCCCTGGCCCAGAGAAACCCGACTGCTTTACGCTAGCGTCTACTGCGGAAAGAAGCTCGTTTGTGCACGAGAGCGCAGCACACTTCAGGCGTTCAGTAAATTATCTTTCTCTCTCTCACTCGGGAGTCCCCGCTTGGTCATGGGTACAAACTGTAGAAATAGTGCCTGACTACTATTTCTTAATTAATATCCAAGAAATTGTATTATCTCTTAAATAGATTACATATTATTTAAGTCTGCAATGAATAAATTAACAAATGGTCTTATTGCCATTCGCGTATAAGAATTAAAGCTGAGCCATTGTATAATTTGCTTTCAAGACATCGGCAGCCCTGACTGCTGTGAGGATTTTGTGGGAAGCGCCTACAGTCCTACACCGTCGTAAGCAATCGAGATCGTGGAAGTAGTCCCAGTGTATCTGCCTTGTGTTGCGTTCGCCTGTTAGATGAAGTAGTTGATAGTGACATTTTGTGTGTTATTGTTGAGCATCCCCAAACGTGTGAGTTACGCTACGCCACTGCAGAAAAGTACCTGCATCGCGTCCGAGAGCGTGAGTTGGAGCTTCAGCTACGCTCTGACCCTGGCGAAGGCCGCGCGGCGGCGGCAGGGAGCGTGGCGAACGGCCGGAAGCTCCGGCGGCGGCGGCGGCGGCGGCGGCATCCGGGAGGTGGAGGAGTCGCGGTGCGCTTTGTGGCCGAGCGCAAGGCAGTTCTGCGCAGCGAAGCGGAAGACCTCACCAACCCACCGCACGAAGAGCAGGGTTAACCCTCGCACAAAGACTGCGGCCCTTTCGGATGCGGTGGACGCATTTGCGCCTGGGCCGCCCAATTGCGTCAGCAGTCACGTGATAAAAAGGGCGGTTTTATACGAACGAAATGATTTTGGTGAAACTTTACTTATTTTATTAGGTTTTAATAATGTTTTCTGGAGCTAACAGACTCTTTACCTTCATTCCTTCTTCTGGTCCAGTCATTTAGTTTCCTATCTGCCGTAATTCTTCTCTTTTTCCTACGATTTACGTTTTTTGTTCAGAGGTTGACAATACAATCCACCTAGCGCCAGGAATTTCTCGTTCTGACAACTTTGTTTTGGAGGAGAACAGCCTGCCTCTCGTATTAAACACGTTTTCTCATAACCAGCATCTACATGATAGTCATTATTTTTTCAGAGACGTAGAGAATTATCTAATACATTGATTACAAAATTCTCACTTCTCAGAAAATTATCGCTTGTAACAGTGTTACGACCGATTCATCATCTGTTGCGGGATGTTTTTTCTGTACGTAGTGCTACAATGTGTAAATACATTTCTTATGTAAATATAAACCTCTTGGCAAGAATTATATGAAGTGTGTTATGAATACAAGAAGATACGAAGCTCTTAAAAAGAAACATCAACAGATATCGGTCATAAACTTCATTCGCATGCTAAAGGGAGAGAAACAAATGTAATAGCAAATGAGGTTTGCATCGAGTTCATCAATCAAATGCAATTACGAATCCTGCTAGACTAGTTTCTTTCCGTCTCCGTCTGTCGCCTCAGGGTAATGAACGAATGTAAACGAAATCGCTGTGGGAAGTTGCGTGTTATCCGCTCCACAACAAAAGGTCACTTAACTCAGGCATATTGACAGGAAGTTACGTGTTAAACGTAAATTAAATCAATCACTTATCGATTTTTCTAGCTCGCTAGTCGTTAGCTTGCTGTAACAACTGGTCGGATATAGAGAGGTCAGGAATGTATATGTGTTGAGAGAGAAGGGAATTGTTTTCCTTCTATTCAACGCTCCCTTCCCCATCTAAATTTTTTGAATCCGTGTGCTGAGTTTTGATTCTGTACGATTTTATTTAAAGAAAACGCGACTATGTAATTAGTAACGCGAAAAAGTAATTAAGAAAACGCGACTATGAGCAATCTGTTGCATTTGATTTTTAAAATCTCACTGCAATTTTTTTTTATTTATGCTGAAATTATCTGCTACATTGGTATTGTAATATTTTGGTATCAAATTGCTTAAGCATAATAAATGTTTGGGAAAATTAATTCATTTAAAAATGAGTAATTTTGAAATGACCAGCATGAATTGAATTATGGGATTTAGTTTTTACATTTCAAATGCTGGTTTAATAACTTATATTAATTCAATAACTTATATTGGCTTATGTAGTTGGAGATTACAAGCACAATTCAGTTCCTTCATCATGAACGTTAGCAAGATTTAAAGCTGCCAAGTCAATGGAAGTGCAAGGAATTAGTTCAACGCTGCAAAGAAATTTGAAAGAATTTTAATTCATATGTGATCCTAATATTCTAGAGGTACGAATTCGGTTTATATTATTCTTGCGTTTGTGATGAGTAGTTAATAATTCGTTAACAATGAATTTCGTTTCCCAGATCCATCTTTCGTAGAACAACAGAATGCAAACAATAAATTTATGAAGAAAAACTAGTACAAACCATCTGCCATGCCAACCATGAAATAGTTGTCTTTTCCTTATTGTAATGTATAATTATTTGGAAATTAATTTTCCACAATTTATATGGAATCATATCTCTCCATCTAAATGTTTCCTCTAAAGTATAAGACACAAATACGAGTATATTTTTTCTTGATTACTGGAACATTAGTACCATCTCAGTTCACTAAGGAAATACTTTATTACATCCCAATTCAATAGTGATGTTCGAACAAGATTTAGATAGTTTGCCGAAAGATAAAACTTTTCTGTGTTAAGTAAGTTATGCATTGGACAAAAACGTCCAAACATTGTGAATGGATATTCGGAACGTGACAGGAACTTCCATAGAAATTGTCGAACGGAAATGACGTTTCAATTACTCCGTTCGTGCGCTAGTCGCTTCCGCTTTTGAGTCGTCAAACCGGTTCAGCCCAGTTCAGAACAAAAGGAGTTTTCGGTACTTCCGAGAAAATGGCGGACAAGGCCTCAACAAAGAATTCAGATATAACGAGACACTGAGTCATTTCAAAATTTAACTTGAGCTGAAAATCATGTTGTTGCTTATTGTGTTAATTAAATATTTAAATATATTGCGCTGAAAAGGAGGTTGCAGGATATCGAGGGGTCATGTCTCGACCACTTTTTGCACTCGAAAGTAAGGCTGTTCCTTACCGTTAAATAGAAGAAAATAAATATTGATGTGTTTTTTGATATCAATTGGTCGCAGTTATCGTTTAAGCACTCTCGTATCCTGTCTGCAAAATTAATAGAAAATTATAAAGCTCTTTGCTTCAGTGTCTTAAGTGACAGCATTACAAATTGAACTATCTAGCTGATGAAGAAAATTCTGTTGCCGTCGGAACTCTAACCCTAGGACCTCCTGGTCAGAGGTTGTGCAGTGACATCACAGAATTATGGAGTTAAGTTACGGAATTACACAAGTACTAACTTGTTACCTCAGAGAAATTACACTATCATTATATTATTAATATCTTATATAAATCATTTTCACATTTTATCATTAGATGTGTCCTATTTTACATGACCATTTACTAGAGTGAATATGACCTTCTGGAAATGAGCACAAAAAATCATGCTTGAAAATATCAGAATGACGTTTTATACAGTTAGAAGGAAGCCTCGACACTTCCTAAGTAATGTCAGAAAGTCAAACGGGAAAAGCCTGTCAAGGTGTATCTATCTCGTATCATAAGGCAGTGTTCGTGTGCGTCCATATGAAGTATTTCCTTCACTCAACAAAGAATACATCACTACCAACAAAGGACTCTGTCGACCCTTTGTTCTTTTATTATCATATCTGCCCCACATTTCTCATCGACAGGGCAAGGTGGCAAGCCACTTAATACATTGCTAGGAACGGGGCTAATGCAGGGCACGTCTAGCATAACTAGTGGTACCAAGAAACCTAGAAAGCAGATGATTCACTTCGTCTTGGACCATCCTTCTTTTGAATTCAACCCGACAGTCGCCTTTACATTCTGGACGGACTCGGCGAACGGGACTTTTGTCTCTCTGAATAGAGTCATATCCATTGGCAATTCTTTCGTCGGCAAGCCTTCCATTGTACGGGGCTACTAGTTTGCATACTTACTTTCTCTTGAAAATGTAATTAGTAGGTGTTTGTTAGAGGAAATAGAGGTCGCTATGCAGTCACATAGATCTTCATAAAGAAGTTCACGCTTTAACAACACAGTATTTACATTTCGTCATTTATGGCGGGATACTGAGGTTGCGTGCGAACGGTCATGGATCCTTTTAATTAACAGTATTTACCAACTCAATGGCAATAGGCTAGATATATAAACTTTACAAGAAAACAGTATTTACTTGCGAGAGATCTTGCAAGAGATTTACCAGAGAAATATCCAAGGACTTCGCCTCTCTACTGAACTACTTATCCTCAATACTTTCGTGTGCGATTTATTCGCTCAGTACAGTCATGCGAGGTCACGTTTTTTTTAGAACAATTAGAGGTAAACGTGAACGGATGAGGAAAAATCTAAATGAAACGTTTCTCAATTTACTTTATTGTCATTGCTTCCTTTAAAAAATCATCTTCACTGATTTCCATGTAATTATCTACGAGAAGGTGCGCAATTTATATTGCGGTTATAAAATGGTTGTGTACTAATTTTTACTATTTAACATTGTATTTTTTCTTCTCATTACATGATAAATTTATATTTAGTAAACATTCTCAAATGTTTTATTCATATTATGCTATTTGAATAATGTATTTTACTACAAACTGACAAAAGCGACAAATTATATAAAGTCTTCGAACGTAAATGCTGCCACATTTTATTGGTATTAACTCTCTCCATCATTCGAGAGAACTTACCCTTGGGTTTTCCCCTCATCTATCACCAGATAATACACTTGGAATTCTTTAATTTTGTGAAAAGATTGTGGCAAACACAAGGTTATTATGACTGAAAATGTAATGATAATGAAATAATTATGAGGGAAATATGCAATGATTGTTCTTGCACGAACTCATAAGTGAAATTTCATACTAAAAGGAAGCTATATGGGTTTTTCTCTACATAGCTGCACTTTAGGGATATCGCTAATATTTATAGAACGATGGTAGGAGCATTTGCGTGCGTTATCAACATTTTGTGTTGCACAAACTTCTTCGGTACATTTTAGTGAAGTTCGTTAAAAAATCACTATCGCACCTGAAACGTTGGCTTTTATCTCCAATT
The DNA here is from genome assembly GCA_031308135.1 of Acheta domesticus. Taxonomy (NCBI): domain Eukaryota; kingdom Metazoa; phylum Arthropoda; class Insecta; order Orthoptera; family Gryllidae; genus Acheta; species Acheta domesticus. The sequence continues at coordinate 152,198,563 of JAHLJT010009436.1, read as the reverse complement.
CATTTTGTTTCTGATCATCTAATAGCAAATTATAATTAACTTACAATGATGTAATTATTTTGAATTCGGAGAATATGCAACTAATCGAATGTGCTTTTAACCAAAAAACTTTCTTCCAGAGTAGACAGCTAGAAACACGTAGGTCATTCCCTTATTAGGCACGTGTAACAATGCAGCGCTCTATATTGACGAGCCTTGAGAACAGGAGAGATCACATTTTCACACTAAGATTATAATAAAATTTACTTAAAATTGTTCCTGTGCTCAAGCGCCAAGCAATCATTTTATTTTATTCTAATTTGACTATTGAAGTAATGGGTTTTTGGTGCTGTACAACAAAAGCCTTGAGAAAAATTAACAAAAAACAAGATGCGTTTCAACCCGAAACACTTCCTCGGCTTTGTCCTGTGATATGCATAATTCGATATTGGAATGATTTGGAGGAAATGTAATAATTTAGGAACTAATTATTTGAAAAGCTTTCACAAATGTCAGTAATAAAATGGAATGTTCATGAATAGGGGCGTAGCCCCAGTTCAAGTTCATACTTTTTTCTTTTACCCGTTGTGTGTTGAAGTTTCAACTCCCGTTGTTCTTGTGAATTCCAATGTTCACGAGACGGCGCGTGGAGGAAGTGAGGTAAAACGGAGCAGATATCGCATCGCCGACAAGTGAGAGCTTCGTCTTGCGTCACGACATAGCTCCTCCGTTTTCTCTATTCCTTCATCTGCGCCAAAGCGTCGGACTCATAAGCACTTCTTGAAAAAATCAAATAGATGAGATTTTGCTTTTTTGCGAAGGGTTTGTGTACAAAAGGTAATGGAGGCAGGAATGTGTGGAATTCACGCAACGCTTCATGAGGTTGCATCAGGAGTCCCGAAATCTTAAGGCCAGCTACTTTTAGCTACTTAAAGAAATCGAAAACTTATAGTTTCTCTTTTCCGTCGTGACTATTCTTCAACAAGGATTCTTACCAAATTGTTCACATTTCATGTGTAACTTGTGTTATGTAATCGTCCAATTTTCTGGATTTGAATGCTTTTCATATCTTATCTTCTAATATGATGTACAGAGTTTGAGATTCTTTTCAGTGAGAATGCAACTGATGAAGTTTCGTATGTATGTCTGGTAGTTTGTCAGAACTTTAAGTTTTTACATCTTTTACATTAAGGAAGGTTTGGAGATTTTGAATTAAAGTCTGTCTCTCAATGTCAGGACGAAAAATAATTTTCAATAAATTGTATGGTATATGAAAAACAATTTTCTCTTTCACTTTAAATAAAAAAATATATTATTTACGTATTATATTTCATTGAACTTGTAGAACGTTCATGATGCACTTACTTTAATGATAAATTAACTAGCATTTTGGTAGTTTCTTGTATGACGGGTGCGATCAATTTAAGAATTCGAATACCATATTAAGTTTTACATTTAATGTAAACATTCATTAATGTGTATCTGTTATTCAGGATTGTAAAAGAATAAATATTGTATCTTAGTTCTGGTACAAACTTACTGGTAAATAATTTTCCTAATTGCCAAAGAATCTGTATCAAATTTTTAAGGACACTACGACTGCGTATCCAAACATCTCGCAACTTCTTACAAACTTTTCAGTGAATAATCTTTAAAGATTCGCTGACTGTATCATTCGAACTTAATATCATAACAAATGTAAGGTCACAAAAAAATAAAAATATTTTTTCTTAGATGATTTCTGACCAATATCTGCGTATCAGAGTCTATTCGTAACAGTACATGTGGATAATACTATATCATTTCTTAACACCTCATACATTAACTAGGTCGGCCTCGAGTCGATTCGGATGCACTGGCAGTAGCCCAACCGGATTTTCAGGTAATCGTAAACGGACAAGTTGGAAAGAGGAATCGCTCGCACCACGTGGAAAGAAAAGGGTTTGAAGAGTACGAAGGGTATAGAACGAAGAAATAAAAATAGGCAACTTGTGTTTGAGGAGAAAATAGATACACATTAAAAACAAAAAAATCGTGAACCTTTGTATTGAATCCCTTTTGCAAATGAAAAATAACGCAAAACAATTTTTTCACAAATCATTTATTCAACAATAAATGTTTTGGAGCCTTTTACTTCATCGTTAAAAAATGCCAAGTAACTTGACCATTGATCTTCTTGAAACCGTTTTCTACTAATGATGAAGAGACTGGAATTCCTCAAGATTTCTGCATTATCCATCAAGATTGCATCGCTTGATTATTCCAGATAAATATTTGCCAGTTTCACTAACGCAAATTCATTTTTACGATTTCTATATCTTTAGCTTCAATGCATCGATACGTACTGAGGCTATAGATATATGTATTTATACGATAACTTATAAACATATTATAACGTATTATAATATCGTATAAATACGATTACGTATTTATACTATATATCTAAAGCCTCAGTACAATTCTAAGATCAGTTAAAAATTATAACCGGAAATTATAGTTAAAACCTAAAGAAAAAATAAATACTTCAGCAGTTTTTTTTTACGGAGTAATGTTTTTTATTCGAGATTAGTTGGTTCATTAAAATTTACAAAGAATATTTAACCATTATGCAAAACAAATTCCATTTGTTGGAGGCCATCATTTTTAAGTGATGCATGGTGAAATGTGCATTATTTTCATTAGGGCAGTTTTAAGTTGCAGCCTACTAGATGTGCCTAGGGCTGACAGTAAACCATCGCTCAAACAGAAATCACTTTCTGCTGATCCCCGGCACACGTGTAATCAAAGTTGCTCGACTGCATTGTCAGTAGCATTTAATTTCACGCAATATTTTATTGCAGTCTTGTCTTCAATTGTAACCTTTATTGAGTAATTTGTCACGATGGATCAAGTGTGAAAAGGGCAATCGAGTGTTTGTAAATTGCGTCAGCTATGACTCACGGATTGGGAAGTCTTCTTCTAGGCCATTTGCAACATGCATACTACAGTGGTTCCTCGCTTCAAATCCACTGGATATGTCAAGGACATCGTCTCTTACTCTCTGGCAAAAGCTGTGAAATTGGCGATGACTGTTTTAGTGAACAAATCCTCGGATTGAAATCAAGCTTTTCCGAGATACAATTGTAATTATTAAATTATTATTTTGACATTGATACTTAATTAATAAAAGCTAAACTTACATGAATGATTTTTCACCAAAAATCGTGATTTACACGAGTGATTTTTTTTCAAAGGTGGCATTAAAACGAAGCGTTCAAAAATGTATATTTTTACACACATACAATTATAACTATTCGTTACTTAGCACAATTATGGGTTAAATTATTTTTCATTCTTTGACGTTATAGTCCATCTGAATCCTTTGCCTGTGTTCTGGTAACAGATAATATTGTTAGTGTTTCTAGATGAAAGGAAAGGGTCCGCACGGGAATAAAAAATGAGAGTGAGAACATACATGAGGAGAAAATTCAAGTCTATCCGTAATTTATTACACTACCATCATAAGAAACCACTGAAATGATCGTTCACAGTAGTCGACTACACGAATTCTCGTTCAGGCATTATCATCGTCTCTTGCAGCCACTACTTAGTTGAAAACCCATTGACGGGCCTCTAGTATACGAGTTTTCGGTCTTAAAACTTCAGTTGGACACACGCAATTACATATCGTCTGTGCACAAGCAAAGTGACACCTCCAGTGTGATCCACAATTTTTTAATTAACTGGAAAACGGTTTCCGAGGAGAGTCATTTTTCGGGGCCAAAATCAGAAAATGACTACTCTACGAGGTGGGTTCCATAGGTTTGTGGTCTCAATAACGTCTATTTTTTATACAAAAATATGTAACTTTTTGACTTAATCATTCTCTACTCCAATCTACTTTCCACATCTGTACATTAATATTTTTAGGCTTTTGAAAAATTGCTGCGCAGGTTTGTTGGTCAAAAAATGGTCAAAAACTGCTTCTTTCATCTCACATTCATCTGAAAATTTTCTTCCCTGAAGGTCTTTCTTCAGTTTTTATAAGTGGTAGAAATTGCTGGGTGCCCAATCTGGACTATAGGATGAATGGACCCACTCCTTGAAGCCACAGTCCTTCACAACATTCTTTGCCATCTGAGCAGTCATTGCCGGTGCATTGTCGTGAAAAAGTTAAACACCATCAGATCTTCATACTTCTCCGAAGACTTTCCTATTAATGAGCGTTATCTTGATCAGGCCGGAAACATATGGAACCGCCCCCGTTTATAGACGCCGTCTTAGAATATTACTTTTTTAGTAAAAGTATTAGATTATTAGATACAAGCTGAACCCGTGCGATTACATCGCACTGAAGGGAAACCTGTAGGACGTTAAAACAGAACGTAGATATCACATAAAAGATATATAAGAACATACACAAAATTGTACATTGAACACTTACAACACAATTGATAAATAGTCGCACACATGTTTGTCTTAACGGAACGCACAACAGATTTCCGCTTCCCGCCGCTTCGATTCACATGCGACAACCACGTGAGTTCTCCTGTGGCGGATGGTGTGCGCATAACCGCCATCTTGACAGGCAGCGCGCGGAGGGCACGCTAACTATCCCAGCCGCAAAGTTCAAACAACAAAAGTTTCCTAGCATTTTATTAATAACGAAAAGCTTCGTGATTTGCAATATTTAGTGACCTCCATTCCTGATTTTTTTATCTTTTTTTTTTGGTACCTCATTTGTTAAAATCCGTTCACTATGAGCCGAGTAGGAGGGACAACAAATTCACGGTTTTAACGAAAATAATATATATGATAGACGCCGTCTTAGATTATTACTTTTTCAGTGAAAGCAGGCAATTTTCTATTTCCATCATTCAACTAAAAAATGACAACATTTTATCTGAGTCGCTTATCTTGTGTCCTGCCGCTTTTCCAACGCGCCCGCCGCGGCGCGTGTTAAATTTCCGCCAAGAAAACAACGCGGTGCGGACGCCGCGCGGTGCATCCGGCTCGGGCGGCCGGAAGGTCGGCGGCGCGGGGGAGGCGGGTTTCTCCCGGCCGCCGCCTGCGCCGTCGCGCGCCGCGCTCGCCGCTCGCACGTGCTCCGGAGGCGCGAGGTGGGGATACGACACCCATGTCCATCTGTACTAATAATAATAATAATAATAATAATAATAATAATAATAATAATAATAATAGAATTACGCATTAATGTGCACTTTCATCTCTGTTTTATCAGTGTTTATTCTTTTGCATATTCTGTGATGGATACTGTCCTCTTCATACGCTTTACCAGATGGTATCTGTCGCACATTTCTCCGTACTCACTACACACGCATTTTTCGCACGGTTCGTGGAAACTTTCTGTTTCACATATTTTGTGGGGAAACCAATGCACCATCAGTCGTGTCACCACGTGTCTCAGTTCACATCCCGCTTTCTTTCCAATTTCGGTTTATCATAGCGTCTGTTGTGTAGAATTTTGATCAGATTTCTTCTTCTGGCCATCTGTACTAATGTAAGTGAATTCAACATGTAACCGACACCGATACCACAAAAAGGAGTGTATGAATAGGTACGACATTGTTACAGGCGCTTCTTCACGATTGTCGCAGGGACCTTGCCAAGTTTGGAACAGATTAATTCAATACAATTGCGGAAAATGAATAATTTAAATAATTATTGGTAGATGCACAACACGATCATTTTCTTTCGATAAAAGGATTGATTCCTAATATATTTCGCCTGAGATCAGTGGCGGTGCAGCAGAACAGATACCTAATAGTTTGCTAAAAGTCAATAGTAGTGTGTACGATAAAAAATGCAAACTAATAGTATAGTAATCTATAGTACGGTAAAATAAAATGAAAGAAAATTACAGTATTTTATTAAAACTTAAACATTAAAAATAACCATTAAAATACTCAACTTAAACATTAAAAATAATCGTCTTAAACACTGTGATTTAAGTAATATTGATAATTTTCCTCGTTCACAAGGATTGGATAAGAAGAAAGCCCGGGCAACGCCGGGTATTTGCTAATGTTTTAATTAATCATCCTTGTATTTATCATATATTTTTTGAAGCCGAAGTTTTATAACATTGATGGTTTTTATTCGGTGTTTTACATGGTCGATAGTATTTAGTTTAGTATGAAAAAAGTCCATCATAACAAATTTCTATAATAATTGCCTGTTACCCATAAACTGAATACTCTTCAGACTAATGTCATCAAGGGTGAAAATAAAATCCAGTTTTCGTCAATAAAGTAGACTATGTAATTTTTGATTTATAGAATCAGATAATCCAAGTTTTGTTAATGATCCTAATGGTTTTTGACTTTATTTTGTCAGATAAATCTCATTTAAAAATTAATAAAAGATAGCTTTTTCAAAATAATTCCTCCCCCATGTAAACTTTAATGTTTGCTATAACACTTTACAGACAAATTTTCTGTCTATTGTCTTTATTCAACTTCTTAATGAATCTGGCCACAGATTGTTAGAACAGACGAAAATATTTTTTATTGACATACCAAGTTACAAAAAATTAAAATTCACAAAAGCAACGTTTCGAGGACTAATTTTTCCTCATCTTCAGGCTATAATAGTAAAAAAAAGGAGATACAGTCTAAACATTGATAAATTATGAATCAGTAGTTATAAAAAATGTGTAGTGACTAATCCAATTTTAAGAACATCGATGATTTGGGTCAATGTTTTTTATGTCAATAAAATCGTCGTCAATTTATTCGCATCGATGTTTTAATTTTGAACAATGTTTTGCGTGCGAAAAAGACTGCGCAGGCCTCGGCCTCGGCGCGGAGTGGTGTTGCGGCATTGCTGGCGCGAAAATGAGCAATACGGCGCTCGCGCGCTCTCGAGCAACGCAGGCCTTCAGGAGAAGGGAAAGCAAAGAAACACTAACAAAATAAAAAATAAAATGAAAATGGAACATGGACTTGTGTTACACACATCCCCTGTGAGGGCACATACCTTTCTTTTTTAAATTTGCTAATATATCTATATCTATATCTATACTAATATATAAAGACAGAACTGCACTGACTTACAGCGCGATAATCTCTGAATCTACTGAATCAATACTGATGAAACTTTTGTACTAGCTTCCTTTAAAGGTCTGGAGTAACATAGGCTATGATTTACAATCACAAACCTTACTATATTCACAAAATAATTACTTTTCTGGACATTTTTCGCCTGGCTCTACATCACAGATTCAATAGTGGATCAATGTCAATTGTTTAGCTGCGCGCCACCAGAGGATGAGGTCTGAGATCTTCTACTGATTTCATCAATGTACAGAATTGCGTATTTAGAGGACTGTTTGTTTATTTTTCAGTCATTTGTCTAACCCGAAATAATTCTGCATTTTTTTCCGCTTTATTAAAGTAACTTGAATATTGATTTTAGTTGCGTGTAGGTGTGAGTGCATTAAGTGTACAAGAGACTAAATGTTTGGAAGATATAATTTTCTAATGGATGTGGTTAACATTGCCGTAAAAAGGTATGAGTGCACACATGTTTAGTTGTAGTAAATTAAGCATAAGTATTTGCAGGTTGGGCAAGTGACAGTGCGATTTACGTGTTATTCTGAAACTGACGGAGGGATGCATGTTTTAGATAAGTGTTTTAATATAGTAGCGAGTACTTTTGGGTGTTGAAGGAATTATTAAATTGATGATAGTTCGGCAATAATAGAATTTTTAGTAAAACCGCAGTACAATTAAAGTAAAACAATATTGGTAAATGGGTATTTGGAGGAATTTAATGTGTGACAATGCTGGTTTTGAAGGTTGTTATTTTAAATAGACAAAGTGTTGTCAAGCCGAGAGCCACTGTGAACTCGGTTTTTTGGAGATATTATAATCGCATAAGTGCTCAGTGGCTCCTTTCGGTCAGCCACAACTTATCAAGGATCCTAAAAAGGTACTAAAATTCAATTAAAATTCCTTTAATTATTTCTAGACGTCGATTGATGCGGAAAGATTAATTTAAAACTTTTCTTTCTAAATATGCAAGAAGAAAAATATAAAAATGGTTAAGTTTTATAATATGGCAATTGATTGAAAGTATGAATATAATACATAAAATTCCACAAACAGAATATACGTAAGTACATGCATTTTAATTTTTAGTTTAGATTTGTTTATTATTTTCAGTTATAAAGAGAAAGCAGTTTGGGGATGGGAACCCCATTAGGACTAAAATTTAAATATTTTTTAGTGAGAAGCGTTTTAGTGTTTACGGAAGACCAGGTATTTCCATATTGGAGCAAGGCAGAAAGAGGCGGGATAGGGCGGAGGGAATATACAGTAGAATAGAAGAAGGCTCTGCCATAGGGCAAGAATAGATGGAATTCCTCTATTCTTCTCCTTTCTCTTTCTGGAATTCCTCTCTCTTTCTGTTTAATACAAAATTATGATAAATACCCCGGCAACGCGGGGTTCTTCAGCTAGAAAAATTATTATACAGAAAATTAATCTAATATATAAAAATCCATGTTTGTTGGTTCGTGCTTAATGCGCTGCAGTAGCAGGCATCCAATTGCGATAAAATGTGTCAACATATTGCTTGCACTTGCGGAAAGAACATAGGCATATTACAATTATTGTAACTCCACTAGATGGCGCTAGAGCACATGATGGCATTTCAGTTAAATGCAATTCCCAATGCACATTGGTTTTATTGTTGCTGGGCGTTGCCGTGTGCCGTGGGGCGAGGTTGAGAAGCACACAAGGAGCAGGCGGCGCAAGTTGATGACAGGAAAGTGAAAAAGAGACAGGGAAAATAGAGAGAGGGAAATATTGAAAGAGAAGGAAATAGAGAAAGATAGGGAAAATAATCAAAGAGAATGAAATAGAGAAAGACAGGGAAAATAGGGAATGAGAAGGAAAATAGAGGGAAAATAGAGAGAGGGGGAAGTAGAGGGGGGAAATAGAGGCGGAAATGGAGAGAGGAAAATAGAAAGAGGGGGAAATGAGAGAACGGGAAAAGGGTCAGAGAATGGGGGAAGAGAGACACAGGAAGAAGAGACAGAGAGGGAGAAAAGAGTCAGAGGGAGAAAAGAGACACAGAGGGAGGAAAGAAACACTGATGGAAAAGAGAGTGGGGAAAATGAGAGAGGAGGAAAAAGAGGGAGAGGAAGAGGGGGAATGGAGGTGAAAAGAGAGGGGGAGAGGAATATTTACTCAATTATTTCTTCTGCGGCAGCAACGCGCCGGGTACTAGCTAGTTCGTTTATACATTGCGATGTTTCATGTTAGATTTTTTCTCTCCTCTTTTGTCCTTTTTTCTCTTTTTATTTCCATTTTTCTCTTTCTTTCTTTCTTTCTTTCTCTGTTTCTCTTCCTTTTTCTTTTTCTTCATTTTGTAATTTGTTCCGTCGAATTCTTCTTTTCTATTCTTCACAACTCAGATATGATTATGACCGGTGCATCTGCTCTCCGCATACATATTCAGCAGTGTTATAGAATATTCTTCTTCTGAATTGTAGCTCTTTGGACGATTCGACATTCCTACTCAATTAGTATGGTATCTGGGGAAAATTAGTATAGGGTTTGTCGGATCAATTAGACGTCATATCAGATCAATTAGACGTCGAAAATGCGATGCACGAGCTTAGCAAAACTATTTGTGCTACGTACCACTTGGAAAGAGATGTTGGAAAACAAATCCCTAATTTTACTTACGGCGTCTACCCTATTTCCCCCATCATTGCTTTGTGATTGGTATACCAAGCAAATTCGGTGTACGACAACTGTATTCTTTATTATGAGGTTTGAAAACCTGCAATATCAAATCATAGTAAATTTCCGGACGTATCTGTCAAAAATATTTTTGGAATGTGTATCCTTTACACTCTGAGAATAAAGTATACTAAATTATTGTAGGAAAAATTATTATTGATACATTATTTTTATTGATTTTTTACTATAACAGACAGTACAATGTTCAGCCGCGAGGCTCTTCAGTTGATTGGCCGAGTAATTTTGATTTATATCAAAATTCACAATATACCTCATCATATTTCAAAGATATTACTTTACATTGCAATTTGTTTCATAAATTACACTGCTTATGACGGGCAGATGTGGATGTCAATGGAAGTAATAAGGAAAACTCATTTCTTATCTATCAAAGATCCTTTCTAGGATAACTTATGTGAACTGAGAACAATGTGTCGGAAAAAAATGTAATCCATAAGATTTTTCCTTGTACCTGATTTACTTCCTAGGTTGCCTCCTGGTTCAAGTATCGTTCGTCCTTATATCATATTCTCCATTCTTCACCATCTTCCTCCGGCATCAACCCACTACAAAATCCTTACGACTGAAACGCATACTACTCTGACGCATAATTGAGCTGCAGAGCTGACGTCTTTTGGCGAAGTCGACGCGTTCACTGTAGCTTCACAAAGCGCTTTCTTCGATGCGACGTTGATGGCGTTGTAAATTGAACCCTCGACATCAGCGTCCAGACAAAGAAGTTCCTGGTAGCGTAAGCAACTCCGCCTTCGACGCCATAAGGATGCCAAAGCGTCTGCGAGTAGCTGCAACGAATAACTGCCAACACCCCTTGGTAAGCAAGCCACAAAGATGTATTTTTGAACTCATCTCCAAATACATCATAATGACTTATACTCGTATTTTTTCACAATCTTCTCAGATTCCGGCACAATCCACTTCAACAGACCTACTCCAACTCTAACAACCTTAAAAATGTCGCATACGTAGTCGATTCCCTTTCTACATCTTCCTCTCCAACCTAGACAACAAACCCCAATTAATAATGCTCACTTCTATAATTCATTAATATTCACTCAATCTCTTTATAATCAGTTTCTTTCCTTTCTCGTATTCTGCTTATATAGAGTAGAGAACGTATTGTATGCTGCAACAGAAAAGGGCAATTGTTTTGCAGAAAAATAGTATTGTTGGGTCCTGATACCTGAAAGAATTAGGAAATTCTTTTTTCTGTGTGTGGTGTATTACTTTCTTTACCACTTCAAGTATTCAGAATACACGTTTCGTGGGCTCTTGCTACCGAAAAATTGATTTACAGCGGAAAGTCAGACCGTCTATTCCTTTGTCCGTCCGTCAGTGAATAAGGATACTGGCTAAATGGCAGGTATTTTTATCAAATGTTGATATTTCCTGATCGAAATGGTTGATTTCACGACCTCTTGAATTTAAAGCTATTATTTTGATGTGGGGGTACTTTACACGAAGCCTCAATATTTTTTTAATTCTCAAAAATGGTTCCAATTTTTTCACTGGTAGAATAACAAAAATGCTTATAAAAATGGCCAAGTATCACTTGCGTTGAATTATCTGATTTTCGAAAATTTCACAGTTCAAAATTTCTTCGGCGTCTTGCTATAAACTATAAAATTGCATGGATATTGTTTTCTTAATAAAATATGTGCCTCAAAGTTCTATCATGAAAATCATGAATAGTTTTTCAAAAATCTGACAATTTTTCAAAAATCTTTCACGTAGTTTTTCGTGAAATATAGGCCATGTTAAAGAAAATATTTTCTCAAAAACATCTTCAATTTTTTTTAAATTTTTTGAACACGTGGTGCTAAAAGCACTAAATAACATTCCGTAAAGGCTATTTCGATGTATTCTTTTGATTTTTCAAAAATTGCCCAATTTTAACTTTTTATGTGACTTCCTCTAATATGTCGTGTAGTCACAATCATCCTTTAGTGGATCCTTGATTCCGAAAAGCTGATTCACGGCAAAACGTATGACCGTCCATCCGTGTATGAATAGGCTAAACTTTAGGCAGGATTTTCATAAAAACTGGCATTTCCTATTCGATCTGGCTGTCATCGCAGCCCATTGAATTTGAAACGGATATTTTGATTGTTAGGGGTACTTTTCATAAAATATCAACGACAGTTTCCATAATTTCTCAAAAATGGCTCCAAATTGTTCTTTAATTTTTTCCCAGGAGAGCAAAGTAAGTGTGTAAAATCTCAAAGTTCAAAATTAAATAATTATAAAGCACGTTTTTGCATACTTTTGCGTGCGATAAAAGCAACTTTAAAAACATGAGTTTCTCAGAAATATTCTGCAATTTTTTCTTTATTTTTTCTCGAATAGTTGCGTGTTCCTGTTTCGTTGAGGCTGAGCGTTGTACCACTCACCTCATATTTTGCAATAAAATATCTGTAACAAGAGCAATGCTCTCCATCTGCAGAACTATTAATTTAAGACCCTGACTTCTGATCTGTTGGTGATATGTTCTTGGAGTAGAAATAATTCTAATTCGTGATTTTTAGTTTTTTATTAAATAAATAAACATTTTTTGATGGCTCATCTTTGTGTGTTGCAAGTCAAAGAATTCAACTTATACAAAGTATAATAGCTATGAATCTGTAAGCTATTTACAGTTATACTATCAGTAAACACGTTAGTTAAGTCACGAACTTGTATGCTACTTTTTCCGCAAATGCTGAAAAAATTATAATTATATTTTTAATACTTGCAAAAACTTGTAATTGCAAAAATTAATTTCATATCTTCTCTGTATGTTATGTTTCTTTTTGTTTCCTGTATTGTTATTATAGAACACGTTCTCGATATAATGTTTCATGATTTTAAGAAAGCACGGATAAATTTCAACATATTGTATACTTTCGTCTAATATTCTCCTAGGGAAAAATATTATATAAGTTATGGCGTCAAAATCTTAATTTTAAGCATACAATTTTGAGACAGAACATTTCAAAAATCAGTTTTTCAGATATTTTAGGTAATGATTAAGAACCATCGACGTGAATCCATCTTAGAAACAAGTAGTAGAGGTTTTAATTTACGATATTGTTGGACATTATTTCTTCGTGAAATGCAGTTAATAACTAGTCACATACCTGTCACTTACTTGTCAACTAGTAGAACTCTAGTTGTCGTAGGTTCTCATCCACTAGTCTCTCCAATTACTATAGAAGTATAAAGTATTTTTCAATATTACTTCTCTTTTTTTATTCAAATGAAGAAGATTAATGATTGAATATTATTGAAGATCTTATTTACGACATCTCTTACAACTTTCCCAGTCTCTTGAAAGTCCACTCTTCTTTGCTCGAAAGGGAATCCTTTGACCTACAGCAACGTCCTTCATGACAACGAAAAGCATTCTGCTTCCCGGTTCAAGGACGTCTTCAGAAAAATCCCAGCACCCTCCCCATTAGCGTCTCTGCCCTGCTTCAATGTAGGTACTTGCTATGTCATCGTTATTAGAATGAACCTCGAGGAAACCGAGTAGGAAGACGAAATAGGCTCTACTTCCACTGAGGGCGAAAGCTTCATGAAGGTTTATGCGATCATTGCTTCCCTCCTCCGAGACCTTGCAAACTCTCCGAGAGATGTATTCTGACTCAATGTTATTGGGAAATTGTTCACTGTATGTGAATGCGATACACGCGATACTGTAGTCATTGTGGTAAAAAGAATTGCAGAATTGGTACAGCATATTCGCGCTCACGGTATTAGGTATTATTTTCACATTTCTTAGATTTGTTATATTATGGATAAAGTATATATACCGTATTTTCGTCTTTCTAGTGTTTCTTTTGCAGTAGTATAGAATATAAATACTTTGCAAGTTTCATTGCTATCAAGTTTCTGCGGGTTTAGGTAGTACCCATCATTAGGTGTTTCGTATGAATGTTTGACTAATTGGGGACAAAAGAAGTGCATTTCTACAAAATTTTTATTGTTGTCAGGAACTATATTTTGGTGATAACGTTCTATAAAATTTGCTTCTACATTTAAATAAATTTTCAAGAATTCCCTGTAAAAAGTTACAAATCTATAAATATTTGTAAATATAACGCAACAATCAAGAATTAAAAATGGAATGATACAGGCAACTCTATCCTCAGTGCAACGCTTGAAACTCTCCCGTTACTAAGTTTGCAGAATAAGTTAACGCATTGTAAATGGTATATTCTAAGTTACATCCTGAACGCTGAATCGCTATTGGCGGACACTGATTCCTAATCAATGTGAAGTCCCCGTCTCACCGGTTAGAACGTGTTAACATGGTTGTGTTAATGGTTCTGACCAAGGAGTTGGAAAACTGACACTTGAAACATGTTTCCAAGGAAGCTCGAGCTTTTCATTTCAAGAATTGCTTTGGTCATTTAAAGAAAATGAAAGTAAGAAATACTGAAAAACTTGAGATTCCTGAATTATCGGTGATAGATATCCGACAATGTGAATTTTGTTATGGGACTATTCCACTCGTGAAATTAAAACCAATAGTGTTTAACTATGCATACAAAAATCCCCAATCAGTGCGGTGTATCTCCAAAAGTTTACCGCTTTTTCTATCCGATTTTTCTTACAGCTTCTCCCTATTGGCCAATTATAAACTGTGTGTCAAGAGACGGTGTACATCAATCGCTAGGTCGATGACCAATAAACCGCGTATGAACTGTAACATAACCTCTTTGATTTTAACATAGCTTTCAGTTACTTTCAATATTTGCCGCATTTTGGAACTCTGTTGGAAGTAATTTCATTTGTAGAATAGTCCTATTAAATGCCACTCGCGCTTTGGAAATTCTCAGATAAATCCCCTCCTCGCTTCGCGGCCCGGGTATTTATCGAATTATTATTTTTTATATTTAAATTTTTTTATATTTAAATATTTATTATAATTTCCAAAACACTCGTGGTATTACCTACGATAGACATACGTGACATTTAGTAGTAGTAGTAAGTATTAACAAATGCAATGTTTATTTACATATTTCATTTATTTACTAATATTATTTTCAGTACATTTTCTCTTTTTATAGTAATTTAGCATACTAAAAACAATGATCTCTTTAACTGCAAGTCTACTTATTAAAAATTCTGGGAAATATTTAAAAAAAGATTTTCATAATTAAGACAAAATTAGATTCATCAGCGAGTTTCTACTTACTGGGTCTTATCACTAATAATGGGAGTGTGTTAGCAAAATAATATCTAATTTTCAACCAAGACGAACCAGCCTAATTTAATAACAGCCCCATCATACTATCTGAGCAAAGAAAATTTATGGATCATCACTGAAGATTCTTTCCTGCGTATTTAATCGCCATTATCTCACATTGTGCGCAACACAGGGGAAACCCTCAATTGTAAACAACATGAAAGCTTCTGCAAAGTAATATTACCTGCTTCTCCGAGAGGATATACGGTGTAGGTTTCCTGGAAGATACGTCATCTCATCTCTGTTTCGCTCTTTTGCCGTCAGAGAGGACGCCATTACTATTTTTTCTGATTATCTTTTTTCAGTGACATGTGCAAGTCATAGCAATTCTAAATTGTCTGAGGCTTCTAATACTACGGGTGAGTAGCATGCATTTTCAGAATCTTTGACGGAAAATCTTATGCTGCTGGTAATTACTTTCCTGTTACATTAAATCGGCGAATCACTCTTTTGTTAGTGCATAACTTTTGACAGTTGCTGACTGACATAATGAGACAAAAATGTCTGCAACAAGTTCTAGAAAATCCAAATTAAAGCTCTCACTGAACATTTGCTTAAGGATCGTCCATAAATTACGTAACTTTTAGATGACTTTGAATATCCCGCGACATATTTGTATGGTAAACTTATACCCTCTGGCTATTATAATTACGCAACACATGGGTCTCCCCAACCTTTTATTTTCCTTAAGTACATCCAATATTTTTTGTTCTAGTATTGGTCACTTGAACATTGAAAAAATTGGATAGATAGTAATGGCGAATAGATAATGGTCGTTCAGTAATGGTCAATCGATATTACACCCCCGAACGTGTGTAGACCGAAAATATTAAACTGCATAAGCTCCACGTTATGGAAGTTCGAAACAAGTAGAAAACCTCCAATTCATAGTTTTCAATTGTAATTCAAATGGCTACTACTGAAGCAGTGGCCACTACAAGTGTCATTACCCTGTAATTTGTATCAATTCTAAATATTTTTTAGTGGCGTGACCGTGGTCACTTCACAGTTAATATTTTTATTTATAGAAAACCCATTAATTTTGAATGGTCGAAAAAGCAATACATATTTATGAAAGAAAACTTCAACATTGCTAATCTAAGGAAAGTCTGATCTAATCGTAGGTATTGTTTATTGCCGACCTGGCAGCCTCTGCAACAGCAGTTAAGTTTGATGGGAAAACAGATCATTATCTGCTTTACGAAGAAGCCCCACAGCGAGATAAATGAACTATTTTGCACTTGGTGAGATCATTGCATTGTTATAACAATTTTACGAATGGGATTGTTTTGTATCTTTAACTGCTTGAGCGTGAAATCTGATGTTATAAAATCAAAATGTGTGAAAACTGATTTCTATTTCCTAATGGAGTGAAGGCGCATCTTAATCATAACGTTTCTGGAAAACTTTTAATCATAACGTTTCTGGAAAATAACAATTTTGGAATAAGAAAGATCTTGCAATTAAAGACCGATGTAAATTTTGCATTTCATTATAAATCTTTTTCCTTTGTGAAGAAAGGTAAGGGTAAAAAAATCACAAATTACAATGTAGGACCTGTTGTTCTAAAATGCAATACAGATAACATCGCGCATTGGGAGAACCCAAGGTTTCCACGCGGCTGTTGCTAAAGCGAACGAAAGCATCGCACCGCCCCCAAACCTTGAGTTGGTAACCGAGAAGCACTTGAGTCAGGTCAGATCTATTTCGAAACATGTGCCAAAGAAGACTCATTACCACGAGGTATCTCGGTCGCTAGAACGACCATCAGCTGTAAGAAAATGTTTTCGTAAGCACGAGGAGCACGAGTGGTCAGCAATTCTGCCTGCTGCCGTTCTCGCCGCTCCTCTTCCTCTGCCACCTCCATTAGTCGTTAAGGTTTGCCTTCCTTCTCGTGCCCCTCACACTCTTCGCTACAATTCCATCTCCCCTTTGTTCATCACCCTCACCTACCCCCACTACCTCCACCACCCCACCATGTACCTGTCCCCACCTCGCCTTCGCTGTCCCCACCCTACTGTTCAAAAGTAGAGGAAACGGTCACTTCCATTGCAGTCGCTGTTACCGTTTCTGACGTCCCCGTCACAGACGAGTTGGTCAAACTCCAGTATCCTAACCACAATTGCCAATGCCACCGTGTACTCTGCCAATTTTTTGGTAATGTCTCCTTCCCTAACGTCATCGCTGAGAACCCTAACGTCATCGGAATCTCCACAATCGCATTGGAGATACCAATATCTACAACACCTATACTCTCCTCTTTCTTTGTTGCTGCCTCCATCATCATGTTTCGACGATGTTCTACCTCTTACCACTACTTCCGCGGCGAGCACCCGATATTCAGCAACCCAACCATTCTACAAATATTTTACTATTATCCTCCGTAACAATTTCCTTGCCTACTTTCGTTCGCCAAAACCAGGCCCTCCGCGAATCTTCCACGTTTCTCCTACTATTACCGCCAATTATACCCTTAACTTTTCACCGTTTTGGAAAGCATCTCCGGAAAGCATCTCGGACCACAAGGGTCTTCGACACCTCTGCCCCTCCAACGTCGACCTCTAGCGTCTGGTATCCGGCAACTGACATTATTCCCTCCGCTGCAGACAACACCTCCAGATCCATTGTATGCTAACATTACAACCGCTCCTGCAGCTAGCGTTGACCGCCAAAGCTTTTACCATGCCTCGCAACCACGAATGTACCCCCTCCTCTGCCACCTCGATCTGTACCCACCTCTGCCTTTTCCGGCAATACCACCTTGCATTCACCACTACCATTGATGCTGCGCCCCCTCTGTCCGTTGGTTCGATTTGACCTCCGCTGTCACCACCACCCCCCACTCCACATCTCTACTCTGCCGTTTTGGAAATCGCAGTCTCTCTAACGGCGGCCTCCAGCTGGTTGCCCGTAACCACCAGCGCCTCCTCCAGCAAACCCTCCATCGTGGCTTCACAGCCAGTGCCACCTAGCGACGACCTCATGCGTCTGGTGCCTATCAAGCACCACCGCCACCACCACCGCGTGTTCTCGCTCCACCTGCCATCCCCGCCGCCGTCTGGGGCGCGTCGGCCGTCGGCGGCGCGTGGTGCTCCGCGACCGGAAAGGTCAAATTCCAGGCGCTCGGGCGGCCGACGACCAGCGGCGGCGGCAGCGGCGCCGCGCGGAGCTCCAACCTCACACACCCCCTCGGGCGGTCGAGGGCGCGCGCGGCGGAGAGACGACCGCGGGCGGGAGGGCGAGAGGGCGGGGAGGCGACGGCGCCGGCGACGGCGCCGGCGCCGGCAGCGAGCTAACGGGCCCCCGCGCCGGTCGCAACTGGTTCGCGGCGCCCCGCGGCAGCGGGCGGGCGGCCTTGTTCGCGCTCAGGAAGCCGCCGCTGACGTCACGAGTTTCTCTTGCACCCTGTGCCACTTGCACAGCCCAGCCACGGCCGGCAGCGCCGACGGCAGCGGCGACGGCGACGGCGACGGCGGGCGGCGACGAAGGCGCGAGAGGAGCGCGAGCGAGTGCCAGCGCCGGGCGGCGACGGAGGAGGTGGAGGGAGCGACCGCCCGCCCCCTCGCCCGCCCGCCCGACCGCCCGCCTCCAAGCACACTGGGCCGAAACCGCACCCGACCCCTTAGCAACTACTTCAACCGTCAAAAATCTAAATGCGACACATTAATAAGAATAATGGAGGAAATATAACTCATTTTATCAATATTTGTTAAAGGTTTCGGTTCACGTTCAATGTTTAAGTAGCCATATTTAAAACATTCACTCGAATAAAGTACGTTACCTAAATTTTAGTTTATTTTCATGTAAATCGTCCCTTTTAAATTCTCTTGTAAATGAAACGTATTATCTACGATTATAATAATTGTATCGATAATCATCGATACCTCATAAGTCCACAATTTGCAAATATCGGAAGTTGAAAAAAATTGAATTTTCCTCACATACTAGCAAGAACATCATCTTTTAAAATATTTATTATCACACTCATTATTAAATACCAAAAAAAGTTTATCCACTTTTCAAAAACCACTTTGGATTCATCACTAATCAACGCTATCAGCCTTTAATTATTGGATTTTAATTTTTATTTTATTTCGCGCAAGCGCCTTTCGGCATGTTTCCGACCACTGGGCGCCGCGAGAGAATCGCGAGAGCAAGCGCCTGCCGGCGGCGGCGGCGGTGGAGGCGGTGGGGGCGGTGGAGGAGGGAGCACCGGCCGCCCGCAACAGCGCTCGCGCTTCTGCACACTGGGCCAAAGGACGCAAAGTCTGACAACGAAAAAAATTTGGGTACAGTTTGTCACTCCGATTGCTCCCGGGTGATTCCGGACTCCTTAGTTGCTAAAGTCATTATTCCCGAGAGTGTCAGGAGATGGTGATCTTCCCCCGTTGGATGGTGAGATTCGGCACCGACCTACACGTCAGTTTCCGGAGGTTTTCCTGTAACCACGTTTCTCAGAGTATTTGCCTGGTTTGTTCCGGTATTTGCTTAGTGTTGATCGGAGAAACCTTCCGATCAGAGCAGTCGGCCGCTAGAATTCTCCTCCAGACAGCGGCTGAATTCGACCTTGCTGTCTAGCTAATGTCGAGAATCCTGTCACTAACAGGCCTCGAACCCTAGAAGCTTCAGGTCAGAGGCACTGCAGTGAAATCTGTTGATACCCTGAGCCACCTAAGCTGATTTGTTACTCCGAAATGATTCCCTTTTAGATAGGGCGAGAAAATGCTTAGATGCAGAAATTATACCGGTGATAAATTAACTCCTTATTCGACTGCTATTAATGGCAAGATTGTAAAAACACACAATTAACCTATTAAAGCACAATGTGAATTGTTAAAAAAACTACTTAAGAGGACATTTTAAAAATGGACGAAATCTCTTGAATTTGAAATCAGTGTTTAATGTGAAAATCACAGAAATTTGTAATGTAGTCATAACTGTCCATTCGAATGCTTACCGCTAACATCAGCTTTAAAAGAAACCATATCTCCCTAAAAACCCGTTCACAAAAATCAAGTAATCTGTTATTAGTTTTATTTAAACGTGATACGAATTTAAAATATGGTTGAATGCTTGAGGTGAAATGTAAAGACGGCTCCACACATCTGCTATTCGGCGAACAGCGAGCAACCGCTCGCCGAATCCCGAGTAGTGTGAATGGGTCACTTGCTATTTGCCGAATGATAAACATTCGGCGCTCGCCCTACCCACCGCCTGTCAGTGTTTTGGACACATCAATGGGAGTGAACACACCGAATACATCAGCTGGTCGGGATCGGGCGAGCAGTACCTCGCTACTCGGCGAATGCCGAATGTGTGGAGCCACCTTAAGGGGAAAATTGTGCGCTGTTTTGGAGTAATTTGCGCCCACTCTGTGAAGAGCCCGGGGCGGCGCGGCTGCGCGGGGCCAGCGGCCGGTCCGGCCGGCCGGGCGGCGCTGCTGGGGCGGCTGAGGGGGAGATAGCTGCGGGGAAGTGGATGCAGCGCTGCTCCACGAGACCTGCTGAGGCCCGTGCGGGAGCAGGCAGGGTCAAGCCAGAGAGAGTGTTAGTGTTGCTGGTGGCAAGATAAGAAGTGAGGGAAACGGAAAGAGACGCTTGTGGTGGCAGGTGTTTTTGTGAGAAAATAAATGTGATGAGGGAGAAAGAGACATGTGGGTCGTGATTCGCTCTATCCGAATATTCGCATAGTGAATAAGTAGAGGGGCGAAGGCAGAATATGTCGAAGTGGCGATGGGGATGTAATTTTAATAATTGGTCGTATTTATGAGGCAAGGTTCAAACCGTGAGAGAATCTCGAACAGAGTGTCACGTTTTCTCCATCTCCGATAGACGCCATCGAAATTTGAAACTGGGAATCCACGAATGGAAGGAGGCCAATCCCGGCATGGCATCTCTGACGCGTATAAACATGCGGTTGAGAGTAAGACACTAAGTACGGGGGCACAGCGAAGCGTTATTTGTCACAGAAACTACCACATTTAACGACACTCGAACGATGTGCCGTTAGGATCAGCGGGCAAGACTTTGGAACGCGGACGAAGTTCTCGCCGCGTGGAGTGGCGCGGCAAAAGGCCTAATCATCTCCGCAGGGGAGATCTCCGCGCTGCCGAACGGCGCCGCCTCAGCGCTGGACCCGCGCGCGCACTTCCGCGTAGAGACTCCGGATCCGGGGCCTTTCTCCGATGCGCTCACGCAGACGCTAATCGCTCTCTTCTGCCGCATTTCCACAAGCGAATGCAGTAATGACCCCTCAAGACGCTCCTAGTACGAAAAAGAGAAATTTGGGGAACATTTTAATAAGCAATGTGAAAAAAATATATTGGAAAATAAAATCAAACCAGTGATATTCTTCAGTTAATCTCATTCAGTTATATCACATAAGGATTGTAGGTATGACGTTTCGTGATAAAAGTTGACTGGAAACATTTACCAAGAAACAATATTATTCAAGTTTTCCTTGAATGAAACGCACAAAAAAGTTTTAAAAAATGTTGAATTACAAAAAGCTGAGGAAAATAAATCAAATATATTGGTATTATAAAATAATTAAACATAAGGATATGCGCAAATTGCTGCAACATTAGGTTTTATACTTTAATTTGTGCGTTCCGGATATTTGAGGAAAGACAATGGATTATATATGCTGTATTAAAACTAAATTTTCTCTACAGAAAATCATAAAATTGGCTAGTAAAGTGGCAAACATGACTGAGCTTTTCAGAGACATGCTTAATAATTAGAATTTGTAATTTTAATACCAAAAAAGATCCAATTTCTTTGCTTTTCTCTTTTTGATAAAGCGTCTTTCGGGTCAATCGTACATTTTCTTCCTATTATTGTCATTATTATGTTTTTCTAGAAGTATGGTAATGGTTGATGGTGACCATTTCGTTTTCTGAATTTGAACCATGCAGGATGTTTGCTGGTGGTATTGACGAGAGATCTTGTCTGTCGTCTCAGTACCCGTCAAATTCAGGAGGCTTATTGCCATAAACTTATCTATATTTTCTTTACGAAATTCATCGCTGGTTTTACGACTATAAGGAAGTACGACAGTTCTTCTTACCCGTCATGTTTTCGAACAGTTGAGTAGGAATTCCTGTATAGATTACAGACCAATATTTGACTCAATACACTAGGGAGATTGGAAAACCCAATGCAATCTCGATTGTAAAATCTGCGTAAACATTATTTCATTTTGCCGGAACATCCTGAGAAGATTCTGGCAAAACAAATAATTAGAGATGTACAGATTAGTGACAGCATTACCCACTTATTTGTTTTGTTGTAGATGGAACTCGTTCACGTTTCCGCGGAAAACGGCTTTCTTGGAACCGTTGTTCTTTCATTTATGAATATATTCATTAATGATGTAATTCCGGTTCAAGTTTGCGTTTTATGAATAGTAGTTTCGTAATTCATTGAGCGTATCACATAAACATCCTACTCCTATCGTGATAAATAGATTAACTGGTTTCTTCTGAAGTGAGAAAGCAGAGATTTCAATGAGCGATTGAGCGACGAGATTTATCTTATAACAGTTTTTATGCTGAAGTGTTATCTTTTCTTTTATAGCGAAATTACTAGATTAATGATGATTGCAGAGAGTACTGTACATCTTCCATCATTTTTCATCAAACATGAATAAGTTTTCTATATGTCACTTCAAGGGATGTGTATTCGATTATTTTATTATTCTACATCATCCAGCCAGTGAACGCTTTCAACTCAGCTGTTTAGCCGGCGTCGCCATGCCAATACCACCATCCAGATTCGGTCCTTCATTACTAACTCAAATCCCATTGAGGGTTGTCAACTACTAACGCTAACGCATCCCATCGGGTGAAATTCAGTTCTAGACAGAAGTTTTCTTCGCGGACGGAGCGTCGCCGCTGTGTGCTCTTGTAGAGTACGTGGTGTGCGTAAAGCGAAAAATAAGGAAGTTGGCAGGGAGTAGTCTAAACTGTCAATCAAAAACGAGAAAGGCAGCGCTTGGCTACGCGTTTTGGCCGCCCTTGCAACCGACAGTGGTCCGGAGACCTTGCAAGGCCTTCTGACAACAGCGGGTACGTCGTACGCCGCAGCAGCACTGCCCTCACCGGAAAGGCCGGTTCACACAAATACGAACATAAATCTTTCCGTGAATCGTTAGCGATAATTGTGGGCGACGTGCCCATTTGCAGGGTGATAGGAGTCTTCTTTCCTGTGACGCGAATTGAGTGTTTGTTCAGTCAAACCATTTCTTTTACGTCATATGTTTCACGTAGGTTCTGTCTAATTAACTTTTCCCTACCTGTTACTTCGCTATTAGTTGACAAATAGGAATGCCTCGACTCTTATTTATCAAAATAATAAAGAATTACGAGCGTAATAAAAAAACTTATTAAACTATAAAAATACTACGAGAGTTCCTACCTGTTAAAGCGATTGTAAAAGACCTACATTAGTGTAACTATAATGGAAGGTTGTCCTTTTCCAAGCATCAACTTTTAAAGCAATTTTGAAAATTTAAAAATAATAATTTTGATTGAATTGTCAAATTTTATAATCAAAGAGATAGTAGATCCTGAGTAAATATTTTTTCCACACATAACCTTGAAGGCGTCTAAAATTAAATGTCCTCTCGAAAATGGTTATTTAATGTTCTTCTTAAGAGACACAGGAACATAAGTCAACGTGTTCTCTTTCAGTAGCTCCTTTAAATTTTCTTCTCATCCTAAAAGTTAACGCTATTAATATTGTATTTGGCTTTCCGCAATTTACATGAAATGCAGCGTACAAGAGCAATTTGTTATGTATTGCTTATCCAGTATTAACATCTACGAAGTAAGTAGGATACAATAATCTGTGTACTTAAGTATGGTTTTTACAATAGAAAGAAGATACTTCTCTTGAAAAGCAATTAATTAGTCGCTAGATAATAATCCCTCTATGGTCATTGATCTTGTAAAGATATTTTATACAATTACAATGTAAGTGTGGAGACTCTTTGGCGTGAAGAAATAATCTGGTAATAATGTCTCTTTGTGGCATTCCATATAACATTATCGTATTAATTTGCTTATAATGTTACTTTAGACTTATTTTGCTCCTCATAACCTAATGAGATACTCTGAGAAATAAGACTGTGTTCTACAATAGGTTGCAAAAGTATTTCATACAAAGAAAAAAGTGTGCTCTTTGTTTCGCAGGCTTGTATTATTTCTTTAAGTGCAAATGATGTACAATGGAACTCTGACTCATTACCCACCAAAACATAACATCTCTAACTAGCATCGCATTACGAAATGAAAGGTCTGGGAAATCCAGTGTGGACGCTCGGAATGAGCGGACGACCCATTGCGTAGTGGCCAGCAAGCTAGCTTTCCACCTTTTAGCCTTAATGCTTATCACATTGTGTAAAATATGTGACCGACAAAAAGCATTCACAGTGGGTTTTACAGGGCATTGCTATTTGCTTTGCCGCTCATTCCTGAGTATTTACGTCATTATTTATTCATAAATCATCCTCCTGTGGAAAAGACGGCAGCTTGTTCAACCTGCACCATTGCATTCCAGCGGTCATTAACGAGGCTCTTTCACTACGTACACACCAACTCCTGCAGAATACGCAAGTGTGTCGGCCGCAAATGCGAAAATTGTAAATAACATTCAATTCTAGAAATTCTCACTAAATTTTAAATTTATATATTTTATTTTATAAACATTGTAGGCAGTTCGCTAAAAATGAAAACCTTTTTAGCATCTGCCTCTTGAAGCAACCATTTCTAAAACGTAAATAGCGTGAAGTTGAGGTGTTTCGGACTAGACCGTCAAATACATTTTAGCGAACTAGTTAGATAGAAATGGACAGATCATGTGCAAAGATATACGAGTAACATGATTAAGTACTCTAGGGCAACTAGTTACTATTCGTAGTAATCAATTAACACGTCAACAATGGTCAGAAATTGCACAAGTATGCTCCTCGGCAAAAGGAGACATTTTTTGAACTCTGCTATATACCACCTTCATTAAACCCCTTATCTAAAAACATTTTCATTTCAGCCTTTCATTATTAATTATTAATTTATTATATCCTTTTAGCAATCAGCTATATTTTAATTATTAAACTTCTTTAAGTTTCTATTCCGCTTTCATATTCAAGCTGTGTTAATAGATCGGGAGTAAAGTGTCAAGAGATAATTATTGCTGTTTCCCAGAAATGTATTGCCTCTCTGGAAATAGACGCAGAAAAATTAAAATTACCTAAATTGAAATTTACATTGTGCGTTATCAAGAATCTTTAAGAGCATCATAAAATGAATTCAATGAAATATTTTTGAAAATCAAACTGAATTTGATTATCAAAGTGAAACCGAATTTCAAACTGAACAATATAACAAAAAAGGCAACGATTTAAAATCTATACGTCATCAGCATCCATGGAACTATCCACGGAATCTTTTGACACCTAAGTAAAATTCCACGTCCTACAAAGTTATTAAGACAATTGCGTAGGAAGTGTAAATGTGGAAACATTTAATTGAGTAAATTCTGGAATTTTTCCACAATAGCTTTTCATCATGATAATTATTTATTGCCTGGAAAATGTTATTGGAGATAATAAGACGATTTATCGCAGGCCTGACTCAACAACACAATTAAATACAATACGGAGAATGTAATTTTATAAAATGGATTTACACGGAGCTCATAGGCGTTGCGAGAGGGAACGTTACGACATTTTCTCCTTTAGAGACCCAGTGCATCCTGCCACTATCTATCCATTAGACGAAGCACGTTCCTCAACTAGTGATGTTCAAATATTTGCCATCCTACCCAAAACTCTCGTCTGTGCTTGTGTGCCGTGAACATTTGTGGGACTGGCGCTTCCGGGCCGACTTGGTGTACCGATTTCGAACGTTTCTGTTCGAAGCGGGAGGGGGGGGGTAACTAGGCCACATAACAATAAATATTTAAATAATTTATAAAATGTAATGTATAAACAAATGAGTCTTAGTAGAGTTTTGAAATAATTACCACATGGATTTTAATCATTTGATTTTTTTATACATTGTTTTTAAGGCAATTCAAATTATTTTTCTGGCGGCGTGTGACATTTACCTTTACCTGCCTTTCGAAGGAAGGTAATGAAATGTATATTTGAATTTTAGTCGTGAGCTAATTCCTGCAACTGAGGAATTTGAACAGACGTGTAATATACTGGTAGCTTAAGTTTAAATGCGCTCATGGCAAAATTAGAGTGATGCAATTACAATTACAAAATATTTCATACACGATTGAACTATTCTATTCAATTGCGATCACTGAACGATTTACATGGAACGTACTTTTCAATAGTTTACGACAGCAACAATAATGTGACTTAAATGAAGATAAACTCCACAACCTCCAAATCTGGTTATGATAAAGAAATATTCTATTTTTTTTTTTAGATTTTGAGAGGTTAATCAACACAGTTGCTGGGGGATGTTGTTATTACTCATTGGAATGTAACTTATTAAAGATTAACATTCACCAATATGTTGATGAACCTCTTAAAACCTTCAGACTTAAGGATATTTCTTTATCTAAACAACACAGCCAAATGGACTCACAGATGGACTTACTGTTAACTGACAGTTTCGAGTATTTCGCGGCCTGGTGCGGTTTCACAACTCGAGCCACTCGAGCATCGGCTTAAGACGTTAAGACTCAAGAATATCTCTTCACCAAAACAACACAACCACGTGGACCCGACAGGTGGACTTACTGTTAACTGTCTGACAGTTTCGAGTATTTTGCGGTAGGGCGCGGCGCGGCGCGGTTTCGCAACGCGAGCCCTCGAGTGCTGGCTCGGCGTCCAAGAGGCTCGTTGAGCGGGCGCGTGCGCATGCGCGGGCGTGGCCGGCGCTTCCGGGGCGCGTGCGGGTGGGGCGGGGCGGGGAGGGGGAAGGGGAGGCGGCGGTCCATGTGAAAGTGCGGCTTCGAGAGGCGCGCAGGCGGGTCGAGGGAGCAAGGCCTCCCACGCTGGCCTCTGCAGCGCCCGCGCGCCGTTCGCCAGCTCGCGACCAGCGATGCAGCCACTAAGAACAGGGTTTATACAAAACCTGATCATTGATAAGACAGAAATCGTTTAAATAACAGCTCTGTATACAAATTTTCCACAACGTTTCGGAAACATTTGGTTTCCATCATCAGGTGATAAATAATTTTAATATATAAAAATATATAAAAATAATATATAAAAATGTTTCCGAAACGTTGTGGAAAATTTGTATATAAAGCTGTTATTTAAAAGATTTCTGTCTTATCAATGATGGACCAACTTATTATATATATATATATATATATATATATATATATATATATATATATACACATATATATATTAGTAATAGAGACAGAAACGAAAAATATTAAATACAACGATTTATAAGATTGACTTTATTATTATTATTATTATTATTATTATTATTATTATTATTATCTCTTGTGATTCTAAGCAGTTTGTGCTGGGTTCAATTCGCCCAATCCTGCCACGATTAGGAAAGAGCTCGGTCACTGAGGGGAGAGATTTCATTCTGACCCCCAAGACCAATATGGGAACCTCATCTGTGTTAGTTCAAGAACTTGCGAACTATATGGCATGTTTGCAGGATCACTGCTTTCTGTCCGTAGTTTAAAATTCGTTGAGGCAATCCCATTTGTTTGAGATTTTCCTGAAATTTTTTGAGACTACACCTTCGGCCGAAATATTATTATTTTTCCATTACATCACGACTAAAGATATTGTGAGTCGGCTGAATATAAAATCTAGGTGCGGTTTTACAACTCGCGGTGCGGTTTATTATTATTATTATTATTATTATTATTATTATTATTATTATTATTGTTGTTGTTGTTGTTTATTCATAATACAGTTACATGGAACGCTGCAAGCGGCAGTGAGGCGTAGATGAGATTCGGAGGCACCCAGGCATTGCCTATAACCTCCTCACCCAACCTTAACAGTCGCTCTAAGTTTTAATAGTACATATGATAACTTGGCCATATTGGAGTTATAAGATTGATTGGATAGTGTTTCCGAGTGCGTCAACTGTGACTATCATTAGTGCCGAAAGTGTAGAACATGCTTTTCTATCACGGGCAAGTGCGGGTGGGGTGGAGCGGGGCGAGTGTTGCGAGTAGCGGTGATCTTCCACTGCTGGATGGTGAGATCCGGCGCCAACCTATCTCCCACCTGCTGGGCACTGCGCTAGTTGGGACAAGTTCTAAGCTCCCAACTGATCTCCCGACAAGTGTAGTATTTTCGTACATATAAATGTAAGCGTATGTAAGTAAGGGATGAGAAAAGGACAAGGAAAAGGATGGAAAGATCTGCGCGCGGTCCGTAGCTCGTTTATTAGGGTACTACCATTCGCCTGGTTATTGATCGGAGAAACCACAGAAAATACCGATCAGAGCAGCCGGCTATTAGAATTCTCCTCCAGACAGCGGTTGAAGGAGGTCCGAGGCACTGCCGTAACAACAGGATTCATAAGGATTAATCAGAACTTATCACCGGGATTTCGACGGTGAGCTCCTCATTACGGAGGTCGTTTTGCTGCGCTCACAGTCCTGATATATAGATATAAAAGTATTACAATCATTGCGGTGGGTTGCGAATTCGGTGGGGCGGCATG
This sequence comes from Acheta domesticus, assembly GCA_031308135.1. Classification (NCBI taxonomy): domain Eukaryota; kingdom Metazoa; phylum Arthropoda; class Insecta; order Orthoptera; family Gryllidae; genus Acheta; species Acheta domesticus. The sequence continues at coordinate 152,169,915 of JAHLJT010009436.1, read as the reverse complement.
TTTGTCCATACGTACATTATTTTACCTCTTCCAAATATTTTTTGTACTAGGAAAACATTTTTGGCCATATAAGCAAATATTATTCCTATACATTAATAGACGCTTGTTTGAAAGTTTCAATGGGTTATTTAAAAAAAATATGACTAGAGGAATATTTTGAATACTGCAATGTGCGACAAAAACTGCTTTCCAGATATATGAAGTCAGTGCCAAAAACGGATGGGGCTTTCAGCGCGCATGGACTTTTAAACTTCCATTGGGGATATTTAAAAGTTACGGAGACAAACTAAAATCCGCAACATACATCTCCAAGTTTTCATGGTATTTCTGAACGTAAAAACAAAAATATCGCGTTTTGACCAATTTTGGTCAAATTTCACAGATGTGTCCCTTTTAGTTAGAGGCCACCAACATTACACACAACACCATACATTGAGCGTGCTTTCTTAGAAGCTAGCGTACTCTGTTCATGTATCAGATTAAATGCTGCGAGTTGCCTGACTCAGTTCCGGCTGCTGATCCTCTTCGCATTCCAAGCCACACACAATCGCAATGTTTGGTGAAGAACAATGTCTGTTTTGCTGTCAATCTGCGTACATAGTGCTCCAGTTGTATTCACCAAAGGCCATATAATATATTCGTTTCAATATTTGCTTCCTATTTCAGGCTTTTAATTTTTTTGTTAATCAGTCTTGTTATATATTTAACATTTCTGGTTATTCAACAACAGTCCTTAGTTTAATTACCGAAATACAGATGATCATGAATATTCAAATATCTCTTCCACAAATACACCGCACGATTTCTCCCTGCACACCGTTATTTCTTATATTTTTCAAACGTTCATCTCCCTAAACGCTTTGGTTATCTGTATCACTGCTATCATTTTCTACGAAGATCATATTCTGCATTATCTCTTCTCATTTCCACCGATTACAGTACACCTGATCTCTCCATTAAGACCATTTCTAATGTCTTTATTATAGTCGTTCTCGGCACTTAACATAAAACCAACTTCTTATCTTACTCGCTCCATTATCTCCTCCACTACCTTTTCTTATACCTAGAACCAGACGACACCTGCGCCGTCTCCTTGCCGCCTTTCTAACCTTCCGAAACAAAAACGCGGGTAGGAGATAAGCCGTAGTCCCGGAACGAGCCAGAAGCTTGCATCTAAGACGCCGACGCCTAATGGGTGCCTGTTCAAGAAAACGTGGGTCTTCCTGAGAACTTGTCTCGCGGGGAATCGTTATGCAGTTCAGCGAAAATTCAATTGGAGGGTGTCGTACATCGTGAGCAGGAGATATTGGTCCAGCAAAGCCAATAGCAAATTTCCCGCTGTCGCTACCCGTCTTGGCTTCTCAGAAAGTTGAATGCAATGAGCATTCTTGGAAGCTGAATTAGAGCGAACTCAGAAGAATCGAGAAATAAATCTTGTATCAGGCCAAACAGAAGGTGTTATTATATCCAAAGTTCACAGAGAATAACAAGAATATCGTAATTAAGAAGAACAAAAAGTTTCCGAAACTGTCTCTTGACGGAAAATTGACAATATTCTCAGAATAATAAGAATTTATGCACGTATTATTAATTTTTATCATTTTTATTAGTATAATTTTTTCTCCTATGATCTTTCTATGAAAAATCAGCTACATTTGCGAGAATAACAAAGAAGGCATACTTATCATTAAATTTTTTCGTTCTTTACTACTATAATCATAATTTCTTCTTCTTTTTCTTCTTAATCTCATCTTATCTCTTCTTCTTCTTCAGTCACATCATCGGGTAGGTTACTTCGGTCCCCCTCCTCTCTGTACAATCCTCCATCATTCTCGTTCCTTCCAATGTCTTCCCCTCTAAAGAATATCTCTTTAGCATCCTTCCATGTTCTTCTAGGCTTTCTTAGCAATCATTTAAATAAAAAATACTATCGTTTTCCCTCGTAAATAGGACACCGTTTATGAATTCATTTTTGTTCAGTTTTTCAAAGTGAAATAATTGTGAGTTATCAACCTCCCTCTTTACCTCTCATTGATTTGATTTTAAGCCCTAATGATACTAGGGAACTGTGGTAGTTGCAAACTACAGACCCCCAAACTGTGCGCGACATTCGAATACAATTCTCGTCTCTCTCGAAGTCGGATGATTCGTCCCTTGAATGCTACAAGAAAAGTTACATGTAACAGCAAAGTGATTCTATTTTATATACAATTAGTTTCCAACAGTATTCTATGTATATTTAATTTTCATTACAATAGGAAAAATAAATTCCAAATGAAACTGCAGACGCAAATTGCAATGACTGTAGACTAAAAATGCAATGACGTAAATTTTTTCATATGATTACACATCGTCTCGTTCTCAGACGTTCTCATCGCAGTCCCTGGTCACTCAAAGTAACGTCTGCAACGGTCACATGCATATCGCTGGCTCACCAGGGTAGTATTAATGCCAACATGTCATTAGTATCACAAGATACTTTTTGTCGTTCCCAAGGACGCCTTTTGTCACGGCCTGCAATTTAACAGATGAGTGATGGTCAGAAAAATGGAAAAAATGAATACGAATGGAATATTGCGCATTATGTGCACATTATACTCTGATATACTTTCTGCAGACGAGATGAACGTATTATATGATGGATTTCAAAAATAAAATTTCTGGGATCTGGAAAATCATCGTGAGCTAATAAATAAAGTGATCTAACTTGGTGAGCCAGCAAAATGTATATACCCCCAAACAGTCACTATTTTGCAATGAAGATTTCTGAGAACGAGAATATGCGTAATCTTATAAAAAATACATAATTGCTGATGAGTTTGAATTCTCTGTAGTTTCATTTGAATTTTTTTATTCCCAAGTTCTATTTGTAATGAAAATAAATTATCGCTAGAATATGATTGAAAATTAATTGTGTATTTACATAATTGCATCACTCGGATGTCATTTGGAATGGTTCTTGGTTCTTGTTCATACAAACCGCGAATCATTGGACTATGAGAAAGGGAAGGATTAACGTATTCTAATGTGGCTCACAACATGGGAGTTTGTAATTTGCGACTGCCACATCTCTCTAGTGTGTGAGAAGAAAGCAAGTACCTCAGCTAAATAAGTAAATTTGTATTCCTCACTGCTCATGAGGAGTCAAAAACTAATTCTTAGAGGTATCAAGAAATCTTATGAATAACGTTTAATGATACTCAACTTTGCAACTGACAAAATTATGCAGCCTAATTCATGCATGTTTCAATTTATGAATATACAAATAAAATAGTGTTTAAAATTATATAAATTAATAATACAAAATGGTTATGAAATTAGTACGATGAAAAATTACTACATATCAAAGTGATAAATGTATAATACCTAATTATGAACGTTACTTGCAAGAATAATTCCTTGCCGCCGACATATTAAAATGAATAGAATAATTTATGATATATTTTACTATTATTACCATGGTAATAATCACAGTAAGTCAATGTTTGTTACATTAGTTTGACCAACAATAAAAAAATGTACTTACAATAATGACTTACGGAAAACAAAAGGACTTATTCGTAAAAAAATTTTTTTTTTCACGCGAAAGGAAAGGTAGGCCGAGTCACTACGAAATGCAGTAAGGTACGGGAACAGCCGACGCCAGCATACAAGAGAGAATAGCCTGAAAGGAAAACATCACACTGAGACAGGCACTGTGAAACTATGGGAACCCGTGATTGCATAATGCTTTGTGATCTCTGTTTCGTAACAAAATTGGCCGTGTGCACAGTCCCTGCGCAGATCACATAAGGTTTTGCTTCAAACATTGCCACTTACACGAAAGGAGCCTTTTATATCACATCTCTAATGTAATTTATATTCATATTCGTTAAATATTTTTGAAAGTTTTTTCTCTCAGATAAACACTCACATGCAACAAAAAATACAATTAATATTTTCTTTCCATATTTCACTTTTTTGCCTATTCTATTGTCTAAGTTCCTCACGAGAACATGAAACAGTCACGAACGACAGACACGGAAGTTTTCCCTCACATTTCAAGAAACAATGCAATTTTATTCCTATTTATACATTGAAGTTATTCCTAGAAATTTCTGTCTTCTGATGCTATTTCTAGAAATTATAAAAAGAGATACATCGTAATAAAATATAATTTTCTTCCAAGAAATTTTTACAACATTATTTTCTTTCAATACAAATGGTGAAAATATCAAAAGAAATAATTAGCGATACTTTGTTAGTCAAGTTGATAAGCCTTGCCTTCAACAAGTAAACCATTGGTATTGAAGTTGCATTTCACACCTCCAAATAAATTGTAGGATTAAATAACAACTAATGTCGACATCACAAATATTCAGAATTATTAGAATAAAAGGCAGAAAACTAAAAAAAAATTGTTTTGCAAAATCTCATTTCCTGATTCAGAGAACTAGAATGTTTACTGTCAAAGCACAAGAAAAATTTCTCCACGCTTATGCCAAAGCGATTTGTTCAAGTAGGCATTTCGACAGAATAGCGGGGAACGTGTGAGAAGCGATGCTCTCTAGTTGCGTCAGGCACGATAATGCATGCGGGCTAGTAATGACTATTGCATGTTGTCTGCAGGTGAAGACAGCGAGGTATGGCTCTCCTTGCAACTACATGGATGTCTTCACCTACTCTCCGTGGAATACTGAGAATGTTTCACTAAGAAAACGTTAGTTAATTTAGGCATGTTCAACTGACATTTTCACTAATGAGCACAAATGGAATGTTGTTTGGGAAGAAGGTTTGAGGCATTACGTCAAGAGAAATGAGGTGAAACGACTGTCTAAAAATAATTCCTTCGATAAAATAAATATCGATTTTGCTACTTTTCCATGACACAAACATGAAGTTAAACTTCAGGAATTTAATTTAGCCATGTCGGGAATAATTCCTTTGTGGCAGGCTTGCAAGTGTGCAATACACAATAATATATCGAAGACGAAACTGCTGAATATCTTTTATAAAACGTACATTGTATATTACATATTTCCTTGTATTTTCTTATATTTACTTCGAGATATTCAATCGTTTGAGAATAAATGCACATTTGAGTGGATAAAATGTAATACTATTTTACGCAGGGAAGTAAATTTATGTATATGTTATTACTTTTGTTTTCGTTTTGTATTAATGTAATTTTATTGGGGAAACACATGACAAAATTAAAAACTTGTTATGTACCTGAATGCAATGAAATAGAAAATCTTAATGATTTTACAATGCACTTAATTACCTTTGATCAATACCAGACATATTAGATGATTAATAATGTAAAACATTGAATGAAACCTTTCATTTCGTATTTGAAAAAAGTACACTCATAAAACTGATTGTTTTAGTGCATGTGTGCTGATGTTTACTAAGGCTTTGAGTTGTTGACTACGCAGTTCCCACGTTGTTGCCACAGTGACGATTAGGTATTGGTTTACTGCATACGAGAACTGATTTTGTACACTCATATGAAACAACTTATGTACGGCAGTCGTGGGTTCGAGTCCCGCCTCGGGCATGGTTGCATGGTTGAGTTTGTGTCTGTATGTTTGTGATTGTCCATTCATCCTTCATCATCATCTTGCCCCCGGGAGAATATGACTAGAGCTCGGTAGGCATCAGTGGTGCGTTTGCGTGTTCCTAGGAGGATGGCCAATTCGCGATAATAATAATAATAATAATAATAATAATAATAATAATAATAATAATAATAACTCCACCTAGGGAGTACACGACCTTGCAGTTGGTGGTGGAGCTTGAGTACCCCCATGAGCCTTAAAGCTATGTCAGTGGTAGCCTAGCTACCGGTGGGGCCTCCCTTGCTGAATGGGTTGAAGGTGAGGGGTCAGACGAAGAAGTACTCCATTTTGAGGAGAGTGGGAAGTAAGTAGAGAGGGAAGGGTCATGAACCTTTGGACTTCCTGTTGTCGGCCCATAGAGGGTACAGGAGAGAAACTGGTTTGGCACACCAGGCCACTGATTAGAGTGGAGGCCCGAACCTTGCATTAGCCAGCGAAGGAGGCTGCCTTCAGCAGTCAGTGAAAATCCCGTAGGGTTTAGTAATGCCGACTGGCGATCGGAGGGACCCCTTGCTGGGCCCTGCGGGGGGATGCCCCGAGGCCACTGTGGGTCGCAGTAACGGATGGCAGGAAACAACCCGAGGGTTAAGTGTGATCTGTGAACTCGAACTTGCGTCCTGCGAATCTTCAATTCAAACCAATGAGCAAAATGGATAGAACAAGCAATGTAATGAATCTTAACGTGCCTCGTTCTACCAATGTCCCATACCTGCTCAGAAACCGAGCTAATGTCACCTTGTCGACGTCTGGCCATCCCACGGATGCTAGTCCCAGGGACCCAGAGCCGGCAGTAGCTCGAAGCCATCGTCAGAGATGGACCCGGGATGAATTAAAGGAGGTGATGTGGTGCTTTTACTACGCAAAAGCGAAAAATGGGGGCTCTGAAATAGAAGTTTTCAAGGTATGGAGAGAGCGGAACCCAGATATGAGACCTACCCTAGACTCAAAGAAGCTTGCCAGTCAACGACGATACATACTCAGCAGTGGAAAATTCACAGCAGATCAACTTGCTGACATTGAGAGAAATGCGGAATATGTACTTCGCTCGAACAATCCACATGACGAACATGTAGAACTTGAAAATGATGATCCCGTGGAAGGTTCATCGCTTTCCAGTGAAACACACGTCAGTGGTGAAAACTCATCTGGCAATGAATTACACGATAAGGACATGATGCGAAATCTCCTTCGGCGCGAAATAGAAAGAGTTAGTCAACTTCCGTTTGAATCTCGCGAACCGTTGAGGAGAATATACGAAAATGCCAAAGCTAAAGAGTGATAGAAACAGTTAATTCTGTCTTAAATGAGGTGGTGGAGACCCCAGGCAGAGATCTAGATATTACTGAAATCAATCACATCATATATGCAACTGGATATCTAGTATCTCAGATAATTTTGGGGCCAGCCAAGAACACCGACGGCCGACAGCAAAACAGAGTAAACAGCTCTGTACCCCCATGGATGAACAGAATTATGAAACGGATAGCCGACACCCGGCGTGAAATATCATTCTTAGCTGAGGCATCTTCTAAATCAACGCACACCTCTAAAGTTCAACGAAAAATATTCAATGTTGAACAAAAATACCAAATTGAAAATGACACCAGCAGGCTAATGGTAGTTGAGAAGCTAAAAGAGAAAATTCAAGCATGGGCTCAACGAATAAGAAGGTACAAACGTAGAATAGATTTCCGTGTACAGAACCGGTTGTTTGAAACAGACGCGAAGAGATTCTATCGCAATCTGACTCAAAAACCGAATGGCAAAGCTGTTACTCCTTCAAAAGATGACGTCGAAGCATTTTGGGCAGGAATCTGGGAAGAGAGCAGATCCTACAACAAAGACGCATCTTGGCTTCAATCTGAAGTTGATGCTGCCGATGAACTTGTAGAAACAGTGGAAGATGTTCACCAATTCTCGGAAGAGGACCTCTTCCAAGCAATTAAGAACATGGGAAACTGGAAGTCCCCCGGGATTGATAAGATCCAGATTTATTGGATTAAGAAATTAACAGCAATACATTCTCATCTAGCAAAGGCTGTTAATAAAATTTTTGAAAACCCAAAGGAAATCCCGGAATGGCTCACACGCGGCATCACGTATTTGCTACCCAAAGCGGGAGACAGCTCTTTGGCGAAGAACTACAGGCCAATTACTTGTCTGCCAGTACTGTACAAAGTTATAACTTCAGCTATAGCTGACAAAATGTATAGACATCTAGATAAGAATCATCTAATGCCAGCTGAACAAAAAGGATGTCGTAAAGGCTCTTATGGGTGTAAGGAAATCTTGCTACTGAATAAAGTCATCTTGAATGATGTAAAGAAACGCAAACGTAATTTGAGCATGGCTTGGATTGACTACCAAAAGGCCTTTGATAGTGTACCACACGATTGGATTTTGAAGACCCTGGAGATCTATCGATTTCATCCTAGACTTGTTGAATTTTGCAAGGCTAGTATGAAGTCGTGGAGTACCAGGTTACTAATCCACAGCGGAAAGGAAGCAGTAGAAACAAGAAGTATTCAGATTAACAGGGGTATTTTTCAAGGAGATTCACTATCCCCTCTGCTGTTTTGCATTAGTTTGATCCCACTATCGAGACAGTTGTCGCAAGCTGACTTTGGTTTTAAGCTCCATGGTGATGAAAGGCCAGTATCACATTTGTTTTATATGGATGATCTGAAAGTGTTTGCCAAGAATGAAGCGATTCTCTCCCAAATGCTGTCTGTCGTGAATGACTTTAGCAATGACATCTGCATGAAGTTTGGTCTTGACAAGTGTGCAAAAATCAATTTAAAAAGAGGGAAACTCACAACGTCTGAGAACATTGAAATTGATACGCACACTGTGATTCAAGATCTTGAGCCAGGTAAAACTTACAAATATCTGGGCATTGAAGAATGTGAAACCATCTCGAATGACAGAATGAAAGAGAGAATTCGTAGGGAGTATTATAGAAGAGTGAGACTGGTCCTGCAGTCCGCTCTGAATTCCAGGAATAAAATATCTGCAATAGGTAGTTTGGCGGTACCTGTAGCCGAATACAGTTTTGGACTAGTGGACTGGACTGAGCAAGAAATTCGCACCATGGATCGAAAAACCAGAAAACTGCTGACAATGCATCATGTTTCCCACCCTCGAGCTGATATACATAGACTTTATGTGGCACGTAAGGAAGGAGGAAGAGGCCTCAGACAAATTGAGGCCTCCTGGCACAACGCAATAGTCGGGTTGGGTAAGTATGTAGTCAGCCATCAAGACGACCCTCTAATGAGGCAGGTCATGAAATCTGACCGAAGAATGGGAAACAGAGGCATTGTTAGTGTAGCAAGAAACATTGCGAAGAAAACTAGGCAAGACACGTCGAATAACACAGACACTGAACTTCTGATGCTGCTAAACATGAAGTGTGAGACACAAAAAATGTTAAAGAAATCGTGGAGAGACAAACCACTCCACGGTCAATACCTAAAAAGAATGGACAAGGTGCAGATCAATAAAGATCAATCATTTATGTGGCTTAAAAGGGGAAGGATGAAGCCAGAATCGGAAGCACTTGTAATAGCTGCCCAAGATCAGGCCTTGAGAACACGACATTATGATAAAGCGGTTCTCAAAATTTCCCAAGATGACAAATGCCGCATTTGCCTGGAGCAAGTAGAGACCATTGATCATATTGTCTCAGCTTGTCCAATCCTAGCAAAGACCGAATACCTTAAAAGACATGACAGGGTGTGTAGCTACCTCCACTGGCAGATCTGTACCGCCCTCGAAGTTCCAAACACATGCCCCAAGTGGTACGAACACTCACCGAAACCGGTGACGTCTGTTGGATTGTGTACGATATTGTACGACCAACAAATTCAAACTGATCGCACGATAGCGGCAAACAAACCGGATATAGTTATCCGGGATTTGGCGAAAAAATCGTGTTTACTTATCGATGTTGCTGTACCTTGCGATCAAAACGTCGTTACCAAGGAGGCAGAGAAACGTCTTAAATACAAGAGTTTGGAAATCGAGATCAGCCGAATGTGGGGCGTAAAAGCACAGGTCGTCCCGATAGTTATCGGAGCTCTGGGATTTGTTCCGCAAAATTTGAGTAAGAACTTGTCTAAACTCCCAGGTAATTCAAAAGACTGGGAAGTGCAAGAAATTGCTTTATTTGGAACAGCCCACATTTTGCGTAAAGTATTGTAGAGGCACTGATAGTCACCGAATCTGCTCCTTAGGTAGCTGGTTGCAACCTGGAGTAGATTTTATATTCAGCCGACTCATAAGATCTTTAGTCGTGATGTAATGGAATAATAATAATAATAATAATAATAATAATATAAAGATTATACCTGCCAGGACGTTTTCGCCAATAAAACTGGGCTCACACGGCCATTCACTCGACATAGTAATTATATTATTGCGTTGTGAACCACCTTCGAGAGCACAAACTGCCACTGACACAAGGCTAGCATTGTAAGGCTTCATTGCAACAACGAGAAAATGCGAGACAGTGTGCAAGCTTCGTCTTTGAACTTGTAAATTTCTGTTTGCACAATAACAATTGTGCTATCGTATGTGACTGGTACCTAACGAGACTTTTTGTGCTTGTCGTGCGCAGGACCCGCATCGTCACCATGGTGGCGGGCCACGTGGGCGACGGCGACTCGCCGTCCAAGAAGTCGTCCGCGAAGAAGGCGTCGTCGGAGGGCGACGCGCCGGTGTACACGGTGTCGGTGCACGGGGGCGTGGCCAACGAGGCGTTCAAGGACGACGGTGACACGGCGCCGGCCAAGCCCCCGCTCAAGCCCGCGTCGCCCAAGAGCGCGGAGGCCGGGGAGCCCGACGACGGCAAGTGCCGGCTGTCGCGCAAGGAGAAGTGGCGCATCCTCAAGAACATCGCCGCCGTCAGCCTCGCCTTCATGGTGCAGTTCACGGCCTTCCAGGTGAGCAGCCCGCCCCGCACCCCGACCCACCCGGCACGCTCCAGGTTGGGTGGGGTCCTTTGGCATTCTTGAGGGCACACCGAAAACCAATAAATGTCCCGATTCGGCATTACGCAACTTTCACAATGTTCCTCGTTGATTCTTTTGAAGCCTTGAACCCATATAAGGTGTCGTCCATAAATTATGTGAGGGTAGGGGGTCTGAGGCAACGTTACGCTGCGTTACATAGGGGAGGGGGTATTAGTTAAATGTTACGTGTCATTGATATTTTTTTTACATTTTTCAACTTTTGCTTAAATAATTCCTTTTTTGAGTATTCCTGTATCCTGTATTAAAATATTAACTAATCAATTTGTTTTAAAAACATAAATAAAGTTACAATAAATGGAAATATGTTTTCCACATTTTTTTATTCTGTAACATTACTAAGAAAATATTCAAAACTAATATGAAGTCTAGAATCCATTCAAATTGGCGTTATAGACTCTCGCTCTTGCGCCATCCACGACGGCGTGTGCATAGCTTGTGATCAACCATTTCTCGCCCAAGCGTTCTTCCTTCACTCACGACTTGTCCCAGTCTTAGATGCAGTCAACATCCCCAACTAATTTGTACTTTAATCATCATTAATTTTATTATACAACACAAGAAAAATAAATATAAACTGTTTTTACCGTGCTAAATTTATTTTCACTTCTTGCATTTACCGGGGGGTGTTGTTGCAAGTGCTACGTAATTATTTAGGGGGAGTAAGTGTTACGGTTGCGTTAGAAGGGGGGGAGGGTGTTGAAAACACTCCAAATTTCTGTTACCTAATATATGGACGGCCCCTAATGCTCTACTATTCCAGTATCATGTTTTTAACCGGCAAACAAAGCTGATCTAGGTGGCAGAAGTTGAGTAGGTCGAACAGTTATGTCTGCTTTATTTCTCAGGGTAGTAGGTTTGAGTCTAACATAGGTTCAATCAACCTCATAAAATGATACAATCAGTGAATATAAAAATACAAGCTAAATAATGAAATAAAACTCATGCTTAATACATTTGTCTATATTCTTTCAAGGATGAAAATAGAAGACAGAAACTTTTCCTCTTGGACTTGAGAACCCATCTCAATAATGGAAATTTTGCTTGTCCATTAATCTTTCGTAATCATTTTATTTCCAATAAATCATCTCTTCGGTTTACAACTTTAGTTGTAGCTGTGGAGGCGCAGAAATTACTTCCCCCTCTAGAGTATCCATTAATGTTCTCAAACGTATCCCCCTCCTTGACGTACAGGGATCAAGTGTTACCAGGATATAAGTGAGCTACAATCGAAAGAGAAGAAGCATCATGTCAATAACAAAAAGAAACTTTCACTTCGCCATCGCTCAAGTTAATTTTACACTGAAAATTAACATTCATGTAGGAAATAATCTCCTTTCAAAAAACAGAAGGGCGAAATTCTATGAATTCCTATATTATCCCGACTCATACAAGTAGGGTACTTCTTTGATTAGTTTTTTTTTAATTTGGCCAGTTTTGATCCAGGAGCACGATCAATGCATGTTCAAGTGACATTTATCATAACGGTGCTCTCAAAATGACAGTTAAGACGTTGAAATGACACAATGAAGGCCGTTCTATCTGCTTCGGTGAAATTTCATCAAGTTCTAAACATGCAACATACGAGTATTTTTAATTCTTCAAACTCCACATTTGTCTCATCGACAAAAATGCTGCATATCCTTTACACCTGACAATATAACTTTTTCACTTTCAGTTACAAACCCTGTCTACCATTAAAAGCTGAAAAATTCATCAAAAATCACAAAAATCCGGAGTATTCCAACTGTAGCGCTCTTCCCTTTGAGGAGCCTATACGTGGGATCACTGATCGTTTTTTGTCCACCTCGTCGGGCAATATCCTCTTGGTCAAGGACGTACGGCGCCTTTGGTTATTGTTATTAATGGTGATTTCCCAATCTACCGCAAATGTTCTTCAATTATGAAGTAATGAGAACCACTTCAATTATGAAGTAATGAGTAACCTCTAAAATACAAACTTTACAGTTCATGTCAGGAACTTTTTTTAAAAGTTTGCAAATAGTCATAAATTTAACTTAATTTACTACTCTAATTATATATTTTGTTAGTGATTTTCTGTCATTTTCTGCAATTTAACTTTACAGAGTGACAAGAATAAGTCATTACTCACGTGGAATGTAAACTTATTAACTTCAACAAATCACGGTCCAGTTCATATTTTCTTTTTCCATTTTAGCAGAAATTATTCACTTCTTAAGTAATCAGCATCGCACACAACATATTATTTGGAGTATTAAATGGTCTTCATTATCGACTACATCAATCAGCCCGAACTTAGAGGCTTTCTTAAACTTCCTCCTCCAAACAGGAAATCAAATGTTGGCCATTTCGTCACAATGAAATTTGAAGCAGATGTTTTAGCGTATCAATCTTGGGCTTGGAGCAGAACTTTCGTGGAGAAGGAAGTAATTAATCAAATGTGTTGTTTTTGCTTAATATATTTTAAAAATGTGTGCACCTCTAACTGATACTATCGTTAACCTTGGGATGGAGCGACATACACACGTGAGAATCGTCAAATTAAGGATGTTCACTGTTTTAATGTTTTGGTTAGTGATTACGTGCTAACCAGTACAAGCGGTATTCACTGTCTTATTTATGGAAAAAGCTCTACAAAAAATACTGAACTACCCTGAAAGTTGAGTCATCTTCGTTTTATAAATGATCAGATTAATGAGATTGAGTTTACACTGAATTTTAGTTTATCTCTATCAATTCCTGAGAGTAGACTCTCGCACACAGGCCGAAGAAAGACTATTGATGTCATTGCCAACTTTTTCTTTATTTCCATGAACAGCTTTCACGTGCTTGGCCACGATCATATCCACTATTCGTGGAAGTTAATAGTGACTATAACTTTCAGGATGTACGGTTTCCAATGACAGCACCATCTTTCTTGCCTACGTGACCCCAATAATACCTCATTGATGCATATCTGTCTCGTACAGATACCCTCAAACAAACAAGGCGATGTTCCACACCTTGATTCTGCGATATACATCCAGATAATGGGAAGTGTGTGCTCGACAAAGTGTATAAACAAATGGTTAATGTTATTAACCATTTATTTCCTAACGTTCACTATATGCATGATTCTCCTGTTTATGAATTCATGAAGACAAGAAGAAACCTACCCGAAACCCTTCACCAAATTTCACAAGGTGCTACCAGTATTTTAAATCCGGTATTCAAACAGCTACGGCCGCGCATATGCGGAATACTAGACAAAAAAGAAAGGCACTGAGGTACCTTCGCACACGACACTAACAACGTTTTTTTCTGCTTGCACCCCCGTAGGGCACTGCCAACCTGCAGAGCTCGATCAACGCCAAGGACGGCCTGGGCACCGTGTCGCTGTCGGCCATCTACGCGGCGCTGGTGCTGTCGTGCATGTTCGTGCCCACGTTCCTCATCAAGCGGCTCACCGTCAAGTGGACGCTGTGCCTGTCCATGATGTGCTACGCGCCCTACATCGGCGCGCAGTTCTTCCCGCGCTTCTACACGCTCGTGCCGGCCGGCGTGCTGCTCGGCCTGGGCGCCGCGCCCATGTGGGCCTCCAAGGCCACCTACCTCACGCAGGTGAGCAGCTCGGGGCGCATGCGCCGGCCGGGCGGGCGAGGCCGCGGGGGTGGCTGGGGTTAACTACGCCGGGCGCTCGGCTTTGTGCGCGCGCACGGGGCAAGGCCGCGGGGTGGCGAGGATTGATTTGACTGGACGCTGCTGCACACGCTGCAGACGAGGGCTACGCTTTGTGTGTGCACACAGGGCGAGGCCGTGAGAGCGATAGGATTCTTTTTGCTGCTCGCCCAAGCGCATAACCCGCACGCCGAGCGCACTGCTTTTATTGAAACTTCGTGCAAGGCTGTCGGCGTTGCTGGAGTGAAGTTGGACGTAATACCACCAGCAAATTGTGACTAATGTAGATATTTTAATTATTATTTTTGAGGATTTCCTTTGTTTACAATAAATATATTTAAATGAACAAGAACTTTCAAATTTTATTCCTCATACGCATAAGTTAATTGATTCTGGTAGGATTTATGGGTTTTGGTGGTAATGGAAATGTGTCCATGCGTTTCTCATAATTAGCATTTCAGAGGGGTAATTTCACTTGCGATACTTTAGGGTGGTTAGGTCTGCATACTATTTCTGTTTGTTTTTGCAGTGGTTTTGGCCCGTCAAATGTTTGTAAAGGAGCCAAACTTGGTATTACTGTAATGATTATAGCATACATTAAATAATTAGCTTGGAAGCTCAGAGTCCTCAAAGAATGTTAATTCATTCATTCAGTTGTTTTTCATCATATTTACACATCCTTGATGCGATTATAATCTTTTATGAATTTAAAATATCACAAAGGAGGTAATCTTACTTCCCCTTTGTAAATAACGTCCTTTAATGTGAAAGATCTGTTGAGACTAATATTTGTGAACCATCCTCCAATGCCAGCGATTGTTAATGTGATTTCAATTATGTTAGTTTACAGTTGTAATTATTATTAGCATTTATTCAATATTCTTCATAAATAATTGTATACAATCTGAATATAAACAATTTACAGTTTACATAATTATATCTAAATAATATAACTCTTCCGGAAGGAGATTTGTAAAAAAAATGCAAATGATTCTCTACCCCTGACAAGGTACACGGCCACTAAAGATGTTGATCAATTACGTATTCTATGTTTCGTAAATAAAAATGCAAATATGAAAGACGCACAAATATTTTTGTGCAGATATTGAATTACTATCTCTAGTTCTATTAGTGAAATGACATTGAAACATTGAACGCAAAAGAAAGGAAATGTCTCATTAGTGCTTCACAAAATGTATACCCCTCGTGGCCAAAGTAAAAGTTCGAGCAAAAGAATCGGCCAAGGGCAGATCGATCTCGATGAGGCTGTGTCTAAGGAGCCCGTTGCCTCCCACGGGCGTAGTTCGCTTCCGGAACGGCCTTTTACGGGGAGTTCTCGCTTCGTTAATTGCTCTCAGCCTCTCGGGCGACACCGCGTAGAAGGCTCGTTGGCCAACATGCAATGAGAAAGATTGCTAGTGATTCCGGGTGCGTCAACTACTGAGGTCATTAGTCCTGTAAATGTAGTGCATGTAGAGATGGCGGTTATCTTTCCCTTCTCGATGGCGAGATCCGGCGCCGACTTACCATCGACTAACGTGGTTTTCGGCAACCACGTATCTCCCACCTGCGGAGCACCG
This sequence comes from Acheta domesticus, assembly GCA_031308135.1. Lineage (NCBI taxonomy): Eukaryota > Metazoa > Arthropoda > Insecta > Orthoptera > Gryllidae > Acheta > Acheta domesticus. Next base: position 152,154,066 of record JAHLJT010009436.1, on the reverse strand, counting down.
CCCCAGGCGAGCAAGTTCTAAGCCTCCGACCGGTCTCCCGTTAGGTGTGATAGTGTTGTGCATGTTAGTGTAAGTTTGTGTAAGTAAGGGATGAGGATAGGACAAGGTAGAGGAAGGAAATATCGCGTACGGTCCGTGGGTCTTTTGTTAGGGTACTGCTCCGGCATTCGCCTGATGTTGATCGGTGAAACCACGGAAAACTACCGATCAGAGCAGCCGGCCGCTAGAATTCTCCTCCAGACAGCGACTGAATTCGTCCCAGCTGACAAGCTAGTGTCGAAAACTCTATCGCCGTCGGGACTCGAACCTACAACCTGCCGGTCAGACGCACTGCAGTGATACAATGAAGAAGAACTTTCATCCATTAAGAAGGGCTTAGTGTAGGCTGCGAATTGGCAATTTTGAAGAAAAAATGGAAAAGATATATGGACTGCGAGAGATGTGTATTGTTTTCGATCATCACTTAAACAACATGTGTGTCAAAGCAAACGTCTTCCTGTAAATAATTACGTAAACACTACATAATAATTAGGCACTCATTTCACGGTCTTTTCGTAGAATCGATTTTAATTCAAAACTTACCGCTACCCCTGGAGGACCCGTGGTCGGATAATTTTTAAGCCGAGAAATTTTCAGAGGCAATCGGGAATCGACCCGTAGTTATTTGTAGTGAATGACCTTCTCAATTGGAATACGCCCGTGTGACCTTCCGTCTTAGCTGGCTGTAAGCGGTTCTAACTGGGAACGTTCTCATCGCTGCCAAATTCTTTGTCTAATGGTTTCTTACTTCTTACGGCCACTTATCACATAGCTTTTTCCCTGCTCTTGGTACTAGAGGTTAAACGTTTTTTGGGACAACTTTTCCCATCAATTTAAAAGTATAATATACTAGGACTCAAACGTATTCCACAGTATTAAAATTTGCAATGTCCATTCTTAGTATTAAAATTAGTCTTCCAGATTCATTTGGGAACACTATGCAGATTTTAGGAATTGCTTTGTTAGTCTAGTGTGAAGTCGATAATATTTTACTGCAAATCGAAACTAATTTAATATTTACCAAGCTGCAATTACGTATGATTTCTAAAAAAATAATATTATTTTACTACTTTATTGCAAAAGAAGTGACACGTTTCCATAATGTTCACAATGAATGCATGTTCTACATTATGCTTTAAAGTCCACAAAATATTAATGGTTTTGCAAAGCCAACTAGTATAATATAAGTCACTTAGGTTTTGCTTGTCTGGGAGGCGCTGTAGGCAACGTTGCCTCCGTTCAAACCGGCATGTGCGTCCTTCATCAGGACGATATGCACATGCGGTGTCAAGGCGTGATGTTAATGACGCCCTGACGTTGAGACGTTTCCCCGGCTAAACTAACATGGACTCCGACCACGGACGTCTTCGTTTACAGAAACATCCATGTTTACAAAAGACTACTCGGATGAGGGCATCGCCTCTGAACCTGTGTTCAGCGTCATCGGATCCATTCATTCATACATTTTTTGCTCTGGCACGCTCAGCTGATTCAACTAACTATCTGCATATTTTGTGCATTCATTTTCAAGGCCATGAACGTGCTGAACATAGCGCCGTGACCAACAGCGAAACTAATGGCTGGAGAAGGAGCCCGTCCAAAGTAAAACAACCACAATTACTATCGTAGTAGTTCGAACGTATATTACACCTTCCTATAAATAAAAAAACATGTTTATAATAATATGTAAACTGAAATAATATACTTCAAACTGAGTAATAAAAGAAGAAATTCATATTACCACACCTGTAGTCATAAATTAGCCCTATGACGCTTACTTATATTCACTTACTATGAAATCTTTGGTACAATCAGTCATGCTACATTTTGTCGGTTGTTAACAAAAGTAATCTTTTGTTTCGTCAGAAGGAAAATATTTTATTTTTGGAATGTCCATGTAACACTGCATTTTCCTCGTTCTACATATCCGTGAAATTTCGTGTTCTAATTAAATTATTGTATTTTCTCGTACGAAAATTTTGCCTCGAAATAAATCACTCCAAAATTAGGTTAACGATAATCGATGTGAATAAAAAACAAATAGATTAACAATTATTCCTAAACTTCAGTAGCCTTTTTTAAAAAAATAAGATAAACATCCGCAGTACAACTTTTGCCTAATCAATTATTTGCATTGCTTTTTTAAATGTTCGTAGAAAAGCAACTCCTAAAGTTGTATTGGCACCACTGTTAAAAAATGCACAAGCATCGGTTGTGACGCGCGTGCAAGCGATGCGGACATCGCGTTCCTCGTTCGCGACCGTCCTCGACCTCACACCTCCCAGCTCCCTCCACCTCTCCCCGCTCCGCCTCGTCCCGCCCCTCCCTGTCTGTCCCCTTCCCGCTGTCTCTGCCACTGTCACTGCCGCCAAGGCCCCGCTCCGCCCCTGCTCCGCCCCTGCTCCGCCCCTGCTCCGCCCCTGCTCCGCCCCTGCTCCGCCAGCAGTACTCCATTCCGCTCCGCTCTACACCGTCCCACCCCACCCTGTCTGTCCACGCCCGTTCCACTCCCACACGCTGCTGTCGCCGCCGCCAAGGTCCCGTTTCCGTCGCCGCCCCGTCCATGCTCTGCCCGTCTCCACCCCATTCCGCCCAGCTTCGCCCCGTCCAGCCCCACCCTGTCTGTCCCCGCCACGCTCCATTCCCCCACGCCGCCGTCGCCAATACCTCCCCCCCGTTTCCGTCCGGTCCCGTTGCCGCCCCGTCCCTCTTCTGTCCCAGCCTGCCCCACCCTGTCTGTCCCCGGTCCGCTCCATTCCCTTCCGCCGCCGTCCCCATTCGCCCGTTCTCACCCGGTCCTCCCACCACCGTCCCGCTGCCGCTCCACCGCTCCACGCTCACGCTGCAAGCGGCGCGGGGCGCGGTGGCGCCGTCTTCCTCCTGCGGTTCCCAGAGGCGCGCGCGCCAACGCGCCGAGGCCAGCGCCTTTCCCTCCGCCCGCCCAAGTGCGCCATTAGCATAGCGGCGCGCGCCCCGCTCGCTGCCAGCCCCTTCAGCCCCGGCCGAGGGGGCTCCGCCGCTCGGGACAATGGGCGGCCGTTTTCCTCCTCGATACGTTCATTTATCCTCCTATGACGTACGAAGCATCTTGCAACTTCTTTGTTTTGACAAAAGAACGATTGGATGAACGAAAGTGTTTCGGATGTTACAATTTTGGCGAGGGGAAACACTTGTTGATGTATCCCTTATTTCTTTACATTTTCACGGAACTCTACATTAAAGCAAATTGCAATTACAAAGATAATGACGCTAGATATGGATATAGATATGGCTTTATATGGATTACATGGAATATGGCCTATGTTATGTCTTCAATACAGACTATGACTGTCAACGAATTTTATTATCAGATTATACATAAAAATAAAGGAAATAATACGCACAATTAATTAACTAATTAATTAAATGAAAGTAAAATAATCCCTAGAACTTAAAAGTAATTAATGGCTTCATTTCAATAATAGAATATGAATTACCAAATCATAAAAATATTTTAGTAGACAAAAGTAGAAAAAAAGAAAAGAGTTTATAATCTCAAAGACAATGGCCATAAAAGGGGAAAAAATGTTTGTCGTTATTGTGGGAAAATCTGTGAACAAAACTCAGCCTTCATACATTGCTGAAGTAATATTTTCAAATATTGTCGAGTCGCAGATTTTAGCTGAGCTCATCTGACGTACATCAGTTATAAACTTGATATACGTGCGAATAAGGGGTGGTTGTACCTTGGGAGGCGTACTGAGCGCGCTTGTGCGTTGCAGGTAGGCGGCGTGTACGCCAAGCTGACGGACCAAGCGGTGGACGCCATCGTGGTGCGCTTCTTCGGCTTCTTCTTCCTGGCCTGGCAGACGGCCGAGCTGTGGGGCAACCTCATCTCTTCGCTTGGTGAGTGCACGTGCGCTTCCTCCTGCCCCGCCGGGCAATGTACTAGGGATGCGACATCCCATATCGATGATTTCAAAATATCGATGTTTCTGTAAAAACATCGAGGTTTTAAGCATCCGTATATTGAAGCCGATGTTTTCTAAACATCGATGTTTTGTGCTCGATGTTTTTACATTTTCGATGTTTTGTTCCTGGATGAAAAATTCCCATAATCACAAATTTTGTAAAAGTTAAAATATGAATGAATAATAGATGGTATAACTGTTTATACGTTAGAACAAAACGAACACAGTTTTGTACTATCTTCATCGACCAGTTTATCCCTCGCCCGAGATAAACCTGATGCTCTGATATTTCCTTCGTCTTTGTCGATGATTGAAAACGTCGATATGGTTTTTTCGTCGATATTATTAACATCGATGTTTTGCGCTCGATATTTTTACATTTTCGATGTTTTGTTCCTGGATGAAAAATTCCCATAATCACAAATTTTGTAAAAGTTAAAATATGAATGAATAATGGATGGTATAACTGTTTATACGTTAGAACAAAACGAACACAGTTTGTACTATCTTCATCGACCAGTTTATCCCTCGCCCGAGATAAACCTGATGCTCTGATATTTCCTTCGTCTTTGTCGATGATTGAATACGTCGATATGGTTTTTTCGTCGATATTATTAACATCGATGTTTTAATTTTGAGCATCGATGATTAGTAACATCGATGTTATGTTGTCGATATCGCATCTCAGCAATGTACACCCAACGACAGCACCTCGACGGCTTTTGGCGCGATAGGCACGCGCTACTTGGGAAACACGCCGCCTGCTCGATTTCTTCAGAAAGACGTTCGACGGAACTAGCGATGATCCGTCGATGCTTTATGGATACACTCACTGTTTTGTCGTATCTCGTCTGTTATGTAAGGAAGCTTGTTACGCGTTTTTAATTTTTTTTAATAATACAGATCTGAGGATGTCATAATATTGTTGTGTGGGTTAGTGTCTCTTTTTGGGATTAAATTTATATTTGGAAAATGCAAAACAATTTTGACTTATCATAGAAGAGGGTTTAAAATAATTAAGGAATGTCAGTTTTCAAACAAGAATGTGGCAGACCATCTCAGTCACATTGACAATATGTCAATGGAAATCTACTCTTACTGTGGAAATAATATGATGATAAGAGGATATTAGTTTACACATCACAAAATGCTCTTTACCTTAAATTATCATAATTTTCATTTATTCTTCCTAAATATGTGTTAAGTACATTTACCCAAATTATAATTCGTATGCTATACACCCAGACAATGTTTTCATTTTTCAACTAGTCTGAAAAGTAATACATGGTTATGGATTTCTGAACTTCTACAAAGGTTTCAGAATCAATGTTACAGACTTCTAGGGCATGTAGGGGGAGTCAAATATCATCACCTTTTCCCAATGAACATGAGCTGAAAAGTTTCATTTAACGAAATTACTCTGACAGTTGCTCCTAATTAATAGGTAACCCATCACGCCTATGTTTCGCAAGACACGTGATGCAGTCGAAGAGATTCCGTATAAGCGCCGAACATCAATGTACGATGGGTTGCCTACCAATCAGGTAGAAATGACATATGTACCTTTGTTACAAGAATTTTCCCATCACTTGCTCATTTGCATGCCTCTAGAATGGCTCTTAGGCAGCGCACTAGCTTCCCGTGGTGTGCTCCCGAGATCGACATCCGGTCGAGGCAAAAATAGAGTTGTAGCTTTCCTTTACTCTCGTGCCAGGTTCTGTAGCTGTGTGAAGAAGTAACGCTCTGGCAGGCTGATCGTGCTAGTTACGGTCAAGAGAATACGTCATGTTAGCCACATGTCGCTTTTACCCCCAAGCATTGGAATTTAACTAGGCTCATATATGGGGGACACCGTTAGCTGGACGGCAAAGTCAGACTATCGACCCAAAATGCCAAATGCATACAATACATATATGTGTTCATTTGCCAAAAAGAACTTGGAATCCTTGGAAAAATAACTATCTTGGAAGCCTTACATGCTTTCCAAATTTGTAACATTTATTCTGAATATGCCTGATCACAATTTGAAATGGTGAACTGAATTCAGATTTACTGGTTGATACGAACATCAGGACAGTTTCGCCCTAGTGGTGACCACAGGCCTACAAAACTAATGGTGCACACGCACGTTTGCAGCGTTCTTCCGCCCACGTGAGGTGAATGGTACTTTATGGCTGAGGTCGGTCCAGGTACAAATGCAGCAGCCCATGCAAGGAGAAAGAAGGGAAAGTTACATTTACTTTTGAAGCGAACATTCGTGTCGCTTGAGACACTTGTAGGCGAATTGCTACATCGACTTTAATGTAACGGAACATGCCAATCACCAAGTCCAGATCGTTTCTAGAAGGTCTCCACCTACGTGCTTCAAAGTCAAGCAGTACGAGATACTATAGATACAAGCAAGTGTTCCACAAATGTAGAATATATTAGTTCAATAATATTATCATTTAATATGGTAATTTAAAATCAAAATTAGTTACGCACGCCGAAGGAAATAAATTTCATAAATCATGCCTTCCCTACTACGTAGTACAACTAGAATGATGTATATATCAACTGATAAATGCATTAGCTAAGTCACCAAATGTATTCATCCGAACGACATGAATAAAAATAACCGACAACTTGCAGCTTTTCTGGAATAAGAATCTTCCAATTTTAAAATAAATGTGCAGGCACACAATAATTTCATCCTTAAATCAGAATTATTTTTACGTTCAAACGACTTTAATTGTGACACTGAAAAACCCGGTCTCTACAGGAGTCATCCAAATATTTCTATTTGCGTAAACTTGTAAAAGCGAGAAAAAGAAACATCACCTCACGCGATACGGAAGAACAAAAATGATTTCAAGGTCTTCAGGCCACCCTGTTTTCCGTCCCCTTACCTTCCCAACCTGTCCACTCTCGCTGCGATCCAGCTCAATCCAGCTTCAACCGCATCCATCCTGTTCATCACTGTGTTGGCAGACACGCCCGTTCTCTTCGCAGGCGGACCCACAATACGGGGAAGTGTTGCGTGTTGCCTACTATCTCGAGCGCATCTTAGATTACGGAGAATCAAGTGAATGAAAAAGCATTGGTGGGAGAGCGTCGGCGAAGAAATAACAAACCATTATAAGGTTCCCTTTGTAATTTGGGCAGTTTTTGTTGATAACAGTAGGTAAAAGATGCAATTAACATTTGAATGTAATAAGTGTTAATTATAAATTGTTGTTGTTGAAAACATGAAAGAGGGACTTGGGAGCGTATTCACAATATCTAATTTCTCTTTTAATGATTTAATACTAGAGTTATTGTTTTAATTATACTGGAAATTGAAGAATGTTTTAGCTTTCTTTATTCACAATTCAAACCAAGAAGATTTTCTGTTCTGACAATAAATTAACATATTCAGTCCTTTACAACTAAGAAACAAAAACGTATTGAACATGCTTAATGTTCAAAGTATATATAGCACAGATATTGGCTTATGTCTTGTACAAGTACTCTGTTCACATAATATTTCGTTTCTAACACAACCTGCGACTTTTCAATAAGGCACTTTGAACTGAAGCTACCTTCTCAATCTGTGAAATAATAATTATTAATATTTGCTGTCTCGTTTAATTACAAATCCATAAACTATGTCACATTACTACATATATTACAACATGCCAGCATTTTTCATCTTTCTGACATAAGCATCAAATACAGGGTGTCCGGGGAGGAAACGTCGACACTTCGAAAATAAGCTCTTAAGACAATTCTAAGCATATTTTGTCTAATAAACTACGTGGATATTCCGAATGGTTGAGCCGCAATAAGCACTCAAAAGTTGGTTTGAAACATTGATTTCTAGGCAAAAATCTGCATTATAGAAGCCTAGAAACACTCCAGAAACATATAAATTGTTTATTATTTACAAAAGAAATGAATATATTTGTTGAGAAAGAACAATTAAGCGAGAAATAAAAAAAGCACCCAATTTACACAATTCGACTCATTTTTTATTTCTCGCTTAATTTTTTTGTCTGAGCAAATATATTCATTTCTTTTGTAAATAGTAAACAATTTATATGATTTTGGAGTGTTTCTATGCTTCCATAATCCAAATTTTGCCTAGAAATAATTTTTTCAAACCAACTTTTGGGTGCTCATTGCGGCCCAACCATTCGGAACATCCATGTAGTTTATTAGACAAAATGTGCTTCAAATTGTCTTAAGAGCTTATTTTCGAAGTTTCGACGTTTCCTCCCCGGACACCTGTATATATAGATACTCTGCCAAGTGCATTTAAAAATCAGTGAAATGCTGCTGCTAGTAATGGTATTCAGATATTTCCATCAAAACAAAATATCATCCATATCTATGTTATTTCTACTTTTGAAGCTTCAGTACATTTCTTTCCAATTATATTCCTTTTTCAAAATAATGAGTCTCGCGTTGCAGAGGTGTGCACAATATACTTAAGAAAGTTATTATATCATTTTGACGCATTTAATTAAAGCTCATCAGTTTCTTGGCGTATTCTGTTTCTCAAAAAAGATCGAGGAACTTTCCAGTCAAATACCTATACACACTGATTAGAGCTTTCTCCATGGAGAAACAACTAGTACTTTGTTCGGATACTAACAAAGAAAATTCCAAATTGGTAAATGGATGGAACTGGAGCGCGAATAACAATCCTGTCTCGAATCCGAACTCGGTACAAGATCATCATCGTCTTCAGTGATGAAAGTTCAGTAAATATAACATGTCTTTAAGGATACGAAAATGTGCCCCTGAGGGGTCAATAGTTATTCGGTTCTCGTAAACATGCTCAGAGCTCTAATGAGATACACGCTGCAAAACAATTCGAAAAGTATTCAAAGTACTTTCTGGGGGTAACCGTGTCTCTGTGACCTAAAAGGCAAATAAAGTATTTATAGGTAAGAAGCAAAGAAACATCATGATTTTTATTTTCCCCCTGAAATGAGTTAACTAACTTACGCATATTTCTATACCGTCGGTGCACAAAAAATCTGATACATCTCAAAAAGTCATTTTCTCTTTCACGCCTTACAAAGTTCTTCGTAAGAAGAGAAAGTTATATAATTGTGCGTAGGAAAACGGCGACATTTTAGTTAAGTAAAAGTTATCTAGAATAAAATATAACATTACTAGTAACAAATTAATGACGGTAGTTCACAAAACAATAGGTATTTGAGTAAAATACTGTCTTACCAAGAAACAAACGGCTCGGCTCAGAATAAAATCGCTTTCCTGCAAAATGACAATATTTTTTAGTTGTGTCACTTTCCTACGGTATCGACGATTACACGTACTCGAACAGTTGTGTTTTTGGGCCATAGACACGAAATGAGAATTTTTTGGAGATTCTTTTACACTTTTGAAGAATACCCACATACCGTAGCGTGGTATCCCAGAAACATCCGAAGTCGGGTTCCAGAACGAAGCTACTTCTTCAATAAATTCAAGAATCAAATTTAAATTTTCAAAAAATTTAATACAAATTCCATTATTTGACTACTATATATAAATAACACAAACTATACCATTGTTTCTAAATAAAAATTAAAATTGTTGTATTTAATCAATTACAACAAGATGTTACAGGACCCTGTATTGGTATCCTTCAGTATTTATGTACAAAAGTTAAATTGTCTCCTTACGTTAATTCATATGTAAATGGCTTATTACTTGAATAAGTTATATTTATATATTCAATACCTTGAAAGATTCTGTCTCTAATGGAATAAGGATAAAATAAAATTTTAAAAAGGAACAAAACTACTTTCAATTTTAAGCCACTAATTTAAAATGTAACAATGATTATTATTCCTATTATTGTTCCGTGGTGGCAGCAGAGATATTGTGGTAATCTATAATTATCAAGGATCCAGGAGGTATCAGCCACAAAGTTTAAAACAAACAAAGTTTAAACTTTGTGGTTGACACCTGCTGGATCCTAACTCACTATCATTGTTGCCACTGCTTCTGCCGTTGTTATAAGCGCGTGTGTGTGTGGCGCGTTGCAGTTCTGTCGAGCGGCGCGCACGGCGGGGGCGGCGGCGGCCACGCCAACGCGACTAGCGTGACAGAGGCGCATCTCCGCGGCTGCGGCGCCAACTTCTGCATGCGCGACAACCATGGCAACGACAACCTGGAGCGACCGCCCGACACCGAGATCTACGAGATCTCCGGCATCTACCTGTGCTGCGTGCTGCTCGCCGTCGCCATGGTGGCGCTCTTCGTCGACCCCCTCAAGCGGTGAGTACCCGGGCGGGGAACCGCCTCGCGGCTTCGTTTTGCCCACACGAAGGGAGAGGAAAGTCTCGTCGGATTGACGAAAGGTGGCTGGATGGTCATATCTAGGGTGCGGATTCATGTGCACTAAAAATCCTGAAAATATGCATGCAAATATGCTTTAACAAATAGGAAAACATGCACTTAAAAAGAAAATGTATGCACAGAAAAAAGTGCATGTTTATTCCACACAAAACCGTTTGATTAACATGTTGAACGATATACAATGACTTTAATTTCTATTTCAAGAGATTATAATACATTTTTCCAAACTTTCTGATACGAATATTTTTCTGTTATCTGGAAGAATGTTCTTACCCATAAAAGAAGTTATTTCAACTTCGTATGCGTTTAGGGGACGGTACTTAAAAGCTGAAATTTCTTTAGTAGTGTAATTTTCAAAACTGCGATTCACCCTGTAAAATACCACGTATCTTTTTCACCGTTCTCAAATCGGGATACTTTCTTCAATTTTTTAAATTCATTCTCGTCAACGAGAACTTTTCTCTTTCCAACCTCCGCTTCTTTCATTTCCGGCGCTCCTGCTGTCGTGGCCTTCGCATGAGGTTGTGTTACCGAAGACGAAACAGTTCAACGCAAGCAGGGAGGGGCAAGGGATGGGGCAGGCCACGGCGCGGCGTGGGGATGCTTGTCCCCAAGGACGCGCGGATACTTCTGTACATAGACTTTCGGATGAACTGTACCGCTCTCTTCATCCAGAGATGATGAAAACTCGAGAGCCATCTTAACGTTTGCATTTTAAATGCAGAAAAAAAATAATAAATATTTTTAATTAAAAATGTAAAATGTGAAAATATGTGCCCTTAAAATCAAAATATGCTCAATCATCATAAATACGTAGAAATATGCACCATAAGAATTTGTGTATCGATCCCAAACAACAAGAAATGAATTTGTGTTCTTTGTGCGTAACATTACGTTTAAGGAAAAATACATGCAAATATGCAAATTCCGCAGCTTAGTCATATCGGACACTTTGTCTACTCTCTTCATTCTTCCCGTAGGAACCGTGAAAATCAAAAGTCTCATCGGTTTGACGAAGTCACACAGCGGAGTTGGATTCCGGACCCTTCGTCGACTCCCGTAAGCAATTCGATTGAAGGAGACTCGAATCAAAAAAAGAAATATCTAGACGTCTCATTTCTCAGAAATATGTCATAAATCTCTCCTTCCCTTATCTACTTACACAGCACTTATTTTAACATAGTAATTTCAAAAGTTACACACAACCGTAAACAAAGAAAGTACTGTGGTAAAACATGACATTGACTTTTTGCAACTATAACATTACGATAATATTTTTATAAGTAGACATTAGTAATCATTTCTACTTTGAGATTATCAATTTTGTTTTGTTTATTTTAACAGAATAAAATTGAGAATTTCCAAAACGTATGTTAGCAACAATTCAGAATTTGTCTAATATATTTATTTTAAAATGTACATCAAATTGTTGTGGTCAACTCTGCGGAATGGATTGTTGCTTGTCTGTGAACTACTCGCTTTGGTCTCTTTTTATTTTCATACTCTGCTATTGAACTAAATTCTTCTGATAGGTTTTGTAACTTTCAATCTTAAATTAAACGAGGAAGGAAATTTTAATTTCTACATCATTTTCAATAAAACGTAGCAATATTTTGTACAGCCCAAGATCTCTGTCATAACTGACGAAAGCAACAACTTAAAGGTTTCGTCATGACTGTTAGTCATCAACATGTCGATGCCTATCGCTATCGTTCGTAGGCAGTAGTCTTCGATAACAGCGCACAAACAAAACACCTACCTTTTGCATGACTCAACCTATCCTGGAGAGAGCCAAGCGATCTGGTCACAAAACATTGTCGAGTGCGAGTTCAGAACCTTCAATCCCCTGTGAATATGATGGTTGTGTTTTTCTGGGCCTAAATCGACCTAAGTACGTCCTTCAATATATAATTAATCTATTTTCTTAGTTTTCCATTCACATTTCTCTTTCATTTTCCTGTTTCACTTTTTCTTTTCTTTTTCATAAAAAGGAGGATTTATCATTTTTACCATTTTATAAATCCATCCTTTCCTTTTGACTTTCCGATTAAAATTGCTCACTCTTCTAATTATATCGTTCTCAACATTCTTCGACATGTAAAGTAAGTCGTCACAGTGAATGGTGTTTTGAATTTGCAATCCAAACTATTTGCTATCACAAACAATACAGAAACACTAAGAAATAAACAGATTAAAAGTACGCGACAAGTTGGAAAGGCCAATATAACCTAACGGGAAGGCAGGTGAAACACAGAAGTGAATTGGCATGCTTTTATACAGTTAAAGGCCCGTTTAAAAATCGTAAGAGCTGCAGGGCCAGCCGGAGAAGTGGTAATAAAGGCAAGGTTCGCGAACTCGTTCGGCAGAGCCTTGTCGCTACGGCGCCTGAGGCCCATCTTCGTGGGAAGGGAGCCATAGGCCGAGGGAACCGGTTCAGCTGCTAAGCCTCGCCAAAAGTTTCGCGTTAACCATTAGAAAGACGCCTATGTTACAGATTTCAGGGCAGTAAACGATGTTTAGAGTTTGTCCTTTCGGGAGGGGCAGTGTGGTCAACATTTCGACCAACGCGACGGAGCAACGATCCGACGTGAGGAAATTTTATGAAGGTGTTGACACTACTTCTCAGTTATTTTGATTGGTTGCGTTTTCAGTGCCGTTACATGTACCGAAAATTATTACAGAATATACGAAAACATATATTTCATTAAAGAAATTTCTTCATAGAGATTTTTTCCTTAATTAAATTTATTCTTCAAATACCAATCTGTAAATAAATTCACGTACAATTTTTCAAAAATGTGAGTAATTTGCGAATAATTTTGCATGAAATATAAACAATTAAAAAATATCAAATACTAATCCAATCTTTTCTCTTTTTTCTCGAATGTAAAACAGGGCACCTTTTTCTGCAAACTCTATGTTTTTACGAAAATAGCAAAAAATTAACATCTCAAAACTACAATATTAAAAGACATCTTTTCCAGAATAAAATCGGTTCTAAAATTTAGATCTGTAAAGACGATCATGTTCGAAACATCAGAAAATATCGAGTAGTTTTCGCGTAATTTTTGCTTTAATTGAAGGCAATTTTTGTAAAAATATCTCAAAAATATATCCAAATGTTTTCTTTACATTTTTTTCGTGAATAGAGCAAAGAACGCTTTTGTCGCAGGTCTTATTTTCGTTGAACTCTCTTAATTTTCTAAAATTGTTACGATTAATGCGAAGAAAATACAAACGCATTTTCCAAGATCTGTACATATATTTTGTGGACTTTATCAGGAAATCCTGATATCCACTGTAAGTTAGAAGCGTAATACATCATATTTAATTATAATTGCTGAAGATTTTTTGTAAGGATATAAATACGATGATTGCTGGACATCACGTTCATAAACTCACTAATCTTAGCTTTTAAAAACGCTCCTTAAAGTTTGAACTTAAAAAAAATTGCCATGAAACGTTGGCTGCTTTCGATAGATCAATATCAATTCGCAAAATAAAATGACCAAGACAAGTACATTTTTCTATGTAGTAGGTCTTGGAAACGACGTAATGAAGAAGTAAGCGTTCATTCCATTAATTTTAAGATATTATAATTTAGTATTTTTATTATAAACCGGGTTAATAAGAGCAAGTGATGGCACATCTAGGGCCAAATGAGAGCATAGTCTTCCGCGGCCATGCAGTTCGCCCTGAGGAAGGTGGCAGAATGGCGGCAGACACATGTTGTCACCTGTCTCTCGCGGCGTCTCCCGGACAGCCAAGTAGCTACACCTAGACATTCGATTGAGTAAAAGAGTAAAATGCTCAATTTTATTTTTGAACAAAAACTCTCTCTCTGTCTCTCTCTCTCTCTCTCTCTCTCTATATATATATATATATATATATATATATATATAATAGAGAGAGAGAGAGAGAGAGTTTGTTCAAAAATAAATTTGAGTGCATTTTACTCTTTTACTCAATCGAATGTCAGACACACAGACAGACAGAGAGAGGGAGAAACCCTCACGGAAATGTGAATATAGGGCTCCCGCAAGCGCTGAGAAATGACTGCAGGAAAGCCGAGTGCCTTCTCGGCCAGCGCGGCGCGGCGCCCGACGAAGCTCCTAGGTCCGGTTGCCCCCGCGGTGGGCACACGCACTTCCGACCGCAGCGGCCGAGAACGGTGCATTCGCCTCCTAAATGCACAGATTTGGTGCAGAGAAATCTCAACAAGTCGAAAGCGGACGTCCTACTTCCGAGTACGACAGCCGACCTGCCTCACTTTCCTGGAATGTAGGATAAAAATTACGGCGTTACCTGTACGAGCAACGAAGCTAAGAGTGACTGCTATCTATCATATGCAAATGTAATGCGAAGATATACTTTCAGCTTAGAAAAAATCTATTGCCATGCATTTCCTTAACGCAATTCTACATTTCATTAATGTATGATGAAGTTAATAAGAATATGTTTGCACGTTAACGCCGCAGAAAAAAATCTTAAATTACGGTTAGAAACAATATTGTAAGTAAAATACACTGAATAACAAACTTTCTTTGAACTTGCCTAATTGAATACTAAATAGTTTCTCCGATTGGTCAAAGAGTTCAAAACATTTTTAATACCCCTATTAAATAATTTAGAAATAATAAATAGGTAGTGAAGTTTGATGAATAAGTGCGAGTTTTGTAAATTCATAACAATAAAACATAGGTATACACTTGAAATTCCGAGACTTTTTACGAGATTTTCGATTTACTTTCCATCTGTGATTGCAAATAAATTAGTTATTAAACATTTTAAATATTTAGTTGATTATTGTATTATTTATCGATGAATTTACAAATTCCATACACGTTTTTAAACAGAAGTCGTATGTGGAACTTTCTGGTATTGCAAACATTTCAATTACTTTGACGTCAAGGAGCTCAGTACTAGGTTGTGCAGTAAACTCGTATTTTGTTGAATGCCATTCTGCATACTCACCAAAACTGGAATCAACCAGTGTTATTCCAAAAATAATTATCCTTTCAGTACATACCTTTCTAGAGAAAAACACGATGATACTTTCCTTTCCTGTGACGCATCCAAAACGCACGCGGACGTAGAGCGGTGATGTTTGTTTGTACCCACTCGTTACATCGCCATCTCCGACGCCATAAATTAGGTTCATGGAACATTCGAGCAGATTCTGAACTTTTCCTCAACAGGGAGGAATACCCTCAATTTCCTAACGTGCAATACCAGAAGTGACCTCCTTTCTACGTTGCATGAACTAAGTACTCTTCTGAGCTTCATGAAGTAGTGTAGTCGAGAGCTAACTGCTACGTTTGTGAGGATTGTAACGGGCTGCAATACTTACCAAAATAAATGTTACTGAAGGCGGCCATTTAACAAAATACTCGCACACGTGGCTGCCGTGATTAGTCTAATAGTCCTCATTTTTTTTCAAGTTCGCGGTACCAAGCAAATTGCGTAGTATCTTACGTAAAACAACTTCATGCTTTTAAATTCTAATGCACAGGGTAGCTACTAGCATTGGGTGTGGGAGAGTCATTAATAACATAGTTCAACTAAAAATAAAAATGAAATATATTTGCCTGACTCATTCTTCACGAAAAATTATTATGTGCCTAAAATATCAAACACTTTGATGTATATGCTCTAAATTGTCTAAATAATGTGTGACGCTTCTCGAAGGCTTTGCCATTCTATCGCTGCTTCCTTTTAGGTCATCGGGGACTAATACCATGTCATATCTATCCAGCAATAAAAATCTCACTGACAGTACTTGACTCAAAATTTGAATATTATATCAATCACACACACGGAACTCTAGCTTAAAAGAATAAGAAGGAAAACAAATCTATTTGAGGCAATAATGAGAAGAAATTTCCTTTCAATAGAATGCCACTCGATCGCAACAAATTCAATTTATTTTAGTTTATTCGGTCTGATTCAATCGAAATCAACTCAATTAGATTTTCTCATTTCTTAAATATTTTCTAAACCTGCCGACCTAGGTTTCATCCTTCCTTCCATCTTTCACGAAATCTGCTAGTGATACGACACCGTTCAGCTTGATTCAATTTGATCCAATTCCATTCGAAACAGTCGTTCTTATCCTTGCATCCGTATCGATCAAAAGGTGGTACACGGCGGCTCGGAATTAGTCTTGGCTGTCATACAGAAGCATCTGGAAGCGCAACCATTTCAGTCGCAAAAATGTACATACGGAAATGCTTTCGATGTAGAAGCATCATTATTTTTGGCGCCATTATGAATCTAGAAAAAACTTCGTTCCAGCATACCTTGCGATGTCACTTTTCATGTGAAGACCGACACTAAGAACACTAATATTTATTTCATACAGAATTTATTTCCCTAATTCGAAACTATATTTGATAAAATATAGACAATATAACAAACTACATTATGCTCTGAAAGTCATTTTCCATTAATATTACATCAGAATTGTTTATTTCATTATCATGCCTTTTCTACGTGAACAAATTTAAAAGCGAGAAAAGGAAATCACGTATTTTGCATTGATTCCTAATAGTATGATAAGCAATATTTAACTGTTATAGATGCGAAAGAGATTTTTCCCCTTGAAAGCAGCAAAAATTCATTATACAAATTTATTTTTAATATTGATTAATTTAAAAACTATTACTGAACGTAATGATTACTAGTGAAAAATGAATAGTAAACATAAAAGAACAATTTTGAACCACGTTGGTTTTAAAAGTATTTATTAATAGTTTATGAAGTATAAATGCTTCAAATGCCCTACAACGTTGATAAGTCTCAGTGTCAGCAACATATTTGCACAACAAATTTAACGTATTTTGCAGATCATTACTATTTTGCATGTTAAAAATAAATATAAATTCAATAATTTATTAACCCATATTAATATCATTGGTTAAATTTATTCACAAAGTATTTCATGAAACGTGAACTTTGAACATTTTATTTGAATGTTGCAAATGAAAAGCCCAGTTCAACAAGCGGAACAAGTTGACGCCCTTCTTTTTTCATTGACCTTCTGGGTCATTGTGGCGTCTAATTTCGATACTGACAATGTTCGTTTCCAAACATCCAAGCACTGTAGCAGTCCGAACGACAATATCCAACGCACGCGTGCTGGCGCAGGTCGCGGACGGCGCGGGGGCGGCGGCGGGGGCGGCGGCGGGGGCGGCGGCGGGGGCGGCGGCGGGGGCGGCGGCGGGGGCGGGGGCGGCGGCGGGGGCTAGGGGCCGGAGCCGCTCCAGCGCGCGTCGCGCCACTTCCGACGCGCTGTTTCCGCAGCGTCCGCCACCGCTGCCCCCGGGCACAGCTGCCGCACACGCGCGTGTCCGCGTGCCGCCCCGAGGCCCGCCCGCTCGCCTGTGCGCCCGCCTGCTCGTCCGCTTCCGGCGACGCTGCTGTCACCGGGCGAGGAAGCGTCCACCGCTGCTGTTCACTTCCGCGTCCACTGGCGTCACGCGAGGGTTGGGGGGTAATTCGTTGTTCGGTGCTCCGGTGACCATTGAATCGCGAACATTCACAAACAGGTTTACTTGATTGCTTATACTACAATCCAGCTGATTTGCTCATTTGAAGCCGCTTCCTACTAGCTGTTCAGTTAGGTATAATTATAAGTACATTGGTGTAGTTTGCAGAAAAATCGTGCTGTCTTGATCTAAACCGATTTAAGATTCTTTGAGTGTTCAATTACAAATGCACACGTTATTTTGTTGAAATATTTTTAAATAATATATCTTTTTTATCTATCTCAAAATTCGTTCCCGTACAAAATAAATTTGTGATTACCTGTAATTATTATAAGAACTACAGAACTTGGCTCTATAACTGATTATTATTTGTCTGTTAATGAATTAGTGAATTTAAATTGAATTTTGTTTGTTCTGAATTGTAAACACCACGTGCTTCTAATAGACAATAAAAAATTTAACTATTCTCTAATGAAACGGTCAAAAGCTTGTTTAAAGTTTTATAACTAGTTGTATCGATTAACATTGCCTCAATTGTTTTGGCTTTAACATAAAATTAATGAACAGAGTGAAAATAAATTTCTTTTTGAGGAAACCTTTCCATGAAGAACTCTCCAAATGCTAGCGATCTGAGGCACGTACGAGCAAGTGAGCCCACCCAAGCGCTCGGGGCTGGGACGGCCGCCCCCAGAAAGGAGACCGCCGCCCAGCGTCGCGCGGGCAGGACGCGCGAGTGTCCGCGAGTTCGCGCTAAGCCATGCGAGGCGAGGCGTGCTTCCGACACCTTCCAAAACACGTGTAGCAATTGCCGCGCAGCGGCGCGCACCCGTCGCTCAAGGGAAGAAATGCTTCCCAGCGAGCCGCTTTCGGTGCTTTTTAGTAAACTAAAAACAAGCTCCGTAGAACTGAAAAAATTTTTTAAAAAAATAAAACGTGCACTCCTCATACACTCACAGTTACTTAGTTTTCCTTCGTATTTGTTTTTTTTTTTCACAGTTTTCAGTTTAAAAAAATAAAAACCTGTAATCCGTATATAATAACCTCTACTCCGCGTTCAATATAGTTTGTCGTGGGGTGTTACCTTGTGTAATCCTATTGAAGTTCATACTGTAGTTTACATAAAATTAAATTTCCGCCCCCTCACCTCACACTTTCTTCTGCACGTTTTACAAATAGCACCAAATGTAAATCTCACTCCCCGCACCGCGGCGCGGTGAAAATGATCGGGCGCCACTTGTTAATTGGCTTCACTTTCGAAATATAACCTTTCACGCAACAAGGACCATCGCCCATCCATTTTCAACGATTGAACTTAGTCGGCGTTATGTCTCTCAAGCATGCGAAGTTCTATTGTTTCAGACAGGAACGCGGAGTATGGCGTGTAGAGTGCGGGGTTAAAGAATACAATCGGGAGTGTGGACTGCAAAATAAAGAAAGCGTAGGCTTCCGCGGTCGAAGTCAGTAGCTGCTTGGGGTCTTGGCCGCGTCCTAGGCACAGGTGCCAACGTTTCGGCCGCCATTCTGCGACCTTCCTCCCTGAGGAAGCGATTTGCCTTGAGGAAGGTGGCAGACTGGCGGCCGAAACGTTGGCACCTGTGCCTACGACGCGGCGTCTCCCCGTAAGCCAAGCAGCTACTGCGAAATAAGGAGTTTGGAGTTCGAAGCGTGGAGTGGGGAGTGGGGAGTGTGGAGCGAGGAGACCGGAGTGCGCGTGTCCGCGAGGCGATTGTTGCACGTGTTGTCCGTGTTTTCGAACGTGGCAAAAGCCATCTCGCGCGGCGCGCGAAACCGGCCGATCTACTCCGGGTCATTTCCCCCGCGCAGAACACAGCGGACTGAATGTTTATGGCACTTCCCGCATGAGGCCATACAAGGAGGTCGCTGCCCCTGTGAGAAACGAGTTGCCGGCAGGCGGGGAGGAGAGTGATGGGGGCCCTGCGTGTGTGCGTGAGAGACCCTCCCCTCCCTCCCCTTTGAACACGTACGCCGATGTGAAGTCTATTTGCTTCTACATGCTTTTACACTAACGTATACGCGTCACGAATGCTCTGAAACAAACTCTTGATTACCCATTCAATACATATTACCTTACGCGAACAAATACAATAGGCTCAAATTTCTCCTAGTACGGTTGAGAGGTGTAAGGTGTAATGTAAAGGTGTAAGGTATAATTTTATGGCTGCTTTGAAGAAAGGGAAACGAATTCTAACGCTGACGTGAATGTTAAAAGAATTTACAAGACATCTGAATAGCAATCTTGTCGAAGAACAATATATTATTAATCAGTAGATAATTGAATGTTTAATGAATTTCAGTATTTGAAAGTTAAAAGAAGGAAGCTTTATTTACCACAAAATCGCACCGAATTATTTGCTTGACTCTCTAGTATTCAGTAACTATTCCTTAATCATGTCTCTTATGTAGAGACGGTTGGATTTTTTACAAATGCTTCAGTGGGAAGTTAAGAGGTAGAAAAATTGAAGAAAAGGTTGCAAAGTAGATGTTGCGATTTCTAGTTGTGTATTTTCGACTATAAGAACAAGAAAACGGCTTAAGAGATAACAGAATGTGGACAATAATATTGATTTTTTCTACTGAATTACATAAATTTCATTATCATCTAATTATCCATCATCATAACGTATACTAAAATATCGTACGCAAAATCTCGTAAAATCCTTGCACACTGAATTCGCATGACCATTAAGATTAAAGAACTCATTAAGAACGAATACATCCTACCTCGCGCCCCCAAAATACGACCACAATAAGGCCACTTTCCTTTCGTTATTACGCTCAGATGGGTTACGTTAGTGTTTATACTTTTAAATCAAACGCAGTATCCGGGTACAAAAACAAGAGCGACCGGTCTTCCGACGGAGCGGGTTCCTAGGCGGCGGCGCCGCGGCGCTGCGCCGCCCGGCCACGTCTGAGGCGACGCGTGACTCACTGCGCGCGGCCCGCGGCGGAGCCACGGCCCGAAACACGCCCCTCGGCTCTCGCGTGGTAGCTCTTCGCCCTGGTGTCATCGTAGGTTAGTATAATTCTCTCTAGCGGTCGGCTGCTCTGATCGGTTTTTCTGATCCGTAGTTTCTCCGATCAACACCAGGCGAATGCCGGAGCAGTACCCTAACAAACGGGCCACGGACCGCGCGCGATCTTTCCTTCCTCTTCCTTATCCTCTCCTCTCCCCTTACACACACACTTACACTAACACGCACTACACTACTACATCTGCCGGGAGACCGGTCGGGAGCTTGCAGCTTGTCCCGGCTACGGTGGTGCTCCGCTGGTGGGAGATACCTGGTTGAGGGGAAAACCCCGCTAGTCGACGGTAGGTCGGCGCCAGATCTCCCCATCCAGCGGAGAAAAGATCACCGCCACCTCCAGAGAAAAACACGCACTACACTTACGGGACTAATGGCTTAACTAGTTGACGCGCCCGGAAACACGAACGAAACGAATCGAATATAATCCTCTCATTCGGGGATTTTTGCACGGCGAAGCGTTTGGTGTAGAATAGGAAAAATCTTTGACGCTGTGTAAAGACACTTCACCCTGCATGGCTTTATAATACCGTCCCTATTGAAGCTGCGTCCTATTGAACCGGGAGATTCTAGCTGGAGTTAGGGACCCAAGAAAATTAAAATTATGTTGATAATCGGTAGATCGATATTTTAACACCTAACTCTCATTCGGGGATTTTTGCACGGCGAAGCGTTTGATGTGAAACAATCTTCACGTTATGTAAACAGATGTGCACGTATTTTTGAATCAGGACACTTCACCCTGCATGGCTTTATAGTGCTCTGATCTCCTCAACACATTACAAGTCTTCCTCACTCGCTGTTTTCCGAGACAGTTACATAATCCATTATAGTATCGGTTTAGGCTATCTCCTAATTTTCTGCAGTAGCCCATACGTCCATTTACGTTTTTCCTTCGAGATTGAGGAGACCTGCAAAGGTGCATCATGGCGAGCAAGCTCAGCTGGCCGATATCGGATAGTGGGAATTGGTTTGAAGGGGAGAGATCCAGGCTCGTAGAGTGATGCATAGTGGGCTGGGTCCACGATACAAGGTGTCGAAGAGCAACGCGAGCACATGTCTCGTGTGGCATCGGAGGACCAAGTGTTAAAGGATGTTGTTGGAAAGGCGATACATTGTAGGCGGGGAAAACAACCATGACAGAAAACACGACAAATCGGAACTCGCATCCGCAATGCCGCGCTCGCTACTGCAACATGTCTTCACAAACCCGGTACAAACATTATTATTTGTATTTAACCATTATAAGTCCCTTAAAGAGCAATTGGCCTCGACACCATTAGATTCCGGGGATCCTAGTCGGTGACCCAACCAGGAACCCGCGATGTCTCGAATTCGCTTAATCTTCGCGACTTCACGTAGTTCATGACTTCGGCTGGGGACGCCGGTGTTGCAGATTTGGCCTTTCAGTAAAACCATCCCAGTCGGCTGCACGACGAAGGAAAACCTCGCTCAGGATGGCCGGCACAGGATTTGAACTCGGGCCTCCCGAATGTAAAGGCGATCTTGGCGATACTCAGCGATACTTGGGCGATAATTGGCTAAAGTCAGCGCTACGCCCTGATCCACTAGTATTTTGGTTCTGATTCTTGATTTATTTTCCACTTCATTTACGCTTTTGACTGAGACTTTCGGCAAAGTGCGGGACCGCGGGCGCGGCATGCGGCGGCGTCGCGCGGGGGCCAAGGGGACGGAGGCGCACGGCGGAGCACGCGTGGTCACGCGACGCGGCGGGAAAGCGGTCCGATCCTTCCGAATCCCTGGCGGGCGCGCGGACCCGTCGCCCGCCGGAGGCGCGGAGCGGATTGGGGGGGCGGGACGGGGCGAGGCGAGGGGGGCGGGCCCGAAATACGCGAGGTCGTACTTGCCGCCTGCGACGCCCCAGGGAGTCGCTACTCCCTGCATGAGCGACTTTGCGAAACACGCACGTTGGCCAAGACGGTCACGTAAGGTGTCGTGCGGGCATTTTATATCGGGAGGCTGCGTCTCGATTGCTGCGAATTGCCCTAACGGTTCGTACTTCCACGCGGCTCGTAATTCAATAAACGCAGAATTTGATATCACGCACCAGACAGGATTCATACTCAGTTATTCTGACTAGAAAGTTTTTTCAGAAGGCTCATTCTAGCCTTGAAGAGGTTACACATTATTGTATCAACATGTTGTATTCCTTTCAGTTTTATTTTATTGATGCTACATATAGTTCGAACGTTTCTAGAAAGTTAAACACGTCTGAGCAGGACGTCAAAAATTATATTTTGAACCACTTTAACAGCAAATTCAGTGCATGCTAAAAATGTGTCTCAGAATGGTTGAAAACATCTATGTTCTTCTAGCTTAACATAGACACGGAAAGCACAAATGTCAGGTAATGCAGAGTATACGAGTTTAAGCATAAAACACTGTGGATATGAGTTTTATTTTTAATTGTATAGAATTATAAACTCATCGCTCAGCTCTAAGGACGATACCCAGGACGGATAGGGAAGGAGGACTGGCCGTGGTCTGTGGTATATTTTTTAAGAATAACAGGGGCATCCATCTGCAACTGATTTGCGGAAGCCACATATCAAAGGTGTGAGCCTCGATAATTCTCTTTCAAGCAGTGGTATCGCCCGTCCCAGCTACATAGCTGTTGTCGAAACTCCGCTGCCGTCAGGAAGTGAACTAAAGATATCCTGAAGCATCATTGCGAACTCTCAACTGCTCATGCTAACGCAGTCAGTAGAATACATACTTTGAGCCCATCTTGGGCTTCTTTGTTTTCCCTGACTGTCATCCGGTTTTCGCCGGTTTGTGATGACGGCATAAGAGAACAGGAACACGACGCAAACATGTGTCGAGGAGGCTTAAGGCTCTTTGCGTGTGTGACACTGTAATTTGCTGTTCTGGTAAAATACGCACGTGTATGTGATCAAAGTATTTTAAGACACTCACCACAAAACGAATGTTCTGTAGTATCATGATTTCAACATGTCTTTCATCGAAATCCATTTGCACCATTGCTGTACATTTTAGTCCTGGGCATAAATATTGTTTAATTGGTCGTATATTGTGAAACTGGCGTATTGTGAAACAGCAAAAATTGAACATAAAATTCTGCCAAATCTTGCATAAAATAATATACTAAAATTATTTACTAAATTTGCTGCCTTAAAATTTTGTGTTGAATGTATATGCCTGTATATATTTGTACCAAAGATAAAATAATGATAACAAATTAACAAATAAAATTGTGAAATGAAGTGGTCACTTAAATATGCTTTCTGTAAATCAATGGCGAGACAAGGAAAAAAGAATTGAAAATTTTTATTTCATCAATTGCCTCCTTTTCCTAGCTTTGCTGCTTGAAGAAAGCTTCCTTGCTTGAAGAAATACGCAATCGTGTTGCATACATCATCACGATTTGTTCCTCCGCTTCCTTCCATGGCCGCAATTGTTACTTCCACGTCTGGTGTTGACGTAATTGCCCCTTCTATGTCCAAACGGTTGAAATGTAAATTGAATGTCATTCTTGCTGTGCCAAGCGCTGAATAAAAAGCGTAGACTAAAAGTCAATAGTTCATAAGATGAGCAATATTAACATTTACATTTACTCTGAAGTTTCGAATAATAGTCGCTTTCATTTAATTTCCATCATTTACTCGTTTTTCAATAAGTCCATTTAGTATCCATAAGATATTCGCAAAATCTATTTCTATTAATTTTTAGTAACGTCACATTAAAAAGTCATCTGTATCCTTTTCAGCCTGGATAAGATGAAATTTTCAAAACTTTTTCTAATCGATAACTTGGAGTTATGAATGGCTCTTTGTTCACAGATACGGTGAGAAGCAACGACGAAGTGACCATCAAGAATTAACGGGTATCCAACTGTTATCGGCCACCGCTTACCAACTCAAAAAGAAGAATCAACAGCTGCTTATTCCCATCACTGTTTGGATCGGCATGGAACAAGCTTTCATAGGCGCAGACTTCACACAGGTAAGAGTCGGCACAACATCTATTTATACTGTTTTTAATTTATTACCACAAAAGTAATTTATATATTTTCCAAATTCCTACTCAACGATTAATCTAAGTAACTAGAAATGAAACAAAAGTCATTTATGAATATGTAAATGCATTTCTGCTCATAATTTTGCCTTTTTTAATTAAATGCTTACTTTGAGTCGTGACATAACAAGATATGAAAGCCGACATCTTCAATTTCTTACGGTAGAACTCATCGCCTTAATGATGAACAATAGTCCAGAAAGAGGTTGAATAATTTTGTTTCTGACCGTCCCTCATAAAGAATTGCCAACGTCACGCAAAATAAAATTATAAGTGTTATTTCTATATCAAAAAGATAAAAAAGAAGGCATGATACATCTGTCACACATGTTTATATTCATCTCTTTGTTTGTAATATCTGTGATTCTAAAAATAGAGGTGAAGCAAAAAGATTTTCATTGGACTTTGACACGGAGTAAAGCATTCAACTTCCTAATACTGCGTAGTGGAGAAGGTACAGCATAAAATACTGTTCAAGATTTGTCAGAAGCTTCGTCGCGATACAACTTGATACCGTAATATTTATGGTTACCCTAGATGTGACCATTTATAAAGCAAATTGTGCTTGGACCAATATACATACGCCAAAACATTCAGAAGATTTTTCTGGAAACATGGAAGGGTTGATGAGACGAAGCTATTTTTTATTTATCCACGTAATCCCGTCACAAGTTTACGAGTTCTCTCGCTCTCTCTCTCTCTCTCTCTCTCTCTCTCTCTCTCTCTCTCTCTCTCTCTTGTAATGACAACTTACGAAACTGTTCTGTGAACCAACATTATATGTCTTATAAATGGTACAAAGCCAGAAAATATTAATTTCTCACAAAAGTAATTGCGTAACTTCCTGTTCGTGACAATTGCAGCTGTTAACTAAGGACAACGATCAAAATGATAGTACATGTCTGCGAATCTCAAATCCCCTTATTATGGAAATAATACATTTTAAATATCCGACCAATCTTTATCCTATAAATTCTCTCGGAACTTTTCAATAGAATGCAACCGAAAGGATACGGAGATCAGTTACTGAGGTGTTCGGCAAGCCCAACGGAGAAACAAAACCTCAATTTGTACTTATGTAATTTGTACGTACGATATTCTTGCTTTTTTCACAGTTTACTTGATTGATTCGAGAATACACACTTTTCCACTTGTTTTTCAAAAGTATATTTGTCATCCCCTTCCCACAACACTGTATGCGGGGAAAATAACACGAAAAAACACGTTGCATGAGCGAGTGAAAGTTAAAGAGGGCCTAGAACAGCGGCAAGGTTGCCAACTTAATAGCTGCTTCGCGTTGCCTACAGTGACAACAAAAGCCTTGCTGGAAAAAAAAGCATTTGTAGAGAATATTTTTTCAGGAATCAATTACTGTCATTTGAAAAATATAAATTTAAGTTAATAAACAGACAATAATATATACATGTGTATTACAAACGTCCAATCCTCAAATCAAAGTACGTACAAATCACAGTAGTCACAATAGTATATTCAATATATATTGTCTCTCAAAAATATATTTTATATTTCCAATAATTTCTCATAATATTTTTCATAAAATCAGGACAACAAAGTATAAATATTATTTTTATGATAAGAATTAAAGACTAAAATAAAATTGCATTTGAAACCCAATTTTAATGGTGTTCAAAGTTTGACCAATTTTTCAGAAATTCGTGAACATACTAGGATAAATGGAAGTCACGAAATGTCAATTGTTTCAAAAAAAATTTTAGGACGACAAATTGTTTTTTATTTATTTCAAATAAACTAAAGTATTTAACACAGCAATCATATTAATTTCGTCTCGCATTTTAGATACTGTTTTCCATCCTCGATACAATAAAACAAAAATCCTAAATTCTCAGAATAAATGCTACAACACGTAGATCTCCATGCCTGGTCAATAAACCATGTTGAAATTTAAGCTATTGTGCTCCTGTACTTTCATTACTACCACAATTTGCAAATTTCAACAGGCCCATTTTTTCCGTCTGTCCACTTGAAAGATGTTTCCCCGACGGGAATATTCACCAAATGTGTATGTCATTGACGACATAAGGCTTACAATCAGTTGGTTGCGTATTTCCGTGTCTCATTTTTCGGTTCGCCTCGCCATGCGAGCTACCGTGTGAGTTCTCAACATCCAAAGCTTTGAATAATTGGCATGCCACCAAATAGTCTCCTCAGAAATTGATTCCTTGTATATCCACACCAATCTTTAGACGGAAGTTATGTAGAGAATATAGTTGTATTTTTAATTAAGCCATTTTATTTATTACTTGCGTATCGCCATTACTGACCACGCTACGCGTTCTCTCCTGAGGCCCAGTCGTATTCTGTCCTGGAGAGAGATTAACGTGTGTCACTATGGGGATCAGCTTTTCGGATGTATCGCTTGATAAGACAAGGTTGTTACGCCTTGAATTATGAATTATAAGGTGATAGGATGGTAATGAGGGGTGAAGGGACAATCACAAATACGACCATGCCTACGCAGGACTCGAACCTGCAGCCTCTTCGGCGCAATTATTATTATTATTATTATTATTATTATTATTATTATTAACTGAGTTCTTTTAGTTCTAATGACCGTTTCTCACACTCTACATACTAATGTTTTTTATTCCGCAAGGCTTCTTTCCCTATTGTTCTGTTCTTCACTTTTGAAACGATGACATACTTCCTAGATTTTCTCGGCCTTCCTCGTTTTCTTCTTTCCAAAGGGATCCACTCAACGACAAATTTTAGTATTCTGTCAAAATGCATTCTCATTAGATGACCATACCATTGGAGTTGTTTGGATTCTACATTTTCGGTCACTATTAAGACATTCACTTATAAATAAATTTATGTAATGGGAGTTTTACTTTTATTAATAATTTTCTCGGGTGACAATTTAATTACATGGATAAAAAGTTTATTGTCTGCTGAAAATATGCAGTTTACATAACGAACGCGAAGAATGAAATGTTTGAAATTAAGTCAAACTCAGTGTAATGATTTCATGATTTAAAGGGTGTGATTAATAGTATGAAACTGTCAGTTTGTTATTATGAAACACGATTCTAGGAAGTGAATAGCGATATATTTTCATTTTGAAATTAGCTCTGACATTATGTATTGGAAGAGGTGATTGCGTTGTCCTCAACTATGGAAAGGCAGGTACCAGATTCAAGTCCCGATTGTGGATTTCCGGCCACAGGCAAATAGCTGAATGGAACGGCAACGTTTCAATCAGGAGAATTCTAGACACAGATGTTTATTTGGTCTTTCCCTCGGTTTCCTTGAATCAATGTCTCAACTATCGAACAAGGACCGCGAAGACCGCCGATGAGGCGGATCCTATCATCCTTTTGTTTTATCAGTTTTTTAAGGATATTGCCTAGAAATAAATAAATGTTAAAATGGGCAAGGTAAGACAGAATTACATAATCATACGACAAGAAAATTATAGAAATTGCCGCGAAAACGTCTTCCCATTTACTCGGGACAATATGAAATGTATTCTTTTATAAATTAAGAAATGGTAAATTATTCGTTGCGTGGTAATTTTACCTTCCCTTCAACTTACAATTCAAGATACTCTCACATCGATTTCCGATTCAACAATAATCTACGACTGCAAAGAAAATTTAGCATAAAATCGACTTCAAACGTTAATATTTACTTCGTTTATTTCCCTGTAAAATCTAATTTTATCTCATAAGTTTACAGATGATACCCAGCCAATGCTTCAACCAAACTTTTTCTTTTAGAGGAAGCTCGACTAGTGATCATACAAACAGGGCCGTTTTAACAGCATTGGCGGCCCTTTGGCCGAGGTTAATTTGGGGATCCCCTAATCTTACATTCACCCCCCTCCCATACTGAAATATAAAGAAAATCCTATTAATTCATATTGTATTTTGTACTTTTTCAAAATATTTTGAGAGTATTTCTTAATGTTTAAATTTAATATTATTCAAAGAATAAATTGAAATATAAGAGTAACAGATTTACAATTACTTTCAAAAATGGTAAAAATAAACTTGTTTTAATTTTTTATTGAATTGCACAATATAAAGTTGAAACGGCTCAAACAGCAACATTCCGTACTATATATATATATATATATATATATATATATATATATATATATATATATATATATTGGATATATATATATATATATATATATATATATATATTGGATATATATATATATATATATATATATATATATATATATATATATCCAATGATGCACGACACATCACTCCGTTATGCCAATTTTTTGCGTACAGTTTAATCATACATCACGTTTTCTATACTTTTTTATTTTAGTGTTTGAAAAATTTAGTATTAAATAATTTTTTAAGAACTTTCGGGGGCCCATGTACACTGGGGGCCCTGGGCCTTTGAGCCCGTGCGTTAACACGGCCCTGCATTTAAGAAAACTCCTGGTTCTAAATTTTGATACATTTTCATCTCAATGAGATGTGAATGACCTTGATGTCATTTACAGTATCTGTATTCTACAAATGAGAAAAAAGTTA
Source organism: Acheta domesticus (assembly GCA_031308135.1). Classification (NCBI taxonomy): domain Eukaryota; kingdom Metazoa; phylum Arthropoda; class Insecta; order Orthoptera; family Gryllidae; genus Acheta; species Acheta domesticus. Next base: position 152,124,616 of record JAHLJT010009436.1, on the reverse strand, counting down.
ACTTAACATTTTCAAAAACTTTAGCTGAAATTTTCACCTACCAGAATCACTGTTGTGTTCATTACACAACAGGTGTTAGGTAAGCGAAAGCGAAAACACACAAATATTCCACGAGTCAAACCAAAGTATTACCAATACCTTTCTTTCTTTAAAATTAACCTCCAAGTAAAGCAAACGACTACATGCTCCAGTACGAAAACAAACTTACTACACAAGGTAATCTACACGGAAAGGTATGTTGCTTGAAAAATGTTTGCATGGTGTTTGGCACGAGTATTTGGCAGTGATATGATAAGGAACTTTTAAAAAGTTGTCCAGGAAAAGTTCATATTGTTAGCAAGATTATAAAAATGAATTTCGTAATGTTCTGTTATTATTCTTAATTTTTATATCTGGGAAGAACAGGTCCTTTGATTCTAAGGCAGACAAATAACAAAATGATGAATGATGACAATGAAAATTGTTGTCACTTTCAACATATTGCACCGATCAACATTTCGAAGGACATTGGCCTTCGGAATTGTCATTAATGCCGTAACAAATTTAATTTTATTGTATGTCTGCCTTAAAATCAAAGAACCTGATCATACGGCAGTCTTAACTAATTTTCAATTAATTTTCAACCTTCGTAGCGAATATTATTCTTAATGTTTGGATATCAAGTAAAAACTGTGACGTTAACCCCAAACCGCCCCGGAACGTGAGTCGTAACGCGAGCGTGTGTGTGTCCGCAGGCGTACGTGTCGTGCGCACTGGGCATCCACAACGTGGGCTACGTGATGATCTGCTTCGGCGTGGTGAACGCCATCTGCTCGCTGCTGTTCGGCTCCGTGATGAAGTTTGTGGGCCGCTGGCCGCTGATGGCGCTGGGCGGGCTGGTGCACGCGGCGCTGGTGGGGGTGCTGCTGGTGTGGCGGCCGTCGCCCACGTCGCCGCTCGTCTTCTTCGCCATCTCGGGCCTGTGGGGCGTCGGCGACGCCGTCTGGCAGACGCAGGTCAACGGTGAGTGGCTATCAAGATGCCTTTGTGTTCGTGAAATAGAGACATTCATGATGCAAAGGCATGGGTGAGCTATTGGATATAGTTAACTGAGAACGGCATCTGGCGGAGAAAATGCGAGTCAAACCCCAGGCGTAGCTGGGGACCGCCCGCGAAGCGCGCCTGCTCGGTCAGGTTCGCAGACCCGCGTCGGAGGTAAGCTTCCAAGGCAGCCTGGGTCGAAAACTCGGGTGCGGAACACTGGCTAAGGGCAGTCTCCCCGGTAGAAATCTCGTACGCCAAATAAATAAATACATTAGTGAGCTATCACGCAGCCTTATCGGACTTCAGCCAATGAGCCTCACGCACAAGTTAGTGGAAATTTTAAATTCAGCAAGATATCAAAACTATCATCTTGCTACAAGTTATTGAAACAGGTATATGAAGGGTTTCCTTATTGCTTCTTTTATTTCAACTACACCTTCGTCATGTTCATATTTTTGGTTGAAAATTATCACTTTATGCCACTTTCAAATGTTTCTCGAAACTTTTCGCTTGCCGTAAAGCACGGCGGCCAGCGTCTGGCCTGGCTATTTAAACGAAGTGCCTGTGTTGAGGTCACGTGGTTCGTGACGTATGTGCCCGCGCAGAACGAGCAAAAATCGGTGCGCCGAACCAGTCATCCATGTCTCTTCATCATGGATACATGTATATTTCGTCACGAATTGACACGATATCAATACCAACCCCAGAACGAAGAATCGATAAGTCGAAATTATAGAACCACAAGTGTCAATACTCTCGATATTGGATGGTGTCAGTACATGACGTCGAAGAAAAACATGATTTTTTCGTAATATTGAAACACGGTTAGAGATATTTTTAATTAATTAGATATTTACTGTCATACTTCAGTTTTATTTTTAATAAATATCAGTTTAATTCGTATAAACAAGGAAAAATCGTATATTTTTCTCGGAGGTAATTCTAAAAAATCCTTGAAATGCGAGAAAGGGACGAACGAATGAGTTTGTAATGTTAAACATATTCGAAACAATCAATTCGGTACACGCAAGTAATCTAGCTTCTTTATTACCATTACGGCAGATTGAAAATCGCAATATTACCGGATCAATAATAACAATACCGATACTAAGGTACTGGACGCAAAAATATGGACTGTGAGTATGGAAGGTATCGCAACTTTCCCACAATTATCGAGTGAGGAAGAGAATTTGCCCTCTGGATTCTGGTATTTTCTTCATTAAATTACTCGAATAATTGGATAACTCGAAGGAATGTTTGTTGCCCTTCCAATTCATATTTAATGTTAAAAATTAAAAACAACACGAATGTTTATTATCAAGTTAGTTAATTTGAAGATAATATTTAATAGATTAAAACATACTATTTAAATTTAATTGCTTCAGGATGTGTGGATAAAATTTGTTAGAGTTTTCCAAGCTACATGCGGAAATTCACTGAATTATTTTTCGTTGTCGGATTTCCTCCCGCAGGTACAACAAAAATATCGATTGAAATCTGTGTAAGGGGTCATTCCACTCTGATGTGTGAATATCGGCGTGGTGTGACCGAACCTGGAATACTTGCCGGTGTTCTACCGGTCGGTTTCCGTGATTTCATCATGAGCGGATGGATATTTCCTTATGCACCTAGTTTCACAGAATACATAATACACATCGAACACACGTACGTCACTTAGTTGTGACATTAATCGAAGCAAAATGTTCATACAAGTGGAGCACAAACGGGACTTTCAGTTCTAATTCTCGCTTTCATAAACAGGATGAACTGAACTAATGAGTCATATCTACTATTCTTCCGTACAAACAACTCCACTTCCAACCAGATAAAAAAAATAGTCACATTCATAAAAAAAGTATTGGTCATTTTCTCAAATTTTCTAAAATATCTTAACGAACTAGTCATAATAATTGACTTTGCTATTGTATTGGAACCATCAGTTGGATCCTACTTTATAGTCGATGTCTCATTATTACTCTTGTTCTGTTCTCTATCCAATTTCTGTTTACGCATCGGACCAAGAATCATGTCCCAACACGTTATACCTCGTGGGTTTGCATAAGTTTTGACAACGCTTTCATCAGTCACAAAAGACAGTTTGATTCATTTGGAGGTATCTCATTTCTACACTATCTTGAAGAAACTCCTTCCTCTAGTATCTTGATTCTCCCCGACTGAAGTGCGAGATTTTAAGTTTGAAAAATTATGAAGCTAGAATTGAGTCAAGTGGTCAATATTCAAGCAAATCCTTCCCAATTACGTAAAATATTAATGCTTGCAGAGAGTTCAAATTAAGGTCACATTACAGATAATCAGTGTTTCTCTAAACTAATGTGCTGCTCTAAAAACAATTCATTCGGATGCAAAATGGGTAATGTAAAACATAATGAAATTGGAATTTAGGGGTTTAGGCAGCATTCAATCATAATCATATTTTACAGTCATTTGAAAATCATATTTTTAAAATTAAACTGTTTTACTACATTTCTCAAAAATGTTTGTTAAATCATTTTATATCAAATACGCTTTCCTACATATTTGAATAATAACTTCTCATTTAAAGGCTGTCAGGCAACAAAATTTAGAATTCAATACAAATCTTTCAATCCGTAAAGCAAATTGGAGAAGGTACTGTAGATAACTGCCACTGATTCCATATTATTAATGTGTTATCGAACACGAACGTAATCAATATTTCTTTTCAATTATTTTACACCATATAGTTATCAACACACTCATATATAGCAAGTATTCTCTTAATATGTTGTCCAGTAGGTGCTTCTGAAGTTTCGTAGGTTTCTAGGTTTATATGATCAATTTTGATTGAAAGTTGAAAAACTACTATAAAATAGTTGATCTCTTCGATAACTGACACTGAAGATGTTCGTGCTGTTCCTTTATAAAGATAAAGTTATTCTCATATTTGAAATTCGAGGGTATTGTAAACAAGGGACTTGTTTCAGGGGACTGCGCATGGGTGTGAAGTAGCGTCATCGAACGTGGAACTGAAATCTGTACCGCGAGTCAAGTACCACTTAGGACTTGAAGTGTTCACATTGTAATATCGAGAGCGTGGTAGCTTTTTATTCCTTCCACAACTCCTAACAAAACATTATCCATACACATTGATCATAAAAACTCTACAAATCTGTTCATGCTAAGGGGAAAGACAAACCTGCTTAGGAAAGCGGAAGCCATAAATTAGGTCCAAGACTGTTCCTTCGCCTACGTCCAAAAGCGAGTGTATCACCTCCACCTCACATAATGTTAACAAGTCTGTGGTCACGGGGTAAAAGTCCTTAAGTCAATTTTTGGCGAAATTGGGTTAAGTACTGAAACTACAAGTAAAGAATCTATATTTAATTTTAGTAAAACGACTGAATTCATGTCCCTTCCTTAACGACAAAAAAGCGTAGGGAAATATAGCTGAATCGGCTTAATATAGCTTACGGCTCAATACTCTAACCCTTGTTTTCTCCAAACTAAGATTTTTGACTTAAGGACTTTGACCACAGAAATAGTAAATTACGTTTCTCTGTGTGTGCGCAGGCATCTACGGCACGCTGTTCCGCCGCAACAAGGAGGCGGCCTTCAGCAACTACCGCCTGTGGGAGTCGGCGGGCTTCGTGGTGGCGTACGCGTACAGCACGCACCTGTGCGCGCGCATGAAGCTGTACGTGATGCTGGCCGTGCTGCTGACGGGCGTGGCCGGCTACGCGTGCGTGGAAGTGCTGCACGCGCGCAAGCAGCGCCGCCTCAAGGCGCTGGCGGAGGACCCCAAGGCCGCGGCCGCCGCCGCCGAGCAGCTCGCCAAAGAGGGCAAGGTGGAGGAGACGGACGACGAGAAGGACGACATCGACGACGACATCATCATCACGCATCTCTAGAGCCTCTGCCGCCCCCGCCCCCGGCACCCGCCCGTGTGCGAGCGACGCTCACGAACTGCTGCTGCGTGTGCTCCCTCACACCCTCTCTCTCTCTTCTCTGTGTGTGTGAGAGATAGTGCGAGAAGATAATGGAGCTCCTTGGCTTCTCTTCCTGGCGTAGGGCGGACACGTTAGGAAATTAGGAACGTGGTCCGTCCCTTGGGGAGATGCACACGTTTGCCCAACCTTCTCCTCCGTTGTGGCCGCGGACTCGACAGCTGATGCTGTGATTTTGCTCCTTCGCTCAAAAAGAGTAGGATTGCTGTATTTCTCTGTGGTTTTAGGGCGACCATGTAGGTAATGTAGTCCGTCCCTTGCCTCTTCCTCAGGATGCACGCGTGCCTAGAGAGCCTGTGAATTTCAGATATCGATTTTTCTCTTCCTGGAAAAGTCTTCCCTACCTCTGGAAAGAAGCAAATTCCTTCGTATTGCACGATGTAGGGCGACCGATTTTACTAAAAGGTCCGCCTCTCCTGTACGTAATGCACACGTGCGTTTACTGAAGTGGGCCCACGGTTCAGAGCGACTTTTCTTCTCACTGCAAAGGGTCTCCCTCGGAGAAGAAGCTATTTCTTCTACACTGTCGTTAGGGCGACCGCTTAGAAAATGCAGGCCGTCCCTTGTCGGTTTGATGGCACAACAAACGTCAAAGTGGTATGGTTTCTTCGTTTTTTCTTGACGATAGTGAATGTTTGAAAAGGAAAAAAAAGCCAGAAACTTTTAAGAAATGGAACAGAGCAGGCAGAGCGAAGAAGGGAAGTGGTTGAATCATCGTGTGCTCCACAGTTCACTGCATTTTCTAAGTGGTAATGTCATAGTACAGTACCTGTAAAGTCAACCACCCGCAATGATTCTTCCAACGGACGCCTTCCGTCCAAATACTTAATGCCTTTATATCATTCAGAAATCCTCTGTTAGATGATTCCACTACGTTCCCGGGTGGTTGACATATTTTCATATTATTTTTATTTCATATTATACATTGTTTGGAGTTAGAAAATCATTTAAAATAGCGCATCAGGCCTTCCTCGCTTGTAGAAAAAAGCAGTTTGTAGTAATCTGGAGTTTCAGAGTATAAAAACGAAACTCCAGAAAGCTAGCCTACGAGAGAGGGACATTTATAATCGAATAGATTGAGCACGATAAAAGCATCACCTTTTGTCGTTCAGACAAAAGAGAATCTGTCGTCGCCTGGTGCTTTTTATAAACCAGTGGTTTTCAAGCTTCATCGATTTACATAACTCTGAAACCATTTTGTACAATTCCTCGTCACGAAAAACAAAAATATTGTTTGCAATTAATAGTTGTATATTTCTGATTGGACACGTTTCATTATCGTAATTTTTTCTCGGTCCAGGGCGAATACTTTTCATTCACCGAAACGTCTCTATAGCAGACATCTCTATTGAGCGAAATTTTATCGATCCTGATCGTGTTCGTTAAAGACAGGCTACAATGTATTTGCACAACGTGAAATTACTCTTGTACGTATGTTTATGAGTGACCTCGCTATCTTATGTATCCTGTCGGTGAAATTCAGGGTTAGGTGAGAAACCAAAGTTCGAAGGCCACCGGTATGTACAGACGACTGATAACAATAGTACAATGCATAGCAATAGTTGCTTTTTAATTTGTGAAACATGTATCTTCGTTGTATCCGCTCGGGTTCCACCCCTGGGCGAAGCAGTGTGTCCAAAAGGGAAAGTTTCCATGCACGGTTAGGAGGCCGTCGCGTGGAGCCTCGAGCTGGGTCCGCCATGTGCCGTCGCACGTCGCTGCTCTCTGGCTGCGCTCGCGGGTCGTGACGTAAGCGAACTTGGGAGTCGTTTCGGTCGCGAAATGCACTACGCCGAATTGCATGGAATTGCCGAGAGACAAAAATCAAACCGATCGCTCAAATCTACTAGAGATTCAGAGAGCTTGTGATGGCGATTTCCAACGCATTTAGTTCATATTTTTTCCAAAGAAATTTTGGACGTTGATGTAAGGTAGAAAACTTTTAGTACACTAAAATGGGTTAATAAGCATGTCAATGGGTTTAATAACATACTTCCTCTAGCTAATACGCCAAATGCTTCTTCACCAATTTCCGGGAGCATTAATGGAGAAAATAATGCTGTAAAAAGAAACTACGCGTCTGTTAAATCATAACCAACAGTTTACGATACTCGGCATCTCTCAGAAACATCCACTTTCCAACCCACCGACAGGCGAAAAATAACACGTACTATTTATTATTCACAAAGTACGTAGCAGTCAAAAGACAATCGCCTTTAACCTTTTATAATATAACAATTTGAACTCCTTCAAAATGAGGATTCATGAATTAAAACAACATTAATCCATCGTAGCTTAACACCCAGATTATTTTAGAAAACCTGTGCATACTCTTACGGATGTATTCAATGTATGCTCGCACTTTCCATTATTTCTAATTTCCCATTCCCTCCATCAATAATCCACCTCGAAAAGCACATCTAGTACGTCGTACAAGACACAATGACAAAGGCGGAGAAGAGCTCCCAGCGATAACAGGTCGGAAGGTCTCACGTGTCAGGAGTTCGCGTCAATGCCGTTCGCGACCGCGCGTGTTAAAGACCTCGTCAACCAATCAGCTGGCCACGCACGCCGCGGCGGCGGCGGCGGCAACGGAAGCGAAGGTCGCTGCGGATGGAGCGGGGGAGGGAGCGTTCATTCAGAGGTGCACGGCTGCGTACAGTGCAGAGACAACGGCTCTAAAAATAAATACATTTGTAAATAATTGAATTTATTGTATTTGTTAAACGTGTAATTATTTATTAGTTTTGTACATCACATTCTGATTGATGTCTTGTACGAGTTGTAAATAATATTCTTCAAAAGCACAGACCCCTTTAAGTGTCTCCCAAGATGGTCTATGTTTAATGCGATTCTCTTCGTTACATATTTTTTCTTAAGTTCTGAATTGGGCAATACCAATAGTGGTTAGTTCAATCTTATTGGCTGGACCAAAAACCAGAAAATTATTAAGGATGAAATCTGAAAAGAATAAAAATAGATGATTTCCACACATTAATGCATAAATATTATTTTTATTTATTCTTCAGCTTTAGGAGTCATTTTGTTTTACCACATACTGAACATAAGGAATAACTTTACTTGGAGTCCCTTCCAAGTGTGCTTCTATGTTTCGTCGCACAACTCACGCATGCCAGGAAGGTCTCCTCACGTAGGAAGTCGTGGAAGTGGAGAGGGTGGAAGGATGGGAAGGCCACTCAGCCAGTGCCGAGGCCACACGGGAAGCAATGCCATCTCCGCCGCCGCCGCCGCCGCCGCCCCATCCTCTTTCCTGCCGCGAATGCTCCGCGCGTATTCACTCGCATCATATTGTACACGAAGCGCCATCACCGCCTCCCACAAAACCACGTGGCTCTTTCCACAAAAAGGGAGATGGTTATGTAAGGTAACGAGCGCGCAAGGCCACGAGCTGTCCGGGAAACGTAGCAACGATGGCGGCAGCAATTTCTTATGTAACGGTTTCGTTTGGGACAGGACGTATCTCCGGCAAGAAGTACGTTGGGGATTGGGGAACATTCCCACGGTGCTCCAAGGAGGATGGCTCGAATGAATCCCCACCCCCACCCCCGCTCCAACAACCATCACTCGCGCGGCCGCTAAAAACACCTAACTTATCAATGGGGAACGTCAATTACGCAAATATAATCGTCTCCCACGAGGACGGTAATAATCATCGAGGAAATGCTTGCTTCTTTATACCGTTTGCAACGTGCGGCTGCATTGAAGTTGGGCCCTGAAATCTTGTGGTGAAAGAGCCCTCAAAGAAAAGATAACCTTTTAAACCAGTCATTTAATAAAAGAGGCCTATTAGAGTGGGTCTCGAATGGAGGAGTTGTAAGTTAATTTAGCACACGAAAAATATGCATAGCCTTGGAAAGGAAAGGTCTGTACATAATTTCTTGACATTTTAGACTATCACAAGCATTTTTAACGGAAGCCCTTCTCTGTTTTGAATACTTCATATATCTACATAAGCTTTAATGTCGATTTAACACAAAATCGGTATCGTATTTATTTTCCGAGAGAGGGAGGGGTGAAAAAATATTTCAGTCTTGAAGCAAAATCTTTAATCCGTTCTTGCCTTTATATGGATATGTTTTAATGTGCTCAATTTATACATTGTGTTTCAATGACGAAAATATTGAAATGTCCCACCCTCGTATGCCTTGTAAGTGAATTCAAGCAGGAATCAAATCCAAGTTGTTGTACTGATGTTTAGTAAAAGAGCTCGCCAAGCCATTTCTTGGCGAAAACGTGCGCAAATTGAAGTGAATTGGACATAATAAGAAAGATGAACAAAGGTGGATTGTACAACATACGAATATTCGTAGAATTTTCGAGATTTACAAAGATATATGCTACCCTGTGTGACACGTTCTACAAGAACGTAGAAAGGAAGATGGCAATCGACTGGTGCTTAAATGAAGAGGACCTCGCAAAACACGTTTTAAGCTGTCCTATTGGGCAGGCAGTCGATCAGATGTGGAAATGTTTGGTTCTGTTAAGCATCTCGCTAGCTGGCCAATAGCTCACATGAATGTCACAAAGTAAAGTAAGATTTTGAATTTGCCATGTGACAGCGAACGTTTCATTATTTCATTCCTAGTGAAAGACTCAAGTAGCAAATTCGTCCTGATAACGCATTCGTCTTATCGAAGCGATTTTCCAGGCTAGCACTCATTTCTTCCTGGTAATACTCTTGAAACGTTCTCTAAGACAGATGGTTATTACTTATTTAAAATAACTTCACTGTGATGATATTGTTTGAAGGATAAATAAATAGTTTACTTGTTGACAATGTTGGTTTTTCTTACCTCCTACCTCAAAGTATAAATCCATCATCTATTATTTGTATTTGTCACAGTTCAATTGCGAACATTATGACTTCGCATTTGAATTTTTCACTATTTTGCATTTTCTCCCTCCTTTTCTTTCTTTAGCCATCCTAAACAAGAGATAGTGAATAATTCTCATCTTCACATAGTACACTCGTGACATTTCGTTATACTAGTACACATTCGAATGGCATGCAAAGAAATGCTCAAACACGTACAAAATTGACAGTTAACAAATATACTTTAGCCAACATAAGACATTTGGTAATACTAAACCCAAAATTTATCACACAAATTTTACCAGAACATCGATACATCACCAAAATATTTTCGGTCGATGAAAACATCGACAAATACATAGATGTTAAAAATATCGGTTTTAAATATGATAAAATAGATTGCCTTTTCGAATCCTGTTTCCTTTTTAATTATAGTATTTAAAAGAGATATATTTTATTGAGGAAATGCTGATGTATTGGTGTTGATATTATTCATGGATGAAATTATTGAAGTCATCTTTCTGAACTTAAATTTATTATGACCCCTAAGACATAAGTCTCCGTTCACATTTAGTATCTTTCCGGCATTAAATTATAGGCGCGAAGTTGAAAAACGCACGCACGTGCAACTTGATGCATATGCGTTTGTGCCCACATTGTGCCTCCTTGTCGTTCAATGGATCTGACAGCATGCTTGGGATTCGCGACAATAAATATCTGCGCCCCTGTGAACCACTACACCCCATGATCGTTGAACAATGGACAGTTCATGGTCCCAGACGGGTCCATATTAGTACTTTATGTATCAAGTCCATGAAGTCCCTTCACGGCAGAAGTGCATACAATATTTTTTCGCACCCTCATCTCTGCCTTAAAACTAATTTACTTAATTTGCAATTTGTAATAAAGTATTCCATTCGTAATTTTCATTGTTTCGAAAGTTGTCCATGCTACATCATACATCTAATATTTTAAACAGTTAAAAGTATAGAGAGTAACAATGGCGGATTCACGCATACGTGTTCCGAAAGAAATTCAACAAAAAGCTCAGATGACAATTTCAAATCCTTTGTCAGAAAAGTCAATGGGTTTATATGAAAAATAATATAAGGCAATTTTGTAGAGAAGAATTGAAAATAATATTGGTGTAAATGAAGGTATTATTTTGCCGTACCTGTTTCACAAGGTATGAATAGATTTGTTACTGTTATTAAATTCTTCGAGTAATCCTAATTAATACAATGGGTTTGAAACAGAAACAGAAAAGTCTTCTATTTTATTGTCAAAAGTTTTAATGTTGAAAATTAATCTCTATATAAAATAAAACATTGACATAAGTATTTATGCTAAAGTAATAACATGTTTAAAACTAAGCTCTGTCGATAATGAGCCGAAGAAATCAAAAATACTGAGCAGAGTTGAAATTAATAGATTTTTATTGGAAGCCTGTGATGATACTCATTAATGACGAGAGAAAATTATTAATTTTCGGACCAAAGTCCATACTCGTAGAGTATTTCCTATAACATCTGATGGAGAGGTCGTAAAGCATTTTGTATCACAAAATGTTTCGTTGTATCCACCGTACTCCTCGTGAAAAATTATCCACGTACTATTATAAAAAATAAATACAGAAATCAGCCTGTCAGATTACATTCAGTATGAAAAAAATAGAAACAACAGTAGCAACATATTTAAATCTGAGTTAGATCGGTATACTGGGCATTCCTTTCGGTGCTTTTTCGCCAATTTACAAGCTAACGCGGGAAGCAATTCAATAAATTTCAAAAGACATGAAGGTTGGAAGAGCTCAAAAGTCGCCAAAAAATATTTGGAAGATTCTCTAGCGAATAAAAATAAAATTTTCCGTATGATTCTTCATAATGAAGTAACACTAGTGTCATCGCAAAATGAAACACAAGTTGAAATCAAAACATCTGCTGGTGGCCCAGTCACAGAAGAGGTAATAAACTCAGCTTCATTTCCACGAGTTTCTTTTAAGTTGCAAATTGTGTTTTCAATGTTAATGTTCAAAGGTAATTTTGTGATTGTTGATTATTTTGAATGGTTTTGTTATAAAAAACTGTTCAGCGATATGTTCAATCAATGTTAAGTACTTGGTTTCATTTAGTGTTTCTGTATTGTGTTGGCAATACACGCTTTATTTCATAGCCTAGGCCATGGAGGACTGCAGAATTCCTCATGGCCTAGGCCTAGGCTCTTAAAGCAAACAATTTTAGGACCTAGGCTGCAAAAGTGACGCTCTAGGTACTATAAATGATCCGTAAAACTCAACTTTAGAGGTGTGAGGGTGCGAAGAAATTATTGAAAATTAAAATGTTTTAATGAAAATGGCACTTATGTCATTGCATTTACTGTATTGTGCTATACCTTTACACAAAGGTTTAAAGAAAACCATTGGAACCGTTCTTGTGAAAATCTTCTTTACGTATTTGTGAAAAATTGTAACGATTTGGTTCAAAATTCTGCACTGTATATACACAGTGTGCTGACATTGAAACACTAAACTAAATAGAAGCCATTTAGTTTTAGCTAAGATACTAGTTACAAGAACTTTCCGCATCCGTTACAAGTATTACAAGAAAGTCTGGACTATTTTGAGGCATTAGTTTAATTTTGAATTAAAAATTTATCATTGCTTAATATTTTTTACGTTTAGTAAAGAAAATGTTGCCATTACAATATTATTTTTGGGAGTCCTCTTAAAAAAGCACGCGAACTGTCAGTTGGGAACCGTTACTTTAGAGTCTAAAGTACTTTAGAGCCTAAACCGTTACTTTTGGTCTAAAGTTTAGACCAAAGATGAGAGCTGTACTAAGAAAAGCAAGTAATTCACTCAATCACTCACTCAATAAGCCAATTGAGCGAATCCATGTGATTCAGTATCATTTTGATCGTATACGATTGTCCGTAACCTTTCGTGCTGACACACAAAACGTCAAGTTCAGAGAAATGTTGACATGGCTGAATGTGTCTGCGCTAAATATCTGGCCAAACAGCCTAAAAGCTAAAGGGAACAAAGTTGCGGAGCCGGCTGGGAGAACTACTCACTCGATGTTCACGTTGGAAAACCGCATTCAACGTGACCTGTCTTTTAAAAGGAGGAACAGACATAATTATTCCTAAGAGCTAGTTTTATTGCACTGGAAATCCTCAATAAAACACAAAGAACATCCTCCTAGAATCTTTTTAGTATCACATTCTTTTGTGGGAATTATTCATGTTGACTTGATAAGAAAGGCGATAAGGTTCACATTGTATGAACGTGCGAAAATATTATTAAATTCAAAATGTTTACGGATACTGAGATCACAATGTGCGACACGGTATTCTACGTAATGTTTGTGTTGGAACGGAATATTACGAGAATTACGATAAAAAAACAATGGTGCTACAGAATGGCACAGACTTTCCCGAAATAGTTTTCTATTTCCTTTGGTCTGGGCTAGCTATTCGGAATTTCACATACTCGTGCCAACTCACTCTATCGCCGCTCAAACTTTTTTGACATTTTCTTAATTTTTCGGTTTCCTAATAGTAGAACAGAAATATTAATTTTAAAATATTAAAAAACAGTAAAACCTCGCCCTAAATGGCAATTTTCTTTCAAAAATCTGGAGCAGTTTTTAAAAAAAATGAAGTCTAAGCGCTATTAAAAATGCAAAATCTTTTTCACAGAAAATTTTCAGTTTTCGAAAAACTTTCGAAAAACGTAGTTATTTTATGCTGCGCGAAAAAATGGCGAATAACGAAAAAGTGGATGAATCTAGTTGCTAAATGAAGAAAAAAAATCCCCCAACACGTGGTGTAGCCCGAATCCCACTTTTGTGGGTCCTTGATATCGAAAAACCAATTGAAAGGTAAACGTCCGTCTGTCCGTCCCTCTGTCCGTCCATCTGTCCGTCCGACTCTGAGATTTTTCTTTAGGGTCATGAACATTTTTTCAAAATTTTAGTACTTTTCGCGCAATATTGCATGTAATATGTGCAATTTAAAAAAATACAAAAACAAGATTTTTTTAAAAACGGCTCCAATTTTTTTTCTTTAAATATTTGGTAGGAATAGTGCTAAATGTATCCTATGACGTGACATAAACTCCATATTACTCTATTCTTTTGTTTTTCTTTCAAAAATTGCAAAAACGTAATTTTTTTGACTTGTCTCTCACGTCATTAATATTTACATTAGTTGCGATTTGTTTACATTATTATATTTACGAGTTCAAGTGCTTTAAATAATGTCAAGTAAAGTTCAACGAAAACTCAACAGTTTTGGGTGAAAACTAGTTCAAAATTCCGCATTTTCAGACACGCTTCAAGTCATAAATGGTTTCAATTTTTTTCCTCAAAGTTTTGGAACAGATATTGCTAATTGTACTTTTTAATATGACGTTAAGTTCATATTGGGATATTTTTTTTTGTTTTGTTTTTTCAAAAATTACACAAATGTAATTTTTTGAAAGGTCTCTCACATCTTTAATATGCAACTTACCAGCAATTTGTAAACACTATTGTATTTGTGAGTGAATGTGCTTCAATGACTTCAAATAAAGTTTTTTGTAAACTAAAAAAATGTCTGTGAAAATGAGCTTCAAATTTCGCATTTTTAGTAGCGTTTAAACGCCATTTTCTTAAAAACGGCTGCAAATTTTAAAGGAAAACTGTCGTATAGGACGAGGTTTTAGTGTTCTTTAATATTCTAAAATTAATATTTCCGTTCTACCATTAGGAAATCGAAAACTTTTGAAAATGTCGAAAAAATGTAATTTGGGCTGCGATAGATGGCAGCTGGTACGAGTATGTGGCAATTCCGAATAGCTAGCCCAGACCCAAGGAAATAGAAAACTAACACGGGAAAGTCTGTGCTATTCTATAGCACCACAAGTTACTTTCCCGTATACGTACGTATATACGGAGTATTAGGAAAAGTTATGTAATGCTGCGGAAAATCGATTTCGAGATTTCAACGGAAATACACGTTTTTGGGTTCCCTGATACCGAAAAAGTGGGTCTTTTCAAAACGTCCGTCCGTCTGTGAACAACACTAGCGCGTAAACCATACATGCGATTTTTCCCAAAATGCATATTCCACGGTCGATCTGCGGCCACTCAAGGCGCCTCCATTTTGAAAAACTTTCTTCAAAATTTGATGGTACTTTACGTGAAGCCCCCCGAACATTTTCAAAATTTTCTCCAAAATAGCTCCAATTTACATTTCTTGTAAGGATAGAATAAAATACACTTATAAAGGTGGCATACGTCTCATTTTTACGGTTAACTCTAAATTTTCGAAAATTGCAAAATTTTGAAAGTTTTTCGGCATCTTCCTAGAACTACAAAATTGCAGATAAGAGATTTTTCCTTCAAGAAAAATTTGTTGTTGGAAGTGAGTTCTTTCATTAAGGCCATGTACATTTTTTTGAAACTTTTCGTAGGTTTGCGCAATATTGCACGAAATATTACCAATTTTAAAAAATTACAAAAACAAGATTTTCTCAAAAGCGGCTCCAAATTGTTTCTTTAAACTTTTGGTAGGGATAGTGCTAAATGTGCTCTGTGTGATGACCTTAACGCCATATTGCTCTATTCATTCGTTTTTTCAAAAATTACAAAAATGTAATTTTTTACTTGTCTCTCACGTCGTTAATATTTACATTAGTGGCTATCTGTGCACATTTTTATATTAATGAGTACATGTGCTTTAAATAGTGTCAAGTAAAGTTTCTCGAAAACTCCGCCTTTTCAGAAATGCTCAAACGCCATTTTCTCATAAACGGCTCAACATTTTTTTCTTCAAACGTTTCGAATGGATAGTGCTAATTGCATTCTTTATAATGGCGTAAATTTCATTTTGGGATATTTTTTTGTTTTTGCAAAAATTACACAAATGTAATTTTTTTGAAAGATTTCTCACATCTTTAATGTGCACATTACTAGCAATTTGTAAACACTATTAAATTTGTGAATGTAAGTGCTTGAAATGAAGTTTTTCGAAAACTCAAACTTTTCTGTGAAAAAGAGCTTAAAATTTCGCATTTTTAGTAGCGCTTAAACGACATTTTCTTGAAAACAGCTCCAAATTTTTCTACGAAAATTGCTATTTAGGACAATGTTTAACTGTTTTTTAATATTCTTAAAATAATAGTTTTGTTCTATTAGGAAACCGAAAAATTAATAAAATGTCAAAAAAATGTGGTTTGGGTGGCGATAGATGGGAGTTGTCAAGAGTATTGGCAATTCCAAATAGCTAGCCGAAACCAAACGAAACGGAAAACTAATACGGGACATTCTGTGCTATTCTGTAGCACCACTAGTTCGTTATCAGGGCCCGGCAATTAATTTTTTTCTGCCGAAAATTTGCCTTTTTTTCGCGCAAAATTACATAACTTTCCCTGTACTACGTATATACGTACGTATACGGGAAAGTAAAAAAAACACTTCTTTTATATCAGAGGACCCAAAAATGTGTATTTCCGTTAAAATCTCGAAATCGATTTTCCGCAGCGTTACATGACTTTCCCTATACTGCATGTATATTACTCTGTATATTACTTCTGGGCCGATGGCCCCCATCTCGATCAAGTTTTTCGTTTACTAGTAGTTTCCCTGATCCTTTGAGCAAGTGCTGAGATGGCTCCTTGTTTTGCTTCTGGACATAAATGTTACATTATTTGGGCACATCTTCTAAATTTCAGTGGGAAATACAGTTGTTCAAATTATCGTTTTCCATATTGTCGCGGCAAAAAGTATTATTCTTTTATGAAGAACATGAAGAGGGTTAATGGCACAAATTTATAGCTAATTTACCCTTGAAAATAATTTTATTATATTGGAGCGAATATTTTTGTCAACAAAACTTGAAAAAACACGCTCTTTTGTTCTGTATTAAAAATTCGACTAGAATAAGGTTTAGGATAGAGATCACAGAATTATGAAAACGTGCACAAATTTCACTTCTCCCCATAGCTCTTCACACAGTTTTTAACGGTTTTTGACGTAAATAAATAAATAAGTATATACGTACGTATACGGGAAAGTAAAAATTCTGATGGCATGCTGACCAATAAACAAACTGGTGAATGATACCTGTTCGACAAAAAAGGGAAGTGTGTCACATGTACTGGAAGCATGGAGCTATGAACACATGGAGGTGCCCTTACCAATCTCTTCAATGTTCAGAAAGTCCGCCATATTGGTGAGTTCAAAACACGACATGCCAATACGTCATTAACTGCTTGTGATAGAGTATGTAGGCCGACTATGACTATGACCTCTTTCTATTGCTATGATCATGTACGACAGCCATCTTGCTTTAGTCTAAGCTATGATTGTGTTAGAGACATATTCTGCGTCGCAATTATCGATAACTTCATATTTAAATTATTACTGTACATAAAATCCAGAATATGGGTTTTTAATGGTGTGATCCAACTGACAGGAAAATTATGACCCGACAAAACACTGATCCCAGCATCAGTGTTTTCGTTTCCGGCTGTGAAAGAAGTGGACATGCACCAAAAGAAGACGAATATTTCTACGAAATCAGCATTCTAAGGTAAGGAAACGTTTCTAATTGATTTCTGAGCAATACTGGGGAAATACTTTAAAATAAATGACTAAGCGTTGAAAATGTTAGTACACTAATCTCAATTACGAATCGTAAAACTGCCAAAGAGTTCCTTATCAATCGAATAAGTTTCGTCCAGTTTCTGTTGACTTACAGAGCAAATCCTGATATAGTTCTTTGTTTTGTGTCTAGAAAGAGAATGCAGCTTTCTTTCTCCAAAGGCACGTTCAGTTTAAACGGTTGCTTTTTGCATTAAATCAATGCATCTTAAAATAAAATCTCAACGTAATCCAAGGTTATGAGGTTAGGTTTGATTATTTTACTATAATTGTTTCAACATATGCTCAAAATACGAAGAATGCAGAGAAAATAGGAACGATGAAGGTTTATTAAGTTATGTTACTAAATACTGTTAGAATTAATAATTGTATTCCACATTTTTAACAAAAATATTTTAACAATCGTCATTATTTCTAACGTACATTCATTTTTTATTTTCCCGTATACTATACGTACGTGTAGTATAGGAAAAGTTATGTAATGCTGTGCGATAAAACGCCGGATTTTCGGCAGAGAAACTCCTATTACAGGGCGTTGGTAACGAAAAACTGGATAAATCCAGTTGCTAAAATAAGAAAAAATCTCCTAACACATGGTGCAGCCACAATTCCTGTTCTGTGGGTCCTTGATACCGAAAAATCAATTGAAAGCAAAACGTCCGTCCGTCTGTAAACAACGCTAGCAACTAAACCGCTCAGCCGATTTTCTCCAAAATTGATATTCTCCGATTGATCTGGCTGATCTCGTGGCCCCTTGAATTTGAAACTGATATTTTAATTTTGGGGGGTACTTTACAAGAAACCCCCCGGACATTTTGAAAATTTTCTCAAAAACAGCTCCAATTTATTTCGTTATACTTCTTGTAAGAATAGAGTAAAATACACTTATTAAGGTGGCATGGGTCCAATTTTGAATAACTCTGAATTTTTGAAATACTCTGAATTCTCTAACAATAACTATAAATTTTAGAAAATTGCGAAAGTTTGAATTTCATTCGGCGTCTTCCTCCAACTACAAAATTGCAGATAGAGATTTTTCCTTCAAAGAAAATTTGTTCTTCATAGCGAGTTCTTTCATTAAGGTCATGTACATTTTTTTGAAAATTTTAGTAGTTTTCGCGCAATATTGCGTGCAATATGAACAATTTAAAAAAAATTACAAACACAAGATTTTCTCAAACACAGCTCCAAATTTTTTTCTTTAACCTTTTGGTAGGGATAGTGCTAAACGTACTCTATTATATGACAGACGCCATATTGCTCTATTCTTTAGTTTTTTCAAAAATTGCAAAAATGTATTTTTTTGACTTGCCTCTCACGTCGTTATTTGCATTAGCGACGATTTGTTGACATTATTATATTAATGAGTACAAGTGCTTTAAATAATGTCAAGTAAAGTTTCTCGAGAACTCAACCGTTTTCTGTGAAATCTAGCTAAAAATTCCGCATTTCCAGAAACGCTCAAACGCTATTTTCTCATAAATGGCTCCATTTTTTTCTTCAAACTTTTGGAACGATAGTGCTAATTGCACTCTTTAATATGACGTAAAGTGAATTTTGGGATTTTTTGTTTTTGTCAAAAATTACGCAAATGTAATTTTTTGTAAGTTTTCTCAAATCTTTAATATGCACATTATCAGCAATTTGTAAACATCATTATATTTGTGAACGTAAGTGCTTGAAATGATTTCAAATGAAGTTTTTTGAAAACTCAAAAATTTTCTGTGAAAAAGAATTTCAAATTTCGCATTTTTAGTAGCGCTTAAACGCCATTTTCATAAAAACAAAATCAGGCATTTTAACGAAAATGAAACCTTCACCATTCTCTTGAGCTTCCTTGATGCTATCTAAGGGCCCAATTTAATTAAAAAACGTTGTGCGGTTTTTTAGAAAAAAATGATTTAAAGAAAATAAAACATTGCCTATGTTTGACACACAATTTCGCAAAAAATAATCTATTTTTGAAAAATTGAACATGACCTTACTTAAAGATCTGTTTTTACTTTCCCAAATACGTACGTATATACGGAGTAATGTACGTTGTATAGGGAAAATTATGTAAAGCTGCGCGAAAAAAATGGCGAATTTTCGGCAGAAAAAATTCGTTGCCGGGCTGTGATAACGAAAATGGGAATTAATCCAGTTGCTAAATTAAGAAAAGAATCCCCTAACACGTGGTGTAGCCAGAATTTCAGTTTTGTAAGTCCTTGATACCGAAAAACCAATTGAAAGCCAAACGTCCGTCCGGTGTATGTGAACAACATTAGCATCTAAACTATGCATATGATATTTTTCAAATTGAAGAAACCCCTGTCAATCTGGCCTGACTCGAAGCTTTGAGATTTTGAAAAACATTCATTAATTTAACATTAGTTTTAATTAACCAACATGAGACCTACTGCATTATCCTAAATGACCTTCAGATTATACAATAAAATTTAATGAAAATTGTTGACGTCTTTTTTATTTTTTTGAAAATTTTGAAACTTTCCCAGGGAATTCATGTAAAGTACCCCCCAAAATTAAAATATAGGTTTCAAATTCAAGGGGCCAGGACAGCAAACAAATAGATAGAGGAATATCAATTTTGGAGAAAATCGGCTTTTGGAGAAGATTCGAACCGACCCAAGTCAAGTGTACACCCACGCCAGGTATGTACAATGATTTAGCGATCACGGCTAAATCTGATCTCTGGCATTCAAAAATGAAAAATCTTGCATATTTCGTTTAGGATGTCTACGTACACTGAAGAACTAAAATTTACAAAGTATTTCAAAATAAGAAAATTTGAGTTGACCAGAAATTAGCGTATGATATATCATACGCTGGGCATTAATGGGTTAATAAGTGTATTTTACTCCATTCTTACATTTTTTTCAATTTTGAAAAAAATCCTACGCATGGTTTAGGCGCTAGAGGTGTTCACAGACGTTCGGACAGAGATATCAAGGTAGCACATGGTATCAAGGTCCCACAAAAATGATTCTGACTACACCACGTGTTAGAGGGTTTCTTCTTCTAAATTTAGCAACTGGATTTATATTTTTTCGCTGCCAGGTCCCGACAGAAAGAGTTTTTCTGCCGAAAATTCGCAGTTTTTTCCCGCAGCATTACATAACTCTCTCTCTCTACTACGTAAGCGGTAGCAACAAAGTATAAATTACATTTGTAATTTATTGTGTAATGTAATTGTAAATTACTTTCGGAAAAACAAAAAAATACACCAAAATGAATTTTGTGCCATATTAAACAGAGCAATTCGTACTATCCATACGAAAAGTTTGAAGGAAAAATTTGGAGCAGTTTTTGATAAAAGGCGTTTGAGCGTTTCTGAAAATGCGGAATTTTGATATCGCATTTTGACAACGGCGAATTTTAACAGAAACGTTTTGAGTTTTTCGAGAAATTTAAAAGACATTTAAAGCACATCAACTCGTAAATGCAATAATGTGACGAAATCGTCGCTTATGTAAATATTAACGACACGGAAGGGTAGTCAAAAAATGCATTTTTGTAATTTTTGGAAAAAACAAAAGAATAGAGCAAAATGGCGTTAATGTCATCTTATAGAATACATTTAGTACCATCCGTACCAAAACTTTACAGAAAAAAAATTGTAACCGTTTTTGAGAAAATCTTGTTTTGTTATTTTTTTAAAATTGCACAAATTGCACGCAATATTGCACAAAAACTACTCAAATTTTCAAAAAAATATATTTCACCTTAATAAAAGAACTAATTATGGAGAACAAATATCATTTGAAGAAAAAAATCTCTATCTTCAATTCCAATGTGTTTCATTTAATGTATGAGAATACACAAATATCAGAGTACATTCTTTTAGATAATGCAGGTTTTTCTGTATTAACAATACACTTACAATGTTGTTAATTTTTTTACCTTTTTTTAAATATTTTGGTTATTATTTGGAAAGCAAGCTCAACAGAAATTGTTTAGTCAGAAAATTATAGTATTGTTTTTTAATAAAACATTGCATGTACCAGAGTGGTTTTGTAGTACTTGAGGGGTCAAAAGGAAATTGAAGTCTAGATGTTCTTAAGTGTAACACAAAATGCGGACATTCTTTATGTTGGGGAAGGCAGCGCATTGCGCCCGTGATTTGTTTTGATAACCTGCGAACAAGTCATGCCATTCTGCACCATGCAACTACCAACTTAAAGAAACTTACATATATTTGTATTCACATTCTCATGAAAAGAATCTAATGGATGAATAACACCTTGTAATATAACAATCTTCTCTCACCTAAAGCAAAGAAGGAAAATATGACAGGGTGTGTACCAGGGGCAGATCCAGCCATTCATTGTGGGGAGGGGTCGTAGATGTTAAATAATAAACATATTATATTGTATATTATTTATGAGCAGTAGATGATACTATACAATATGATTGTTTAAATAATTACATAATTCAAACATAAATAATTATTTAAATCAATTTTGCCAAATAAAGGAAGGTAAATGAAAACTCGAGGCCTTTGGGGGAGGCCATAGACCCTAATGGCGCCCCGCTGGATCTTCCAATGGTATACACAAAACTGATAAAAATGATAAGAACACTTCATTTAGAAAAATTACAAGCCCTAAAAATTCAATATTACGATGTTCAACCAGAAATGAATGGATCTCTCTCCAAACTTTTGCAATATTTTTGCCACAAATATTCCATAGACAGCTGTCCAAATCATTAAACTACTGTGTGACAGACAATGACTTGATGGGCGCTGTTGGTTTTCAATAGGGTTTCCTCTGTTCCCTGTCTCCAAATCTCTTTCCTGTTTCCAGTAGCAGTTAAAAATGCCCTAAAATCAACACATGGCATTTGAGTGGGAACATGTCAATGTTCACGACACTACTGTATACCGACTCATTTCCCACAACATTTGACAAAGTCATCCACTTCATGTTGGAATGACAAACAACTCTGAATTAATTTAATTCCTACTTAGATTACGAAGGTTGGCAGAAAGAACTGTGAATATGTATATTTGTTGTGTTAGCAAACTTATAATGACATACGAAGAACGAAATCCGCTATCCCCTTAACATGTAAAGAAAAGCCGAAAGTTCTTATTCAGGTCTATTTTCAATCTTCTTTTATCACAGTTCCAGGATTGTAAGGTCCACTTCCAAAAGCAGAGAAAGAATTAAGCATTCTGATAAAAGTAACCATCACTTAAAATGAAAAAGAGATTGCATGTAATATCATAAGAATGAGATAAAAACACGTTTTGTTTTTAAACATATGTTCCTGATATTTATCAGCTCCAACTTCAATAATGTATTACATAAAAATTGACATATACATTGTACAGTATAAAGTATATTTTAAAAAGCTATTGTTCAATTCAACAGCTTTTCTTAAAATAAAATGATTTTTAAAATGAACACAAAAAATGACCAAAAATTTCTCTTTGATTTCTTCAAAATGGAAATAATTAAAATTATACTCCAAACAGATCTGACAAAGTACCATATAATATTTATTCACTGGTCATGGAATATTACTAGGTGTTTACTTCTTCTCACGAGACCCAAATATCAAGCTTCCGACTCTTACATTAGTACTGCCCATTTCAATCTGAAAAGAGAAAATTTAGTACCTAATGATATACATTTGAGGTGGGATAATGAAAATTGAACATTCATATAGAACAGGGATTCCCAACGGGGTCAGTAGAGGTCCCCTTGGGGAACAATGAAATTAAAAAGGGGGGGGGGGTCAACGATGATCAAGGGGTCAATTGGGGACAATAGCTGGATATGAACCGGTGCCTGATCAGTATATTCAAGATCCCATTGAACTTAATTGTTTTCTGATATAAAACAAAAAACACTGTAATAATAAATTACAAATTCACTACTCTTCTTTTATATCTGTCATTCACCCTAGGAATTACGATGTTTTGAAAATGCAAAAACTTACAACTATGCATTCACATAGATACTCTATAATGCAAGAAAATACTTCCTGCAATATGCACTGGAGAAATGTTACAACCAGTTCTTAAAAACACTTAATATCATGTAACCATTGCATGAAAATGAAGTTTAGAAATTCTGATACACAAAAATGGAAGCCTCTTTGATAATTGAAAATTGAAATATTTACAATAATATTATGTGAAATTGTTATATTTAAAACATTTATTTGCAATTCAATTTATGCTGTATCTTATAGAGAAAACATAAAGGATCGATGAGGCAATAATTCTCTTAAAAGGGGTCGATGGAAGAAAGAGGTTGGGAATCCCTGATACTGATAATATTCTCCAGATTCATATATCTTAATCGAATTAGTAAGAGGAAAAAGCAATCCAAAGTGAGAGTTCAGTTCTTTTCCCTTACATTTCAAAATAAGCTTTCAATTTTTAGACAAAATTATTCATTTATATTCTGTTGTTTATACTTTGTTTCTGTTCTGTTTCTGTTCCATTGTGATCACTAATGATGTAGTCGTTGATGTAATCCTTTAAAAAAAGCAAATAAAAAAATACCTTTTTTTAAAATAAAAAGTTTTAAATTTTGAGCAAAAATGTAACTATACACAATTTCTTTGGAGATTTAATCACTTAAATAGTGGAATTATGATGAAAGTTATTTAGGTACATCATGAATGGAACTTAATAGATTAAACATTCTTTCATTTTAACACATTACAGCAACAAGTAATTAAAAAATATTGGGAGTGCTTTTGAGAGAATGTTTCTACCATTCTCAAACTAAACACAAAACAAAAGTAGAGTCTGATACCCAGATCACAACGTAGTTACATAGTTATGTTTAGATTAAATATCATGGAAACATTATAACAAGTATCCTGAACTTCTGCACACATCCCTTATCAACACTAAAATAAGATGGATGCATGGACTTAAAAGGCAAGAATAAGTTTTCAAATTTCATTCTCTTCTCCTCTCAAAATTTTCTAGGATTTCTGCAGATTACCATAAAAAACTAACCAGACTCGGAATAGTTTCCAAATATTTAGTTGAAATAATGAAAACAATAAGCACTTACTGCATGTTCAAAATCATCTGACATTCCCATTGATAGTTCCATAGTTTCTTCTGATCTATTTAAAGTTTCACTTACATCTTTTCTGACTTCCTTTAAGGTCTATAAATAAAAATAAATATACATGTACAAACATGCACCTTCCCAGAAAATATTTATACAAACTTAGACAAAATGAAATTCACACTGATATGCCCTTTTACCTCTATGAACCACACATTTTACATTTCTTTGAAAAAATAAAAATTTAAAATGAAACAAAATACTGCAAATAGGTAGAAAATAACACTGTGAACACTTATGAAAAATCATCAACAATTATTATGAAGTGTAACCTCATCAATACAAATTATAAAATGTGTGTCTTCGTAGCCATAAAATCTTAATAAGAAATATTATGATACGATTGGATTCTTTAATTAAAACAGTAAATGTGATTATCCTGAAAATAATCATAAGGACCAAATACTTACAATAAAATCTGGATTTGGACCCAAACTGACATCATAGCCGAACATCCCAATAGTCATTAAACCAACAAATTCAAGGTTTGGGCAATTGTTTAAAACATGTTCAACTACTTTTTTTGCATGGTCGGTTGAGCACCCACTTTTACCTAAAATTGTATTAATACAAAAGGCTCACAATGAACAACTGCAGAAAGAAAAAAATCTCCATGAAAAGAGATTTGCATTAGAGTCACAATACAATGTATGGAAATTCACAGAGAAAGAGTTACAATATTTATATTACTTGGAAGAAAGGCTTCTGTGAACTTCATATCAATTGAACTACATACAAGATCCAAAACTGGCATAAGCAATAACAATTAAAACTTCAAATTTACTTTATCTAAAGGGAAGTTCTGTAAATTATAGACATCGAGACTCGCATTGGAAAAGTCTTTGTATTATAGAGTGGAATTTTTTTTTAAAGATCAATTTTTTTTTTTTTATCTAGAAAGTTTCCTGAAAGCTTGAGCAAATAATTTAATAACTCATGGATAAAGTACAATACCTTCTTCCTTGCTGGTATTTACTTGCACCATAATTTTTAAGTTATAGTCTTTTCCAAGTTTTCCCCAACTCTGATTTACAGCTGTTGCAAGCTTTTCAGAATCAACTGTTTCTATCATATAGAGATTAGGCACTGACAGTACCTTTGACACCTTATTACTCTGCAAATGCCCGATGAAATGCCATTTTATATCTGGGCACCTCTCCAAAATCTAGATCAAAATGACATACAGTGACACACAGGAATATGTGAATTACTGTAAATACATACAAAAATTCAACAATACCCCAAAACAATATCAAAATTAATACATATATAAAAAAAGAGGGGGGAATTTTGCTTTGTATGATGTGGTTTTCACCAGATAAACTGGCTTGACATGAGCACATGAATGAAGAGATACTCAGCTTTTTCAGTAATTCTTGAAAAGAAAAAAAAAAGAAACACTTTCTTAAAAAGAAACAAACTATAATGACAGCAAAAATAATATTTATAAAGGCATTCAGCACAGAATCACAAGTAAACTGAAGAAGAAAGAATGCTAGTAATAAAACAGAATTCCACTACATTTCAAAACCATTAAGCAGCATCACCTTGGCAACTATAGATAGTATTAAATTATCTGTACATAGTATTATCTATAAATAGTATTATTATTATTATTATTATTATTATTATTATTATTATTATTATTATTATTATTATTATCTGTTAAGTTAGAATAACAGTACGATTAATTGTTCATATCAGAAAGCCATTCCTGAGAAAAAATGATCTGTCCTTGCAGTATCTAAACATGGTCAGAAGAGTTAACATTGCTTCTTAAAGGATTATTTCACAGCATTTCATTTTTTAACTTTCTCACGCTTAAGAAGGAACTTCTTAAGAAGAGAAAGTTATGTAATGCTACACGAAAAAACGGTGAATTTTTGGCAGCAAAACTATTACACAGCCCTGGCAATGAAAAAGTGGATAAATCAAGATGCTAAATGTAGAAAACAAAATCCTCGAACATGTGCCCAAGCCAGAATCCATGTTTTGTGGGTGTTTGATACCGAAAAATCGATTGACGGCAAAACATCTGTCCATCTGTCTGTGAACAAAGCTAGTGGCTAAATCGTTCTTCCGATTTTCTCCAA
The DNA here is from genome assembly GCA_031308135.1 of Acheta domesticus. Taxonomy (NCBI): domain Eukaryota; kingdom Metazoa; phylum Arthropoda; class Insecta; order Orthoptera; family Gryllidae; genus Acheta; species Acheta domesticus. Next base: position 152,097,937 of record JAHLJT010009436.1, on the reverse strand, counting down.
AATTGATATTCCCAATCGATTTGGCTGATGTCATGGTCCCTTGAATTTGAAATCTTTTTTTTTTTATTTATTTATTTATTTATTTCTACTTGTTCGACATATTTGTCTTTCAGGGGTTTGGACATTACAAACAAATAACTGGCGATTTGATACTCACTGGAACCTGTAGTAGGAATTATTAACAATTAATTTTTTGAAAAAGGTTATGCTATGAAAAAAAAGAAGTTTGTAAAAAAGATTTTGAATAGAAGGATAATATGTTGTAAATGTAGTAATTATGGTGGATGAAATATATCTTTAGGAAATTTTGATAGTATACGTCGAGGAAAATGATATGTTTGACCTAAATTGAAAGTGAGGGTCTGTTGTAAGTCATCTAAGGAGTTGAAAAATTTAAGGCTTTGTGAACGAATTAGGGAGTTGATAGTGTCAATTTTCAGTTCATTATGGAGTTGAGAGTTGGGAATATACCAGGGTGCATGAAATGTTTTCCTGATGAATTTATTTTGGAGAATTTGTAATTTATTAATATGGGTTTTGGCAGCATTGGACCAGATGGGGCAAGCATAAGTAAGGGTAGGATGAATAATTGTGGTATATATTAATTTTGCTGAGTGAATGTTTATATGTGATTTATAATTAATGAGGGAGTGTAATTTATAAATTTTAGTGTTAGTTTTATGTATAATGTTTTTAATATGGGCATTCCATTTAAGTTTAGTGTCTAAGAGGAGTCCAAGATATATAATAGGTGTGTTGGGTGATATCCAGGGTATAGCTTGATCAAGAATTAATATTTCTGCAGGGGTGGTTGGTTTACAGAGTGTGAAGATTTTAGCTTGACATTTATTCATGTTAATTTTAATCTGCCATTTAGAAGTCCAATTTGTATAAAGCAGAAGGTCGGATTGTAGTCTATTTTTGGCAGTTGTTAAATTTTTATGACTAATGAAGAATGCAGTATCATCAGCAAAAAGGGCTAATTCTGAGTACGTAAAGTTGGGAATATCAGAGAGATAGATGTTAAAAAGTAGAAGAGATAGACAGGACCCTTGGGGCACGCCCGCGCCAATTGAAAATAGTTGAGAAAAAGAGGAATTAATTTTGACACGAAAAGTGCGATTAGAAATAAAATTTTGAATTATTTTGTTGAATGCTTTTTCGATGTCCAGTAATAATACAATAGTATGCTGTTTTAGGTGAAAGGAGTTTTCAATATGTTCTGTTAGTCTTAAAAGTTGATGAGTATAGCCAATGCATGGTGATGAGTGAAGCCAAATTGAGTGGGAGGAATAATTTTGTTAATTGTAGTGAAGTGTAATAATCTGTGATGTATAAGGGTTTCAAATATCTTGGAAAGAGAGGAAAGTAAACTAATAGGTCGGTAGTTCGATGGATTTCTAGGATCTTTGTGTGTTTTACAAAAGGGAAGTACAATTGCTGTTTTCCAGGTAGTTGGAAAGTAATTAAATCTCAATGCGGAATTTAGAATAGAAGTAAAAGCAGCAATTGATCTTTTACCAAGTGACTTGAGTGTTTGATTATTGATAGTATCCAATCTTGGAGATTTGCAAGTTTTTAGAGTTTTAATAATTGAATGAATTTCAGAAGGGGAAATATAATCAATATTTTGGGGAACATTAAAATTTGGAAGAGAGAGAAAATTGCTAACAAGACTGTAAAAGTGAATATTAGTAGTTGAATTAGGAGTAAACGTATTTTGGAAATGAAGACCTAGTAATTGAGTTTTGTCATAGTCATTTATTGCTGTAGTGGAATGTTGTTTAAGGATTGGAATAGATGTTTTTTCTTTACAGATTCGTTTAAGAGTTGACCAGAGCTTTTTTGATTGGGGATGAATTTGTTTAATAAAGTTTTTGTATTCATTAAATTTATGTTCACTAAAGTTAATTGTATTAATTGTATTCACTAAAGTTAATATAAAATTATTTACTGACTACTTGATGAAGGAATCATGGGACGCAGTTTATAACGCTGTTGACACAAATGAAAAATATAATTTATTTTTCTCCAAGCTTTCAATTCATTTTAACGCGTGCTTTCCTCTTAAAAAGAGAAAATTAAACATTTCAAGCAAAAGTAATACTTGGATCACACAAGGAATTAGAACAAACGTACGCTTTACTTTATTTCTAAACATCATAACGTATCACCCGATTTCCATATATACTTCCAAGAATATAAAAGAATTTTAAGAAAAGTAATAGTTCAGGCAAAATAATGAAAAATAGTCAGGACATTTTGAGCACTAGTAACAAAACTAAAGCAATGTGGGATATCGTAAAAAATACAACCACATCATCTCGATACCTTGTAGAGAATGTTATTCTAAAGGATAATGAAAGAGAAATGAGTAATCCGGAAAAAGTTGCCAATCTCTTCAACAAACACTTTTCTATAATTGCGTCTGATCTCACGAAGGGACTAAAATCACAAAATTCAACATTTTACACTTCCCAAAAAATTTCAGATATGATGTTTATTTCCGAAACTTCTCCCAACGAAATCCTCAGAATAGTCAGTAAACTAAAAAATAAATATTCATCTGGTTTAGATGAATTTCCAGATTGTTATTAAAAACTTGTGCACCTGCCTTTATACATCCGTTAACTCACATTTTCAATGCTTCTTTATGTACAGGAATATTTCCAGATTTTTCAAAACAGCAAAAATTAAGCCACTTTTTAAAAAAGGGAACAAAAATGATATTCAAAATTACTGGCCAATTTCTCTTTTGTCAGTTTTCTCAAAAATATTAGAAAGGCTTTTCTACTTACGAATGGAAACTTTTCTCAGGAAAAACACAGCGTTTTCAGACTCACAACACGGTTTTAGAAAATCAAAATCTACGGAAACTGCCATTTTTTCTTTTCTCAAAGATGTTGCTTCATCAATAGACCAAAATGAAGTACCCATTGGAATATTCTTAGATCTCTCGAAAGCTTTTGATGTTATTGACCATAAGATCTTGCTCTCAAAATTACCTTCGTATGGAATTCATGGTATTGCCCTAGATTGGATAACTTCTTACCTTAAACATCGGACTCAAAGAGTAGAAATACCATACGGGCAGGAAAGGACATTACATACTTATATTTCCAATTCCTTGCCAATTGAGCATGGGGTCCCACAAGGTTTGATCTTAGGTCCTATTCTCTTTCTGTTATATGTAAACGATATGCCCTCGTCTATTAAAAATGGAAGAACGGCTCTGTTTGCTGATGACACGAATGTTCTTTGCAAAAAAGAAGCAGTAAATAGTACAATTTCAGAAGTTTCAAATTGGTTTAATAATAACAAATTAATTGTTAATGAAAGAAAAACTGTTTCAATGCATTTTTGCATCTCAAATCGGAAATCGCATGTTCCATTGAAAATGAACAATATGCAATTAGCTAATGTTGAGGCAACAAAATTTTTAGGTCTTTCAATCCAATCAAACCTCAAATGGAATGTACATATAACAGAATTAAACACTACATTAAGTTCATTATGCTACGCATTCAGAATTCTTTCAAATTCTGTCAGCCTTCATGCAGCTCGTTGCGTTTATTTTGCAAATGTGCATTCCCGCCTGAGATATGGCATAATATTCTGGGGAAGCTCACCCTGTAGTATTCAGACCTTCAGATTGCAAAAGAAAATTATTCGAATAATGAAAAAATGCCTTCCACGTGATTCCTGCAAGCCTCTTTGCATTGAGCTGGGAATCCTACCATTGCCTTGTCTATTTATTTACGAATCTGTAATATTTTCAAAAATGACCTACTTAACGGAGGGAACATATTTTCATGCAATATTGATATTTATAATTACAACACACGCCGTAGAAATCACGTGCATCAAGTGTCAGTATCAACAGCTCAGTACAAGAGATCAACATACAATACATGTACGTTACTTACAACGCATTGCCAGATGACATAAAACAATTACAGTCGGTACACAAATTTAAGTTTAAAGTAAAATCTTTTCTGCTGCAAAACTGTTTCTATACAATTAGAGACTATACTGATCGTGAAAAACAAAAATAATGTTTAATGTAACAAAACAAAGATATATAATGAATTAGTTTACGTTTGCATTGTATACATTTAAAAAAAAAAATTTAATACGTCTGTAACAAGTAATGTACTTCAGCTTACGGGTCAATGACCCCCATCTCGATCAAGATTTTGTCCAGTTTCCCTGATCCACTGAGCAAATGCTGAGATGGCCCCTTGTTTTGCTTCTGGACGTAAATGTAGCTTCACTGTGCGCACGTTTTGTTGAGCACTCCTTTTGCTTGTAGTTCATTTACAGTTGAAATTGATTTTCTATAACTCGGGAACAAACATTTTTCAAATATTTTATTTTTTTTTCTAAAATAATTATTTTCTAAATTCATTTTTTCGTTGTTTTTTTTTTAATTCTGGCCCTCAAGAAAATGTGCACAGATAATTTTTTTTTCCCCACACGTCATATACAGTTTTTACTGCTTTTTGACAAATAAATAAATAAATATGTTGTTCCAGTTTAGATTTTATAATCCTAGATATTTTGTTTAGTTTAGTTTTAATATCTCTATGCCTGGTTTGTTGCCAGAATCGTCTTAGGGAGTGTTTAGTTTTAATAAGGTTAATAATAGGTAAAGGTAGAGGTTTATAATTTACGAAATTAGTTTTTGATATATATTTAGAACTTTTGTGTAAATTATGATTTATTGCATCCGTGAAATAAGTGATGTATGAATCTATGTCATGAGTTGATAATATATTTGTGGGGAATTGAATGCAGTTTTCAATATTTAATGTAAATTTATTCCAATTTACTTTTTGGAATATGGGAGAAGAGTTAGAATAGGTGATATGAGAGTTGAAATAAATGTTTATAATAACTGGATAATGATCTGAATCAAGCTCAGGTAATACGTTTTGAGTAATTGGAAGGTTTATATTTTGTGTGATTAGTATATCTAAAATATCTGGGATGATATTTTCATTATATGAATAATACATGGGTTCATTAGGGGCATGAATTTGAAGATTATGATTAGCAATAAATTTGCGTAATTTTATACCATTTGGATTATTATTAAGACTTCCCCAGATTTGATTTTTACAATTTAGATCTCCGAGCAGTATGATTTTGTCTGTTGTATTGTTAAATATGCTTTTAAAATATGTCAGCGGGAAATTATACTTTGGAGGCTTATACGCAACTGTAAGGTGGTAATGGATTTGATTGATATTGATTATTATTGTAATGAATTCGAGGGAGGGAGTGATAGGTGTATTTATAAGAAAAGATTTGAGTTTGGAAGAAATAATAATAGCTACGCCACCCGATGCTATATTGTCAATTCTTTCATATCTGTATATTTTATATCCATGTAAATAAAATTTTTCATTGGGGATGAGATGCGTTTCGGTGATACATGCTATTTGGATGTTGTGGGAATAAAGAAAATGTTCAAATAATTGATGTTGCCTTTTAATTCCATTGGCATTCCAATTGAGCAGTGTTATGCAGTTAGTTTTCTTAGACATTTTGTTTGTTCAGAAGTGATTCTACGATTTGTTGAATTTGTGGTATTAGTGAAGATATAACTTGCGTAACTATTGTGGTAATTAATTTTGAGATATTTAATGAAGAAGTGTTAATGTTATTAATATTTTGAGAATTGCGAGCTGTGTTGGAATATGTATTTGACCAGGCATTAGGTGGTTTCTGAAGTGGGGGAAAGTCTGTGTTGTGGAATGTGAAGGTTTTAGGCTGTGTATTTGTATTTTCCAAATTATGTATGGTCTCTTGTGAAGTATTATTGAATTTAGAAGTTTTGTTGTTAAGTGCTTGTTTAAAAAAAGGGCATAATTAGCAGTGTGATTCTGGTTACAGTTAACACAAATCGGAAGTGAATTTTGAGGTTTGTTGCAAAGAGAATAGTGGTGACTCTGATTACATTTGACACATCTGGGAGTTAAACGACAGTTTGCCTGTGAGTGATCAAATCGTTGACAGTTTTTACATTGTATGGGTGAAGAACGTTGAGTTCTTGGTTGAATATTCACTAAGCAATGAAATAAGGTTTTCAGATGTAGAATTTCTTTACCTTCTTTGGAGTTTTGTAGGTCTAAAGCACACGTTTGAAGAGGTTTTCTGGATTTGTCGTAAAGTCTTCTAACACTGATTATGGGATGTTGTAACCTAAATAGTTCATTATAAATGTCTATTTCTGAAATTGAAGAAGGAATATTTTTAAGCATCACAGGGAAACACTTTTTTGATGGATCTTGATATGTATAAAATTGAATGTTGTTTGATTCATTAAATTTGCGAAAGTTCCTAAAGTCGTCAATAGATGTGAACTGTATTTTTATTTCATTTTTGCGAGACTTAGTGGTGTATTCACGTTGCACAATTTTTGATGTATCTTGTATTAATAGCTGGTAATTTTTTCCAATCACAGTAAATGGAATTTTCACTTCAGAGTTAGAGAGTTCGTTATCAGGATTGGCAGTTTCGTTCAAGATGTCGTATCTGGAGTATGTTGGAATTGAATAGGTTGGTTTACATTGTTTTTGACGTTTGGCTGAATTTGCTTCTTGAAGAGGAGGTTGATTATTTGTATTACCTGAAGTGTGTGTAAAGATTGTGGAAGATTGGTTATTAGGTGGCATTTCTTCTAATCCAGGAGCAACTTGAAGAACATTGATGGTAGTAGAAGAAGTTGATTGCTGAGAAGAATTTTGAGGTTGATGTATCACATCTTGAGGCAATGACTTTTGACGTTTGGCTGGATTTGTTTCGTGTAGAGGAGGCTGGCTTCTATTTGCATTATACGAAATGTTTGTGTAAATGAAGGGAAGTTGGTTGTCCGTTTGCATTTCTATCAATCCAAGAGTAGCTTGAGGTACATTGACAGCATTCGATGTTAATTGAAGAGAAGCATTTTGTGACTGATATATTATATCTTGTGATAACAAATTTTGAAAAGTAATATTTTCAGGTAAGTTTGAATTATTATTCTGTATTATTTGCAGGTCTTGATGGAACATATAATTTCAATGCACAATACAGTCTCCCCGGAGGGGAAACTGTGAAACACATTCAGAGTGTGTTACAGCTGGATTTATTTATGTCTGTAATTGATTTGAACAAATTTATGATACCAGGAATTTATTTGTCAGCACCAGGAATTTATTTGTCAAAAATAAAAATATCTTTCAAAAACAAAATATTTTATTTATGAAATTTAATTGGTATTCCCCTGACATTCTTGTCTAGGGGTCTTAACATAGTCATTTTTTGCACAAATTGTATCGGATATAAAAATGGGTTCTTTAAAAATAACAAACATTCAACTCATGCTGATTTGAATCTCAACTGATGCTATGTTGCCACCCAAAATACGGAAAGTTTTCTCATGGTTTTGGCCACATCAAAACAGTGTTAAAAATACTGGTGTTGGGTGATTTCAATTATGGTTCATGGATGTTCTTTTTAATATTTCAAAGTTATGCCCTTCTCTACTGTCCATTTAAATAAAAAAAATGAATGAACTAAAAAGTTAAAATATTTCAAGGCTCTCAGAAAAAAACTGTTTGAAACTTTTGTCATTTCAACACATTCAAATGTGAATGCCTCAGCCAAGGAAAGAATAAATGTTGGCCATGTTATAATTCTAATTGTAATCTGAATAATACCTCTAATAATTGCTTCTAAATACTGATGGAAAGTTTAAACAATAATTGAATGCACAAGTACAAAAATGTTAAATGCATTATCGATTATTTTCTTCGTAATAATAGCTAGTAATTATGACACATTATTACAAAATTAATTTACCTCTGGATCACTTCCTTTTTCTGCAAGTTCCTGAACATAGTTCTCTCCAAAATGTCTCTGGCCAGCATCATATGCAGCAATCACAAGTTCTTTTGGCTTTGTCTTTGAAACTGCAACTAATCTGGGTTCAGTTTGTGGTTTCTGAAAATTTTATGAAAATCAAACCATCTGATTAAGCATGGGGTCTAAGCCCTGCCCTAAATTGACTACTGAAATGACTACATTCAACATGCACTTATCACCACGTTTGGTATGTAATCTTGAAACCTGTACTGCCCCCATGCCTGACATCAGATTTTTAACTTTTTTTAAATAAGTAAATAAATAAATATGTAAAATATACAAAAATGTGAAGAAAAACAGAAATGATTTCATGAATAATGATTGTATAATAACTACCGAATATTGATGAACATTTTACAACACATTTATGGCATTTATAAATGTACTGAAATAAACTTAAACAGATAAAAATGTTTTCAATTTGAAATTCAATTAACCAATTTAAAACTAGAATTAAAATTTCTACACTTGATATCTGTAAACACAAATCCGACATCACGATATCATTCTACAAACCAGTTTATCACTTCTCCATTTGAATTATTAAAGCAGTTATTTCATTAATTACTTCAATGGAGGTTTCATTCCTTTAAAATTAGCAGAAACAATATGAAGTAGAGCAGTAGTAACTACAGTAAAATTATACCTAATTCTACTATTATCTAACTTTTTATTCTTTGTATTATTTATAATTTTTTTATACACACAAAAATTTAAAAAATATAAAAATATTAAATTCCTTTTTATTCACGCCTAAAGGTACTTCAAAAAATTCGATGTAACACTGAAATTGTAGATTTCAAAAGAAAGAATGACCACATCCCAAGAATCATGAACCACCACTCCTGCAAGGTGCAAAAGTGAAAATACCAAAAGTTAAAGATAAAGGTTTCCTAAAATTTTAGATAAACTATCAAAATATCCCAGACGTCATTATTAATTTGGTGACATATAATAGCATTCGTCAACTTCAAATTGCTAAAAAGTTGTTTAAAGAAAAGGTGAGGTTATATTCGGTTAAATACTTATCCCATGTTTTCAACCCGTACACAAAATATGTAATATGACGTAAGTGGCTTACATAAATGTGCCCATAGACGTTGTACTTACATAGCTTAACTTTTGAACGGCATTTTCCAATTTTCCACGGACATCAGCTAGCCCTCGAATCACATCTTCACCTGCCATTATGGAAAGACACCTCTTCAAGATGCCTATCATCAAAACTAAGAGAAAATTCGAGCAAAATCGGAATAAAAGTTACACATTATAGAGCAAAGGGATAACCACATCTTCTTACGTAATATAAGTAATACCTCAAAGTCTACGATTTCTCTGTTATCAGCGTCATGTTTTGATGCTAGCGTTGGCGAGAGTGGCGTAAAGTGCATAAACTGCTTCCGACAATCTCATTTCTCTAAATGTTTTATGAAATCGCTAGTCGCTCTTTGAGAAAAGGAATGTGCTTACAGGAATGAACCTACGAATAAAGAGAAGTAAAGCCACACAAATATTTAAAAATTGGTTGAACTTCGGTCGCACCAAGAAGAATTTTCAAAATTCGCGCAATTTCTTAACCTTTCCTATAGGCTATGTCAAGACCAATTGCAAAGCCTGTATGTACAGGCGCAATATTTAAGTGGTACCTTGAAAATGGAGCAAAATACAATTATACATTTAGAAGCGTGTGGTAAGAACGTCAAGTAATGTGTATATGTAACATATTCGACTTTGCAGAATTTTTACGGCTTTTGCGTAAGTCTAACTCTTTACTGGGAATGGGCACCATTTTTGCTCGTCCTCTAGGTCACAACCTCATGGATTGTAAAAGTGTAGAGTAACTTAACAGTACTGGTGTGGGTAGATTTTAAGAACAGGGTTCGGCTCCTATTGACGCGCACGATTCGGTTCCGAACGAGTCATTCGCGGCGCCGCCACAGTGTGCACACGGCCACGTGGCCAACGCACTTTCGTGTAGAATCGTGACGCTTCGCTACCCGTGTCCAAGTTGAGGACGAGGCTCGGGCCTTCGGCCCTCGCGTTAACATAAAACATCCTTGAGTCTGTCCAACGCATAATTACCAACGCATTTTATGCATTTAACATTATGCATGCAACGCATTTTATGCATTTAACCATTGTAATTCTCCATTACACATTCGCACCACACCGCACAATGCACAATGCAAGCAGTGCTCCCTGAGTGATTCGTTCTCGTGGTCCGCGCGAGTGAACCATGCGCAAGTGAACCGTGCGCCGTTGTTTTAGTGAGCCGAACCCTGTCCTTAAAATCAGCCCTGGTGTGATTTTGCAAGCACGTACAACATATACCCGCAAGCACATTTATAACATCAAAAGGGGAAGGCGATTTAGACGCTTTAGTGAGCGTATCAGAATCCGTAACGAGACTCCGGCCTTCGGGGTTAACATACAACATCCAGACTGTAATATGCAATTTATTCAAAAAAAAATTTTTTTTTTTTTTTGAGAACACTTGTTTTCCCTAACGTTTTGCTACACGTGTCGATTTGTTCTTCTGTTACAATTCGTAACAACGTTCTATTACAGACACGTCCTATTGTTGTCGAACGTTTGGAGTAATCCTCCTTTAATCTATTCGTTGCCTTTTCCTCCTTCAGACGGGGTGAGGGAGGCAAGAATTCGGCTCTCCTTTAGTGCGGGCGACAGCTTACCGCCATGTAGCGACTCCTGCAACGGTTTATCTAGTCTAGTCTACAGGAACGACGGTTTATCGCCATCTGCTCACCGTTTTGCCATTGCTCCTGCGACCAGGAAATTATATTCCCGTAAGAGCGCCAGCTTTTCGAAGGTCACCGTCGCCCACCAGCCATCGGCGGAAAATGAAGACTCCCAGGAACCTTTTCCGAAGAGCGCTTGAGAACAGTAACTGCCGCTTTTTGGACAAGGCGCTGCTACGGCCTCATCCTCAGACGACGACATGGACGTCACTGAACATTGGAAACAACAGGAATTGAAAACCACATAAACCCGACCAACGGCGACACAAATGTGGTCACGGGGTAAAAGTTCTTGAGTCAATTTTTGGCAAAATTGGGTTAAGTACAGAAACTACTAGTTAAGTATCTATATTTTGTTTTAGTAAAACGACCGAATTCAAATGTTGCCTCCTTAACGACAAAAAAGCGTTGGGAAATAGCGTTGAGCATAGGAAGAATCATTATCTCAATAATATTTAACCCTTGTTTTCTCCAAACTATGATTTTTGACTTAAGAACTTTTACGCCTTGACCACAGAAATATGCCGTCGGCTGAAACCATCCGCTTTTCTTTCCGGACTCTTCCTGACCGCTCCCCAGACAGGAATAACAAAAAGTTCCTACTGGCCAGCGGGTTCGAAGTTATACCATGGGCAGAAAGCCTCCACCTCTTATCCCGCTTAAAACCTCTGACCTGATGAACCGATTAGACCATCCCTAAACACCAGACCCAACGCAAAACGAAACTACTTGACCAAATGCAGACAAAACCTTCGACACCTCAACCAACCCCCAAGTCACGAACTTCAAGTGAAGGATAGATTGACCTAATATCCGTAATGGACCCTTCTGAACTAGAAAAAGAAATGAAGCGTAGTAGTAGAGAGCCAGATGCACATGGACTCAACTTCTAGTGAAACTTAAGACCAAAGAGTTTATAAGACACTGACAGCTTACTCTAAAATACGTGACAGACTTGACCAAGTTTCCGATCCACAACTGAAAGTACTATACTTCATCAGCGTTGCCTACCGCTTAACCGTGCGACAGAAGCTTCACTTGAAAAATTCGTGGTCAAGGGAAGTTCATCCAAATATGACTTCAAGGCAATATGACGAAACTGGACAGACTTAAAGTCACACACCACTACACTCGCGGTGATGCAACGACTCGATGATGACTAATAGACAGCATTTGCACTACGGAGACAAAAAATGCACGATGGAAATGCAAAACAGAGAGGGTTGGGCGAAATACTTTAAATTTAGTATTTAAATACTTCGCCAAAATACTTTGTAAATAAGTATTTAAATAAATACTCAAAATACAGTAAATATAATAACTGTGTATTATATCATTTTCATTGCAACAATATATTGCTGCAATTGCCAATTAAAATACATTAGTAATTGACAGTCATACAAATATCTAAACAATAATTAATGAATTGTTCCAATTCTTGCAATGTATTATAATAATAGATATTAACACTTTCAAATCAGAATGTTACAAAAAATATACACAACACAAATAAATGGAATTTCCTTTTCAAACAGTAAATTTTTCAAACAAATCATCAGACAATAAAGCTGTAGTTGGTGAACGTATAAAACCTGCAAATGAAAACTGTCTTTCAACTGGCATGAAGGAACATAAACTAGTGTTAACAAATAAACACCTTCTTTTTTTATAGTTGGATAATAATCCAGCATTTTAAGATTTAGTTTTATCTTATAAAAATAAAGAGAATTCAAATTCAACAGCTGAAAGAAGCTTTTATTTTGATTTAATTAGGTGCATTTACCAGTGGAATCTAATTTTTTTTCCTTTCTTTTTTTATTAGTATTGTTTTTCAATTTTAATCTTCTTACACTACCATTTATAAAATTAATTAACATTGTATTGTACTGTATTTAGTACGAAAATTGAATTTATGTTCTGTATTGTATTTAATATTTAGAAATATCTATATTGTACATTGTATGATTATGTACATATTCTGACTTGTCTTACATGGCGTATGCTGTATTTACGTGACAAATAAATATATTATTATTATTATTATTATCATTAAACAAAATAAGACTATCTTCGTTATCTTCTTCATCAGAATTTTCAGTATTTATATACGCCTTTTTTTATAGAACACCAAATTTATTTAAATTTAAATAGAACACCAAAAACTCAAAAATACAGTTTTTCAAGTATAAAATGTATTTAAAATACATATTTCAAATACAAGTATTTAAAGACTGCCCAACCCTGAAAACAGAATAAAATACATTGACTACTGTCGGATCAGGCTTGAAAACAAGACCACCGACAGAATCCCACACAGTAAAAACTGCCTAAAGCTTCATCCCACCAAGCCTACTATAGAAGATCAGTGTCTTGTGCCCTCTGCACTTTACCTCACCTCCACTGAACCATGTCCCATCCCAAACTCAAACAGACCCATTCTTTATGCCAAAATGTGCAAACCGCTCCCTGAACCATCCTCCCAATGATCCATCATTTCCTTACACAGTTCAAGTCGAAACCCTGTGCCAACAAATGAAAAAAATCCACACCACCACCCTCCCAACCATCTCACTTCAGACTTTTCCTCTTTTAAGACCTCAACCCTCCTCCTAAACCTCACTACTGTCCCATCCCAATCACAAACTCTCCAAACCACAGCCCTAGACCTTGAAGAACTTTTCACAATTCTCCACCACCCCAGATTTAAGAAACTGCCTTCCAACCAAAAACTACTCCTTGCCATCCTAAAAGGCCAAGAGAACATAATCACAAAATTAATAACCAATGATTGAAGTCATAAATCAAAATGCACCCCCATTTCACATCCTAAACCTGTACTCATGGAATGCTCAAGGCTGTACGAACCAGAAAAAAACTCCTTTCCCAGCTCTTACAAAACTACTCTCTCAGGATCTTTTTATTACAGGAGACATGGCTGAAACCCAATGTATCTTCCTCCATTCAAAACTATAATTACAAAAGATTCGATAGAACCACTTCACAGAAGGCGGCACTACTATCCTGACCAGACGCTGCATCCCACATTAACGTCCCCCTACAATAACACTAGAATGTACTGCTTACTTTTTGGAACAACCACTCCCTAATCCAGATCATAACCTGCCAATTCCTAACTCTGACCTTGGGATCCTCAACATTCCCTGCCGTTTCATCACAGCTGGCAACCTCAAGAGCAAAGCAACATTGGGACTGCATGATAAGCAACACAACTGGACCAAGAATTGAAAACTTCCAAAGATAAACTTCCCAAACCATCTTAAAAGCCCAGCAAAACCTCCCCAAATCCTCAATGACAACCCACACGATATCCTCAGCATCATCTACCACTGCTCTGAACTCCAAATAACTATTGCGTATCCAAAATATGACCAATATGACATCTCTGACCACCTGCTGATAGTTATAACCTCCTCTTCCACTTTCTATTATAGACTACCAAAACCACCAACACCAAAAACTGATTGGAATGCATACAATGCCTTCTATCGAAGAAAATCCTTGTCCTTTCAGAAATCCAAACAACTCAATCTATGGTTCACTCTCCACCCACTACATTAAACAATCCTCAACCACAACCTAGGCCAAAAATCTTCATCCCATCCTTCCTGAAAGAATCATCACAATGATCAGACTCAAACAATCATTACAATATAACTAGAAATACAAAGACACAAAACCACTAAAACAAGCTTCAAGATGAATACAAACTCTACTACATTACAATCACACAAATACAATGACCTGAATAAACACAGTCTCAACAATATCTACAGCTAGTGTTTCTTATCTTTCTTGGTTACTTGGTTTGGGAAAGTAAGATATCTTGATAATTTAAAATATTTAACTTTCTACAATTCTATTCCATTGAAATTTAACAAAAAATGCATTTTGTAAATATTGTTTTATTATACCAGAGTACTGGAAATTGAATCAATATACTTATAGATTAGATCAATTAAATACACATAAAAATAAATTAAGATAACATATATATTTATCCAATTGTTTCAAAATAGATTTACATGTAGTTAAAAATTATACAGATCATAAACAGGTACATACATCCAAAGGAAATAAAGGCACCAAGTGCCATTGAGCACTAATAACCAATATTGTACCACAGCCAATAAATCCATAGGCCTCTGATGTTCTGTGCTTAGTAAGTGCAAACTCAATAAAAGAAGGATGATAACATGGTTACATCATACTTAAAAATATGAAAATCTGACAAAATAATTCATTTTCCACTTCAGATGTGAAGGTACAATTAAGATTTCACAGATCATTTGTAATAATTATAATGCTTTCCATATCACATGAAGAACATAACTTAACATCACTGAAGTAGCAAATATTTAGCCCCAACAGTTACATGGAAAAGACTATAAAATTGGGAAATGTAACCACCTATATGTAAATGCTCTAAAGAAAGCATTCCGGAAATGCCCAGCGATCAGCTGTCAAGAAAATATTGAATGCTCTGAAGATAATGTCTACCTATTGCTGCATTGGGGTCATTCAAAAAAACATTTGCAAAATATAACTCTTGACAACCCCCTCGCCCCGAAGAACATTCCATGTCACATCCTCTCCCATTCCACTTCTAGAGTAAAACAAATGTGATGTCATTGAAAATGAAGTGGAATTTCACAAAGATTTTAAAAAATTTTGCAAATTTAATCACATGTTAGATTTCTGATTCGTTTTAACATTCATATCTACATTTAAGTTAATAATATAATAATTATCACACAAATGTTACACAGACATTTAATTTTTCATCAGTCCACCTCCACTCTCCCAGTTTACTTCGTCTCACCACATTTGTGAGAGTGTTCCTCCCTTCCTCTCTCCCTAAAAGCAAATGTATTTTTTGAATGGTCCCTATCTAAATACTCAAATTTATCTAATACTGCCACAGAGGTATCTAGTTTCACCTATTAAATTTTGAACAGTGTCATAAAATCCATGCCTAACAGGTCAATTGTTAAAAAATTCCAGGAAATATGAAACTGGGGGGAAAAAATAAAAAGAAAAAAGTGGGGGGGGGAGCAAAAGCGGAAAAATGTTGAAATGCAAAGAAAGCAAATCAACAATTCAATTTGTGAAAAGCAATCACAAAGGAGAAGTTCACCCTGTAAGTTCGCTTGGAAATTTCCAACTTTTAATTTTTACATTTTTTATGTTAGTTCTGAAAATTCTAGTGGGTACTGATTCTTTTTTGAGAACAGATATAGATAACCTTACAGGAACACCATCTTGTAGTTTTTGAAATATTTCTAACAGTGCAAACACTCAAGAAAGCTGCTTTTAGTTGGACGGTAAATTTTACACTCTATGTACTATCACACAAATACAATATACACAGTAAAATTTTATTCAATTACTGTATTTCACAATTAAGGTCAACATGTAGAATTAAGGGAGGAAAAACAAACTTCTACGACGTGAAGATGTTTTGTGCAAAGCCCAGAAAATTACTGTCAGAATAAAACATTTATTATTTAAGAAAGAGCTTTGAATAATTACTCCACACCTGACAGAAACATGGATCAATAATTTAACATGTAATACACTTCTTTTGATATTCCACATTAAATAATAATAATAATTCATTTCTGTCCTAGAGGTTTTTCACATTCAGAGCAAATAATTTTTCAACTGATTATTCACTTGTGTAACAATCTTTAAAGGCAGTAAAATCTACCAAGTACCATGAATATATATTTGATACTATTAGCTGAAATCTGCAAAAAACAATGAAAAATCAAAAGGAAGATAACTACTCTTCTTCCACTAAAATTGTTTGGAAAAAACTTTTATGTCACTGAAACTATACCTTCATTAAGACAGTAATCAAACCTGAAGGATTCACACATTTATTTCAAGTTATTTTACCATGCCAATAAAGTAGATTAAGATCAGCAAAATGATGAATGTTACATATAAATTTACAATCACTTCACCTGAGCTGGCAGAAAATGAACGAAAATAATTTGAAAAAATATAATAAATCCAGAAAAACTTTTGTAACAATTTTTTCCATTATTAAGCTATATATGAAACTCAAAATATAGCAATTACCTCAGAAATAATGACTCTTTATTACCAAGTTAAATGGAAGTAAATGAAGATAAACCTTTCTCAAAATCATTTACTTAAATATAGGATTTATTTAAAAGAATGTTTTTAAGATGCTTTTATTTTATTTTAACTCAAAAGAAATAGCTCAACAGTGAATATTCTTTCATCTTAAACCTACAAATGCTTTTTGACAACCAAAAATGATTATATCAATCATAAAATAAAAATGCTAAAAGCAATGGAGATGTTCCGAAAACAGATCACATGCTCAACATAGTCAGTAGAATGTTTCATATTCATTGGGATGACTTCACAATTCAAAACCAAAATACAATGAACACTTCTAGGCACAATTGAAAAGTCAACTTTGAAACAGTTTGACTGATTTGACTAAATAAATTTTCTGAGAAACATTTTTATGAACACTAGACCTTTTTAAACACCTCTATGATACTAGATTTATTCGACTACAAATGAGGGATCTCAAGATTTGTGAGTTAGGCTCCTCAATATCAAACACAGAACAGTTCA
Organism: Acheta domesticus; assembly: GCA_031308135.1. NCBI lineage: Eukaryota > Metazoa > Arthropoda > Insecta > Orthoptera > Gryllidae > Acheta > Acheta domesticus. Next base: position 152,080,631 of record JAHLJT010009436.1, on the reverse strand, counting down.
TTTAATCTTTAGTTAGCTCATTCACAATCAGACACAGATTCCAATCATGGCAAATAATCATTGTATACCTGAGGAGCCACATTGAACTGTTACTTATATATGTTCAGATATTCCAACAGAACTGATTACATGAACAGGTCTTTACTCAACTTTGATGAAACTTTTTAATTAATAATTGCCATAAAGGAAGCTCTAATATGAAAGACAAGAGTTCCTGGGTTGAACTAACATCCAGTTAATTGTTCTTTTGTTGCCCAAATGCCTAATTTGCAACCATGTCTCGCGTCTCTAATAATATTTGAATGGATATGCAATATATTTGTGATGTTTATGAATAAAAATTTCACAGAATCACTTATCTCTGGAGAAAGTATACACAAACTTGACACAATGCTACTAGGCAAAAGATACTTCTAAACAAAATTTGGACCTCGAGGCAAATTATTTTCAAAACATGGTTTTCTACTACTACTCCTTCTGAAATTCAACAGCAAGCAGCAGTAATTAAAAGACAAATAATTAATTCATATCCTCCATTGGATATTTTAGGCTATAAATAAAATTGTTGGTAGGCAGACTAAAAAGTCATAATCGTTAGTGCTATATGAAAAATACGGTAAATACAAAAAGCTAAACACTAAAATTGTTAAACATTGTTTACAAACTGCAAGCATAAAATGTTTTTTAATATTCAGAAAAACATGATACAAGTAAAATGGTACCAACAACCACAATTCAGTGATATTTTTGACAAAGAGTAATGATACTTACTGACATTTATGAAATGTACTGTCTCATTGAACACCAGATACATAGATAAATATATTTCCTGTCATCTCAATCACAAAATGCCCACCTATGGATGACTAACAAGTCTCCATGACTGCTGGGTTTACCTACTCTTGCATAGCAAGTAGTCATATGTAAATGATATTCTACATGATAGCTTCAAGGCTGAATACACCTTTGATCTGAACATAGATTTTGTTTCAAGCCGAGACATGAACTTAACTACAAGGAAAATGAAGCTGAAAGGAAAGTACTGAAAATAATATATGTTTTTGTGCATGATGGAGAAAAATGGAGCCCAAGTTGCATTCATGAATGATATAAGGTCATAACTGAGTCTAATATAATAAAAGTAAAAGCAAGAAGCTACAATAGCCACTCATTTAGGTCTTGAAGATATTGGATAACTTTGAGTTCCTTATACACCACTGAAAGAACTGGAGTAGTCCCTTACATAATGACTGCAAGATGTTGTGAAAGGATCTTTGAAATAGTGGAGATATTTGGAAAAGACTGAGAAAGTGATAGAACATTGTAAGAGCAGTAACAGTAGGAAAATAAAACAAGTAGATTCTTATGGAAAAGCTATGATTCTGCTGCCGTCAAAGAGCTCGTTGGGCCAACATATAGAAGAACAATTACGGTTGTAATTAAGAATTGAAAACTGATATAGCTCTAATTTCTATCATCTGCATTTCTGGCCTTTGTCAATTAAAAGTATAAAACATCTTAATTTTAAAAATATCTTAAATATTCATGCATAACCTACAGAAAAGCTAAATCATTATATTTGTTTGTATAGTTGTAAGCAAATGTCAAGGTTGAATGTCATACACCAATACTAACATTTCTGAAATTATACAGCAATTTTTCTTATTTAACAGAACTTTTCTTATTTTGATCTGTACCTCTAAACATACAAGTTAAAAAAAGATTCCATAATTAAAATAAAAACATTGTCCTAAATATATGTTTACGCAACATTAAATTATTTAACATAAAAACCTTTTATGTTTATGCAACTTTTAGGAATTAACATAAAAACCTTTGAATTATAACATAGAAAATAGTGCACAAAGTGCATGGTAGAGATATCACATGAAAAGTATCAAAGATGGAAAAATAATTTGCTTTATGATATTCATTAACGATAAATATCTTTTTAGACTTAAAATATTTAAAACACAAGCCTTTACTAAAAAACAATTATTAATCTCTCATGAATGCATTTATCACAATGAATGAAAAAACAAATCAATAAGGTATTCAGAGGGCTATTTCTTTTGTCATACTGCTTGCTTTGCTCATTGAAAACACAAGACTGAAGTTGGAGAAAATGTTAATGATGTAACCAAGGACAAATAAGAAGGTCATTACAACTTTCTGCAGGGTTCCTCATAGGATTTAGTCAACAAGGCCTTGGTGAGAAAATAAGTTATTTAAAAAAAAATTAAAAAAGAAATGGAGAGCAACATCTTCAGAACAAAGCAGAGATAATTGGTCCCTCAGCCTTTTTATATGCCTTTGGTTGCAAAATATCCTAAATGAGCTGCATTGTTGCAAGTAAGGTACACTCCTCAAACTTTTCTCTGTTACTACAGTAAAAAATGTTCTTTTATGGAAATAACTTATTGTTCTCTTTTCATCAACTTCTCTTTTCTAATGATTTGCTCATATTTGAAATCCAGTCTTCAAAAACACTGTTTCTATATAAAATATAAACAGAAAAACTGAAATGAAACTGTGAAAATTTGAAGATCAATAATGCAAAATCACCAACAATTAAAATTATTACAAAAATATTATTCGATGTTGAATACAAAAAAGCATAACAATCTCTACAACAATATCTTCTCTTATTTCACTATGTCCTCTCCTGATGAGTTTCTCATTTCTTCCTATAGCAGCAAAGTTCCGGAAGCATTTTTGTGTCTTCTAACAAAACAATAGCACTGATCCAGAGTGAATACTCATTGTTTTGGACTCAGCATTTTCTTCCCTATGCTATTGATTACCTATAATCCATTTATATTTATTAATCTTATTGTACACTTCTCTTACACTTTCTTCACTATCTCTTGATTCAGATAAATAATACAGCTTCACATTCTCCTCAATGTGACACTCTAGCACACCCCATCGTTCAAAAAGCTTCAAGGAATTCTTAATGGGATCCACTGACAAACTCTCTCCTGTAAAGTAATGCATCAAGAATTAGTAAAGATCTCAAAAATCAAAATAGGTTTATATAAAAAAAAAGGTACAATTAATTTATGATTATTAATATTTACTAACAATTATCCCAAGAACACACAAGTCACATTAAATGTCTTGCTGCAAAGGCCATAAAACTAATCTCTTTAATTCATCCATCATATTTAACTCACAAATTTGACAATATATCTTTGAATTTAACCCATCTAGCTTTAATGCTTAGTCAAGTGGCTCAGCCTCAATGTAATAATTCTTTCTTTTTTGCACTATTTTATTCAAAGATTTAGTCGTAAATATACATTAACTCCTTGTGAAAAAATCATCACAACTACACAACAAATGTAAAGGGAAGAAGAGAATAAGGAAGAAAAATGGAAGAGGAAGAGGAGGAGGAGGAGGAGGAGGAGGAGAAATAGATTGAGAAAAAAAGGAGGAGGAGGACAAGATGAATAAAAAGTAGTAACAATTATATTAATTGAGGATCTATTAAAAAAATAGAAAACATACTTCAATTACAATGCACATTATGAACTAGCTGTGCTACAACACAACATTCTTTCTATTTAATGTTGTTGTTCAGTCCCTTGTACGCCACTTTCGCTATAATTATATAGTCCACAAAAGAAAATAATCTAAAATGAGTATAGCACCCCAAACATGTAGAAAGAGCTAATCTAATAACATACTTTCCTGTGTCATTGGAGCTACGTAGTACTGAAATATTGCACTTTCTGTGCTACTAACATCTTAGCTATTAATTGAAAACGTCCAATTCACCCAAGAAGCGAAGAACTCACTGTTTCCATCGCAGTGTTGTCAGAACTATGTGAATTCTACAATTGCATGAAAATATAATACAAAAGTTTTGTAAACTTGTACTGGAAAAAGAAGCCTGATACCCTGGACAATATAGATATATATTTCATAGGGCCATGATTAGAGAAGAGTATTCTAAAACCATCCAAAAATACTTTACTCACTACAAATGGTACAGTATTTGGTGTGAAAACTAAATATTTTCATGCAAATTTCAACATAAATTTGACTATTATAACTCCTTTTCATACAGCTACATCAAGTCACAACAATGACACATACTTTACAGAAATTCGTGAAAAGAAATGGAATACAATTGATGCTTTCCCTGCGTTGTTGATTTTTTCTGAGAGCTAGTCATTTTTATTTCAAATATTTCAAAATAAATAATTTCTAAACGATTAATGTGTAAATGTATAACAAAAGGTCAAATGTAAGAAACGAACAAAGAAATAATATACAAAATTGCAAATTCTAATTTACAACATATCCAGGTGTCTGAAGTGCAGTAAATTTGTAGCGAGCTATTATGTTTGTCACGAAATTATAGAAAAACTACTGATAATTTCAAAACATTAAGCATGACCTTATTGAAGATATAGTTTTGATAAATGCATTTCATTGAGAAAAAGAATTGTATTTTCACAATAGTAGTTTTTAAAAGACACTGAAAACAAAGCACAGTGAATTCCAAGCAGGCTATTATGCTTGTCATGAAATTATAGAAACTCAACTTATATTTTCAAAAAGTTCAACATATTTGATGAGCATATTTCATTAAGAAAGACAACTGTATCTTCACAATTGTAGTTGTAGAAAGATACCATAAATCTTTCAATTTTTTAAAATTTTTTTGCAAAATTGGGCATTTCAACGAACATGAAACCTGCACCATTCTCTTAATCTTCCTTTATGCTAACTCAGGTCCCAATGGAATAAAAAAATGTGCGGTTTTTAAGAAATAATGGTTTAAAGAAAATAAACAATTGTCTACGTTTGACATGAATGTTCGCAAAAATACGTTTATGAAAAATTGAACATGACCTTATTTGAAGACCTGTTTTTTATGAAAACATTTCATTAAGAATAAAAAATTGTATCTTCATGATTGTAGTAGTACGAAGATGCCGAAAAAATTATGAATTTTTTGTATTTTCTAAAAATAAGTTTTCAACCAACATGAGACCTATGCCATTCTCTTAAATAACCTTCAGACTATCCAACAACAAAACTTAATGAAAATTGTTGGCGCAATTTTTTTGAAATTTTCCCATGGGCTTCATGTAAAGTACCCACCAAAATTAACACATTGGTTTCAAATTCAAGGGGCCACAAGATCAGTCAGATCAATCGACAGACATTTTGCTTTCAATTGGTTTTTCGGTATCAAGGGCCCACAAAACAGGGATTCTGGCTGCACCGTGTGTTAGGAATTTTTTTTTTCTTATTTTAAGTTTTTCTGCCAAAAATCTGCAGTTTTTTTCGCACATTACATAACTTTCCTTATACAATACACATGTATAGTATACGGGAAAGTAAAAATCATCATAATCAATGTTAAGTATCGAAGCATCAATTTCCTTCATTATTATTTTTCCAGTCTTTTCTTTTCTCTTTCCCCAAAGGGGAAACAGGAATGTGCCCTCCCCTGAACATTAAAAACTTCACAGAAGAAAAATGTATCCATAGTAGTGATTTATTAATTACAGCAAGTCAAGCACCAATGTTTATTTGTTTTTATTACCTTATATATTCTTTGCATTTTTAAATTGTATAGTAAAAAAGGAGGGGAATATTTTTTTTGTCCTAACTCTACTGCTTCAAATGATTTTGAAGGAGGAAAAAAAAAATAAAAATAAAAAAGCCGGGCCAAAAAATGGTAAAAGAATCATGATTTATGAGAGTACTCAGATGTTATTTCACAATTAACTAAATTTGTGCTTGAATACTAGTGATGAAATCAAGGAAGGATATTACACAATATGTAATAAAAATAATTAATTTAATATATGTACAAACCATATTGACATTGGCCACTGTCCAGCTGCACTTTAACTTCAGCTAAGATGTCGTGTACCAACTCCTTCTCAGACCGAGATCGAGATGCTAATCGCTCCAACACACTTGCACTGGCTGCATAAGTATCCACTAATGGTCTAAGTAGTCCATGAAGGAAGTCCAGGCGTCGGAGAGCATCTCTTTCAATGTTCAGCTACAGAAAATATAAAGGATTTAAATCATGAGAAAACAAATGATGAAAGAAATTGAGCATGTTTGGAGGTGTTATATATACAGTAGGAAATAAGCAACAGAAAACAAAGCATGATGGTTCAAAGTGAATTTTCACTTGAACATTTGTGCTTTCATTCCATTCCTTTTCCAGTAATATGATAATACAGCATTGTAGCTGAGAAATATAGACCATTAATAATAACTGTACTAATTATTCTTCATTTTTCTTTGCCTTTTATGTTCCATTTGACAAATTTGCTACAAATGGGCTGTTGCATTAAATTTAAATTCAAGGCAATAAACATACACTGTGTAAAGCATGAAATTTTGAACAGGGTCTCCAGATATTTTTAAAACTAATACTTACTATGTAGTGAAAATAAAATGGTAAACTAATTGACCAGAAAATTGTCTTGTTGATGAGCATGTTAAAACTTAGTATTGCCTGAGGTATCACTATTTTCTTGTTCCTTAAAATCTTAATCTTAATGGTTTCTGTCACAACTATATTCCCATATATCATTGCTTCTTTCTTTTTGGTCCTTCCTCTGCCTTTTAAATATCAGTATTGAATGAAAATATGTTCCCACTGTTAAATATGTAAGTCAGTTTTGAGAAAATTACACTCATAAATAAATACGCAAGATTCCAATGTGAATGAAAAGAAGCCTGCAGGAATTACATAGATAGCATATAATTATTTTCTATTATCTAAAAGTTTGGGTAAAAGCTTGAGCTTCCGCAGAATACTACACTTATCTCAGGCACAAATGTACATTTGTAAAACACACACAACACGATGCAAGAAAGGTGTACGGAATTTGAAAGAATTTCTTCTGAATCACAAGATTTTCTTCCTGTTCTTTGTACCTTCAGAATCTTTAACAGAATGTACCTGAGAAATTAATTTTAATGCTCACATGATCAAATTGAGAACTGCAAACTCATACAACTCTGTTCCCCTGTTCCGTGAGTAACACAGCAAAGTGCAACAAGCTACCAAACTTGAGAAATTTTTCGAAACAAAATATTTTTTATCATTCAATCTCACTGGTTGTATGTAGAAAGCATACATCTGTCATTGGATTATTTTCCATTTCCTTTCTTGCAAAACGCAGATTAGGCAAGCAAGGAATCGAGATTCACACAGCCTCATCAACACATCATGTATCCAAATTTCAGTAACGATTTTTATTCTTTTTCACATTGCGTTTCACTTACTTCAATTCCATTTGTTTGAGATTTTCTTTTTTCCGAACTATTCAAAACTATTGGTATGAATTAGCTGGTAAATTCATGGTGGATGCTAACAATATGTCCACGAATATAATTAGGTACTAAAGATATGTGTGACACATTACCTTTGCAGCTTACAGTTTCTTCAAGATATGAGTTTCTTCTGGGCATGGAAAGGTAGTGTAAAAATATAAATCTTAACTGAGAAACAGACAAGGCTTAATTTCCGAATGTAAGATGACATGTGATTTTTCAAATGAGAAATTTTGGTAAAATCTCTTCTTATAATCGAATAAATGTGATATTTCTGGAAAACTGCCACAATTAACTCAAAATTAAGTAAAACAATGCTCATTTTGAAAAAACAACTGTAAAACATTGAAAAGATAAATTGTATGAAAGTATGAAAAAATAAATTTCATTATGAAAAAATCTCAATAATACACAGTGGAATCTTGTTAGTATATCTCATAGAAGCAAGGGACCAAAAATTTTGAACGTTGTGAGCAGGAAAATGTGCTCAAGAAAAATGTTTAATTTATACCTTCTTTTCACATTTCTTTCTGCAAATCGCTAAAATAGGGAAAACAAATAGCGTGCAAATATCCACACGATGAACTAATTTATTCATAAATGACATTGAATAAATTAAATTACACAAAAAAATCATTCATAATAATGCACATTAAGGTCTATCGTCTACCAGGAATTGGGTGTTAAAAGCTAGAAAAAATGTGCAATCTTGACTCGTTACGTCGCAGTTTGCGCGTCTTGCTCGAGGTGTGGGTACCACACAAGTTACCAAGTGCATTCATGTGCCATTTCGCATAAGATACAGTGTTAAATTTATGAGTCGCATTAAGTGAATCGTGTGCATGGGCTGCAACACAGCCGACATCATCAACATTAGGCGACGCACGTCAACACAACTCATGTGATAGGTCTACGAGGAAAGGATGGTGCTGATGCACTGGAAAACGTCTTTTGCAAAGCTAGCAACCTATACAAACTTTGAACATGCTAAGCAGGATTGTTAAATATGTAAATGAATAATTTGATGGAATTGGGACCAGGACTTGAAAACATGTAAGTTCTAAGTGGGAAAATGTCATAACAAGGAACATGATAATGAGATTCCACTGTAGTTTTAGGAGGAAGACAAAAAATGTTAATTTTAATTTTTTGGTGTTATATAGGTTTCACAAAAAATAAAAGATCTGTTTCAAATTTACAGGGTCCAAAGTCTGACTTGCTCAATTGGAGAATTTCCATTTAGGGGAAAATGCCAAGTTTAGCTGTAGGCACTTGAGTATTTTATAAACAGAAATGGACGGATAAACAGATCTTTTGGAAAACTAGTGGTACTACAACAAATTACTTATTTTTATTAATTTATTTATCTGCAATGATTACGTAATATTATAATATTGCAATTTATATTCTACTATTTCTTCTCTTGAAAAAATATCTTCACCAAAAGAAGTCTTGGAGATCCATACTAGCAACAGTTGAAAGTTCAAAGGTTTGTTCAAGACTTATACTATATTTGTAACTATTCATTGCCCTATTCAAGGAAAAACACTTAAAAAGAATTGCCAGCCTTGAAATTAGAAAGCAACAACAAAGAACCTGTACCTATGAGATCTTGTGTCCAATAGGTGGAAAAAAAATAAACAAAATAAACTAAAATACCAATCTAGTTCATGAAAATTATTCATACATACTGTGTATTTGGTCTGTGGTTCAGGATTTGCTAGGTCTTCTTCTTCGCTGTCATACTCAAGATAGGAAGGTATTCTCCTTGAGGGACGAATACCTCTCTCATCATCTGATTCTGCTTTTGCCTTCAAAAATTAAAAAGAAAAAAATGCAATTTAGTGATCAATCAAATTTATTTATTTATATCTGAAATTGAACCCAGAAATATCTTTATTACCAATTTGTAAATGTACAATTTGATTAAAATGGTGAATTTTGTGCCAAGGAAACGTTCATATATTGCAGAACAGTTTATTTCATTTGTCTCTTACTCTCAACATCTGTCATGTATTAGCTATGTACAGTTAGAGAGTGGGGGAAAGAAATATTCCTACTTACTTCATCTAGTAATAGAACATTGGCTGTACACAGGCTGTCTATTCTGTCCATAAGAACAGTTTCCAAATGTTGACAAGGTTTGGTGAAGATGAACTCAAACTGCAGAATGTCACACAACTCATACGCAGCCTCCATGAGGCTCTCCAGCCAAATTGCATGAGCACTACTTTGTTGTCCAGCCTCCGAATGGTACATGTCAAATGGAAGTAGAGAAACCAATCCTGTAGCTGAAACATGAGATTGTCGATGCATTAATAATGAAAAACAGAAACAAAAAATAACAAAATTGATGATCATGAAACAGGTTTCTTGCAAATCAAACTTCTAAAAATTCTCTGAAATTAAGGTCAATAATTTAAGGACTAGACCTAAAATATTTTGGTTCTATAACTTTCTATTTTAGGTGTTCAAAATGCTTTTGAATAAATTTTGTTAAAATACAATCTTTTATTAATAATGAATGAAGTATTAAAAGGAATACAATAAAATTAAATCTTTAAACTTTTTCTCTTAAAATCATTTAATACACAATCTTTTAATTTTTATATGTGACATGTGCATATTTGAATATTCCAAAAATGAGGCTATTAAAAGAGGAATTTGCATTTTTAGACCAAAAAAAAAAGTGGTTTATTACTCCTGATCTCATGTGTTTATAATACATTTTACTGGGAGTCGTAAATTTTACTACGTACTGGGTTACATAAGTGTCTTCATCAAAAGAGTAAAATAGACATTTTCCTAAATATCCAAATAATGACATAGAACCGTAAAAGAATTATCAATTGAAGGTAAACTTTATTGCAGCATTTCCAATATTTCACTACAATTCAACTGCAAATTACACATAATATGAAATCTTCAAAAATTAATATTGATAAAAAGTAATTTTTGAAAAAGAATTCACAATGAATTTTAATATTTTAAATGACAATCCTATACTTCAAAATGAAAGGACTAAGCTACTAATATTGTGGCTTAACTCTAGATCCCCCAGGAGTTTCCTACCTGTGTACTACTACCATGGGCATCACTTCGACTCTTTTGTATTTTCAGCCGATTCCTGTAGTGATAACATAATGTTTTGTTGTTTTATTGCTTCCTATTACTATCTCAACCTTTTTAATAATTTCTAATATTTATAAATTTTATTTCCATACCCAATTATTTTTTAAGGATTACATTATGCAAAGATAAAGAATATGCTTGATTTTCTGTTTGTTTGTACGTTTTTTTCCCTACAACTTTTAAGAATGTCAACTCAACAACATTCTCCACAAATGAAATAAACTTTTGATATTCCTCATACCAAAAGTTTACATATACTGAACTAAAGAATTTCGAAGGAACTAAGATTCCTGCAGTACATGTCTAACAAACTTTCCAATACAATTAAAGAAACTGAATATACTTGAATAATCTTTACAGTTTTTTTGTTTTTTTCTTCAAAAATTGGTAGCAGAAAATTGGGGTGAAGGTATTATTTGCATCAAGGGGTATTATTCCTTTCAAAAACTTGAGGCATGTTGAGCATGGTCACACGGCAGCATGGGTTAGTACAAAGCATTCGTGAAGGTGATGTCACCCAGTATTAATCATGTAAGTTTTTGCAAGTTCGCATTAGAGATCTTTCACCACAAAAGAAAACTTGTGCATGATAGAAGAAGCAAAACATATTGCAGCAGGAAGAATGATATGGATGAAAATTCCATTCATGATTGGCCTAAGCACAAAATGTGACATCATTGTGTTCCAACATTAACAATGTAGTAAGTTAGTGGAACTATTTTTTTTGACAATTAAAAGGGTGAAATTTTCTTTCTTTGAGATTCCTTTCTATAAAATTAGAGAGCAAAGGTTATTTGAGAGCAGGGATTATTAGATACGGTAATTTTTCAGAGCTTCAATGAACACACCTCTTCTCAAATCAAGATTGAATGAACAAAATTTCCGGATATTCCACCATATACATTAAGAAATTCACATGTACTTCCTCCATACCAATAGAATGAGTTATTCTAATACACAAATAATAAATAAATGAATGTCAAATTTCTGTAGTATTAAAATTACAGTAAAAATTACAATTTTGGAAATAAACATGTAAAATCAACAACAATAATAACGGATATATCAATTTAGAAAAAATTACGAGCAAATTTTCATTTATTCAATCTTTCGTCAAGGGTTGCAAGCAGGCTACATACATCTCTGCCCATACTTGTAGACTACTGAATAAAACAATAATTAAAAAAATAATGCTTATAATAATTACTGATAATATTTTCTAAATGTGTCTGGTGCACTACAGCAACACTCTTTGTTAATCTGTCATTAAAAATATTTGATATATAGTCGAACAATAAATTATCTCCCACTTGAGGTGGATTCTTCATGTTAAGTACACACAGTAGAAATTTGCATGCGGTCCTTGGCCAAAGCCCATCATTGCCCATTCCAATTCATTTTCCAACCAATCCAAACACAGAATATTGTTGTAGTCCTTGTTATTGAAAAATGGATGTTTAAATGTATATAATACGCAAATTTAACATGCTGTTTTTTTATGTTATGATTTATAAATATAGTTTCCATATTGAATTCATTTGCATTTACTCCCAAACAAATAATATTGCATTTCTGCAATTCAAAAATGAATAGATTTATTTTAATATCTTGTAAAATACACTTACACTAACCCTGGCTGGAGTAAATTACCAAAAAACCAACATTTATCATTTAACTGATAGGATCTGTACCAACGTGTATGTCACGTTCTTGAAGTCATGCATTTCAATTCTTTGATGCAGCTTCTTCCTGAATTCTACACAACAGAAAGATAATAGAAAAAATACTCTAAATAAAGACCAAGTAAAACTCACCAGTTATAGAATCCATTACATAAAATGCCAGAACAGTATTACTATAATATGATAGTTCAATCACATTAGGTAACATGATAACTGGAGAAATAAAAATTGTTGGTTCTGGATCTTCTCCTTCAATGGGCAATATTTTCTTCTCTTTTCTAACAAGGCCTGGTCCAAGCAAGTCCACCTGAATGCACATGAAAACATATTTAGTGGTACAACAATAATCTTGTGAATGCTGCCACAAACTACATCAATTTGTATTTGGATCAACATTATCATTGTTGAAACAACACACAGTCTCTCTAAGGTCCAGTATTTTCATATCAGACCAAAGAAACTTCACCGTGACTTGTACAATGATTCCCTGACGTCCATATGGGTCTCCATTTGCCATAGGAGCCACGGCTCCATTTTGACGTGTGAAGGCCAGAGACATAGTTACAAACAAGTACTGGCTGAGTGCAGCTGGTATGTCAATCACAATCTATAAGGGGCTGCGTGCTGGAACAATTAGGTGGACCTGATGTTCCCTAGAAAGGAGTCTGAGCCTCCCCCTCCCACTTTTTTTAAGTGATCCAATTTACATGACTGCAGTTTCCCCTTTTTTTGTGGGACGACCCTGCTTCAAGGTAACATGGTATCTTCTCTCAGCAAGTGTCAATCATCCTTGACCCTGTGAAACACAGTTTCCATCACAACATAACTAAATTCACAAGCACACTAGGCTTCAAAATTCAATTGTGTGGGCAGGGTTGTCCCACAAAATAGTTCACCATGACCATTAGACTGGATTCAGTTTCTTGCTTCGCCAATTTGCGAACTTCATGAGAAAGCTCTGGTATAAGTGAAGTGAACATGATTTCTACACATGCCTGTATGAAATAACATCTGTTTTTATGTTAAAAACTAAACCCTCACTAGATGAATAACTACATGTTACTGTTCAAAGTAATATGATAAAGCATCCTGTCAGAGGAAGGTATTGTATCAACACTTAAACTCTGTTTCAATAGATTTTGCACTTATACATTTTTCACGTTTATATGTTGTTTTTTTAATGGTCCCGGATAAATTCCTATACATCCCATGAAAAATTATTTAAGGTATGCGTTTTACGTTAATACGTTTTTCACACATGTTCATAATGAAAGTCCCTTTAAGACCATATAACATCCAAAAGATAACAACGTAGGTGACCAATAAGTGAGAATATTTATGTTATTATAGGGGAGCCCACAGAATTTTTTGTTGAATTTAGTATTCATGTTGTTGAAATTCTGGAGGCCAAGAAAATGTTTGCAGATGGTACTTCTACCCTATACATCAGTTTTTACTGTTCTAAATAAATCAAAATACCAGGACCTGGTTGCAGTTTCTGCAAGTAGGACCGAGAGTGGAGCAAGTCAACATAAAAATATTGAGTTCTTGTTTTGCTCATAATATTCAAATTTAGTTATGGGTTTTTCTCGCTTATACATTTTTCCCCCGTCAGTCTCCTGAACAACATGTAAGTTAAGTTTTACTTATCCACCACCCTTCCACTCTTATTCTATCAAAGTTCAAAAATGCTTTTGTCTATTTTAAATATAGTGACTTCTCACAGATCATCAGTTGGTCATGGTTATCTACTTGAGAGTTTCATTATGTCTTTAATTTTAGGCATTGAAGCTTCCAACTGGAAAACGGCTTCACAGCTGGTGATCAGCCACAAGTCACTATATTTAAATCGGACAATAGAGGTGACTGCTTAATGAAGAGTACCGACAAAATGCCTGGCTGCCAATTGTTACATGTGCATTATGGAAAAATCAATAAGTTCTGTGAAAAAGATCAAAAGTTCTGTGACCATTAATGGAGGTAACTGCATAATTGTGATGGCTGTTTTAGCAAGTTTCACTGTCTAACTGAAATCATTTGTTTCTAAATAAAAAAGGAAATTACAACCAAAAATAAGCAATCATGATGGTTTATCAAAAATTGAAGACGATTAGAAGACTAATTCATGAGTCAGGAGGCTCATAAAATATTTAACTCAAATATGGGAGTTCCTGGGAAATATAGGAGACCCAGCCACCCTATTATCAACAGTGTTATTAACAGTCGGAACTGTCTCCCACATGAATGTGTTTTGACAGTTTACCAATTGTGATAAATTTGATATTAAATTTGAGTAAAGATGTGAATGATTAGATTTACTTGCTGATGGTTTGATTGATATGTTAACATGATATGTGCACATCAGTTTTGGCTCCTGTCATTAATTAATAAATAAATAATTGTGAGGAATATAAAAAAACTACTCTTGTTCGGAAGGAAGTGTTAATTTAGTTTATTCATAAGAACAAACATAAGATTGATGATTGTCAGTACTAAGAAATCCAATCATAAATAGCAATCACTGACCTGGTGAGAATTAATTCATAATCAAACCATTCATACAAAGATGAACACAACCACAATACAGTAAGTATCCAACCATTTTGAAAAAAATTCTACTGATTTCTTTGTGTTTATTTTATAACTTGTAAATTAGGAAAGGTAAAAACCGTAATTTTTTGTACAAAATACTTACAGCGTGATTCACAACATCAATTGATTCCCCACAAAAGCCAACATCTCTTTCAGATACCAACAGTTCTTTCCTGAGTTCATCAAGACTTCTGACCAGATTGCCTAGTGTAGTCCCACAGCGATGCTTGTTCAGTAGGAGAAATGCTACAGCATTTGTAGACATAATACTTGTTGATCTAGTGGCATCTGAAATGACACATCATGATCTAATCTTTTCCTCAACAATTTCTACGAAACACTCACAAACTGAAATGGACATTTAGGTTATAAAGCAAGAGACAATCACTTACCATACAGAATATGCCTCGCAATTGACTCCACCAGCAATCTACTCTTATCATCAACATAGTCAGTTCCAAACAGAGATGCACTAGAAGGCACATGATGCATTTGAGCACCAGATGAAATGGTCATACTATTCTTATTTGTGTCACTATACACATCATCACTGGACATCAGAACTCGCGGATTTCGCATTATAATTTTGGTATTAGCCTGGAATGACTGCACAAGTTCCTATAAAAGATCATACATTACTCAGGGATGAACAAACAACCAGGCTTAATACAGTAAAACATGAGAGCCAAACAATGTCTGCTTAACTAAGCACTTTACTTAGAGAAGACAATAAAATGAATTCTATTTAGAGCTTGACCATGACACATTTCATAGATATTTCATAGGTTTGCAACTGAAACCTTTAAATTATGATCAAGTTATTATATTTTCAACTAACTTAAATTTATGTAATTGCAAGTGTATTTCTATTAACAAAATTAAAAGAATACAAGGTAAAACATTTGCAAACAATAATTGCCCACAACAACTGAATAGTTACCCCAAATACAGATTCATCCACAAAAAGTCGAAAGATGAGATTTCAGTGGAATAGTGACCTTTTATAAATAAATAAATAAATTTTGGATGTAATACACAATGCCCTCAATTCTGAGAGCGCACTGGCCATTCCAGTGTAAGTTATTCTTTAGGTAAAGTTGGCCTATTGGCGAATAGTAATCTATCTGCAGCAAGATGTCAGATCGATGCAAGCACAGTAAAACCCCTCTATAAGAGACACCAGGGGGAACGGAATTTTGTCTCTTACAAGCGGGAACTCTTATAAGTGGGAAATGGGTTTTTGACATGTTTAATGAAATGTTACCATATTTTTAGTGGGTTAGTACGATATGTATACTATTTTCAACTCAAGAAAGCATAAATTAGTTGATTCCAGAGCCCATTTAACCAGATCTATTAAATGAACTTTATGACATCATTTAAAGCACATGTGCTCATAAATAGATTATGTGAACAAATCACCTCTGATGTAAATATTTACATGATATAAAAAAATTACATTTGTGCAATTTTTGAAAAAACCGAAAGGATACAGCAAAATGATGTTTATGTCATCTTATAGAGTACATTTATAACTATCCCTATTAAAAGTTAACACAAAAAATTTGGAGCCGTTTTTGAGAAAAACTTCTTTTTGTAAATGTTTAATATTTCATGCAATATTGCTTGAAAACTTTTTGTAAGTGAAGATCGTTAATGAAAGAACATAGAGGCAACATTTTATTGGAAGAAAAATTCTATCTTCAATTTTGTAGAGTTGTAGAAAAACGACACAAAAACTTTACTTTTTCCATTTTCAAAAATTCAGAGTTAAAAGTGCAAATCCTAACTATGCCACCTCTATGAGTGAATTTCACTCTTTTCTTACAAGAAATTTAAAAAAAAATTTGAGCCCTTTTTGAGAAAATTTTGAAAAAGTCCCTGGGGCTTCACGAGGAGTACCCACAAAAATTAAGAATCCTGTTTCAAAACTGCAGAGCTTCGAGCGGAACCAGGTTGATCGGGAATTATTCATTTTGGAAAAAATCATACAAATAGTTTTGGTGCTATTCCCGGACGGACAGAGGTTTTGAAAGAAAGAAGAAAAACCTTCCTCGATACTAAGGGACCCCAAAACGTGCATTTCTGCTGAAATCTCAAAGTCAATTTTCTGCAGCATTACATGACTTCCTCTATATTACATATTACGTACATATATGAGAATGTAACACTTGAAAACACTGGTCAAACCACTAAAATTGTGATTTATTCAATTCTGCCTCTGCAGGTATTAGCTGTTGATGTTTTCATCCAATCGCGAGCTTGACATCAAAGTAGTGACATGTAAGCTCCCGATTGGATGAAACCATCAAAAGCTGACACCTGCCAGAGGCAAGGTTAGAAACGTCACACTATAGATACTGCAGTGACCTCCTTGAAGCCAAAAGGCACAAAGCTTACTGAAGAGCTTTCTTCACGAGAACTTCGCACATCTCCCCCTACCCCGCCGGTGACTATGGTGTTGCAAACCCCTCCTCCAAACTATTTTAAGTGTAGACCCCACCCCCTACCACAATGACGAAATTCTTGAGTCACCTGGAAAAAAAATCCAATGCTTTGTCTCTGACAAGCAAGAAGAAATGCATGGCGGGAAATATAATCTTGTCTACAATAGGCAGGAATCTCGATTAGCAGGGTCTCTTAAATGCAGGAAATAAATGCATTGTTTATATACAACTGATCTTGGGACCGTGAATTTTGTCTCTTATAAGCGAGATTCTCTTATAACGGGGTTTTACTGTGTGTAATGAACGGTAATGCCTTGAAGTAAATTTGACTTCAGAGTGATTCAGTTCATAATATATTGATGGTATGTAAGTTTCGTAACAGAAATAAATTAATTTACAGGATTAGAGGTATTTTCTATTTCCTGGAAACTTTTCCTTTTGTGGGTTAGATCTCTATTTGGGGTAACTATTCAACTACAGAATACTTATTCAAAATTTGCTGACATTTGCAGACAGTAATTACAAAATTTAAAATACTTATCCCAAAGATTAAAGTAATTTATATATATATAAAACTAACATTTAAATAAGTCGTAGAAACCTACCCTTAGCGAGAATGGTTGATTGAAATCTATCCTCATCATTCCGTAATTTGAATTCAAAACAGACCATATTCCTTTCACAGCACTTCCAAATGTCTCCATTTTCTTTGGTTGACCAAGTAGTTCACGAACAAAGTTGCCGTCAACAAGTTTCTCGTAATTTACACTAACAGGTACTAAAAGGGCATCTTCAATGGTACCATCCATATATGCATCAACAATAACACTGAGCAAACCTCCTGTAAAACAAAAATCAACTGTTATAACAAGGCAAGCACATTATAACATTATATCAACTGTTATAATAAGGCAAGCAGCACATTTAGATTAATAAAAGGAGTTTTCATCTTAAAGTTCCCTGCATCTAATTAACTTAAATCTGTAAAATTATAAACATTTACAAAAACATTAAATACCCTAAATGAAGAGATAAGAAAAAGATTGAAGGAAAAGAAACACCTTCCCCCCTCTCAAAAATTATTGAAACATGTGGAAAGAATGGAAGAAAATAGACCACCAAAGCTGGTGATGAAATACCAACCTACAGACAAAAGAGAGAAAGGGAGATAAAAGACAATACGGAGACAACAGGAACACTTGATGAAATAATCACCATGCTTCCTGTACGGGGGACAGGTCCCACCTGAACCACCCTAACAGTTAATGATAATGATGATGATGATGATGATGTTGATTAAACAACCTAGAACTGACCTTTGGGAAGAGATGGTTTGCCAGTTCGTGTTCGGCCTCCTTCAATATAAAATTCCATATTGTGACCAGCTCTTAGACAGTGTATCATATATGTATGAAGTGCAGCTCGATATACAACATCTTTCTGGCCAGCTACAGGGTCCATACGTCGCTTGATGAAAAATGCACCCAGACCACGCAATAGCCATCTGCAAGAAATTACGAAATCAACAGTATTATTGAAATACATACTTAAAAGAGCTCTTTAATTATCAAATTAATTTCATTTATGTAAAAATACATTAAAATATACATTGTAAAATTTATTCAGGTAAAAAATCTCTAATAAGATTTGAATATTTAATGAAATAAAATTTCTCTCTCTCATGCATCAAACAGATTCCAGCTTCACCACTGGTTGAGTGGGCATTATTAAAATTAGATCTTTTGAAAATGTACATAATTTTTGGTCTTACCCAAACACAGGTATGGAAAGGTTGTCTCCTGCAGCAACCAAGGGTGAACGGATATTGTTGTTGAGCAAGATGAATGATATGAGAATGTAGTCAAGGTGACTGCGGTGAAGAGGAAGAAAGATTAAAGGAAGCCCGGTTTCCCCAGCAGCATGCAACATTCGAAGCTGCCCTGGGTGAGCTGCTACGCTTGTCAAGAAGCAAGGGAGCAATTTGTACAATATCCACGATGTCAACCTGACAAAAAACAATATTTAATGAATATCAATGGACAAATAAGATTATGTAACTGTTTAATTACAGAGTTTATGAAAAAAACTACACAGTTTATGAAAAAAACATTTGTTGTTTTATGATGTGAGAAATACAAGTAATATTACCCAACACATATCCCCCCCCCTAATCTACACATATTCTGCACTTGTATTCTTTTTGCATAATAATAATCCAATATCAACTAATCATTTATTAACTTATCAATGCAATTTGTAGGTCCTGACTGGAATTCAAAGGAAAAAGAAAACATTTACATAATTATATGCAAAAATGATACAGAATGTTAAAAAATAACAATTTTTAATTGTTTAAATGCCTTCTGAAAATGGGTGATTTTTGAAACATCTTTATATCCGACCTGCAAGCTATATTCCTTTACTGTATCAAACTAAATCTCCAAGGGTATTCCACAAAACTTCGAGCAATAGTTGTATATCTGTGGAAAAGCCTTTGTGAACTCACCCGGACAGGGATCTTCCATTAATTTATTCAAATACCTCTAAGATATCTTTGTAAATAGTCTTACTTAATGTTATTACACTTTAAACTCTATGAGACTTTGTATTTTTTGTGACACTATAGTTTTCAAATGATTATTATATAATATTATACACATGCCTATTCATGTTATCACCCGTTTAAACTGTTGCCTATATGACTACTTATAAATAAAATATTTAAAGTACTCCAGGTTTTAATTTAGAAAGTAATTTGAGCCTTCTACTGAAACAAATTTTATGAATTTTGTTTTAAATGAAAGGTAGAGGGCCCCATATTTGATGTCATTTGCTATTATTCACTAGTTTTTTACTATAAACACTATATGTTAATAAAATCATAAAATAAATAGAATTATATTGAACGGAACTTTTTTCACAAAGAATAGTGATTGTGTTGTGCCCGAATTTGTAACTATCCCTCATTTTATCAGATTTGTAGAAAAAGAATAGCATGAAACAATATTTTTGGATTTTTAGAGTTTCAGTATAATACATAATGAAATATTTTTTTGGTTATAACGTTTCTACATTTCTTCTGTTTATGCGATATTATTGTAGGAGTTCAGCTAGTTACTGTAAAATGTTACTACAATTTTATCATTGTTATACACTGTTAATTTCAGGTTCATTGGTAAAATTCAACTTGATATTAAAGATTTTTCCTAGAAGCTTCCTTTCCCCCTCACTTAATTATCAATAAAGGATTTTAATCATTCATTTATCAAATTGAATGATAATAAGAAAAAATAAAATTCACACAAAATTATTCAGAAATTACCTTAAAAGAAAATCTGATAAGGTAGATCGCATTTTCATAACAACACGAGTTGCTCTTTCTTCGTGCTTCTTGATAAAGCAATCATAGAGACTTTCTTTGTCTTCTTTCACATCTGCTGCATCCCTCTTGGCAGCTTCCACTACTGCTTGTCGTAATCTCTCATCTCGCAGAACCTGCAATAGGAAATTAATGGATCAGCAGAAAAAAGAACAAATTAAATAAAAGCAGCATTTTTCAATATTTTGAAATTCTTTATAATACATTGGGGTAATCTCAATTTTCTTCCCTAAAAATAATTTTTAAACTAATCAATTGGAATATCTAAAAATTAACATTATAATTAGGGCATTGGCAATATTAATACTGCTGGTGTGAAACAATGGATTCATACAGTTCAGAGTGATATGCTAATTTATACAGTATGGAAACTGAGGAACAGTCAATTACAGCAGAGGGCAAAGGAAGATCCCTTGGGAGATTGAGCGATCCTCCTGAGCAAATGATAATCCTGAAGTCCTGCTTAATAATGCTGGATACAATGATAAATAAGAGTAAAGTCCTAAGCTTTCTCCAAGACAGCAAAACATACTTGAAACTCATTTAAACAAATTATGAAGAGTACAGAGAAAGAATGAAACCATGTTGGCACTTAAAATAAAAATACCACAAGTTCACAATCACGGTAAAAAAGTTGTTTAACTCAAAATGTAAATTGTATTACATATTTTCTAATTTAGTACAGTGGTTTGGAATTTACATCATTCAAATTTAAAAAATGCTCTCCTGAAAAATCTGGAATCCTGGGCCCCAATCATTCCTTGTTTCAGTCTTTCATATGTATATCTATCTCATTGAAATATAAATAAATACAATTATTTTTTAAAACAGCAAATACTTGAATGATTTTGAGAACTTGTCTGAAGAGAAATTACTATATTCGAATGTGATCATAATAAAGCAAAGTGAATTTGGATTAAGAACTGACCACAAGTCACAACAGATGTAAAATTGGTGAACTCACAGTAGGTGAAAGTTGAGGGTAGTCATACTTTTTGAGATTCCACACAGTATTAAGATGGCAGAGTCTACGAGTGAGAAAACCTTTGCCATTCTGAGCATCCACATCCAAAACATTTCTTAGACTTGTTGTTTTGGAGGCTTCCGTTACAAAGGATATCTGAAATGGAAAGTAATCAAATTAATCTTCTAAGTTGAAAACATGTCAAGCAAGCCATGAAATGATCACAATCAAACATATAAGAGAGACCATTCCTACTTCATTAATAACGAAAATAAAAGATTTTTATTATGAATGGCTACAATTTTTATGGAAGTGAAACCCAGCACATGACAACCAAGATGCCAGTAATTTTGCTGCACCTATTTCAACTGAAAATGTTTGGCATAAAAAAATAGTGAAAACATTTTCTACTGAATCAATTTAATTACAGGTAAAAGTATAAAACCACTTAGCATAAAATGTATCAATGTCATATTAATATAGTAATCACCAAATCAAAAGGATCCAATGTAAATGCTCTTAGAAAATATTGTTCATTTAAGAACAATGGAAGAGAAAATGAAGGTAGGATTGGGAAAATTAATAAATAATACATAGAAATATTTTAAAAACATTAATACAAAATATGTTCAAAGAACACTGGTTTTAAATCGTATTCAGAAATGAATGACTTTGATTTTTTTAAATGAGCACAGCTAAAACGGAAGCACAGAATTCAATATAGCCTCTCAAACTAATTTCCACTTTCTCATGGATCTACTTATATCTTACTACCAAAATAACAATGAATATCTTTAATAAGGACGGCAAGCTTTTCACAGAATATTGGGGACATTTTATCCAAAACCATATTTTTGTTTTACAATAGTTTTTTGTAACACTATAACAACGTATTACTGTGCTATCACAGAAACTTCAAACATCAAAGATACTGACCTTCCGCAACAATTATCTATGACACTTGATTTCCCCACAAAAATCAAACTAAGAAATGTGAACACAAGTCAAAATATAAAAGTTAGTATGAGAGCATCAGCAATAAACCAATTATGTTAATCTCACAAGCTGCCTACCCTGGGAGAATCATAGAAACTTCGCCATGGTGAGTCCATCCTTACCACCTCTGCATCACTGGTACAAAAATACTCCTCTGTCCAGATGGGACTTCCAAAATAGCATCCCGCTGCAACAGTCTATTACCCATGCGCAGAACATCGCCCACTTGCCATTAGCGCGAACGTCCGCGGCGCGCGGGAGAATTCGGACGCTTTGCATGTTCGCAATAACCGCTCGATCGGACCGCGCCGCCGCCAGGCAGCGCCGTGACTTCGCTCTTGGATGGCAGCGGATGGCCGAGAAGTTGAGGGTCGGTGGTTCACCCGGCCGACATCCGCATCATGCAGTCATCAGAATAATGTCGCTTCATATCCTACCCTGGTCACTCGCAGTTTTCGTGCCAACAGTTTTAAATGGTCTGTTTCTGTGGGAGGTAATGACGTGCACACGTGCGGATAAAAGCGGGAGATTCGATTCTAAAAGACCGGAGAACCCTCTTCTGCCCTAGACTTCACAGGCCGCATTGGCAAGCGATCACCTAATTCATTTACACGCTTCTTTGTTACTTTCGCGTCTAAGAGTACAGTGAAAATACAGTTATGCTGCTAACAATAGATGTCGAGATTTTTATGGAAATACATAGAGTTTCATCGAAATCTTCGAAAACTGAGGAAGTCGAAATTTTTGGGGCTCCCTCTTAAAACTACATTACTGAATATAGAAAATAATTTTGTAAATTTAATCTGTTCTCCAAAATTATATCTTTAATTAATGACATGAACAGAATTTATTTTTCAAAATATGAGTAGGTTTTGCACAATTTTTACTGAAATAGTGCCAATTAAAAACATTTGTACATATTTTCTCAAAAAATGGCTACATTTTGTCTACAAATGTTTTGCTGAAGTAGTGCTCGCATTATACATTATTGCTGCAAGACCCCGTTTACGGAAAAAAGCACACGATTGATTATATGAAAAAAAACGCACTTCGGGGAGGGAGGCAATTGGTTTCTAATCGAGCATAAATTTTCTACATTTTTACTTCGTACTTGTATGTACATTTTAAGATTTTCTATGGCGTAAATACTCAAGGCATGATTTTTATTATTTTTTTTATCTTATTTACGTCAGAAACAGTTAAAAACTGTGTATGACGAGCTATGGGGAGAAGTGAAATTTGTGCACGTTTTCATAATTCTGTGATCTCAATCCTAAAACATATTCTAGTCAAATTTTGAATATAGAAAAAGAGAGGGGTTTTTTTCTTTCAAGTTTTGTTGACAAAATATTCGCTCCTTTATAATAAAATATATTTTCAAAGGTAAATTAGCTATAAATTTTTGCCCTTAACCCTCATCATGTTCTTCATGAAAGAATAATACTTTTTACCGCGATAATATTATCGAAGCCAAGGCCAGCAACTTAAGGAGCCTTAGGCAGCTCAGAGTCGGACCCTAGGAAATTTTACCGAACATCGATCATATAAAACAAACGCAAAGAACATAATGCGTTGGTACTTGAATTATCAAAACCTAAGTAGAATCTATTATTTTGTATTTCGTTCTCTAACTTTAGTTTCCGTGACCTGTGCCCTCGATGTGTCCCATGGTCGGAGCTCCCTCTGAGGTTGGGACCCTCCGCAGCAATTCGTTAACAATATGCACTATAATCGCATTACCTGAGACGCGAAATAGCGAAGCCAACGCTGCCGCAACTTCAGAGAAGCTCGACTTGACGCCATCCCTGTTGACATTTGTAATCCTCACTCGGTGTCAGTCCCGCGAAACACTGACA
This sequence comes from Acheta domesticus, assembly GCA_031308135.1. Taxonomy (NCBI): domain Eukaryota; kingdom Metazoa; phylum Arthropoda; class Insecta; order Orthoptera; family Gryllidae; genus Acheta; species Acheta domesticus. The sequence goes on along the minus strand of JAHLJT010009436.1, from coordinate 152,056,263 downwards.
TCCACCGCGCGGAACCACAACGATTTCAGGTAGCACACGAGTACGGGCACGGATGCAGATCCGCATGTTCCCGCAAAACACTCGCACTCAATGGAAGGGGCGCTTCCGAGCTCTTATTTTAGAAAGCCATTTAGCCATCATTCACCCAAAGGTCGGCGTGCCTGATGCTCTTTCGCTCGCGAAGTCGGCAGCGCAGCTCTGGAATCCAAACAGAGGGGGCGGGGGAGAGGGTCGTGGTCCGAAGTGCGTGTCCTTCCCCGTGCAGCTCCCGGGAAGCGGCCTACAGTGACCTTTATGCTTCGGACTCATTCACATCTTACTACAGAGCAGCGAGGAGACCTTGAAGATAAGGTAAGATATGATGTCGATGCACCCCTCATATCATCAGTGGTCAAGATGAAGCAGACACAGGTGCGATGGATGGTTTTTCATAACAACCTTAAAAAAAGCGCTTCTTAATATTTCTTTCCGAGGGCTTCAGTCGGTCGATCTCTACCTCAGTGGACGATGAGATACATTCATCGTCCATACGATTATATACGAGCGATACGTCCATACTGGTACATACGATTCATTGTATACGAAGAATCTGATGAGCACATCAATCGAAACAGCAGTGTACATTTTATCCCAGAAACAAATTATGCCAAAGCGGCCAAAGGACAATGATAAAACTATTGAACAAAATATTTTGAGAATGCTGTCAGTCAACAGCAAGAATTACAACTTATTTACTTAGAAATTATTATTTTCACCCAGTAAGTAAAGAATAATTTTAAAAAATTTTTTGAACTTGGGAAATTTATAAGTTCTGTGAGATAAATAGCGTAACATGATTGATAACAATGGAATCTTGAAATATAAGCACCAAAAAACGAAAACAGACCAAATAACTGAATGGATTGCCTCTCATGTATTTTTTCTAACACAAAATTATCATTCTAAATAGGATTAACTAAGGGTCATAACACTACTATCAAGGAAAATAAAGAATGGGGTACTGATTCTCGAAGGACTGGAGATACCAACAATGTAATAACTTCTTCAGATAATTTGAGCTCTACAAGAGCAATTCAAACATAACATACTGGTACATACCAAAATATCTTCTGTTCTTTCACATAAACTAGAAGAAATTGATCTTGAACCTAAACTTATAACTTCCATGAAATATGACCCTGTAACTGCGAGGTAGAGAGGGTATTCTCCCATTACAAAGTAATTTTGAATGAAAGAAGAAAATCTTTCACTATTGAAAACTTCAAAAAGTGCTCAATTATGAACTATTTGATTTGATTGCCTTGTAATTTTCAAGATAATAATAACAAAATTCTACTTAGATATTGCTCTTTTTATATTATATTTGTTCGTAGATAATTGTGTTTATATTTTACGTTTGGAAATGGGGAGGATGGGAGGGACAGAGGATTTTGTATAAGGGTGGCGAGAGCGGAGGATGACCAAGGCAATCTGGCATATTTTTTAAGGTGGTCTAAGGGTTTAATTACAGACTCCTGATTATTCGATCAGGAGAGAAAACAACACAGACAAAATGAAGCTGATTGCATGGAGAAGGGTAATGCATTTCAAAGGAAATGCTAGAAAACAAGAGAAGGGAGCTAGTGGATGTTGAAAGATGTGATAAGGAATAGAAGGAAGGGATGGATCACAGTAGGATTGATTGATTAATTAAGGTTTAGAGGGCGCTTCAACTGCTAAGGTCATTGACGCCCATGTCGAATTATTTTAAAAAGGGAATAGGTTCAGTAAGTGTTACAGGTGAAACTTACCCCCTAATTAAAAGCATATACATAAAAAGAGACTTGAATTCCGCATGGAGTATTCAAGTAGTATGACAAAAAGAATATAAAACAAACACGTAAAATTCATAGTAAAACTAAAATTGGCTGTAAAGGGGCCAAAAAACAGCAACAAACAAACAACAACATAAAACACTATTCTTATCTCTCAAATAAGATTATATATTCCACTTTCCCTTAAGAAGCAAAAAAGTTTTGAGAGCGCGGAATCGTCATCCCCGAGCACCTCCCTTAGCGAGTTGCCCAGGCCATGTCTTTGTCGGTTGCCAACATATTTCCTACAGTTCAGGAGGACGTGTTCCACAGAAAGAGCCATCCCGCATGAATCACATATGGGAGGAGTTTCTCCTCGAAGGAGGAAACCGTGAGAAAAATGGCACTGTCCAATATGAAGACGGGTTAAAATGACATCCTCACGTCTAGAGGAGCCAGATGAGGAATGCTAGGGAATTACAGAATTCTTTATCCCACTTAGTTTAGAAGGAAGAAAGAGAACACTGTTATAGGGAGAGAGGCTTTGCAACTGAGGAAATACTTAGCTTGAGGGAGGAGGGCTTCACTCCGAGAATATGGAAAGAAGAAATAAGCAAGGACATAGAAGACAAGAAAGTTGTGAGAAAATTAGAGATTTAAGAATATAATGGTGTGAGGCACCTGAGGCAAGATTGAAAATGAGGGAATAAGTTCAGAGAGCTGGCTGACAGAAGCGGAAAAGTTTTGTAGGGAATACAAATTGGAAAAGGATAAATGGGAACTTGTGCTGGAGAACTGTATAATGGAGGCGGAAGGTGGGGGAGGGCTAAGGTGGGGGGAGGGTAAATGGAACAGAGGAAGTGATTAAACAATATATATGGGAGCATTGTGTTAGTTCAAATGAGGTATAGGATTAAAAATGGTGGTGATGTGGCAGAGTGTGAATGTACAGAATAAAGCATCCTAGTTACCTGGAATTTCTTTGGACAATCACAATCCATTCACTGTCATAATGTAATTCAAACAGTTTGAAAAATTATCTTCAAAACAAAGACAAACGGCTTAGAAAATTACACACAGACACTTTTGTAGAACATCTAGGCTTTTTGGGATTCATTAGCTATGACTTTTCTCAAACACAAATCATAATGCACCATTTTAAAGAGTAACTTTTTGGAGATATTTTAAGTTGCTTCAATTTTAAACTCCTTCAAAATCATATCAGGCATGATATCAACATGTGCGTTTTTTATTTTTGACTCGTGGAGAAATTGAAAGAAAACTAATCAACCTACCACATGACAGGTGTCTATGATTTCATAAAACACCCAGAAACTTGGGAAATTTTCAAAAACAATAAAACAGTTTTAATTTTGAGTGAAAAACACAAATATTTTATCCTGTTATTCTGCGAATTCTCATACTGCACCTACTGATTGAATTCTCCAACTCAGTTTCACTGCTTATGAAACAGATGAAGCCATGAGACCACAAACCTCCAAGGAAGAGACAGTTCACTGTTCAATATCCACTATTTGTGTGTCACGTTATGGAACAGAAACTTTTTGTAAAGACTTGTTTGTAAGGAATTGTTGTTCCATGTATATCAGAGTTGTCTAACTGGCAGCCTCTGGGTTGCATACAACCCGCGCTTTGTGGGTCGTGAAGGGTTATTAGTCAAAAGTGAAAGTCCCTTTCATCATATGTTGGGCGAGAACATTGTGCACCTAACGCACGTGCCCTGCTGTGATTAACACTTCCTTTAATGTAAAATTTGGTTAAGTTTAAATTTAAGGATTTTTTCATGTAAATTGAGAAATTAAAAATCATCTCCATGTGTTTCACTGCATTATGCATGGTACAACCTGATATCATGCACGATTCCATCCTATCATCAAAATATCATAACAGCTAATAATTATAACTTTGTAAAATAAAGCCCCCAGCAGCTTCTTTGAAACAGCATACTCAAAGTCAAGAATGAACAGATGTTTGTGGTTGGAAGTAATTTCAATCATGTTCATGTTTCACACAGCACATTCGTAACTCAATCAAAAACTAAAAAATATCTTTTACATCACTGTCTTAGACTGCTGGGGAGGAGGAAGGAGGGCTATTCCTCTTAACCTCCCACCCCACTCCGGGGTCCACCACTGGCAGAATGCTACTACAATTCCCTTCAGCCCCAGCTCTTCATAAACAACACCAAATATACATACGTATATTATATTTCAAATAAAACTTAGTCATACTTAGTCACAAAATGTATTTTGATTTTTATGTAATTTGTACGTGGTGAAAACTAGTGTACAATTACTTTCATGAAGGTAGAACTTTTTGTCAGCTACTCTGAATACATGTTAAGCAATCAATGATCAGCAATGTTTCCACTCAGAAAATATTTTTAAAGAGAAATTTTAAACTCTATAATGAATGTTTATTTTACTTATTTTCTACTTTTTCTTTCATATTTTGGAAAAAATAAAGACATATACATATTTTGCTTTGTTTAGTTACAATAAATTCTGTTCACTACTGATTATCTTTAAAAGTAAGTAAAAACATTGTGATATACCAAAATGGGAATCGATAAAAGCAACAGAAATGTGTATAACTCAAGAGGAATATCATTTCTTCAGGAACCAAGGATATTAAGGAGAGTGAACAATAATGGGGGTCATTATGAAAGCAAGGGTGTAGAAAATAAACAACCTGATGATAGAGGTAATTGTTTTGGGAGATAAGATATATGAGAGATCAGTTGATGCGAAAACCTTTTTATAACATGTGAAAAGGGGAGCTTTCAGTTTTTTTTTAAAGATGGCCAGATTCATTCTCTCTTTAGATGTGGTAGTGATCAGATTGAATATTTAGCTGTGGTCGGGAAGAGACTCAGTTTTGGTTAAATGACGTTAACTTTCATGAGACTGGGACTAAGTAGACATTGAAATAGAACTTAAGATTCTATTGCGTGCTGTTCAAAAACTTATAATATTTGCCCATGATACGGAGAAAGAAGAAAATGCAGTATTAGGGAAAGATTAGGGAATTTCTTATGTGGTAGTAAGTACAGTTACGTGTGTAGGCATCCATCCGTGACATGAGTGACAGGGTAGTCGGTAAACTAGTAGAAATATAACTCAATAGAGGATAAGGGTTAAATAAAGGTATTAGAAGAGAGAAGACATTGTGGGACATCTGAGAAGATTTTTCATGGCACCGTCATATTGGGAGAGGAAGAAAGTGTGCAAAGAAATCATATGTTAGAAAATTTTTAACTGTCATTCCAATCAAAGAACTTGTAATGACCAAAAGTTTCGAAAGCTTCAAAGCTGCATTGTGATAATTGTAATAATTCAGATTCACTTAGAAATATTAATGATTATAATAAACTCCAATTTGTTTATTTGAAAAAGAACCGATTATCATTTTAAATAAGTGCAATCCAGAATTTTTTTAACAGGATTTTCAGATTCCTCATTCCTTCATAGGCAGGGCAGATCAGTTAATTGATTGTAGATGAACTAGGTACCAATTACGAATCAGAACCCAATTATTTCCTGGCATCAAATAAATTAAAACAGGAAGATAAGAAGCCATATAGCATAGTTTAATATGGTAACGTTATTGACACAAATCATGCTAAGGGAAAGTTACCCATGTTTCAATGTGAAATTAAACCAGTGAAATATATGTTTAAAAAATAACTGCATGAGTAATTGTGTCTTACGAAATGTATTAAGGATAGAAAGGAACTACTTATGTTGAATAATACACTGGAACGATTAAAACTAACCAAGATTTAAGACACAGCATGTTACGAATTTAAATTTGATTTAGATAAAAAAATCAAATTTAAATCAAAACAATCAGATTCTTTGGATATTTTTATCATGATTTTTAGAAACACAAATTACAACACTGGCAAACACAAGTTGTGCCATGGTGTCCTATAAAAGAATTCATGATCATGCAACATCGTAAAAACAGAACAATTCCATATTTTATGAGACTTCCATGAACATTAATTCACTAACAAATGACCTCTGTAAGCCTAGGAGTCAATTTCCACCGCACAATAAACTTATAAAATGATCATGACTATGGTAAAATGCTAACACGTTATTAATCTTTAGCTAATTCAAATTACAAATGAAAATCAGAAAATGTGATTCCCAACAAACCAGTTAGGGAACATGTGCACTAGCTGTAATCTGATGAATAATTTACCTGAAACAAATTCATTATTCGTTAGATTACAATGGTAGTTTTGTTATTTCTTATTCATTATATTTTCTCTTATGTTTTTAATTCACATTTATGTTTTGATCTTCCATTTCCTTGCTGGTTGGGCTAATTAAGAGATTAGTGCAATTTATCATAAAAATGAAAATGTTTTAGAAATTAAGTGTTTTTGAAAATGTAAAATAAATTGTTGGTAAATTTGATATTTAAAAGGATATTTCACAGTTTATGATGGTTTTGTATACTTTTACGCGCTTGTTCTGACCTACCACTTTTGCTCTTCAAGTTTATACACGAGCTTTCTGCTTTACTAGCTAATAAGAAATACATATACAACAACAAATATCCTACCTGGCTGTTAGGTGTACAAGCTGCACAGCAAAGACCTTGGAAAGGTCGACCAGTCTTTCCCCAGAATATATTCCATTCCATCTGCTTTACTGGAAAACTTTTACTGTTCATGGTCTGCAGTCCCAAAAAACAGAAAAAAAATACAATAAAAGAGATTTACAATTAATCATCAGTAGCAAGTTCATGAAATGCATTACATTTCATTTCTTGAATTCATTATGTAAAACATCTAGAATTATTATACATGAAACCATTAAATATAAAAGCATTTGTGATTTGGCCATGGTTCAGGGCATCACTCGAATTTCTTGTATCTGTAGAATTAAAGAAGGGCTTCCATGTATATCAGAATGGAAAAAGAAGTAATACAAAATAGCATTGCAAACCACACAATTAGCTATCTTATATAGAATTGAAACTAAATACAAATATTAAACAATAATTTTATAATGCATACGAAACTTTGTCATTTTACTAAAAGAAAGAAAATGAAAAAGAGAGGGTTTCTGTTTGAATTTACGCAGATTATCTCCTTAAACTTTCAGCTCTGATACACTTCAAAACATTTCCAAGGTTTTAAAGTTTTTGAAAAATACTATAAGGATTTACATATCAATTTCAAGAAGTTACTACACCCAACTTATTATTTTATGATAATTAAATCAAAATACTCTGAGGATTAATAGTTTAGCAAATAGAGAAAATTGGATTAAGTTAATTTCGACATCATATTCATAGTACCTTTTTCATGTTGTCTCGAATTAACTGGCGAGTTCGAACTCGCTCATGATATCCCACTCGGCGCAAGCTGGTAAATGACAATTTGCCCATTGAGTTGCTTCGAGGGGCACTTCCCAAGGATGCCGCATTGGGACCGGTTGAAGGGGTTGATGGCCCCTGAAGCTGAGTTGACATTACATCCAACATTTTGGATTGCTGTAAATTGCAATAAAATGATCAAGAAAATTCAACACATTTACTGTAGATTTTTGTTATTCATAAAATTGCAGTCTACATTCAAAACAATACCATTATCTTAAGTTATAATTTGATTTTGCACCTATAAATAAAAGTTAACATTCTTTAAAAGACAAACAATCGTTAAAAGAATAGAGATTGAGAATTTATTTAACAATACAAATGTATCTATAAATTACACATAAATTCCAACACTATTTTTGGAATGTTAATATTCACTAAAATATAAAATTAAATATTAATGTACTCACAATTTAAAATTTAAAAATTAAATAAAACGTTAAGAACAATTGCTATATTAAACTGTCATTTTCTTAAAAAGTTCTTGGTGAGTTACTTCCAAATTTGTAGGATCAAAAACATGGTAATAAGCCGGATTAACTATATAATAATACATACAAGCAATTACCAAGCATATGAACACCTGAATCAAAGAAAATGTACTAAAAATAGTTACAAGAATGACAAATAAACTAACCGACACACTTACTTATATCCAGTGTATGCTTCAGAATTGTCTCAGCAGATGGGACTCTCGCCAATTCCTAAGTATATCTTACACTAATACTGAACATTGCACTAAAACAGACAAGTGATAACACAATTCGAGTTTGTCATATCCACAAAACGATGACACAACATTCATTATGAACACACGCCGCACCGGTGTCGTGGCACAGACTAAGGCGTAAGCATTCACACAACACTGACTTCACGAATAGCACGTCCCGAGTAGCTGAACCTTCGCGGTACTGTCGCACGGACAGCGTAGACGTGCCAATGAAAGCTTCTGAGCTGGTGGCCTGAGCGCGCCACAGACGACGTAACCAGGGGCAGCCTCTTTTTATGAGGCCGGAGATTGCATCTGCTGCTATCTATGGTTCTCACGGCTCACACGACTGTTATCCCGCGCTATTCAAATGAAAATTTGTAAATACGAAAGTATTACGAGTGCACTAAGATTTTTAATGTTATTTTATTCAATATATTTACCCTAAAAGAATTATTTTAATTTGCTATAAAAAAGTTTCATTATCAAATACCTACTTAATACTTCTTTTTAATTGTTCTCTAAAATTGTTTTTTATTATTAAATTGTTTTAAAATATATTCTGGTTAAATGCTGTAGCCATAGTTATTTGAAATTGCGCAATCCAGTGAAGTTAATATGTTTATTTTTCTGATCACACATTTTTATTTAATGCTAACTGTACGAGCTCGCAAAACAGTACCATTATAATTTCCATTCCAGCAAGGAAATATCAGTAGTATGCATTCATGTTTAATAATATTCATTTTTCTTTTACAATTCATCCTGTTAGTTAAAAAATATGAAGTTTTCTACTCTTAAAGACTTCGTTTTTAATTATGAATGACGATACATTTTTACGATCACGCAGATTTAAGGCAAAAAATATCCATAAATTATCCCTGAAAGTCAATACTGCTTACATTTATATTTCACCTGCCCACATTTTCCTGATGATAGTAGTAAATTAGCGCAAGAACACTTCTATTGAAATATTTCCTGAACTATTTCGTGCCAAAATGAAGTTGTCGAACATTTGCGACTGAATGCAAAAGATGCTGATATCATCAGGTCAAAGACTAACGACTACTCTGTCTTCACCTCTATATCTACACTCGTATATCATCTTGCAATTGGGTCATTAGCCTTACAGCCGCATTCTTAGCACATCATATGATTGTGTACCGAAGTGCTGTAGCCGATGAAAAGAAGAATTTGCTTGCAGTTTTAAAAGTTTTGTGATAAAAATATTTCACACAAAACCCACACAAAAATAATTCACACACCATCCACACAAAAATATACATGCAATAATCACTTAAATTCTGTAAATGAAATAAAAATATAGTTATTTAAAAAGCAAGAGTGTACTGTGTTTGGAACGCTCACTAACACCGTTCTTGTGCTCTTTTGGGGAAGAATGTTGTACTGCTTATGGGATTTGGTGATCTGCTTTTAATGCAAAGTCAAACGTCCTGGTACTGGCAAATAGACAAGTGCGTTCCTGTTCAAAAGACATATACCTCTCTCGTTGCTCGAGAGAATTTACAACAACGGAGTATGGCCCTTTCAGTGGAATATGGCCAGAGGAATCACATGGACTTGAGAGATTAAATACTACCCTCATTTGTATCTAGATGCAAGTATAGAAGTATAGAAATATTGCACTATTTCTGAGTATATTACATGAATCTAATGTGAAACCGATGGTTAAGAAGAGATGCATAATACTAATACTTATAATAATAATAATAATGATAATAATAATAATAATAATAATAATAATAAATGGCCTATCAGGGTAGCCGCGATCGTTAAGTTAGAAGTGCTGTAGCTGTCTTGGAGCAAAGGATCGAGGGTTTGAATCCCGCCTCGGACAAGGTTGTGGGCATTTGGTCGGTATGTTTGCGGTTGTCCATTCAATCTTCATCATCATCATACTTCATCTCCCCTCCCAGGGCTAACAACTCTGAGGCGTAAAAATGGATTCGGCATATAAGTGATGATCTCTCCCCGCTCCCGAAAAGGTCACGTGCACTTGCCCCCGGGAGAAAATGACTGGCCCTCGGTAGGTACAAGTGGCGCGTTCGCGTGGTCCTCGGATGGCCATTTCGCGACCAATAATAATAATAATAATAATAATAATAATAATAATAATAATAATAATAATAATAACACCAGGCCACTGATTAGAGTGGAGGCCCGAACCTTGCATTAGCCAGCGAAGGAGGCTGCCTTCAGCAGTCAGTGAAAATCCCGTAGGGTTTAGTAATGCCGACTGGCGATCGGAGGGACCCCTTGCTGGACCCCGGGGGGATGCTCCGAGGCCACTGTGGGTCGCAGTAACGGATGGCAGGAAACAACCCGAGGGTTAAGTGTGATCTGTGAACTCAAATTTGCGTCCTGCGAATCTTCAATTCAAACCAATGAGCAAAATGGATAGAACAAGCAATGTAATGAATCTTAACGTGCCTTGTTCTACCAATGTCCCATACCTGCTCAGAAACCGAGCTAATGTCACCTTGTCGACGTCTGGCCATCCCACGGATGTTAATCCCAGGGACCCAGAGCCGGCAGTAGCTCGAAGCCATCGTCAGAGATGGACCCGGGATGAATTAAAGGAAGTGATGTGGTGCTTTTACTGTGCAAAAGCGAAAAATGGGGGTTCAGAAATAGAAGTTTTCAAGGTATGGAGAGAGCGGAACCCAGATATCAGACCTACCCTAGACTCAAAGAAGCTTGCCAGTCAACGACGATACATACTCAGCAGTGGAAAATTCACAGCAGAACAACTTGCTGACATTAAGAGAAATGCGGAGTATGTACTTCGCTCGAACAATCCACATGACGAACATGTAGAACTTGAAAATGATGATCCCGTGGAAGGTTCATCTCTTTCCAGTGAAACACACGTTAGTGGTGAAAATTCATCTGGCAATGAATTACACGATAAGGACATAATGCGAAATCTCCTTCGGCGCGAGATAGAAAGAGTTAGTCAACTTCCGTTTGAATCTCGCGAACCGTTGAGGAGAATATACAAAACTGCCAAAGCTAAAAGAGTGATAGAAACAGTGAATTCTGTCTTAAATGAGGTGGTAGAGACCCCAGGCAGAGATCTAGATATTACTGAAATCAATCACATCATATATGCAACTGGATATCTAGTATCTCAGATAATTTTGGGGCCAGCCAAGAACACCGACGGCCGACAGAAAAACAGAGTAAACAGCTTTGTACCCCCATGGATGAACAGAATTATGAAACGGATAGCCGACACGCGGCGCGAAATATCACTCTTAGCTGAGGCATCTTCTAAATCAACGCACACCGCTAAAGTTCAACGAAAAATATTCAATGTTGAACAACAATACCAAATTGAAAATGACACCAGCAGGCTAATGGTAGTTGAGAAGCTAAAAGGGAAAATTCAAGCATGGGCTCAAAGAATTAGACGTTACAAACGTAGAATAGATTTCCGTGTACAGAACCGGTTGTTTGAAACAGACGCGAAGAGATTCTATCGCAATCTGACTCAAAAACCGAATGGCAAAGCTGTTACTCCTTCAAAAGATGACGTCGAAGCATTTTGGGCAGGAATCTGGGAGGAGAGCAGATCCTACAACAAAGACGCATCTTGGCTTCAATCTAAAGTTGATGCTGCCGATGAACTTGTAGAAACAGTGGAAGATGTTCACCAATTCTCGGAAGAGGACCTCTTCCAAGCAATTAAGAACATGGGAAACTGGAAGTCCCCCGGGATTGATAAGATCCAGATTTATTGGATTAAGAAATTAACAGCAATAGATTCTCATCTAGCAAAGGCTGTTAATAAAATTTTTGAAAACCCAAAGGAAATCCCGGAATGGCTCACACGCGGCATCACGTATTTGCTACCCAAAGCGGGAGACAGCTCTTTGGCGAAGAACTACAGGCCAATTACTTGTCTGCCAGTACTGTACAAAGTTATAACTTCAGCCATAGCTGACAAAATGTACAGACATCTAGATAAGAATCATCTAATGCCAGCTGAACAAAAAGGATGTCGTAAAGGCTCTTATGGCTGTAAGGAAATCTTGCTACTGAATAAAGTCATCTTGAATGATGTAAAGAAACGCAAACGTAATTTGAGCATGGCTTGGATTGACTACCAAAAGGCCTTTGATAGTGTACCACACGATTGGATTTTGAAGACCCTGGAGATCTATCGATTTCATCCTAGACTTATTGAATTTTGCAAGGCTAGTATGAAGTTGTGGAGTACCAGGTTACTAATACACAGCGGAAAGGAAGCAGTAGAAACCAGAAGTATTCAGATTAACAGGGGGATTTTTCAAGGAGATTCACTATCCCCTCTGCTGTTTTGCATTAGTTTGATCCCACTATCGAGACAGTTGTCGCAAGCTGACTTTGGTTTTAAGCTCCATGGTGATGAAAGGCCAGTATCACATTTGTTTTACATGGATGATCTGAAAGTGTTTGCTAAGAATGAAGCAATTCTCTCCCAAATGCTGTCTGTCGTGAATGACTTTAGCAATGACATCTGCATGAAGTTTGGTCTTGACAAGTGTGCAAAAATCAATTTAAAAAGAGGGAAACTCACAACGTCTGAGAACATTGAAATTGATACGCACACTGTGATTCAAGATCTTGAGCCAGGTAAAACTTACAAATATCTGGGCATTGAAGAATGTGAAACCATCTCGAACGACACAATGAAAGAGAGAATTCGAAAGGAGTATTACAGAAGAGTGAGACTTGTCCTGCAGTCTGCTCTGAACTCCAGGAATAAAATATCTGCTATAGGTAGTTTGGCGGTACCTGTAGCCGAATAAAGTTTTGGACTAGTGGACTGGACTGAGCAAGAAACTCGCACCATGGATTGAAAAACCAGAAAACTGCTAACAATGCATCATGTCGCCCACCCTCGAGCTGATATACATAGACTTTATGTGTCACGTAAGGAAGGAGGAAGAGGCCTCAGACAAATTGAGGCCTCCTGGCACAACGCAATAGTCGGGTTGGGGAAGTATGTATTCAGCCATCAAGATGACCCACTCATGAGGCAGGTCATGAAATCTGACCGAAGAATGGGAAACAGAGGCATTGTTAGTGTAGCAAGAAGCATTGCGAAGAACACTAGGCAAGACACGTCGAATAACACAGAGACTGAACTTCTGATGCTGCTAAACATGAAGTGTGAGACACAAAACATGTTAAAGAAATCGTGGAGAGACAAACCACTCCACGGACAATACCTAAAAAGAATGGACAAGGTGCAGATCAATAAAGATCAATCATTTATGTGGCTTAAAAGGGGAAGAATGAAGCCAGAATCGGAAGCACTTGTAATAGCTGCCCAAGATCAGGCGTTGAGAACACATTATGATAAAGCGGTTCTCAAAATTTCCCAAGATGATAAATGCCGCATTTGCCAGGAGCAAGTAGAAACCGTTGATCATATTGTCTCAGCTTGTCCAATCCTAGCAAAGACCGAATACCTTAAAAGACATGACAGGGTGTGTAGCTACCTCCACTGGCAGATCTGTACCGCCCTCGAAGTTCCAAACACATGCCCCAAGTGGTACGTACACTCACCAAAACCGGTGACGTCTGTTGGATTGTGTACGATATTGTACGACCAACAAATTCAAACTGATCGCACGATAGCGGCAAACAAACCGGATATAGTTATCCGGGATTTGGCGAAAAAATCGTGTTTAATCATCGATGTTGCTGTACCTTGCGATCAAAACGTCGTAACCAAGGAGGCAGAGAAACGTCTTAAATACAAGAGTTTGGAAATCGAGATCAGTCGAATGTGGGGCGTAAAAGCACAGGTCGTCCCGATAGTTATCGGAGCTCTGGGATTTGTTCCGCAAAATTTGAGTAAGAACTTGTCTAAACTCCCCGGTAATTCAAAAGACTGGGAATTGCAAGAAATTGCTTTATTTGGAACAGCCCACATTTTGCGTATAGTATTGTAGAGGCACTGATAGTCACCGGATCTGCTCCTTAGGTAGCTGGTTGCAACCTGGAGTAGATTTTATATCCAGCCGACTCATAAGATCTTTAGTCGTGATGTAATGGAAAAATAATAATAATAATAATAATAATAATAATAATAATAATAATAATAATAATACCAACAACAAGAATAATGATGATGGAATAATATGATATTTATTCTGAGAGTGAATATTTTTACACGAGAAAACTTACTCCTCTTACAGTTCTATTATTATCGCCAAGACATTTACGCTGCAGCCGTTTTTATACTTTACAAAGCTTAGTCGCTCCCACGCGGAAATGATGTCTTTTGGTTCTTCGATCATCAAATAATATAGGTTGGGAAGTTCACTTAAATATCAGTCTTCAGCAGTTAGGAAAAAGGCAGTTTTTTATGCCTTTTTATCCCTGAAAGAGATGTCATGACGATTACATTTAACGTATTGCTAATGACTTCATCATGATCATGATAACAAAATTTAGAATATCAGAATAATTCAAAGACTGTTTTGTTAATAAAACGATTCCATCTAATGATTCACCCATTTCCAGCTTTTTGGTAAATATATTCAATAATTTATTGAAACAGTTTTAACCAATACAAAAATGTGTGTTAAAACAATTCTGACGGAAAGACTGAATGCAAGTACGTAAGAATTTGACGGCATAAAATACACTCTCTTCTCAAAGAACTGAGTTAAAATCACACTTGAGCTCGATATTTCTTCTCTCTGGTATGAAAAATATATCAAGAAATATATTTTTGCACAAATATCTTATCATCTACCGATTCTTTCATCTACAGAAAAAATCGGCCACATACGCACAAAAATGCACTATCATATTAATTCAAATAGCATCCAATTCTAAGCAAATGTATAGAAATTTCACTTAGCTATGGCTTGAAGCATCAGACAAAAATATGCAAAATCATAGAAATCCGCTCCGCACTTATGACCATAAATATCGTTGCATAAGATCAAATATAATGTTGATATAATTAAAATATATGTATTGGTTTATGTTTTTTTCAACACGTTGATTGATCAAATGTATGTACAACCCTTATAACGAAACTAAAATTTCAAAAATGTCGGCAAACAAATAATTAGCACAATATTCTCTGGACAAAGTTCCAAGAATCAGCTGTCTGTATAAAAGCTCGATTCTGATAGATATTTTAAACTTCTTTACCTTTTGTTTTCTTTTGTCGTACGTAAATTCAAACACTACTATTTCATTCTTTCACACCTTAAGTTTGCAAGTCAGTTGTCATATTCTTGACTTGTCGTACACGGCTTATGCTGTATTTATGTGACAAATATATTATTATTATTATTATTATTATTATTATTATTATTATTATTATTATTATTATTAGCCTATAGGCCATTTATGACCACGCTACACGTCATCTTCCGAGGCCCGGGGAGATAGGCGTGTGTCAGCTTTAGGCTGGATCCCATTTTTATCCTCCAGAGTTGTTAGCCCTGAGGGTATGGAAGATGGAATGATGTTGATAATGAGGGGTGAAAGGACGACACACATATACATACAGACATACATACACAAATACACCCATGTCCAAGGAGGGACTCGAACCCGCGACCCTTTGGTCAGAGATCGCCACGACACTCCTACCTTAGCAATCTCGGCCACGGGGCCGACTTATTAATGCTGTTGTTGTTGTTGTTGTTATTATTATTATTATTATTATTATTATTATTATTATTATTATTATTATTATTATTGTTGTTGTTGTTGTTGTTGTTAACCTATACAATTTTGTTTATTTTTTATTTTCGTTTGAATTTTAAGTTACAATAATTTACAGAACCCTCAACTCCAGGTTAGTTTCAGGCAATTTTCAGGTTAATTTCAGCGATCTTAGGAAAAAATACTGAAACGGAACATTGCTTCAAGATCGTAATTGTAGATCATACGCAGTATAATATTGCTAAATTGATTTTATCTTCGAAAACAAGAATGTGATTAGCAATCCGTTTACAATTCGACCATTACAATACTTCTTATGTCTTGAAAATCTTCATACGTCTTATGCTTAGAGAGAGGAAGAGTTTCAGATGCAAATAAAACTGCAAAATGTAAATATTAAAATTATTTTGTAAACATTTACGTACTAATTTATTTCCGATGAACAAGGTTGGTGGAGGAAATATTCGCCCTTTCGTTTTACTTGCTGTAGAGTGAAGAAAATGACCTCTTTCTCCTTCGAGGGGAAAAAACACTTTTTTTCTCATTACCAGACTGCTGCCTAGGTGCTGCATGTACCTCGGAGGAATTAAGTCTTGGAATCTGGGACTTAAATGGCGACAAATGAAACAAAGCGTCTAACGGTGTCAGATAAACTTTATTCTAATTCTTAATACTATCTTACTAGCGAAGCAATTGAACGACATTTCAAATTGAAAACGATAAAATGTATATTTCAATTAATGTTTAAATTATTTTTTTGTGTTATTATTTTGAATGTAACCACGAGTGTAACAGCCACTACATTTATTTCAGTTACGATGATTTTTAATATAATTTGGGTGGATATTTGGGAATAAGAGTACTCTCAAACATAATTATTAAAGTACACGAACACTAGAAAATTTATATCATTTTGCTTTTCAATTTACTCGTGAATGTTACTGCGTCAAATGTTCACTTGTATAATTCTGCTTACACCTCTGTGCTCAGGAATAGGAAACGCTTCCGTTACATTTTGGTGGACTCCTTTGATGGGCTCAGTATAAAGCTTTTTGTGTAAATAGTTAAATGAAAATTTGTAAAAGGAAGCTTTCAACCTTATTGAACATTCCGAGATACCCTATCCGACTACATACAGTTTTTACTTTACAAGTACAACCATTCCTCTTGAAATCTCCCCATAATCTTCCGCAAACACCAAAAGCAGAAGTAATTCACACATTTGGATGATAACGCACACCGTCAAAGATTTGCCTATAATTCAACTCTTTTTATTCCACTGTAAAATTTACAATTAATTTGAGACATGAATGAACGAAAATTCTTTCAGAAATAAGTCCTTGTAAATCAGCAAATGTCATTCTAAATAACAATTCACTGTTATGATATTGGAAAGAGAAGAGTTGCGAGTATCAAGAGAATAAAATACAACTGTTTCTAATTTATTAAAATGAAAATCCAGACAAGTGAAAACATTATAGAATTTTCGAAGTATACCACATCTTATGTGATTTATCTCTCACTTTTCATGCTATTTTTACTTTTCCTCTTTGTACTATTGTACAAGAAGAAAAAGTATTGGAATCACCTCACCAACACGATTTCAAATTTTCTGTCGTAAAATCCGAATCTTTTGAGCTGGAACTTGGCACACACATCAGAACTATATTCTACTAGCGCTTTTCCAAGACGGTACAATCTTGTACCCGAAAATCGGGATGACTATCTTCAGGTCTCCCAGGAGGAAACTTCGAAAAAATCTCTTAAGACAATTTTAAGCATATTTTGTTTAATAAACTCCTTGAATATTCCGAAGGGCTGAGCCGCAATAAGCACTAAAAAGTTGATTTGAAAAAATACTTTCTATACAGAAATTTGCGTTGCAGAAACATAAACATTCCAGAAATATGCAAATTGATTATTATTTAAAAAATAAATTAATATATTTGCTCACAAAGAAAAAATAACACAGAAATAAAAAAGGCAATTGAATTGTGTAAAATTGGATGCTGTTTCACTTTCCCGTATACGTACGTATCCCGTATACGAAGTAATATACGTAGTATAGCGAAAGGTATGTAATGATGCGTGAAAAAATGGTGAATTTTTGGCACAAAAAAAATCGTTGCCGGGCCGTGATAACGAAAAAGTAGATAAATCCAGTTGCTACATCAAGAAAACAAATCCCGTAACACGTATTGAAGCCAGAATCCCTTTTTTGTAAGTCCTTGATACCGAAAAACCAATTGAAAGCAAAACGTCCGTCAGTCCGTCCGTCCGGTGTATTTGAACAACACTAGCGCCTAAACTATGCATACAATTTTTTCCAAATTGAAGAAACCCCTGTCAATCTGACCTGAGTCAAATCCCTGAGATTTTGAAAAACATTCATTAACTTTTGGGGGTACTTTACATGAAGCCCCCCGGGCATTTTCAAAATTTTCTCAAAAACGGCTCCAAATTTTTTCTTTATATTTCTTGTAAAAAAAGAGTAAAATACATTTATTGAGATGGATTTGGTCCTAATTTCACGGTTAACTCTGAATTTTCGGACATTGCAAGTTTGAATTTTATTCGGCGTCTTCCTCTAACTTCAAAATTGCAGATAGAGATGTTTCCTTCAAATAAAATTTGTTCTTCATAGTGAGTTATTTCTTTAAGGCCTGTACATTTTTTTGAAAATTTCAGTAGTTTTCATGCAATATTGCATGCAATATGTGCAATTTTAAAAAAATACAAAAACAAGATTTTTTCAAAAACGGCTCAAATTTTTTTCTTTAAACGTTTGGCAGGGATAGTGCTAAATGTACTCTATGAGATGACATAAACGCCATATTAATCTATTCTTTTGTTTTAAAAAATGTAAAAATGTCATTTTTTAAACTTGGCTCTCACGTCGTTAATATTAATTAGCGGCGATTTGTTGACATTTTTATTTATGAGTACATTTATTTTACATTTTATTTTATGAGTATTTATTTTATGATTTTATTATGAGTTTTTATTTTATGAGTTATTTTATGAGTATTTATTTTATGAGTACATTTTTATTTATGAGTACATTTTATTTATAAGTACATATTTATGAGTACATGTGTGTCAAGTAAAGTTTCTTGAAAATTCAACCGTTTTCTGTGAAAAGTAGCTTCAAATTCCGCATTTTCAGAAATGCTCAAAAGCCATTTTCTCATAAATGGCCCCAAATTGTTTCTTCAAACTTTTCGATCGGATTGTGCTAATTGCACTCTTTAATATGACGTAAAATTTATTTTGAGGTATTTTTTTTTGTTTCAAATAACTTCAAATGAAGTATTTTGAAAACTCAAAAATTTTCTGTGAAAAAGAGCTTCAAATTTCGCATTTTTAGCCATTTTCTTAAAAACGGCAAAAAAGTTTTCAAAGAAAATTGTCATTTAGGAAGAAGTTTTAGTGTTCTTTAATATTCTGAAAATAAATATTTCCGTTCTACCATTAGAAAACCGAAAAATCAAGAAAATGTCAAAAAAATGTACTTCGGGCGGCGACAAATGGCAGCTGGCATGAGTATGTGATAATTCCGAATAGCTATCCCAGATGCAAAGAAATAGAAAACTAATACGGGAAAGTCTGTGCCATTCTGTAACACCACTAGTTTATTTGTGTTAATTTTTCTTTAAGTTAAGGTGAACTGTAGAATTTTTTTGCCGTAGTTCGCTACAACATACATGTACATATCTTAGTAAATATGACATTTCAATTATATTTTCAGAAATATGAGCTACTCTGAGTTCAGAGTAAATACTGATTGTATTGTTCTAGAATTTGAAAACCTCCCTTATTTTATTAGTCTTCGAAAATAAATACTGCTCGACATGAAATAATGTTTTCGGGATTTTCGATTTTCCTTTTAGTGAATAAGCAGCTTTCTAACTTTGCAACTGCTTTTCTTTCTGTCCAATGTTATCACAAGGGCTCAGCTTTCTTTTCGAATCTTTCACCTTCAATATTAAACAGAGATTTCTTTCTGGATGTGATTTATACCTCAATTGATTGGTGTTAAGCAAAACGCCACCCATCACAAAATGTAAAAATTAAGCAATATCTCTCTCCATTCAGCTGAGTACAATTTCTTTGATTTTCTCAATACATCCAAGCGATTTTACGTTGTGCTGATCTTGAGGCTGAAAAGCTAAACCACATATTACTGTTCTTACGTTCATAAATTGCAGAAAATGACCAGTGAGAAATACTAATGATTAAAATAAGAAAAACTAATGTGAATCGGGTGTAAATATACATCCCATACATATCTCATCTCTGAATCACATTCTTGCTGTTCGAAATTTTAGGGAATGTTCCACTTTTCAATTATTTTTTCAACCATATTGATTCTAGTGATTTGGAAGTTTTCTGCATATCTTCCTTCAATGGTAAACCTTTAAATGGTGTCTTGTACTTTTTTAAGGAATATGAATAGTTAAAGATTATTAACACTAAAGGAAGGAAATGTTTCGGTATTTCGAACATTTCTAATATTTTTATGTACAAATGTAAATACACGCCAGTAGATCAACTATCGGCTCATAATCGACTGGGTTGAAACTGCAGTACTGTACAGTGTAAAGTATAGATCCATCTTCTGGCCATTTGAAAATAACAGTATTGTTTCCTCATTTACTTAGAGGAAGTTTTTCCATTTCAGATAGATATTTTCAATTTTATTTTAAACAAGTATGTTGAAGAACGAACCATTAAAAACAATGTATTTTTACGCCATGGTACCTCACAGGGAAACTGAGTTCAAATGACTAACCATACATATATTTATGGTAGATGCTTCACAATCGTTTATTTATTCATTTAAAGTGGCAGGTTGATAGGCGGTGGTCAAACGTGGAAGGAATGAAAAACACATATTCAGGTTTGTTCACTCTGCGAAATTATTAGTGCTTACTCAGTGTAACAACTTACTTCATAATAGCACACACGTGAAGCATGTAGCCCATTTTCAAGACACGTTTTCGCACTACATCATGTCCGCTACCAATCTCAGTGAGAGAATTTATGTAGATTTATGATGAGACAAGTTTACAGGTGTTAGACAATTGCTAAAGTAATTCCTAGAGCGAATCTATTTCGGACAATGCACATTATACTCGCAGAAATAATTATATTGGCATAATTCGTAACACAATCTTACATTACGTCTCATGTACGGGGCACTAGGACTTTGAATCTAGGCAGCTGATTGAAGTCAAGTAACAATTGATCTTCGGACTAGCAAATGGCATTTTGTATTTGCCACGTAAAAACAGTATTGCTTCTAAACCTCATATGTGTTTGTTAGGAAAATTATATTACTCATATTTGCAATTAGATAGCCCCCCTCGTAGGTTATTTATTTGCCAATATAAACATTTTGTTAAATGGAATTAAAAATAACGCTTTTATTGTTTTATAATAGGAGATCTAAGCATTGAAATTTAAGGGCACAGTAATATTAAGTTTTTTTTACATTTAAAATTTTCCATTAATACAGTTACTGTACAAAGCAATATCATAAAATAAGATTTGTTTAATTCTATAAAGAATCAACACGACATTAGTCGTTTGAAATTGCAAGAAAAAAAGTTAGCTCTTATGTGAATAAAATTCGAAGATTGATTTGGTTGAGCATATAAATGTTTTAGAATGCACGCGAATTAAATTATTCTTACCATTCTAAATCTAAAATTAAGAGAAAATAGGAAATTAGACGTTAATTACACTGATTTTAGATTTCTCACGCTTGTTGAAAATAAACACAATAACCGCAATGTGTCAAAACCACGTGACTAACATGTAAACAAAACTAATCACAGCGCTGAAACGGGCAACGTTTAGAACGAAGAACACGAATTCCAAGAGAGCGCCTTGACTTCTATCAATTCCCACGCCAGTCTTCATCAAACAATGGCCATTGGCAGCCACACCATTCCGCTCGCGCCCAACAGAGTGAGCCTCCGCTCGAAGAAGCGCCGAAGCTCCGACGCGTCGGCTCGCCCAGGAGGCGTTCACCTCGTTGCGCCTACGTCACGCATCACGCCATACGCAAGTGCGTACGGCGCGGCTCGGCTCGGCGCGGTGCCGCTGCGGCCAAGTGGGCGATGAGGGCGAGCGGAGCGGCGACCGGCGCACCAAGGATCCGGTTGATTGAGGCTTCCGCTTCGCCGCAGGGGCGTCCACCTCCGCTCGCCCACAAGTGGAGCGATTGGGCCTCACGGCGCGCCGACGCCTCGCCACGATGCGGGGGGGGGGAATGAAAACAGCACGAGCTTCTGTTCGCGTTCTTTGGCTCGACAGCCGCTACGGGCCTTGGTCGACCAGCGGTGACCCAGCCTCTTGGCCATTGGGTAAGGGGATCGTGTGGTTAGCACGAAGACATCTCTTTACCGTATGTACTGGTCTTCATAACCGTAGGGTGGGCTTTCTCATCGTTACACAGCAATAGATACTGGGACATTTGTATGGAAAGCGTAGAGGTGTAATTTGCCTCTGGGCTGGGAATCAAACCCGGGGTTGCGCCATGGAGAGCGAGCACGCCAACCAACGAGCCACCGAAGGAGGCAATATGAGCTTCTGACCGGCCGAATTTAGCTCAGAGCCAGAATTACCGCTGTTTCTTCAGCTATTCTGACCCTGAGGTTCCATTGTTCGAGCACCGACGGTGGCGATTTTCGATACTAGCTACATACATATGTCGAATTCAGCAGCTGTTTGGAGGAGAATTCTAGCGGCCGGATACGCTGATCGGTAGTTTTTCGTAGTTTATGCGATCAATAGCACCAGGCGAATGTCAAATCAGGGCCCTAACAAACGAGCCATAGACCGCGCGCGATCTCTCATTCCTCTTTTTTGTCCCATCCTCTCCTCTTACACACCCATACAGTTACACTACCATTCACGTCGGGTGACCTGGCGGGAGGTTAGAGCTCGTCCTGGCTGAAGCGGTGGCGTGGGGAGTGATACCAGAAGGTGAAATCTTCCTCACGTCGACTTGAGTCTCGCTGTTCTACCACTTCCGCTGGTCCTTGTTCTACCTGGAAGAAATTCTCCGGGGTGGGCGTCTTGGGAAAGGTTACCTCTAATCCTCAACCGCCGACGATGTTCAAGGACGTCGACGGGCAGGTAACCAAATCCGGCCGGTACCCATTTTGCCCTCACGGCAACCTCCCCATTCAATGCCTGGGTGGGGCCGCCCTGCTAGCTCAGCGCTACTAGCTATCCAGGCTAGTATACTGGAGTCAATATTACCTGTATGGTAGCTCGCCACTCACGTGCGCCGGAACGCCGAGTCCCTCCTCTTTGCCCAGAGTATCGGGTCACTGCCATGACGAAACCAAGTGCCCAAACGGGGGCCACCCAGACCGAAGCCCGGGCAGCTCCGGGCCCCCAGCCCGTCTTCCCATTGTTTAAGTAAGGCTAACGACCAGGGTGAGGCCGTCACCTGGGCAACCTGGCGGGTGATCATTTAACCGCCGGACTTCTATTTGTGGAATCCAGAGTACCCCAAGGGGTCTCCACCCAATCCTGCCTTGAGGTCGACGCGCCAGGGGCCCAACTGGTGGGTTGCCGGGTTGAACCGACAACTAGGAGCTTAGCATCGCCTATTCACTGCCTAGACGCTAGGCTAACGACCTGATTGGGGTCGCGAGACTCAGTGTACGGATGATCGTCTATGATTCTTCACCAGAGACCGTGCCCACCTACGTGGTTACGATCCCCCTGCGGGGGCCTCAACTCGAATTGTAGGATGCCGGATATCAACGAGGGTGGAATACCACCACTTCCCGGCATAAAAAGATCATTACACTGACAGGACTAAACGCCGTAGCAGTTACCATGCCCGGAAATATCAATTAATTAATCAATGAATGAACCTGTGAGGTCACCTAAAGTTGGTGCTACTACGTTGCTGAATTCGAGAATACCCATCCAGAAGTCATGACCTTAGATTATGGTTTGAGTCGGTTCTGCATGAAGTGGGTGCGACACACCTTTAATCAGAACTGGAGCTGATCTTTGATTATGATCTGTTTCCATCATGAGGTTTATTTTATTTATTTATTTGTCAAAAACCGTAAAAACTGTATATGACATGTGGGGAAAGAGATTTATCTGCGCACATCGAATGTATTGCATTGCGCACAGGTTGAAGAAATAATTCTGCCCACATATATCGTATGAGCTTGGCTTCTCGAATACCACCATTAGTCGATTCTGAGAAATGGTATGATATTCGGCATCCTCTCCGGAAGACAGGTCATGAGCTAACTTTCTCTGATTACGAGCTACTCACACCGAAGAAGAACCTCGAAGAACTAACCCTACCAGAAAATATAACAAAAGCTTATCGTATGATGATAGCATGGATTGGTCAAATGGTAGAAAATGAGGCAATCCTATCTCTTGAGTGGAGTGTGAACTGATCACCGAAGAAAGTGTCACAAGTGAGAATGTCATAAGTGGGGCTACCAGATAATTAAGATCATATAGATTTTATCAAGATTATACAAGATCATGTGAGGGTCATATTTATGAGCAGATAGGGTTATATCCGTCCTATCAGAGCTAGAGCAGAGCCAGGCATACTATTAGCACCTTGATCACATATTGGCACTGCCAGAAGACTAGAGAATTAGTGAGGCTTACCAGTAAATGTGCGTAAGCCGGTCATGTTATTAACCATCTCCACGAGAAATGTATGAGAACATGCCCAGCTCTGCAAGAGAAAAGTCACACTCATCAGGCGCCGGAGCATGAGTCAGTATTAATATCACCAAGATAATTGCACTTCACAATCACTGACATCATATTATGGAAAATTTGGAAGAATAACTCAATACAGTTTGATTTCGATTACGCGATCGAGCGTACATTGAGGTGAAAGAGAATGAACCGGAAAAGTGTTATCGTCTTTACACGAAATAATGTAGTATATTTAAAGTTGGTGTGCTGGAGATACATTTAAATTAATAAAAAAAATCAAGTTGACAAGTTCAAATGAAATAAAATTGAAAACTTTTATAGAATAACAAGAGAGAACTATACCTGAATACTTGAATTTAACGATGTCTGCATAAAGGGAGAGGTCGAAAAAATTCCAAACGAGATGTTAGTGAAAAGCAAATCTGTAAACACGTTGAGCGGAAAGATATCAAAGAAAACCAAAAAAAGGAATATTCAGACAATGAAAAAGTGCTCAGAATGCCCCAATGAAGGGAAAAAAATATACAGTGGATTCAGTTTCTCAAAATCAGCATACGCGACCTCACAGTGTTTACGGAAGCAGTGCAAGATATAAAGTTCATTCTTTGTGTTAAGAAAATGTGATGTAATTGAAGCGAACAAAATAATCTTCTGAGATGTTCTTAGTAGGTCACCGACCATCGTATTGGGTGAAAAGGTCACTAGGAAATTGATTGCTAAAACTTTTATGGAAAAAAACATTGAACTCACTGATGTCGAGATGCCAAACTAAGACCTATTTCCCTTTGCAGAATAAATAAACTGAGTGAGATTACGAATAAAGTTTTATTAAAAATATTAAAGATACTAGCGTACCCGTGCGAGAACTCTCGCATGTTAAACTCCACTCTCTCCCTATCCATTTGTCTATTCTTTCCATTAAGAAGGAAAGGAACTTCTAAAGTTCTTACACAATATCAAACAAAAATAACAATACAATTGATGTTGGCAACAAGTTTTCAATAAAAGTTTATTCAGCATTATAGAGAGATGTTCCTGGAATTCGAGAGAGATATTCATACTTATTTAAAAATATTTGAAGAAATTATTCAATCTTCTTTCAGAGTTACCTTTTCCTTTCCTTGATAGTCACAAAAATAACAGAAGAGGCTTTTACTCTTGATAAAACCAAGTAAAGTAGTCCGAAAATACAGGATCGAGCAAGTACAACCCTACTCTTTGCAATATTATTTAACTTTCCTTGATTTGTTATGAGGAACAGAGGGGGTTTTGGAGAGTTAGAGTGCTAGCTGGCTGGGGTGCGAAAAATTGAAAAATTATTTGTATACTAAAAAGTATCGGATTATTTTCTGCGTTCTTACGTACCTTAAGAAAAGCAATCCTGAAGGGGCAGATGCAGTGCTTTCATGCACATCAAATTAAGCATGTCATTTACTGCCTCTACTCAATATACTATAGAACGTCCAAAATTATCATTACGATTTCACGCGAGTCATAAAACAGTTTCTCTAACAGCTAATTTCCTTACAGTGTATACTAGATTTCGTTTTGAGTGAAGATTTTTGATTTGTTTCTTCGCGAAGTCTCGTGCTTCTTCCTCTTTGCAAATAAGATAATGAGTTTTGAAGATAAAGTCTGGTATAGATGAACATTGTTGAGGTCATTCAGCCTCTTCTTGAGCTACCTTCACATAAGTAGAAATCAATTTTTTGTTTCCATTGTGCCTCTTATACTTACGGTGAACTTCAATTTGTGAGTTAAATTTAAATTTAAAAAAAACTTACTGCCGCATGGCTTCAACAAAATTTTCCCACCCCCTTACTTTCACAAAAGTTGTCTACATTCCGTATTCAAAGATTTTATCACAAATAGCCCACTCCCTTCAAATCATTATGCACACGTAATATAATTGCAAATATTACAGGTTCATTTTATTTAACAATGAGTTCGTGATGTGGCAAATTATCTTTATAATTGATTGCCGATCTCGCGACAGCCCGTAAGGCTGGGTCAATCACACGCATCACAATGGTGCATAGCGTAGGGTGATATTTCACGTGCAGTCACGAAATAATATGGAATAATACCCAAGTTACAGATTTCCCAAATTTTCTACGAGGATCTCCGTATCTCGCGTGAGAATCTGAATTATCTCTATTGCTGACGTTTTCTTGAGAAATATACAGTATATCGCTGTCGGAGATTTGCAGAAGTAGTATAAGTTTGAGTGGACCGCATAATCCGCATAACCGCATAACAACGATCTCAGAGAGTAGAAATACCTTACTGGAATGATGGAACCTTATGTACACACCTTTCCGGTTCTTTGCCAATTGCATGTGGAGTCCCGCAAGGATCGATTTTAGGCCCTATTCTCTCCCTAATACGTAAATGACATGCCCTTAGCGATTCGAAACGGAAGAACAGTTCTCTTTGCGGATGATACAAATATTCTTTGCAACAAAGAAACCGTAAATAGTACAATATCAGACGTTTCAAATTGGTTCCGTAATAACAAATTAAAAGTAAATGAAAATAAAACAGTTTCAATGCAGTTTTCCATATCAAATAAAAAATTCTGTACTCCATTGAAAATGAACGGTGTGCCATTGACTGATGTTAATGTAACAAAATTTTTAGGTCTATCAATTCAGTCAAACCTCAAATGGAATGCCCACTTCAATGAATTGAACACAAAATTAAGCTCATTATGCTACGCGTTCAGAATTCTTTCAAATTCCGTCAGCCTTCATACAGCTTGTTGTGTATATTTTGCCAATGTTCACTCCCGCCTGAGATATGGCATAATATTTTGGCGAAACACATCTTATAGTTCACAGACTTTCAGATTACAGAAAGGAATTGTACGAATAATAAGCAAATCCAACCCACGTGAATCTTGTAAGTCACTCTTTATTAATCTAGGAATTTTACCATTACCTTGTCTCCTGATTTACGAATCAGTAGTTTTTGTCAAAAATGACTTACTTAAGGACGGGAATATATTTTCAGCAAACGCCGATGTCTATAAGTATAACACACGACGTAGTAATCATATTCACCAGGTGGCAGTATCAACAGCTCACTACAAAAAATTCACATACAATTCATGTACATTACTCTACAACACTGCCAGAAGACATTAAACGATTAAATTCAATAGAAAAGTTTAAGTCCCAAGTAAAATCTTTTCTGCTGCATAACTGTTTCTATACAATTCGAGACTATACCGAGCATCAAAAAGGAAAGTAGAATTAATTTTAACAATGATAGTTAATGTAATTATTTATCATTTGGACTGTATAATTCTAAAGAACCTGTAACAAGTATTGTACCACAGTTTCTGGGTTGATGGCCCCCATCTCGATCAGGTTTTTCGTCCAGTTTCCCTGATCCTTGGGCAAATGCTGAGATGGTCCCTTGTTTTGCTTCTGGACATAAATGTAACTTCATTATTTGTGCACGTCTTCTGAATTTCAGTGGGAAATATAGTTATTCAAATTATCGTTTTCATATTATCGCGGCAAAAAGTATTATTCTTTCATGAAGAACATGAGGGTTCAGGGCAGGAATTTATAGCTAATTTACCTTTGAAAATATATTTTATTATATAGGAGCGAATATTTTGTCAACAAAACTCGAAAAAAACGCTCTTTTCTGTATTCAAAATTCGACTAGAATATGGTTTAGGATAGAGACCACAGAATTATGAAAACGTGCACAAAATTCACTTCTCCCCATAGCTCGTCATACGCAGTTTTTAACTGTTTTTGACGTAAATAAATAAAAATAAATAAAAAAATAAAAAATGTGGTGGTAACAAAACTGTCAATAGAATTACAGCTGGAGGAAACAAGATACCAGGAGATATTTTGCGTACGAATCGGAGGTACTGATTCTCAGTAAATATCATTCTCGCTTGGATCAGGTGTCTTTCTTCATTGCGATGTTACATCTGGTAGAAGATAGACTATGCACATCTATCAATGAAGCCCGTCCGTCCTCACTCTGTGGTAAAGATTTTAAAAGAATACAATTTATCATGATTTTTTCCTTAGACAATTACATAACTGTTGGCTAATCACAGACAGGTATCTGATTTCCACGTCAGTAATTTTCTAATAATGAGATAACTATTATTCATAATTGAGAAAACAAAAATTTTATTTTTAAAACACAGACCATATTGGATATAATCGGTGTTGTCCGCTGATTCCTTACCCTCGTCTTATTCCATAGTGAACGTCTATTTCTTTTTTAACCTGAAGTTTGCATTTCCAAACATCTATAAAATTATCTGGTTCAATATTTTTGTTTAATACCTAAAATTATCTCATTAGGATTATTTTTACTTTTACTCATAATTTGAGACAAATTGGCAAAGCATATTGTTGGTTTAAATTTTTGATGAATATATTGTATTGCACAGAACGTATTGTCGTAATAATTTTCTTATATCCCAGCTCTTATTTTGGTTTCCTAAGGTTTGGATTTACAGATATCCCTCCCGAGAAAATACGACGCTATTGATTCCGTGAATAAATTAGCATTCATCATTTAACAATACCAATTATTTGTTTACAATAGTTGTTTTAAAGCATGGTAAAGTGAAACTATAACGCCATCGCGAGATAGGTTGGCTGTAAAGAGCTATTCTCCTGCTTTGGCCAGAGGTCCAGAAGTAGCCGTTTTTCAGCGCACTCTAGCGCTTACACCATTTATCATAAATTTAAAGTTAATGTATGCATTTTATAGAAAATTTTATGTACTTTAATTTTTTAAATGACACTTGTTTCAATAAAATACGTAGTTTTGAAGATGTAAGCAAAAAACTAAAAAAAGGAGCGAAATTTCTAGAATTGTGTTGCAATTTTCATAGTGAAGCCGACTTTTTTTTGAGGTGGCAAACATCAAAGTCGAATTCAGCACCCTCAGAAACATATAGAACCGTTGAGAAAAAAACTTACTGAATGTTTCCTGGGTCAAATACCATTTGACTGGACGCTGTATGCAAATATGTGTGACAGTCTAGAAATCGCGAAAGTTGAGTGTCACGTGCAGAGAGCGAATGATATAGATTGGACTATTTCTGTGGACAATTGACGTAGAAACGCTTAGAAACTTGCGATCAACTTGTATTGTTATCGACAACATAGTTTCAGTAAGGTTATGTTTTGTTGTTTTAGGGCAAACTCACGAGTACATATTGGAAAGTTAAAATAAAACATACTGCGTCAATATCTCTATTATTGAAGAAGTTGAAACTCAACTACATACGTTCCTGCCCGGCATTTGAGCTATTTTCACAGTGAAGCAGGTCGTGTATTTTTGTTGTCTTTCGGAAATCTACCGAAACCGTTCAAAGCAGACAACGGGCTTGCTGTGCAAATTGACGCACATTGACGTAGAGGTGGTTTCTGTGTCACTGATTCTTTTGGCCGAACTCAGTACCTTGAATGATTGTAACTTACGAGGGTTTCGTCGGAACGTTTCTTGAATGGGAAATTGGATTGATGTGATCGCGAAGGTTGCTGCATTGTCCTGGTTCTTGTGACTTGGAAACAACTAAGTTGCCCGGAGTCGCACCACAAACTTCCAAAGTATCTGCATTTTGTATGACGCCGGATTTCATTCCACTTTGTGCTGTTAATTATTCATCAAATACTCAAGACCTGTCTATTTACGTAAAAAATATAGTATTACATTTAAAAAATGAAATACTTCACTTCTCCCCATAGCTCGTCATACGCAGTTTTTAACTGTTTTTGACGTAAATAAAATAAAAATAAATAAATAAGTCCAATATTTTTACATAAAAATGCTATTAAAAAGCAAATAACAACTGTTTACCCCTACATCCTAAATGGTTTGGTGAAAAAAATCTCAATATATTGAACCGTTTAGATTTGGAGAAAAAATCATGCCTACTTGTAAATGTTTCTGTGGCATGCGATCAAAATGTTGTAACCAATAAGGCAGAGAAACGTTTTAACACTTATATGGAAACATGATTTTTATCACACAAAGAGAAATATAGGTCTCGGAGACCGCCGTTTGATATTGGGCGTTGAATGTGAGATGTAAAGGGAGTTCGTAAATGATGGACCTGTTTCAATCAATTCTTACATTTCTTTAGATTATTCTAAAACATATTTTATATGATAAAAACATTAAAATAATTGAAAAAATATTGAAATTGTTGAAAAATATCGAAATTTGTGAAGAACATTGAAATTGTTGAAAAACATTGATATTAGTGAAAAACATTTTTAATAGTTGTAAAAGACTGAAATTGCCTCTAAATCCGTACAGCTTCCTCCGTCCTCTAAATCCGTACAGCGTTGATACAATTGGTCTTTGTGGGCTAGCAAGGAATTGCTCAGAAATCATTTTTGTCCTTTTTTACTGTCCCAACAAGTTAATTTTCTCTTCATCAGTTTAACAATAACTTCTGCAAAACTAAATCAATTATCTAAAGTGACGTTCCTGTTAGACCCTTCAATAGGTTTGCATACACTAAGCACAGCTTGAATAGGGTACTAATTTTTTCTCTTCTTGAGCTGGGATCGTCCAAACGAATTGGGCGATTCATTACAATATTCAAATCCGTCGGCGTCCGGACTAAAATTCTAGGACCTTCTGGTCAACGATCCTGCAAAGCAAATGATTTGCACTATTGTATTACGCTTTACAATTTTTTATTTTTTGTTATTTAAGGTCACATCAACTACTCGGTCTTTAGCGATCACTATTGGAAGTAACGTTATGACATGATGATGACGGGGGGGGGGTGAAAGGACGAACACATACAACCATGCTCGAGGCGGGACTCGAACCCGCGACCCCACGATCCAAGACCACTACGGCACTACTGCCTTAGCGACCTCGGTCACGGGGCCGGAGCTTTAGATTATTGATATTTAAAAAACACGCGGTTGACCTATTTCGTGCTGAGAATAAAACATATCATGTTATTCATCCTTGAAATATTCTCAACTATTTTACATCATAACTGGGCCATTTAAAATAATGTTTGATTAATGTTGAATGCTATTAATGACACTGACGTGTGCAGAATGTTTCTTCAAATAGTTGTGAAAGAAAGTTGTTTGGAACAGTGTTTTATTGTTTACTATTGACGACGTAGAAACATTTTAATCAACAGCTATTCGCGTACATGGCTGATTACATTCACGTAATCATCGCGTTTGCTGTTCTCATCGTTCGGCACTTGTTAATTTATGCATTCACACGCTAATTGCGCAAACTGTATTGAAGCAAACTCACTTCTGACAATGTGATGATTCATTATGTTTTAAGAACACTGGCAGAACACCGGCAAAAATAGATCATTTTAAGGACAATGAATATTGCTTTACTGACAGTTTTGTTTAGCTAAATATCACTCTTGGAGAGAAAAAAGGTATCCTGACTTCCCATGAGCCTACATCTTTTTATTCCTATCTTAAAATAAACTTTGGTGTTTTTGACTGCCTCAAACGGGCATTGAGAATACAAACCACGGTTCCTTTGAAAAGACAACGATGCGTGAAATTACTTGTATTACAAATAATGTAGACAGTAAGATACAGAATTACAAAGTGACGATACTTTATTTATTTATTTGTCAAAAAAACAGTAAAAACTGTATATGACGTGTGGGGAAAGAAATTTATCTGCGCACATTTTCTTGAGGGCCAGAATTTTATATATATATATATATATATATATATATATATATATATATATATATATATATAAACGAAAAAATGAATTTAGAAAATAATTATTTTAGAAAAATAAAGATATTTGAAAAATGTTTTTTCCCGAGTTATAGAAAATCAATTTCAACTGTAAATGAACTACAAG
Source organism: Acheta domesticus (assembly GCA_031308135.1). Classification (NCBI taxonomy): domain Eukaryota; kingdom Metazoa; phylum Arthropoda; class Insecta; order Orthoptera; family Gryllidae; genus Acheta; species Acheta domesticus. The sequence goes on along the minus strand of JAHLJT010009436.1, from coordinate 152,024,046 downwards.
CAAAAGGAGTGCTCAACAAAACGTGCGCACGGTGAAGCTACATTTACGTCCAGAAGCAAAACAAGGGGCCATCTCAGCATTTGCTCAATGGATCAGGGAAACTGGACAAAAACCTGATCGAGATGGGGGTCATTGACCCGGAAGCTGAAGTACATTACTTGTTACAGACGTATTAAATATTTTTTAAATGTATACAATGCAAAGATAAACTAATTCATTATATATCTTTGTTTTGTTACATTAAACATTATTTTTCTTTTTCACGATCAGTATAGTCTCTAATTGTATAGAAACAGTTTTGCAGCAGAAAAGATTTTACTTTTAACTTAAATTTGTGTACCGACTTTAATTGTTTTATGTCATCTGGCAATGCGTTGTAAAGTAACGTACATGTATTGTATGTTGATTTCTTGTACTGAGCTGTTGATACTGACACTTGATGCACGTGATTTCTACGGCGTGTGTTGTAATTATAAATATCAATATTGCATGAAAATATGTTCCCTCCGTTAAGTAGGTCATTTTTGACAAATATTACAGATTCGTAAATAAATAGACAAGGCAATGGTAGGATTCCCAGCTCAATGAAAAGAGGCTTGCAGGAATCACGTGGAAGGCATTTTTTCATTATTCGAATAATTTTCTTTTGCAATCTGAAGGTCTGAATACTACAGGATGAGCTTCCCCAGAATATAATGCCATATCTCAGGCGGGAATGCACATTTGCAAAATAAACGCAACGAGCTGCATGAAGGCTGGCAGAATTTGAAAGAATTCTGAATGCATAGCATAATGAACTTAATTTAGTGTTTAATTCTGTTATATGTACATTCCATTTGAGGTTTGATTGAATTGAAAGACCTAAAAATTTTGTTGCCTCAACATCAGCTAATGGCATATTGTTCATTTTCAATGGAACATGCGATTTCCGATTTGAGATGCAAAAATGCATTGAAACAGTTTTTCTTTCGTTAACAATTAATTTGTTATTATTAAACCAATTTGAAACTTCTGAAATTGTACTATTTACTGCTTCTTTTTTGCAAAGAACATTCGTGTCATCAGCAAACAGAACCGTTCTTCCATTTTTAATAGACGAGGGCATATCGTTTACATATAACAGAAAGAGAATAGGACCTAAGATCGAACCTTGCGGGACCCCATGCACAATTGGCAAAGAATTGGAAATATAAGTATGTAATGTCCTTTCCTGCCAGTATGGTATTTCTACTCTTTGAGTCCGATGTTTAAGGTAAGAAGTTATCCAATCTAGGGCAATACCACGAATTCCATACGAAGGTAATTTTGAGAGCAAGATCTTATGGTCAATAACGTCAAAAGCTTTCGAGAGATCTAAGAATATTCCAATGGGTACTTCATTTTGGTCTATTGATGAAGCAACATCTTTGAGAAAAGAAAAAATGGCAGTTTCCGTAGATTTTGATTTTCTAAAACCGTGTTGTGAGTCTGAAAACGCTCTGTTTTTCCTGAGAAATGTTTCCATTCGTAAGTAGAAAAGCCTTTCTAATATTTTTGAGAAAACTGACAAAAGAGAAATTGGCCGGTAATTTTGAATATCATTTTTGTTCCCTTTTTTAAAAAGTGGCTTAATTTTTGCTGTTTTGAAAATATCTGGAAATATTCGTGTACATAAAGAAGCATTGAAAATGTGAGTTAACGGATGTATAAAGGCAGGTGCACAAGTTTACTTAATTCCCTCTCTACGGTGTACCCATCTATTACAATGTAGATAAAGAAATGAGAATTGATATAAGTCAAGAAATTCATTTATTAGAGCAATTATTTATTATTTAATTTTGAAAGGAGACTATGGCAATAATAATGTAAAATCGAACAGTTTACACTATTTGTCGAATGAGCAGAGAACTGAAAATTGAAACTCAAATGCGTAAGCAAATAACAGGTGTTGCAAAGACCTTCGTGGAAGTATTACAAGTATTCCGTACATATTGCTGAGACCTTACACAGCTGAGTAACCAGAATTACTATTCTGCAGGCGTACGACAAATGTCTTTGGAACCAAAAGTCAATAAATAGAAGTTGTTAAACACTAGTTACACTTATTTTTTACGTAAATAAATGCAAGTGCTTGTATTGGACGTCCAAACGTTGTGAAATCTTTTGGAGGGTTACAGTCGAGTGAATGAGCTTCTGGAGTGAGCTGCGAGATTAGTCGTGAAGATTCACAAAATGAAAGGTTTCTAGATTAGGGTAACCAGATCTGAAATTTAAACATATAATACTAGTGAATAGTAGGCAAAATTTACTTTCTCTTGCTTAAGAAGGAACTTCTTAAGAAGAGAAAGTTATGTAATGCTGCGTGATAAAACGGTGAATTTTCGGCAGAAAAACACTTACAGGGCCCTGGTAACAACGAAGTAGATAAATCCAGTTGCTAAAATTAGAAAAAAATCCACGTAGAAAAAAATAACACGTGGTGCAGCCAGAATCCATGTTTTATGGTTCCTTGATACCGAAAAATCGATTGACGGCAAAAGGCGGGTCCGTCTGTCCATCCGTCGTTCGTCTGTCCCTCCTGTGAACAACGCTAGCGACTGAACCGTTCAGTCGATTTTCTTCAAAATTGATATTCCCCGATTGATCTGGCTCATGTCGAGACCTCTTAAATTTGAAACCGATATTTTAATTTTGAAGGGTACTTTACACAAAGCCCCTTGGACATTTTCAAAATTTAAAAAAAATGGCTATAACAATTCTGACTAAATTTTGGATAGTCTGAAGGACGTTTAAGAGAATGGCGCAGGTCTCATGTTCGTTGAAAACCCTGATTTTTCGACAGTTGAAAAAAATTCACACTGTTTTCGGCGTCTTCCTACAACTACAATTATAGTAGTACAGTAAAATCTGTCTAAACCGGAACCTGTAAAACCTGTCTTAACCGTAAAATTTCTCCGGCCCATGAACTTAAATGGCATTTTATACAGCATAAAACGGAACCTCTCCAACGGGAAAACGGAACGGAACTTCAAGTCCTGCAGGGTCCCTCCCCCTGCAGGACTTGAAGTTCCGTTCCGTTTTCCCGTTGGAGAGGTTCCGTTTTATGCTGTATAAAATGCCATTTAAGTTCTTCTTAAGTGGTAAGTAAATCTTTATAAAAGTTAAGTAAATCTTTATAAAACGGAATTCTTGTGAATTTAATGCAATTTGCAGTGGGACGCGACATGTTCTTAATGAAATGAAAGTGTCTGCAAGCTTGTTTAAAATTCTTTATCCCTGTGACACGGATTTAGTGGTGTACGGGCATGGCTTCTTTTCACGCGTCTCCCGCGTTGAAAATCATAACCCCTCGACCAGACACGCATTGTGCAAGGCCATGCGAGGGTATCAGAACATCATAGTTCTGGGTTGTGACGTATTGTGCGTTGGAAGAGTCAGGAAACACTCCAAATACAGCCATTAAGGTGTGCATTTTTCAACTCAGAAACTGTAAATGAAGAGGTTTAATATTCATTTATTGGTGATTTCTTCCATAAACACCTTAAATGTTAATGCATTTTAATAATTATAATAAAGTCATGTAATTTACTACTTTCAGGGGCGAAATTTGGCTATCACAAGTGTCATAAAATGGACAACCTTGTTTTAAACGGAAACCTCCCTAAACCGGAATTTTTTTGTGTCCCGATCGATTCCGGCTTAGACAGATTTTACTGTAGTAGTATTGCATTTTACACCATTGGGCATCTCTCGCATCCCAGTTTCCATTTTAGTCTGTCACTGCAGTCTTCTGCAGTTAATCCTCTTCTGTCCATTGCCTTCTCTATTTCTTCCTTCCATGTACTTCTGGGTCCTCCTCGACTTCTGTGTGATGTTGGTTTCCAATTCCAGAGCTTTAGCGGCCATCGTTCTTCACACATTCTGTTTAAATGACCATACTATATGAGCCTTTAAATTTCAATGGTATCAATAATGTTGAAACTCATTTCTGCTTTTCTTCTAATTTCTTCGTTTTTTACTTTGTCTAACAATGTCATCCACAGCTTTTTCGCCAATAGTCCATTTCCATTGCTGTAAGTTGATTCTCATTACCTTTAGATTTTTATCAAACTTCACACCCATATGTGGCAGTACTCTCTACGGTAGTCTTATACAATTTTCTTTTAACATTCTTCCATATTAAAGGACGTAATTGTCTCATAGCTACTTTTCCCTTTACTGTGAATATCATGTGTGCTACCCCCATTTGCTGCTATTTGAAACCTAGGTAGATAACATTCTGACAGGACTTCAATTATGGTTCGTTGGGTATACACAGTCTTGGCTCTCCTACAACCAGATATTCTTTTTTATTAAAATTTATTTCCAGCCCCCAATTTAAGTACTCTTCATGAAGTTTTCGCAACATATACAAAACATCATCTTCGTCCTCAGCGAAGATAACTTGGTCGTCTGCATAATTAAGAGAATAGAGCATGGAATCGTCAATTTTTACACTCAGATTGCAACATTTTTTCCTCCAGTTTTTTAAAGCTTCGTTTAAATATAATTTAAACAGAGTGGGAGCTATGCAACACCCTTTCCGTAAGCCTTTATTTACAGAAAATGGTTCAGAAAGGTTTCTTCCAATTTTAATAATAAAGGTTTCTTCCAATTTAGTGGTAGTTTGGCACTACATAGGGTGTATATACATTGATAGGTTGGAAAGTACAAGGTTTTTTAGACCTTTCTTGCGGCATTTAGAATAGTTTAAGGATTTCTCCTCTCGTGTGTCACTGATTCACCTCTCTTGTATCACTGTATACGTATGTATATGGGAAAGTAAGAATTGTGCACCATAAATTTGTACGAAATTTTATTGCGATCATTTTTTATTATCACCGAACTCTGCATTGGGGAACAATGCAGAGATGGTTTTGAGAAGTTCATTGTTGAACGGCGATATGATAGGAGAGATAAGATAAAGCGGTTTTATTTACTTAAAGTTAGTGTAACAATGTTCTCTAGATTAAATGAAATGGCATATTAATTTTTTTTGAAGTGGGAAAAAATGTTATATAGATTTTTACTTCCCCATACACGTACGTATACACGGAGCGATATACGTAGTATAGGGAAAGTTGTGTAATGTTGCGCGAAAAAATGGCCAATTTTCGCCGGAAGAAAAATTGTTGTCGGGCGCTGATAACGAAAAAGTGGATAAAACCAGTTGCTAAATTAAGAAAAAAATCCCCTAACACGTGGTGTAGCCAGAACCCCTCTTTTGTGAGTCCTTGACACCGAAAAACCAATTGAAAGGAAAAACGTTCGTCTGTCCGTCTGTCAGTTAAAACTGCTAGCGCCTAAACCATACATACGATTTCTTTCAAAATGGATATTCCTCGGTCAATCTGGTTCTAGTCGAAACTTCGAGATTTTGAAAAAGATTCTGTAAAATTTGGGGATACTTTACATGAAGACCCCAGGACATTTTCAATATTTATCAAAAATGACTTCAATTTTTTTCTTTAAATTTCTCGTAAGAATAGAGCACAATACACTTATGAACATGGCACATGTTCGATTTTCACGGATAATTCTGAATTTTTTGAAAATTGCAAAAGTTTAAACTTTTTACGGCGTCTTTCTGGAACTACAAAATTGATGATAGAGATTTTTCATTTCATTAAATTTGTTGTCCAAAGTAAGTTCTATCATTAAGATCGTGTGCATTTTTTTAAAAAAAATAGTCGTTTTCGCGCAATATTGCGTGCAATATGTGCAATTTTAAAAAATTACAAAACCCAGATTTTCTCAAAAACGGCTCCACTTTTTTTCTTTAAACTTTCGGTAGCTATAGTGCCTAATGTATGTTATGAGATGACAAAAACGCCATATTGCTCTATTCTTTTGTTTTTCAAAAATTGCAAAAATATAATTTTTCTGACTTGTCTATCACGTCGTTAATATTTACATTAGCGGCGATTTGTTCACATTATTGTATTTACGAGTACATGTGCTTTAAATAGCGTCAAGTAAAGTTTCTCGAAAACACAACTGTTTTCTGTGAAAAGTAGCTCAAAATACCGCTTTTTCAGAAACGCTCAAACGCCATTTTCTCATATATAGCTGCAATTTTGTTCTTCAAACTTTTGTAACGGATAATGATAATTGCACTCTAATATGACGTAAAGTTTATTTTGAGTTATATTTCTGTTTTTTTAATTATATATATATATATATATATATATATATATATATATATATATGTAATTTCTTGAAAGATCTCTCACATCTTTAATATGCACATTACCGGGAATTTGTAAAGATTATTATCTTTGTGAGTGTACGTGCTTCAAATAACTTCAAATAAAGTATTTTGAAAATTCAAAAATTTTCTGTGAAAAAGAGCTTCAAATTTCGAATTTTTAGTAGCGCTAAAACGCAATTTTCTTTAAAACGGCACATAATTTTTAAAAGAAAATTGTCATTTAGGACTAGGTTTTTGTGTTCTTTAATATTCTAAAATTAATATTTCCGTTCTCCCAATAGGAAACCAAAAATTAAGAAAATGACAAAAAATGTACTTATGGCGGTAATAGATGGTAGCTGGCAAGAAAGCGTATGTGGCAATTCCGAATAGCAAGCAAAAACCCAAGGAAATAGAAAACGAATACGGGAAAGTCTGTGCCATTCTGTAGCACTACAATTGTACACTTTCTAGAACACGAATAGCCTGCTTAGAATTGATTGCGCTTCGTTTTCGTCGTTTTCTTACAACTACAATTTTAACTAGTGGGGCTTCAGAATGGCACAGACGTTCCCGTATTAGTTTTCTATTTCCTTGGGTTTTCGCTGGCTGTTAGGAATTGCCACATACTTTTCCGTGCCAGCTGCCATCTATCACCGCTAAGAGCACCTTTTTCGTCATTTTCTTAATTTTTCGTTTTCCTATTGGTAGAAAGGAAATATTAATTTTATAATATTAAAGATTACAAAAACCTAGTTCTAAATAGCAATTTTCTTTTAAAAACTATGTGCCGTTTTAAAGAAAATTGCGTTTTAGCGGTACTAAAAATGCGAAATTCGAAGTTCATTTTCACAGAAAATTTTTGAGTTTTCAAAATACTTCATTTGAAGTTATTTGAAGCACGTACACTCACAAATATAATAATCTTTACAAATTGCTGGTAATGTGCATATTAAAGATAAGAGAGATCTTTCAAAAAAATTACATTTATATATTTTTTCAAAAAACAAACATACACTTTACGTCATATTAAAGAGTGTAATTACCACTATCCGTTATAAACGTTTCAAGAAAAAATTTGCAGCCATATATGAGGAAATGGTGTTTGAGCGTTTCTGAAAATGCGGAAATTTGAGTTACTTTTCACAGAAAACGGTTGTGTTTTTGAGAATCTTTACTTGTCATTATTTAAAGCACATGTACCCGTAAATATAATGTGAACAAATTGCTGCTAATGTAAATATTAACGACGTGAGAGACAAGTAAAAAAATAAAGTTTTCCAATTTTTTGAAAAAACAAAAGAAAAGAGCAATATGGCGTTTTTGTCATCTCATAAAATACATTAGGCACTATACCTATCAAAAGTTTAAAGAAAAAATTTGGAGCCGTTTTTGAGAAAATCTGGTTTTTGTATCTTTTTTTAAATTGCACATATTGTACGCAATATTGGGCGAAACCAATTTGTAATACAAAATGTTACTAGCTTTAAGATTAATTCTTCAAAATATAACCTTCAAGTTTAATGACAAAATTTATTTCCAAAACGATGGATGCCCTATAGGTGGAGTTTTAAGTTCCATTCTTTGTGAAATCACATTGAGAAAATTAGTAACAAATATTCTTGAAACTTTCTTAAAAACGGATTACCAATTTAATGCTAAAAATAGTCTAGATGTGGTGACAAAATTAAAACATCTAGAGTTTACTCCTCAAGATGTGATGATTTCTTTGGATATTGTCAAAATGTTCCCCTCAATGCCTCATGAATTGATATTCTCTACTTTAGATGATGTTTTAACTTGTCCAATTAGATACAAAACATCTAGCATACCTAAAGCAGAAATTTTACTAGCATTAAGATTAATTCTTCAAAATATAACCTTCAAGTTTAATGACAAAATTTATTTCCAAAAAGATGGATGACCTATAGGTGGAGTTTTAAGTTCCATTCTTTGTGAAATCACAATGAGAAAATTAGAAACAATTATTCTTTCCCAATTGAATTTAAATTTTTTACCCGATATGTAGATGATATATTAATGGTACTACAACACGATCAGGTTAATGAAGTTTTTTTCATTTTTGAAATTTAATTCATATCATCGTATCTTGAAATTTACATTGGAAAGAGAAGTTGAATACAAGATAAACTTTCTTGATTTTACAATTTATAGATTTCCAACATTTTGTATTACAAATTGGTACACAAAACCTACATATGCAAGAATTATCTTAAACTTTTATTCCAATCATCCTACCGTAATGAAAATTGCCATTGTCAAAAATCTAGTTGAGAGAGTTTTTCGAATTTCAGATTCTATATTCTATCCTGCAAACCTTGAAAAAATATTTTTATTGTTAACAGACAATTCATATCCCATTAAATTTATTGAAAAATTTGTATGCCAGAAGTTGAATCAATTGGTACAGAGATCTTTTGAAATAAATTACATAATAGGTAATCCACCACCTTCTCAAAAATTTTCTGATAAAATTATATTTTCGCTACCTTTTGTTCCGAGTATCAACAACTACATAAAGAGAATATTTTCAAATAATTTCCCCAATGTGGTCCTTGTCAATACGATTATCAATAAATCTAATGTAGTTCGTCATGTCAAGGATCCGATTCCTAAATTAAATATACTCAATTCGGTGTACTCATTAAAATGTTCAGATTGTGATTTAATATATATTGGACAAACTCGGAGGAGGTTAGGAGATAGGATCAAAGAACATAAAAATAACATTAAATTACCCTTCGAAAAACAAAATTCCGTTACTGCTCACAGAATAAAACACGATCATATTATTGATTTTCTCATTCCCACAATTTTAACTACAGAACCCAACTGGTTTTCGAGACTAATTCTAGAATCTTTATATATAAAAATTTATCCTTCTATAAATTTTCAGATTGAATGTAATCAGTTTTCAAAAAGTTATGATTCTATATTAACCAAATTTAATAAAAAATTCAAAAGTTTTTCAACAGATATTTCAAATAAAGTTATCCCTCCTAGAATTCTTAATACGCAAGAACTTTCATGTCCGTACTATTTACGAAGTAAGAGTGGACTTGTGTAATAATTAATTTTATAATCTACAAATTCATGTGAGTATCAAATTTTTTACTACGTACTTTCTTTCAATTTATTATTTTTTGATGTAATGTATTAAATCATGTGAGTATGGAATTTTTTTTACTACGTACTTTCCTTCAATTTATTATTTTTTAAAGTAAAGTTTTTAAAAATTAATGCAAGTTTGTAGATATTTGAAGATTTAATATTTGTAATTTTATTTTATCTTATAGATTGTGACGTAATAAAATTAATGGCCTGATGATGGAGACACATATAGTCTCCGAAACGTTGTCAAGATAATTATGTTTTGTTTAAGACTGTCTATAATTATTTGGAACTTTTTTAAATACTTTTTTCTCAATTACACGTATTTATCAAAACAACGTCTTTAAATAAGGTCATACTTCATTTTTTCAAAATACAAGTAGTTTTTCTATAATTTTGTGACAAACGTAATAGCCTGCTGTAAATGTACTGCGCTTCGGACAGATGAGTGCGTCGTAAATTAGAATGTGCAATTTTGTAAATTATTTCTTTCTTACATTCGAACTTACCTTATACACTTACATATTAATATTTTAGAAATTGTTTATTTTGAAATATTTGAAATCAGTAAAAATAATTAATAGCTCTCAGAATAGTGACAATACAGAGTCTGCAACAATGGAATTTACTTTGCGCTCGCGAATATCTGTGAATTACGTGTCGTTGTTGTGACCTGATGGAACTGTAGGAAAAGGAGTTATAATTGTCAAATTTATGTTGATATTTGTATGAAAATATTTAGTTTTCGCACCAAATGCTGTACCATTTGTAGTGAGTAGAGAATTTGTTGCATGGTTTTAAAGTACTCTTCTCTAATCATGACTCTATGGAATGCATTTCTACATTGTCTAGGGTATCAGACTCCTTTTTTCAATACAGGTTTATAAAACTTTTGTATTCTATTTTTGTGCAGTTGTAGAATTGACATAGTTCTGGCAACACTGCGATGGAAACAGTGAGTTGTAAGCTAAGATGTTAGTTGCGCATAAACTGCAACGTACTACGTAGCTGTATCCTCTAAAACGGGAAAGTAAGTGCTAGCACCACTAGTTGCATTAGGTAATGATATCGTCGTTTCGAGTGTATTCAGAATGCGATACATTTGATGGTCTTTAGCTCTGGATGTTCACTTTCTATGTGAAATTATCATTGCTTGCCTGTATGATGTGCTGGAAATAATTTTAGCAGTTACAAATAATGCGAGAAAGTATATGTTATCGCAATTTTTGCTGGGTACTTGTTTTTTACATAGATGGCGAGACTCTTCTTCACCGTGCATGCGCAATTTAAGTGCTCACACGCCCATAACAGATTCTCTTCGTGGTATGCGTGGCTTTCGGCAGAGTTCATTGCCGAAAGCGTTCCGCAGAATAACACTTTACAACAATAAACAGTAAATGTAAGCACTGGTTTCCAAGCGTGAGTACTAAAAACACTTCTTCGAAAACAAGGACTCATCAAAGTGTCAAAATATCGTCTCTCTGCCCTGCAACATTTCATGGCTATCTGAATTCGGAGTAATCAAGAAAGAATAAATTACTGCAATCTTTGAATGGAGATAAAACCAGTCGTTAAAGCTATCTGTACCGTCTGTAAAGTATACCCACCGAAATGCAGCCTAGTTGTCAACTTTTTAGACAACTTTTAAGAAACACATCTTATAACGCGTTTCGGTAAACTTCAAGGACAGGGTTCGGCTCCTATTGACGCGCACGATTCGGTTCCGAACGAGTCACTCGCGGCGCCGCCACAGTGTGCCCGGCCACACGGCCACGTGGCCAACGCACTTTCGTGTGGAATCGTGACGCTTCGCTACCCGTGTCCAAGTTGAGGACGAGGCTCGGGCCTTCGGCCCTCGCATTAACATAAAACATCCTTGAGTCTGTCCAACGCATAATTACCAACGCATTTTATGCAAATACTCACCTTAAATGTTTACGCAAATCCGCGAAAAATAAACCATTGTAATTTTCCATTACACATTCGCAATATAGTTTACGCAAATCCGCGAAAAATAAACCATTGTAATTCTCCATTACACATTCGCAATATAGTTTACGCAAATCCGCGAAAAATAAACCATTGTAATTCTCCATTACACATTCGCACCACACGGCACAATGCACAATGCAAGCACAAAGGCATCTTCCCGCTCCCTGAGTGATCCGTTCTCGTGGTCCGCGCGAGTGAACCATGCGCAAGTGAACCGTGCGCCGTTGTTTTAGTGAGCCGAACCCTGTCCTTAAAATCAGCCCGCGTTTCTCCCTTACATACCAACTACAAATTCTCTAATATTTCGAGCAGACCATTGAAATCCGATTTCTAATAATCAAAACCATTAAATTTTGTATACTTTGTTAAAGTTGTAAAGAATACCATGAAAATTGCTTTGTTATACCTTCACCAACTGGTTTATACTGTTTTATTAAATTTTTAGAGAAGGCATGTCGAGGTCGCGGGCAAGGTAACAAGCTTACCACAGCTCGCGGACACTGCGTCTAGAGAAATTGGCGCGAGATTTAAAAGTAAGGGCGATACGTCACTGGATACCGATAATCTTTGGGAGACGTTACTTGAGAGTTATTGACACAAATTTAGCTATATTAATTCCTATTTTCTCTTTAAGGCAATGAGTCATTAAAGTGATATAATACATCAGTCTGATTTCAAATTCTCAATTGAGAGGAAAACTTTAAAGAACTGAATCAAAATAATCTTGATTTTGTAATCCTCTTTACTTACACTACGATTTTCTTAACTGTGTCCCTGGCAGGAATCAGCTGTTGACGGTTTCATCCAATCGCGGTCTTTAACGTCACCATAATGACATCACTGTGGCGACATACAAGCTCCGGATTGGATGGCAGCAAAACAGCTGATTCCTGTCTGGAGCACAGTTAAGAAAATCGCCGTATAATAGTGATATGAAGTATGAACTTTCTACGTTCAGTTTAGAAAGTTGAACATTCTTGTCTGTTAAAAGCGCTGTCTGTGCGTAAGCGAGAATTGTTAACTTATAGAGACTTGTTGATTTATTTCACATTATGGCTAAATTCTATAAATAACTGAATGATTTAGTAACACAACTCAAAACAAAAACAAGGAAAGAATTCGCCATTCAAAAATATTCCTGTCAGCAAAGATGTTTATATTAGGGAAAATTTAGTAGGAAAATAAACATCAAATAGTAATAAGTAGTGAAGAATTTAAACATAATACAATTATTGGTTATTTGATAGTAAAAATCAGGCAAATATATTTTCGTACGAAAGCAGTATTCACCACCTCGCGCAGCTTCAGCTTGCGAATGTACACCCCCGTTCCGGATTTTAAGGGGATATGAGTTTGGGATCAGGGGAAGTTTGCCGTGCCCTTAGGGGCGCCGGAATCGTCAGTCGAGCAAATAGCTTGTGCGGGCGCGGTTTGACGTGCCTGTCTTAGAGTAACCATCGTATTTACTGATAATTTTGTACAAACATGCACTGTAAAATTACTTTGGTGATAAAGAATTGCGAGCAGGTGGATGTCCGTCCAAAGTTTTAGTTGGAATGTAGCACCATTAGAAATAGAAGAAGACAACAAAGACAAAATTAGTGTGTATGAAAATATTTGTTCATTCTCAAAGATGGTTTTTGACTGGGAAAATTAATCGTTTCTAGACATTATAACGTATTCAAAGGCAGGAAAAGCGGTAGTACCCCTATTAAAAGCCCTTTGTTATATACTCCCGCATATTCGGCATATTCAGCTCTACAGCGTTATTGAAAAGCAGGTTTCCCCCGAAGTGTCTTAGGAAGACGAGCCCCAAGCATTTGTCAACAGATCAAGGCCAGCTAAAGTTCGCGGACAAATTCAGATTCACGGAGTTATTCCGGATGGGCTCTCCACCTAGGTGTCTAATGAACATGAGCACCAAACATTTGTCAATAAATGGAGGCCATCCGAAATTCGCGGGAAAATAATTTTGAAGGTCAATATACAAGCAACACATGCGAAAAATAGTACTTTACCTGTGAACTCTAATTTTTGTTTGTATTTTTATTCAGTTTTAAAGTTCAAAGGTGGACCCGTAAATTACTGTAAGGCCGGACTGCATTGCGAAGTATATTGCATCGAAGGAAATACCCAAATCATCCTTTTAACCTGCGAAACACAAGAAGCACAGGTTTTCCTTGGTAAACGTTCAACAGTAAATCATCAAAATTTCAATTAATTTGCATGCCAATTTTTGTAGTTTGATGCCAGATTCGATTATATTGTTATCGCAAACACAGTTTGAAACAATCGTAATTGCATCTTGAAAGTTATGAATTTCACAATCATCATCATCGACAGCTAGGGTTAGAATTCTTGATCTGTACAGTCTCGAAATTGTACATGCCATCTCTTCAAGGGACGTCAGTGGTGTGAAGGTCTTGTACTGGTGGCTGTGGCCCGCATTGTGACACCGTAGCATGCCACGAGCTCCTCTGCGCCCACCCCAAGGTTATGAAGACCAGTACATACGGTAAAGTGATGTCTTCGTGCTAACCACACGATCCCCTTACCCAGTGGCCAAGAGGCTGCGTCACCGCTGGTCGGCCAAGGCCCTTAGCAGGCTGTCGAGGCAAAGAACAAAACATACATCTATAACTTGTAAGTTCAGATTTGTCGCCTTTTGTACACAGTGGGTAAATTAGGGCTTTCATTCTTCTGGCACATATCCACTGGACCAGCAATTATTAATAAAGTTTAGAAGTTCCTGCATAAACTGATTCGATGTATATTTGATCAATTCCATGTTTATAATACCAGTACCAGGTGAATTTTTATTTTTTGTTGTATTAATGGCTACTTTTAACTCATCCATATAGATCTGATCTATAGAATTACATACATTAATTTTAATTCCGATCTCTTCTTTAGAGGTTCATAGTGAATTAAAGTAATTTAACCATTTAGCTTCTGAAAATATATTCAGTTGAACCATATCACTTTCTTGATTATTTACATGTTTCATAACTTTATTTGCTTTACTTGGGTCTCCAAATAAGTCCTATTCAATTTTTTTCTACCTTTCTCGTTTGAGTTTACGGCAGGTCTGCACAGCATTTTGCACTTTCACTGACGTCAGGAGCTGCGCGCGAGCAGCTTGGGCGCAAATTCGAAAATTGATGAAGGGTTGGGATGAGACTCACTCTAAGAGTGGGGACCACCAATTAGAATGCGCAATTCGAACCATAGCGCGTAAATTTAAAGAGCAATTCTCAAGATCATGGTGGTCACATACAATTCAAGTAATATTGCCTTTTGTATTATATTCTAAATGTTTGTTGTAGATAAATGACAGTGCAAAATATGAAACTACAACGAATTATACGTATTAGATTTGGACACCAAGTATTATAATTGCTTGTAGGACTGATAATGTACTTCGCTTTGCTACGATGTAATCACAATTTTAGCGTTTTGCTAAACACAAAATTATGATACTGAACTTCTTCCCTTTCCGCCAAGCTTCCTACTCACCACTACTTGCACTTTCGGCGCTGTCGTGGACAGACGATCGGCTCGCAAGTGCGGAATGCCCGCGGGGGCAGGCGTGGTGCAGGCGTTGTGCAGGACTTCTCTTTAACTGACGCGTTCAGAAGCCAAGCCGACTAACTCCAACAAACGAAAATTTTTAGTATGAACAGTTAAAGTTTCTTGTCTATAAAAAGTCTATAATTTTTCAGCGTATTTCGCATAAACTCATTCATTTCTATACAATTAATGGTATGTTTTCAACGCTCTATAAATACATTTAAAAATCTCAATGTCTTTCTCTCCCATAAAAAAGCCGATTTATATGGAGGTAGTCACATTGCCGACTTAAATGTATTGACAATTTCTGAATTGTATTAACGTAATATTATTAATGGTTTCTTAAGAAGATATTTTATTAAACAAATACGCCCAGAACAAAACATTTTACTAGAAACAGTTACTAGTATTATTGTAAGTAAACACTACTTCAAAATTGGCTGAAATACAAATGAAAATGCTCATTGCTTCTATTCTGCGTATATGATGCAGTCGTCATCGCTGACAGGTTTTTCTTGAAGGATACCTCTTGCAGACTTCAAGTTTTTATAATAGTGGTGATGAATAGGAAGTATAAACTTCAATAGGTCTGTTACATCTTCTTTTTTGCCATGGAGATCAGTCTTGATGTGTTGTAAAGCTGTTGTGGGACATAGCTAGACTTTCTAAAGGACGTCCGTTTCCATTTTAATTTTTCCAAATGTCATTTCTCGTAAAAATATAGTTATATATCTGATAGCAAATGGTTCAGCCTTCTCAATTCGGATACATCTCATTGTTAGCCAGTTAACTGATTCACCTTCGACACTTTTGTTTCCTGTTGGTGATATATTTTTCTAAGTTTTCTGTTTTTTTTTCACGGTTCATTTCTGTGAGGAAATACTTATTTTGTTTTCCTGCAGCCAAAATGATAGCATACCAATCCCTTAGAGAAAAGATGTGGCTACTAGTTTTGTTCTTTTTTCAATAAAGGAAAAATCTTAATCATTCGGAAAGTAGCTGTGTCCTGGTACAAGGAAATTTAAGTCAATAGCTTCAGTGTTACCATTCTGATTTTGGCAGAAATTCCATAAGAGAGAGAACAACTTTGATGTTGCGGTTTTGACCGCCGCATGAGTCAGAGGACATGACTTTAAGTTGAGCATGATTGCTATTTCTTGATTGAAATAAGGAATTAAACATACAAAAAAAACCACATATACAAGCACTGTGAAGTTGGAAAACACGAAACAGTTCAGTTTAGTTCAAAACAGTACGGTTAAACCTCGGCTGCCATGGAGCCAAGGAGATAATCACACTGGCCACCGAAACAACTGATAAAATGTTTATTTGTTTGAGCAGTTAACACATTCTAGCAGCAAAATATTTAAATGTGGAGTTTGTCGTCTTGGCCACTGACAAAGATTTACTTGTGGAACACAGTCACATTATTATTCACATTTTTAAAAAAATGGAGTTAGTCAGATTGGCTTCTGCACGCTTCAACTAAAGATTTTCTTTTATATTCAATTCTATTCCCAAGAGATGTAGAGGATTCCCAGAATTCGTATTCCCAGGAGATGTCTTTAAGTTTGCTTCTTTTTTCTTTGATTAGTTGTTTGATATCCTTTCTGATCCTTAGCCCTCTTTTCTAGAATTTCTTTTTTCCTTACGACTATTGCTTCTGCTGTTGCTTGTGTTATAATTTCCTCAATGTTTGCTCATTCTTCATTTATGTTGGTTTACAGGATTAAAGAGGTTTTTCTAGTTAGTCTATTCTGATATAAAAGTCTTGTACTATAATCATGTAACAGGACAACTTTAAATGTTTCTGTTTCTAGTTTGGATTTAAAGATGATTTCCTTCAGTTTCTTTGGGAACGATATGTGACATCTTACTAAGATAATAGTTGAATATGGCATCGCCGATGCTGTTAACTGTTTTAAAATTAGTTTCATGGGAAAATTTATGTCAGTCTTAGCTTTGTTCAAATAAGTTCTTACGGTCTCTAGCATTGGACGTACGAATGAATCGTAATAGCTAATAATGTTTTACTCCCGTTCAATAATTCCCAACACCTGTGTCTGTTATCTCCATAGGTGATATGAACTGCTCCTATTGCAATTTCAATATTATAAACGTAAAAAATATTTACAGGTATGAACGATGCTGAATAGTATGAATTTCGGACTGCCACATTTTTTACGTTTTTTTTTTGTTAAAAAACACAAGAATGCTCACAAAAATCATCTTTAAGCTTCAACGTTATTCTCTAATAAGATAATTCTCAATTAAATTCTGAAAATTCTGTCTCAAAATCTTCTACAACTACATTTGATTCTTCCCCGGATTGGGTTAACACTTCCATATTTTTGCCCCCTAATTTTTGAAGATATTTAAAACTCCACAAAGTCAGTCTAATTATATTCTCTTCTACTTCCACAATTTCTCTTTTTATCGTTTTGTAGACGAATCTGTACAATAAATAAAGGGAAACTGTTTTGTATGTTTATGTGAATAAGGGTTTTCTCCGTATTTACTTGAAGTTAAATACGTTCCATGGCAATACTGTTCGTTTTGCAAATTTATTTTTTAAAAGTACGTTGATAAATACATTAGAACATTAGTTCATTAGAGTAAGGACATTAGAACTAAAACAAAAATCCAGCTGTTTAAATTTTTGGTGGACAGCACAGTAACATATGGCTTTGAAATTTGGTACTAAACCAAGCTCTGAAAAAGAGAATTAATAGTGTTGAAAACAGTTTTTGGAGAAGATGCTGTGGGGTCACGCAGCTTGATCATGTAAAAACAGAGACTATAAACTACACTCTTGGCATGACAAAACAAAATGGCGCCTTGGATGCGATAAACAGCCAACATAGAGCTGTAAACATAACAACTCTCTCCCTCTTATATATATATATATATATATATATATATATATATATATATATATATATATATATATATTGAAACGCACCGCGCCTCTAAATAGAAACGCGATACATTTCAACTTAAACAACCAGAGAACATACAAACGGCGCGAGCATAACTAGGCAGCATGGCAACACGGAGGGGAAGGGGGGCGTCACGTGGAGCGCGAGACACGAGGGGAGGACAGCGAGAAGTCGGTTGAGAAGGAGAGACGAGCGGAAGCCACGCTAGCGGACGGAGGTGGTGCGCGAGCGGTGCGAGTTATTTGGGGAAAAGTACCCCTAAGTGCTGAATAACTTAATAGACTTGCATAGTATTACATTTCGGACCGTTAAAGAAGTGTGATGCAGACCGAACAGCATTGGGAAGTCAACGGATAGAGTGTATGGTAAACCGAAGAGTGTGAAACCCGCCTGTAGCGTGAGCACATGCATCGCGAACGTAGGTTTTGGGGAAAGATAGAATGTGTAGTGCACAAGACAGTGACTGAACCAGTGATCATTTGTGAGACCGATCAAGCAGTGTCTGACGGGTTTTCAGTGTATAGGAACTTTCCATAATGAAACTGTATGATGACGCGTGAGGAGAACAAGAACACGTGGGTATAGGTTACCGATATTTCACCGGTGATTCAGAGAGTAATATAGTGTAACGTGTTTAGCATAATCAGTTACAACCCAAATCTGGAGTTCAGACTGTCAGGACAAGCATAAGTTAATTAGATGCACTAGTGTAGAATATACGCGTGGAGCAGCGTGAGGGGCGAACACTTGCCTACTCATCTCCGGCTGGGGGCCGAACGGCTCCGGGACCACGCGACGGGAGCCGAAGCCGCCGCCACCATCGGCGCCGGGCCCCAACGAAGCGACGTGACCCAGGTGGTAACAGGTATGATGCTAGCATTGAAGGTATTAAGTTTTGATACCAAAACATAGTAATCATTGCATAGGGGATCAGTGTTCGAAAGTGTAATAGTGATATTAGATGAATAAACATCAAACTGTCGTTGTATAATAAACTGTATGTATTTATTGTACCCCGAACATCCCAGGGTCCACATTCGCGAAAAAGATCCCGAGCCCTGCCTGAAACAAACAAATTTATTGTACCGTGCCACTTCACGGGTAAGTCACGATTGACCCCGAGCAGTCGGTACGTCACAATATATATATATATATATATATATATATATATATAGTAAACGAACTTGTAGATCGGCTGTGGGGAATTTCAGCGGGAACTAGGCTCTCCTTGAAATTTTGAAAAAAAACACAAAGTCTTAATCACAAACATGAATAAAATTGAATCTTCATAGAAAAAACCATGCCACAAATTGCAAAATGACCATAACGTACAGAAATAAATAAATAAAGAAAAGAATAACATTGAACAGCATTAGAAAAAAACCCTCGGAGGGAAAATCAACTGCAAGATTATCTTAAATAGTTTTTTCTTAGTTGAACGAATGAGAATCACTGTAGTATATTCTGTGATTAAATGAATAGAAATTCGATTAATTAAACAAATGGGATCTCAGATGAAACGAGGAGTGATGATAATGTATTGTCATAGGAGGAGTACTTGCCCATCAACTGACAGAGTATCATAGTGCTTTCTGCTTGTGAAAATTGCAGTCAATTCATCCTTCAACATACACTACGTCAACACTCTCATATAATTTCGTGCACGAAATTCTTTGGAATTCCAAAAAGAATACCTTGTATTCAATTGAAATCAATAAATTATAATTGTTGAAAACAGGATATTTAACAGACATTTTTTTGAACTATAGAAATGAAAGTACAAAAGAATATCTTGTAATCTATTAAACTGAATGAATATAGCTTCTGAAAACATAGAATGTTCAACAAAAATTTTTATAAAAACTATAGAAATTAAATTACAAAAAATATCTTATATTATGTTAAACTGAATGAATATTGTTTTTGAAAAAATAAAATGTTAAACAGAAATTCTTATAAAAATATAGAAATTTACCCCTTTTTACAACATCTATTGTACAACATTCAAGTTTGCTCATCTTCTTCAACAGTTCGTATCAAATATGATTTTCACACTTTTAATTATACATGAATAACTTCGAACATCTTCAAAAGAAGTTACTTGAAAAACTATAGAAAATTACCCTTTGTCACAACATTTCTTGAGTAATATTTAAGTTCAGTTAACTTTTTCAAAAGTTCCTATAAAATATAATTTTATGACTTTCTTAATGGTCCTTAAATAGCTCTAATAGATTTATTACTTCACCTTGGTGTTGACACTACCATCCATAATACTCCTTTCAAAAAACAGAAACTGCACTTCTAATTTATTAACAAATCAAAAATTTCAAAAATCAGTAAAGTCCTCCCACACGGAAAATCCCTAACTTCAACTATCTTCTGCACATGTTACAAAGCTACTATGAGAATGCACATGGAACGGATATACCAGTCATTAAACAAGTTTTATAATGACAAAACAATCTCCGAGAGTGAACTACGGGAGCCATTGTGCCCATGGAATTATCTCCAACGGTGAACGGCGTGAACACACAATCGGGCAGTTCGGGTGGAATGTATCCAATGTGGCACATAAGAATCGAAATACCGACCTTACTCCGTTGGAAGATTTAGCTCGCTTAAACAACAAAGCGAGCTGGAAGAACAAGTATGACGGCGTCCGCATTAACGTGGTACCATTTCCGCTGACTGGGCTCGCGGCCACGCCTCTTGCTCCCCCAATTCACACCTCGGCTTCTCGAAACTTTCTGTCCATCTCTGACCGTTTGTCACCCCCCTTCGCCGCGCACGTCACCACCGTGAAGGGGTGACAACTCTCCCCCTGCGCCCCCTTCCACCGACCGCTGATAAGGCGGCGAGAGCGCCACCGCCGCGGCAGTGTGATCGTGCGGTGAATCTCCCAAACACTCTTTTTCTTATTGATAATTGTTTGGGACCTAATCTGAGCTCGCTACAATATATATATATATATATATATATATATATATATATATATATATATACACGGATGCAAATTAAATGAAATCTTCCACGTCGTAGATATCTATTTGGGTGGCGTTACTGAGATGGCAGCGCTAAAATATGCAAAATCACGTTTTTAGAAATCTGGATCCGCAAACAAATAATCAGTTTCCCGCCAGGAGACCAAGACGGGTCGGATGACTCCTCACATGTTTCGATCGATGCTCGCGATGAGGTCTAACCGTGAGTGACGGATCCTCACACACGCACACGTGCACTCGCAGTTACTCAAATATTGTGTAGGTATGATCACAAGATACATCAAAACTTCCAAGTACACTTACATCCTTAATATTTATCCAAGCCTTATTGTTTGCAAATCATCAACATATATATTATTTCTGTAAAAAGGCTGATTTTGATGTCCCTCCTATTCACCTCTCAGTGAACGGTTTTAAACAAAAGAGGTACCAAAAAAAGAGAAAAAAAATTAGGAGTGGAAGAAATTATATATTCAATAGATAGCAGCTTTCCTTTATTAATAAAAAAGCTATGAAATTCGTGTTGTTTGAAATGCGCGGCTAGAATGGAAACGGGAAGGTGGCGTCATGCGCATCGTGGCAAATTGGTTGGAAGTGCTAGAGTAAGATGGCCGAGCTTTGAGAACGCATTGCTTTGCATTGTGTAGCGAGTTCCTGCTTTATTTATTTATTTATTTATTTACGTCAAAAACAGTTAAAAACTGCGTGTGACGAGCTATGGGGAGAAGTGAATTTTGTACACGTTTTCATAATTCTGTGGTCTCTATCCTAAACCATTGCTTGATCTGCAATTGTTAAAACCAAAATGAAATTACGATTATTACTAACTGTAAGTATTTAATGAACTTTCTTATAAACTAGCTGGACCCGTGCGATTTACATTAAAGAGTATATCTCTATCTATGTTCTGAGTGGTTCTATCAGTGTTTGATTTATAGAATTTTCGGTGTCGGAACGCACCCCAAAAATAATTATTAATTTAATAGAAATAGTTATAATACTTATTTCATAATTTAATAATCATAATACTTTTTAACAGTAACAGTAGTAGAACTGGCTCCATGCGAATGAAATGATTATAAAAGGAAATACAAAATTAGTTTTATAATTATATTTTATTTTTTTAAATCATAATTTCATTACCTTCGTAAAAATGATAGAGTTAAGTGGAGAATTATTAAATTTTGAGTTTACGAAAGTTAGTCGAACTAAAAATTCATGTTGCCAAATGTTTTTCTTTGTGTTCTTTGATATCTTTGTTTGCAAGGTACCGGAACAGTGTTGCCAGAGATACCGCAATTTCAATGCAGGGTTGTTAGCTTGGGCGGAATTCCGATTTTTGGGATGGAAAACGGCTATGTCTCGCGGGACAAACATTGACGCGGAATATCGTCCAATGGGCGGAAATGCATCAAAACGTGTGCGGTTTTGGGCGGGTGTTCACATTATTAAATTTACAAAAAAAAAAAAAAAATCACACAACGACGTTGACAGAGAGTTTAATTGTTTAGTATTTTCTCTGTACTTGATATTTCATTAATCCTTTGTTAGTTCGTTCAAATTTTCCTTGAGATGTAATATTCGTTTTTAGACCTCTGATATAGGATGTGTTCTAAAAGTCATAGCGTCTCTGTCGTGCGCAACATGAGTAAATCATATATATTAATTCTGTAACAGGGTAAAGTTTCCGGGCATATTCTCAAACAGTTTCTGTGCAGAAACTTCAGGATCTCAAACTAGAAGTAGTACATAGTGCGATTTTTGTAAGTTTTCCTCTCAAGGTCCATCTTTGTGATGAAATATGTCACGGTATTTCGCGTTTTTCTCGGTCGTGTCGCTAGACATTGAATGATCGCGATCATATGAAGCAGTGTTTGCGACCATGTGACATCTAGTGTGATATTCCATCGTAGCTGTAGGGGCGTGAGGAGTAGAGTTATAAAAATCGCACTATAAAAGCCAACCGTTGTGAATACTTGGTTTGTACGTTTTCTGTATGAATTCTGTACGAATCGCCAAAAGAGTCTGCTGGGGTCTTTTATTTATTTATTTATTTACGTCAAAAACAGTTAAAAACTGCGTATGACGAGCTATGGGGAGAAGTGAATTTTGTGCACGTTTTCATAATTCTGTGGTCTCTATCCTAAACCATATTCTAGTCGAATTTTGAATACAGAAAAGAGCGTTTTTTTCGAGTTTTGTTGACAAAATATTCGCTCCTATATAATAAAATATATTTTCAAAGGTAAATTAGCTATAAATTCCTGCCCTGAACCCTCATGTTCTTCATGAAAGAATAATACTTTTTGCCGCGATAATATGAAAAACGATAATTTGAATAACTATATTTCCCACTGAAATTCAGAAGACGTGCACAAATAATGAAGTTACATTTATGTCCAGAAGCAAAACAAGGGACCATCTCAGCATTTGCTCAAGGATCAGGGAAACTGGACGAAAAACCTGATCGAGATGGGGGCCATCAACCCAGAAACTGTGGTACAATACTTGTTACAGGTTCTTTAGAATTATACAGTCCAAATGATATTAATTACGTTAACTATCATTGTTAAAATTAATGCTACTTTACTTTTTGATGCTCGGTATAGTCTCGAATTGTATAGAAACAGTTATGCAGCAGAAAAGATTTTACTTGGGACTTAAACTTTTCTATGGAATTTAATCGTTTAATGTCTTCTGGCAAAGTGTTGTAGAGTAATGTACATGAATTGTATGTGAATTTTTTGTAGTGAGCAGTTGATACTGCCACTTGGTGAATATGATTACTACGTCGTGTGTTATACTTATAGACATCGGCGTTGGCTGAAAATATATTCCCGCCCTTAACCCACCGTAGGTCGAGGGGTGAGCGCAGCGCTCACTTTCAAATTTCTCGAGCTACAATTTTGCATGTATATCTTCTAACGGTTTGTGGCGTCATCTAGCTGTTGTTTGGAATACTGAGAATGAAAGGAAAGTGATAACACGGCTGTTGGAAACACACTGTCCGAGATAGAGTGTCGAATGTGTCAGTCTGCGTAAGAAGTGAGCGGCGCGCTCACCCTCGACCTACCACGTAAGTCTTATTTATTACAACATTTTATAATTAGATTATTTATTAAACGTATAGTTTATCACTGCACTTTTTAAAATTACTTTTGACTTATGTTCTAATCTTAATTTTAGAAAAATGAATCGCTCCGAGGCACAAATTGCACAGTGGTTACTAGATGAAACTGATGAGGAAGTGGATATTTGATTACCTGATGAATTCGAATATTCAGAGGATTCGGACGTAGATGAGCCGAATAACAGTGATCATGAAAGTGATAGTGAACAATCTGCTGGTGAAGATGAAATAGTTACCGAACATCGTGTGCAATATTTAGGAAAGAATGAAACTACAACGTGGAATGCTTACCCTCCACGTCAACAGACACGAAGGAGGCGCCGAAATATAATTCTACATCCACCTGGAGTCAAAGGAGATGCTGCAAAAAGTGCTGCCACTGTCTTTTAGGCTTGGAAAGTTTTTTCCCTGATGAAATAATTGAAGAAATAACGATGTACACAAATGACCGTCTCCGCAAGATTTGTGCTAATTATAAGAGGGAGCATGATGTAGTTGATACAAATCCTATTGAAATTACAGCTGTTTTAGGTTTGTTGTATATGGCGGGTGTTCAAAAGTCATCGCACCAAATTGTGAAAGACTTGTGGAGTACTGATGGAACTGCCCCAGAGTATTTTTGTTTTGTCATGAGCTATAGAAGATTTCTTTTGTTGTTGAGAGCTCTTCGTTTTGATGATGATAGGACATGACATGAAAGGAAGGCACTACATAAACTTGCACCTATTAGAAAAAATTTCGAACATTTTGTCCAAAGATGTAAAGAAAGTTATAGTATTGGAAAGTACTCTACAGTTGATGAAATGCTTGAGTCATTTCGAGGCAGATGTCAATTTAGACAATATATGCCTAAGACGCCCGCCAGGTATGGAATAAAAATATTTTCATTGGTAGATTGTATAATGTTCTATACATCAAACATGGAAGTTTACGTGCCCAATCAGCCTTCAGGGTACTATTCGCTAGACACCAGACCAAGCTCAGTGGTAAAGAGGCTCACCGAATCTATAAGAAATTCAGGGCGCTATGTAACAATGGATAATTGGTTTTCGTCCATTCCTCTTACAGTAGAATTGCTTCAAAACAATTTGACTGTTGTAGGAACTTTGAAAAAGAATAAAGCAGAGCTACCACCAGAAATTGTAAATACGAAGGCACGGCCAGTAAACAGCAGTTTGTTCGCTTTTCGGGAAGAGTGCACTGTTGTTTCCTACGTTCCCCAAAAGAGTCGAAATGTTACTCTTGAGTCCAGTATGCACGACTCAGATGAAATAGATCAGAGTTCCGGTGAAAAAGAGAAACCTACCATTGTAACATTCTATAATCTAACAAAAGGAGGGGTGGATGTTGATAAAATGAAGTCGCAGTACAGTGTTGCAAGATTTTGCTGTCGGTGGCCTCTAAGAATTTTCTTCACTCTTCTCGACGTGGGCGCGATAAACGCGCAGATAATTCACTATTGCAACTTCAACGACAGAATGGCACGCAGGAAGTTCTTGAAACAACTGTCATTTGATTTGACAAGGAACCACATGGTGGCAAGATCTTTGAAGGAAGGTATTCACAATGACTTACGCATTCGGATGAAGAAGTACCTTCGTTTGCCAGAATCACAGAATTCACCTAATCCTGTTCCAACCAAAAAAAGAATCAAGTGTGCGTTTTGTCCCAAGAAAAAAAATCGGTTGACGACCGTGAGGTGTAATGTCTGCATTTTTCCAATTTGTGGAGAACATACAATAAGTTTATGGAATCAGTGTCATGGAGTAAATGAAGACAGTGAGAGCACACATTGATGGAATAAATTGAATATTTAAAACTATAAAATTATTAGAATTTATTTGTGAATGTGATGAAATTTAACATTTCTCAATAATACTAAATAATTTTTTATTACCTGTCTTAACTTATTTTTTTACTGTAATCAACCTGTTTGTTTTCTTTTCAAAAATCTGACGACAATGTAATTAATTAAAAAATACATATTAATAAGAAATAAAATAATTTATACAACAAATATCGAAATAATAACATTACGTTGTGATATATAAACTAAATAAAAATGAAATATGAAAAATATACAGTTGTTTAACTTGTAAAAGTAGTTTTATTCTCAAGTGAGCGCCGCGCTCACCCTCGACCTACGGCGTGACGCGAATGAGCTCGACCTATCGAGGGTTAAGTAAGTAATTTTTGACAAAAACTACTGATTCGTAAATCAGGAGACAAGGTAATGGTAAAATTCCTAGATTAATAAAGAGAGACTTACAAGAATCACGTGGGTTGGATTTGCTTATTATTCGTACAACTCTTTTTTGTAATCTGAAAGTCTGGGAGCTATAAGATGTGTTTCCCCAGAATATTATGCCATATCTCAGGCGGGAGTGAACATTGGCAAAATATACACAACGAGCTGTATGAAGGCTGACGGAATTTGAAAGAATTCTGAACGCGTAGCATAATGAACTTAATTTTGTGTTCAATTCATTGAAGTGGGCATTCCATTTGAGGTTTGACTGAATTGATAGACCTAAAAATGTTGTTACATTAACATCAGTCAATGGTACTGTTCATTTTCAATGGAGTACAGAATTTTTATTTGATATGGAAAAC
Source organism: Acheta domesticus (assembly GCA_031308135.1). Taxonomy (NCBI): domain Eukaryota; kingdom Metazoa; phylum Arthropoda; class Insecta; order Orthoptera; family Gryllidae; genus Acheta; species Acheta domesticus. The sequence continues at coordinate 151,997,457 of JAHLJT010009436.1, read as the reverse complement.
TGCATTGAAACAGTTTTCTTTTCATTTACTATTAATTTGTTATTACGGAACCAATTTGAAACGTCTGATATTGTACTATTTACGGTTTCTTTGTTGCAAAGAATATTTGTGTCATCCGCAAAGAGAACTGTTCTTCCGTTTCGAATCGCTAAGGGCATGTCATTTACGTATAATAGGAAGAGAATAGGGCCTAAAATCGATCCTTGCGGGACTCCACATGCAATTGGCAAAGAACCGGAAAGGTGTGTACATAAAGTTCCATCATTCCAGTAAGGTATTTCTACTCTCTGAGATCGTAGTTTAAGGTACGAACATAGCCAATCTAGAGCAATACCACGGATTCCATATGAAGGTAATTTTGAAAGTAAAATGTTATGATCAATGACGTCAAAAGCTTTTGAAAGATCTAAAAATATTCCAATAGTTGCTTCGTTTTGATCCAATGATGAGGCAACATCCTTAAGAAAAGAAAAAATGGCTGTTTCCGTAGATTTTGATTTCCGGAATCCATGTTGGCAATTTGAAAACGCGTCGTGTTTATTGAGAGAGGTTTCCATTCGCACATAAAAAAGTCTCTAATATTTTTGAAAAAACTGACAAAAGAGAAATTGGCCGATAATTTTGAATTTCATTTTTGTTGCCTGTTTTGAAGAGTGGCTTAATCTTAGCTGTTTTAAAAATATCTGGAAAAATTCCGGTGCATAAGGATGCATTAAATATGTGAGTTAACGGGTGTATAATGGCTCGCGCGCATGTCTTTAACAAACAATCTGGAAATTCATCTAAACCGGCCGAATATTTATTTTTTAATTTACCGATTATATTGAGAATTTCATAAGAAGAGGTTTCGGAAACGAACATAGTGTCTAAGACTTTTAGGGAAACGTCAGATGTTGAATTTTGTGGCTGAAAATCCTTAGTGAGATCGACAGCAATTCTCGAAAAGTATTGGTTAAAGAGACTAGCCACTGTTGCCGGATCGTTCACATCTCTATCGTTATCTTTTAAAACAACATTCTCTACAAGGTTTCTAGTTGGTTTGGTCGCATTTTTTACGATATCCCACATTGATTTTGTTTTGTTATTTGAGTTCAAAATATCCTGATCGTGTTTCATGATTTTAGCCTGCCTTATGACTTTTCTTAACAATGATTTGTATTTTTTTAAAGTACAGGAGGAAATCTTGAGATACGTTATGATGCTTAGAAATGAAAGAAAGAACTCGTTTGTTTTTACATGATGTCCTAATCCCTTGTGTTATCCAAGAATTGCTTTTACGTGAAATATTTAATTTTCTTTTCTGAAGAGGAAAGCAAGTGTTAAAATGAAATGAAAGCGTTTTAAAAAAAGAATAATATTTATCGTTTGTATCAATAGTATTATAAACCGCGTCCCATGACTCCTGCAGCAAGTAATCAATGAATAATTGTATTTTACTTTTAGAAAACACTCTACTCATACGTGTATTATTTATTGTGTCATTGTTCGCATTTCGTATAATGGTAAGAATTTGTGCATCGTGGTCACTGTATCCTAAATCTTTTGTTTCAATTTCATGTCGAGTAGTGGTTTTGTGAATTATAATTTGATCGATTGCCTTCTTTGAATTTACTGTGATCCGTGTAGGTACTTTTATTGTAATATCTAAATTGAAGGAATTAATTAAGTTAAGAAACTGCTCTTTCTCGCAAGATTCGACCAGAAAATCAATGTTAAAATCTCCGCATACAACAATGGATTCAAAAGAGCGATTGATGACTTTGATTAGTGTTATCTCTAGTTTTTATAAGAACAAAATGTAATCTGCAACTCTCTTTGTTGGAGGCCTGTAGATGCAAAGTAATTTCATTTTTAGCACAGGAAGATGAACAACAGAAATTTCAAAAACATTTTCAACGGAATACTCATTGAATTCCGTCAAGGGGATAGAATCAATATTATTTTGATCGTAAATGCAAGAACCTCCATATGCAGGACTTTTATGAGATTCTCTTTTCCTACAATAATAGCCTGCGAGGTAAAAGTTTGGAATTTGGAAAATGCCAAGTTCATTAGGAGATAACCAATGTTCTGTAAAGCAAAGAACATCCATTTGATTTAAATCGCTCTGTAGAGCTGCCTCGATAAACTCAGTTTTATTTGAAAGGGATTGAACATTATGGTGCAATATCTTTATTTTTTGCAAGTACCTACACGAATGTTTTTCTGCTGCATCTGACTGTAGTTGCTATATATTTACTCCATTTTTACCTCGAGTGCGTGGTCGAAGGTTGTAATGTGTCCCAGCAGTCACAGGTTGTGAGGAAATAGAGGCGTCATTGGTAGTGGGAATGGAAGAAACGGGAGTAGGTTCACAGGAGGGGGTAAGAGGGTTCAAAATAAGGGTGGGGGGTGGGGAACGTAAGGAAGGTGAAAGGGATGGATTTTTGGCAGGAGGCTGCGTAGGATTGGAGTTGATGATGTATTGTGCAAGCTTTTCACCGACTGCATGTTTTCCAGCAAGGTTCATGTGGAGACCGTGCCGGGTGAAGTGTTTAATGAGAGGAAATTCATTTCAAAAAGTGTTACATCTGTTTCTCTCAGTTGCAGTTTTAGTTGTTGGTTTGCGTGCTTAATCTCGCTGCAGAGTGTTGGCCTGTTGTACCAGAAGGGCAGAGTCGAGACTACAATGTTAGTATTTTGGGCGGCACATTGTAATTTGTTTACATGTTGCTCAGGTGTAAAGTTACCGCCCAAATTAATGTCATTCTGCCCTCCGATGATAAAGACTGTGTCCTGATTGGTCATTGTCTTCGTGTGAGTGTCCAACTCTGCAGTCACATCTGCAAACCTCCCGTTAGGTTTAAAAATAGACGAGACTGAGTAGTTGGGGGGTAACTTCCTACTGAGAATGGAGGAAAGATGGCGACCATGGCTGTCAGCTAAAATAAGTACCTGTTTTTTAGGCTCAGTAGGAATGGCTTTGTTTTCAAGTGGGCTAGGATGCGAAGCTTTACGTGTTTTGGTTTTGACACGCTTCCTAGCCTGTTTGCGTTGGTTTGTGCATGTATTTGTCGATGGAAGGAAAGGGTTGTGAGGATCAGGAAGGCGAGGAAAATCTGTTTCATAATCTAAAACACTAAATCTGTTTTGAATTGCGACTGGATGTGGTGTCTGTGTCGTATGTGCAGTCACGTGTGCACGGTTGGGGAAATTCGCAGTGTTGCCTACTTGTGCCCAACCGTCATTGTAGAGAACGACCTCTTCCAGCCTTCGGATATGTTTATCTAAATTACTGTTTACGTGTGTGAAGGCTTCCGTGAAACAACTGAATTGCGCCTAAAAAAGTGGCTGTGCGCATTAGGGATGCGACATCGATGTCGATGATTCAAAACATCGATGTTTTTATAAAAATATCGATGTTTTAAACACCGATTTCTTGATACCAAACTTTCAGTGGGAGTATTTCTGTGTGTGCGTTCTTGCTGTGATCATTACAAAGTATTAATTAACCATGAGTAGCATGAGAAGAACTAATGGTGCTACAGAATAGCACAGACTTTCCCGTATTAGTTTTCTATTTCCTTGGGTCTGCGCTAGCTATTCGGAATTGCCACATACTCTTTCTTGCCAGCTGCCATCTATCACCACACAAACTACTAAACTTTTTTGTCATTTTCTAAATTTTTCGGTTTCCTATTGGTAGAACGGATATATTAATTTTGGAATATTAAAGAACACAAAAACCTAGTCCTAAACGACAATTTTCTTTTAAAAATTATGTGCCGTTTTAAAGAAAATTGCGTTTTAGCGCTACTAAAAATTCGAAATTTGAAGCTCTTTTTCACAGAAAATTTTTGAATTTTCAAAATACTTTATTTGAAGTTATTTGAAACACGTACACTCACAAATATAATAATCTTTACAAATTCCTGGTAATGTGCATATTAAAGATGTGAGAGATTTTTTAAGAAAACTACATTTATGTAATTTTTGAAAAAACAAGAAAATAACTCAAAATAAACTTTACGCTATACTAAAGAGTAATTAGCACTATCCGTTACAAAAGTATGAAGAAAAAATTTGCAGCTATATATGAGAAAATGGCGTTTGAGCGTTTCTGAAAAAGCAGAATTTTGAGCTACTTTTCACAGAAAACGATTGTGTTTTCAAGAAACTTGACATTATTTAAAACTCATGTACTCCTTAATATAATGATGTCAACAAATCAAGACTAATGTAAATATTAACGACGCGCTACGTGATAGACAAGTCAAAAAAATTACATTTTTCCAATTTTTGAAAAAACAAAAGAATAGAGAAATATGGCGATTTTGCCATATCATAGTGCACATTTAGCACTATTCCTACCAAAAGTTTAAAGAAAAAATTTGGAGCCGCTTCTGAGAAAATCTTGGTTTTGTAATTATTTAAAATTGCATATATTGTACGCAATATTGCGCGAAAACTACTTGACTTTTGAAAAAATGCACATGACCTTAATGAAAGAACTCACTTTGGACAGCAAATTTTATTTAAAAGAAAAAAATTTTAACTTTTGCAATTTTCGAAAATTCAGAGTTATCCGCGAATATCGTACCTATGCCACCTTAATAAGTGTATTTTTCTCTATTCTTACAAGAAATTTAAAGAAAAATTTTGGAGCCATTTTTGAGAAAATTTTTTAAAATGTCCGGGGAGCTTCGTGTAAAGTACCTCACATTTTACAGAATTTTTTTCAAAATCTCAAAGCTTCGACTCGAATCAGATCGACCGGGGAATATCAATTTTGGAAGAAATCGTACGTATGGTTTAGGCGCTAGGAGTGTTCACAGAGGGACGGACAGACTGTCGTTTTCCTTTCAATTGTTTTTTTCGGTGTCAAGGACCCACAAAGCAGGGTTTCTGGCTACACCATGTGTTAAGGGAATTTTTTTCGTAATTTAGAAACTGGTTTTATTCACTTTTTCGTTACCACGGCCCGGTAATGAATTTTTTTCCGATGAAAATTCGCCATTTTTTCGCACTGTATTACATAACTTTCCCTATACTACGTATATCAATCCGCGTTTACGTACGTATACGGGAAAGTAAAAATAGGAAGGCGGGAATGGGGAAAGAGGTAGTTTATTATTATATCACTTGACATAATCGCACTTTGACACACATAACCACAAAATCGAAATGGCCGATTATTAAATGGTCGCTTGAGTTAACAAATCCGTTAGTGAACGATTTTGCTGCTAGAGACACGTGAGCGTGTCATGCAGAGCGTCAAATTCAACTTACGGAAAAAAGCTTTATGCATGAAAAATTATGAACATTCTCAAAAATTTTCAGGCAGAAATCGTGCAGCCTGGTCTGCACGTGTATATGTACACTATGTATTTACCAGCCTTAAATATTTTGGTAAATACGAAACTTAATTATTGTTGTGAATATGCAGTAATGTCTGTCCTCACTTTCCTACAGCGCTTACTGCTGTGCGATGAAATCGCACGGATTCAGCTAGTCAATTATATAAGCGGATCTATGTGCTTCCCGTGAGAACTTGTGAATGTCTCGATGTTTAAAAAAAGTGTTAATAATTCTCAGATCATTATATACTGCCAATTCTATTAATTTCTTCCCATTATTGTTAAGAGGGTGTTCACCTTCCGTGCCTTCAATATTTTTTATGAGTATTTTCTCTTATTTTGCATTTAATCACATAATAAAAGTAGATACTCACTTTTATTGTTCTTATTTATTGCTGTCTGTAGTTGTTCGTAGAATTTTATCATATCTTGGGCTATTCCTTCTTCTGGTGCATATAAGGCAAAGACTAACGTAACCTCTATCCACTATAAATCTCATTGTTATTATTCTTTCGTTTATGAAAAAGTGAATGATTCTATTCTGCTTTTCAATGTATTTTTTCCAAATAGATTCTTCAGCCTATGCTCTCTGCTTTTGGGGACTTCACGGTGTATCATTATATAATTTTGTAATTCTAATGAGCCTGTTGTTCTTTTTCAGTAATTGCAGCAATATAAATCCCAGCTTTGTCTAGTTCCTGTTCTAATTCAGCATCTTTATTTGAGCATCTTGATTTTATTTTTTATTTATCTTTTTTTTATTTATTCTTCTTTTACCTAACATTCCATTTTCCCAGCTTTAATATTTCTGATATCTGTCATTTATTAGTTTTATTTTTCTTTGCATGTGTTGGCATGAAAGAGTCAGTCCGGCATGAATCTTGGAGAAATTTAGCGACGTGATGTCCCCTGGCCGCGTTGCAAGCGCTGCTCAGGGTAAGGATAGTAATGCGGCTGCTATCTTAAAGCTTCTTCCTCAGCTTCTCTGCGTATAAACCCCTGCAGAGAGGGCTGCTACTTCTGCTCCTCGAACCATTGTGATATTCGCCTGGTTCACATTGCCCCTTGGACCGTTGTAGTCTTCACACATGTTGACCTTACATTCGCCTTAAAGTAAACTTTCAAATTCAACTTACGAAAAATGTTACTGTCGCATGGATATATGTCCTGCAGAGCGTCATAGGGTATTTTCATTTCTTTTTGTGTTGGAAATTGTTGTTGCCAACATTATCAGAATTACCCGATATATCGTAATATTACGAATTGTGACATGTTTTTTATTTACGTTTACAACGCGTGTTTTTATTTACGCAACAAAAAAATGACTTCCGGAGATTCCGCCAACATTTCAACCCTGCAACTACATTGTGATCGTTTGCCATTGTTTCGAGTGACTTGCGCTATTATTTCCATAATTTTACATTTGTTTTATTTTAGTCACTTCACGTCTTATAGTGCTTTCTGTGAAAATTCTTATTATTTCATTACTTTCCTCAGTTACTATTTAGTCTGTTGATCAGTTATTCAGATTTTGGTATTTTACTTTAAGGTTCAAACAATTATATTTTTTATTTTATAGAATATTAATTTATTACTTGCTCTGATTCATTAGAATGAGCTGTTTCAAAGTTATAAATGGCTCAACCCAAGATATGTAGACCTGTTCTTGGGTAAAAATCACATGAATTCAAAATTAGCTTCAATGAAAATAAATATTGTCGAGAACAGAGTGGACTAAGAAATTAATGACACCAATTCCTCGAAACCTAATAGCGTCGGGATCGAAGGGGTCAAGAGGTCATTTAGGAAAGATTATACAAATGCAGCATAAGTAAGTGGAAGTAACGCTGCAATACTTTTGTGAAACTTCAGCATTATCCAGAGGTCACCACATATCTATTGGACTATTGGTTTTAATTTCATGAGTGAAATAGTCACGGAAATGTAATCAACACGCAATAGTATAGTCAATCTTTATGTAAAAAATAACCTTCGTCCATTCCTGCCTATGGACAACGGCTGTTTTGCCGAAACCTGAGTGGATACAGGTTGTTTCTGCAAAACTGGTGATATTTCAAAGATCTGTATTTCCCGGACTATAGCTAATTTTCCTACACTATTTATCACAGATGAAGCCCAAAGAGAGTAGAATAGAATACTCTAGATAAGTCGAAATCGTCCTTTTTGGTCTATGGTCGTTTTTGTAAAAAGCTCTTCAATTACAAAACTCTTTGTTGCAACGAGACACGGTCAGCAGACTGCAGAAGAAGAGTAGAATTTGATGCAAAGAAAATAAAAATTTTCGATAGGATACAGATAGCACAAACATCTTCCTCTCACATTCATTCCTCATTCCTCAAACATCTTTAAGAGATTTTGCTTGATTGTTTATTTCGTGTTTTTGGGCGCTTCAACTACTATGGTCATTAGTGCCATGTAGCACTGGTCACGGGACGTGGCGTTGCTTCACCACGCTGAATGATGAGATCCGGCACCAACCTACACGTAGACTTGCTCTGTTTCCCCAATCTCTCCCTTCGGGGCACCAACCCAGACAGGACAAGGCTAAGCTTCCGACAGGTCTCCTGACATGTGTGGTAGTGTAGTGCATGTAAGTAGTAGTGTGTGTAAGGGATGCTAATTGGACAAGGGAGAGGAAGGGAAGCTCGCGCGCGGTCCGCGGCCAGTTTGGTGGGGTACTGCTCCGGCATTCGCCTGGTCTCGATCGGTGAAACCACGGAAAACTACCGATCAGAGCAGCCGGCCGATAGGATTCTCCTCCAGACAGCAACTGAATTCGATCTACCGATCTAGATAGTATCGAAAATCGTGCCACAGTCGGGACTCGAACCCTAGAACCTTCCGGTCAAAGGCACAACAGAAATATCCGTTGACGCCCTGAGCTACCTCAGCCAGTTTTTTGTCGTAATAATTAAGGAACACTAGTATCATTTTAATATTAGTAAAAGGGGCTTTCGGAAAACGTAATTAAAAAACCCCGAGTGTGAAGTGCTCTGCCTGGCCGGGCGCCGCGCCGCGCCGCGCGGGTGGAACGCGGACAGGCGCCTTGAGGGCAGACTGCGTCGCGCCGCGTCGCGTCGTGTCGCGTTACCGCGCGCGCGCATGGCCGTGTCCGCGCCGAGGACGACAGACGACAGCGACTCCCCAAGGCGAAGAGGCGCCACTCCCCTGGATGTGGGTCAGGTCCACAATCTGTGTGCAGAGCCCGTCGGCGAGGAATTACGAAATGCACGTCGTCTGAGCACAGGAAAAGTGACTCATCTCTTAGTTGTTTTAGAGTAAATAGAGGAAATATGCTTCGAAAATAGAATATTTTTAGTAGTAAAATGTCATAAAGATTGTTTATACTCCTAATACAGCTGATATTCAGAGTAAAATGGTCATTGACTGTCCTTGCAGAATAAACGGAACCACTCAAAATATAAGTTTTCCTTTAAAAAGTATCTATAATTTTTTTTTGATTTGCAATTTTTTTGTGTATCGACAAAATGTAATAATAAGAAATGCAATAATCAAATAATTAATGTAATAAAAAGCAATAAAAAAATGCAATAATAAGCAAAAAATCTATCCTATATACAAACACTGAAATGTGCAGTTCGTTCTTATCTCACTGCTAAAATATTTCTTGAAATGTGGGAATAATGCAAAACATCTCTTAAAATGGAATAATTTTTTGTCGTAAAGTTCACGTGCTGTCCTCTACTGAAGTTCACAATGTTCAAACAAATGTTACGAAATACAATTATAAAGCACTCATTGAAGTGATCAAGAGGCCCGTATAGGCTATACAAAAGGAATTTTACAAGTACTTGATTAATTTAATTTTTTATTGAAGACATGATTGGCAATATACCATAGGGCTGTACAGTTGCCGAAATGAGTAATTTAATATTTTGGTGATTTTTATTACAATAGCTTATGGGCTCCTCCCTGTTAAATAGATACGTGTAGTTCTAGAACGGGTTTGAACTAGATTTGTAAGTTGTTGGAGGATATTGTGTAGGAAAAGGGGTTCATGGTTTCTGATTTCTGCTAGACGGTTAAGGAATACGTGGAACAGAAGATGAGAGCGTATTTGAGGATGGCGTTAGGGATCAAGGCCAAAGTTGTAGAAGTTTTCACCACATACGTGGGAAATGTAGAAATAAGAATGTTAAAAATATCATGAGCCTGTTGTCGTAAGAGTAACTTTGATAACACACTCTAAACAGAGAAAGAATTTTTTTTCTAAAATATTCCTTTCTTTTGTACCATCATTCATCACAGGTAATTTGAAATTTTTTTCAGACTGCTCTATTACTTTAAAATCAATGTCAGATGTTTGAATAAAACTCTTTACTTCTCACACGGTTCACTGATCACTCGCACAGAAAAAGTGCAATATAGTGAAGAATATGACCATATCAACTATAAAGCTTGTAGATGATATTGTTTTAAAAGATAACGGTAGAGAAGTGAACGATCCGGCAACAGTTGTTAGTCTCTTAAACCAAACGTTTTCGAGAATTACTGCTGATCTTCTTTTCTTTAGCCACAAAATTCCACATCAGACACAGACATTTACACAAAAATAATAGACACGATGTCTGTTTTCGAAACTTGTTCCTATGAAATTCTCAAAATAAGCAGTAAACAAAAAAATAAATATCCGGCCGGTTTAGATGAATTTCCGGATTAATTGTTAAATATTTGCCGGTTTGCTATTACACTCGTACATCCATTAACTCACGTAATTAATGCGTCCTTATGCACCGGAACTTTTCTAGGTATTTTCAAAACAATTTCAATTAAGCCGCTCTTTAAAAATGGCAACAAAACTGAAATTCAAAAGTATTGGCCAATTTCTTTTCTTAATCTTTTCAAAAATACTAGATTATAGGTAGGATGTTGGTTGACGGAAAAAAATTAAACTTTTGCACTCTTCAAAAAGTCAGGTTGTTCAACGAAAATGCAACCCAAGCCAATTCTTTAAGCATCTTTTGTTCTATCAGGGTACGAACGATAAGACAATACTTTATCTCTACTGCGTAAGCAGTAGGACAGAAATTAAAAACAATTATTGTTCACCACGTACACTAGAACGATAAGAAAATAAACACTGATACAAAACCAGTTTCACACTGACACACACTCCACGAATAGTTCCACTTAGGAGCCATGCGGGAACACAGTAAATATAATGCAGTTCGTTTTCTGATGTCTAGAATATGTAACTATTTTTTTCCTTTCTTAAAAAATGTATTCATTAAAAGTTATATGCAAAGTTGAAATTGTTTTTCTGGAAATTCTGAAAACCATTTCAGACTACTAGCGCTACAACGACACGTACTTTCTAGCATTATTTGTAACTTTTCCAATTTTCCCAAATTCAGCGAGTTCAATATAATGGAACGCGTACTATTTTCATAAGCAAACAATGCTCTATTTCCCTAAAAATTATAAGACAAAAATTTGGAGCACTTTTGAAAAACCACTTTTTCTTTTCTTCACTTAAATAATAAGCCAAAACTACTTGATTGTTTCAAAAAATTTCACATGATTTTATTTAATGATTTAATTTTTAAGAACATATTTCATTAAGAAAAATATCTGTATCCTCAATATTTTATGTATTAATTTTTTTACAATTTTTTAAAACAGAGTCCACCGAAAAAGGGACCCGCGCCATTTAATAAGCTTACTTTGAATTGCTCTAGAAAAAGAGTAAAATTTTAAAATTTAGAGTCAGTTTTGGGAAACTATTTTCAATTACCTGTGTTTCACGCAATCCAAAATTACTGGAAAATTACTAATATTTTGAAAAATCGTGCATTACCTTATTTAAAGATCTATATTTGAAGAACAGATTTTATGAAACAATACATCTCCATCTTCGAAACTGTAGTTGCAGGAGCACGGCGAAACAATTTTGAACTTTTTCAATTTTCAAAAATTCAGCGAGTTGAACGATTTTTAAACATACTTTGCTGTATCCGATACAAAAAATAACGTAAAAATTTAGAGCAATCTGGGGGCACAAATGTATTTTCCTATTTCTTTACTTTTTCTACTATGTTGTCTACTTTTCTCTACGTTGAAGTATCTTTTTTTAATCTAATTCTTACCGAACACTACGTATACTATGGTATTTTTAACATAGACAAATATACTCACTACTAAAATGAACAATTATGGATTATATGCGGATTTGAGTTGTTAAAATCTGTTTTCCATTTACCGACCATCTTTGCAGAACCAACGTGAGTCTGTTGCAAATGTTTGCGTGGAATTGATGGCGTGATATATCACGCTATCGCAAATGAAAGATATAATGACAAGTTATTCAAGAATTGATCAAAGATTGGTACCCGCACGTTGGTTACCACGTTTATTACTACAAGTTACCACGCTCACTGCACAAGGTTGGGCACTTGAACCATATCATTGACGAAACCTTCCACATGACTTATCTGCCACCGCTACGGTGACCTCGCTGAATAATCACCAGATAACAATAACGCATTACTAATTTCTTTCGTATTTGAAACACTAATTGTTTTGAAACACTACACGTGTTGAAAGCAATTTGAGCTTTCTATTAAACTAAATTTTGCTGTAAATGATAGTAATGGGCCTTATATGTGTTACAGCTTTATATTTTTTATCAGTTTATAACATTAACACTAAATGTTAATAAAATAGTAAAATTAAAATAATGACGCTTATTTGCCGTCATTTCATGATTTTCGAGATCAACAACTTTACAATCACAATGCAATCCCAGAATATCCTTACACCATGGTGTTATAGTATTAGGTGAAACGAAGAGAGCGTTTTATGTTCGAAGATTGTCTGTTTGAAAATACAAATGTCAACGAGTTCACATAAATAAACGCAATGATCAGAAACCGTCTATGGTATGCGTCTTTTACAATGATGTATATAAATACCACTAGATGGCTGACTCCGCGCTTTCCCAATAGGCGGAGGTGAGGCCGTACAGGGAGCCATGCTGCACGGCAAAAGCTTCGAATGTCAATTGCAGCCCATGACGGTTCGGTAGATTTTTGCGAGTGTAACACGTATACATTGTATTTATTAACATGGTTCTGTTCCATCATAAGAAAGTAAAGCTGAGGCAACAACAAACTGTCGAAATATATTTTATAATTTACCTAAAACTACGAACAGCATTGACGTAGTATTACCAGAGACTTGCAAAAATGAGGACTTCTTTATGAATAACAGGTACAAACTTCTTATACTACTTCAGAAGAGATCAATTTATATGTTAATACTGCACGTGAAAGTAAATTATTATTACTACAGAAGCTTTCTTATTAAGGATTCTTTCTCTGTTTCAATATTCCGTTTTCAAATATAAGAATAAGACGTACTTATTGTTCATGTGATTAGAAAAACTGCGTTTCACTCCAAATATCCCTTTTTCCGCTCTTAATGGATGGTTGTAAATAACTGCTGAATTTGGGAGGTTGCAGAGAGATTTAAAATGAATTCACTTAGAGAAACATAGTACATATGTACTTTTTATGGGCAGACATTTTTATGTGCATATGAATACAAAACTTTTTTGCAGGAACAAACATTCAAATGATACCTTTCACCATTGAAAGAAAATATTCAAATAATAAATAATGTTTCTTTTAATTTTACGTAACAGGAAATAGAACAGAACATATATTTAGAGAATAAATAAATAGATTAAAATACATGTTCAAAACATGAACACTTAAGACTAAGATTCCACTAAACGATATTATTGTGAAACCCACCTTATAGTGGTAAAACATGGATAAAACAAAGGCAAAAAATAATTGATTTCCTGGGCCAATTTTGATAATAACAACTACATTAAGTAAAGATCAAATTGAAAACATTTAAAAAATCAAAACAAAAAATGTTTCACTAATCACTCAAGAGAAAACTCACTACAACACACCGCTTTCGGCAATACGAACAAGATTTTTACCGTGCAAAATGACGCCTTGGGTGGCCTCACCGCCAAGGCGACAGTCATCCATCTAGGAGTATATGTATACATCATTGGTCTTTTAACAAAAATTTTTCAATGATTGTTGTTTGTTTTCCAAAGCCCACTCTTGGCATGTTAGCCATTTGGTGACGCGCTGACCAGTATAGACATGCAGTTTTCCTCAGCATGTGGGAATTCGCACGTTCACAATAATCAAGGGCGTAGATGGCAAATCACTGTTGTTCATTTAGTGTTACTCAGGGGACACATGTGGATTTTAAACCATCCCAGCATTCCGCTTGTTACCAAGGGAAACCACGAAAATCCCGGTCAGGAAGGCCGGCCCGAGATCGAACCCGGACCTCCCGATTGCGAATACAGCGCGCTACGCACCGAGTCACTTCGCTCGATTTTCAATCATTGTAATTGTAAGTGATACATTGCGTTTTTAAGTTAAGACGGAGAGCACAATATCCTTCACGAGTCCACTACAATATTCATGTACAGACCTAGGTAAATAAACATTTCGATTACATTTTCACCAACATGCTTCACAGTGTATTCACAACAAAAATGTGACTGCATTGTTCCAGAATTTGTAAACCTCCCTCGTTTCATAAAGTTCATCGTTGGAGAATAACATGAAACAATATCTTTTATATTTTGCGATTCTCTAAATGGCGCATAAGTAGTACTTTCCGGTTGTAACTTTTCTACAGTTCTTCCTTTCGCGCGATGTAATTGCAGAGGTTCAGCTAGTTACAATTAAAACCTTTAAAAGTAATATTTCCGGCATTTTAAAAACAAAAGAAATTACTGCAGAAAAATAATTTTCGACAGAATTTTTCTTGTATATAATTTGATACTTTCCCTACCTGTCCGACAAAGCGTATAATGGATAACGTCTCCAACTAAAAGAAAGACAATTTTTCAGTCGAACAAATTTATAAAATTTATATACTGTCTTTTCCTTGAGTAATCAGTGTTTGTAATCTTGCGTTAATCTTCTAAGGCTACTTTAGAACGGGATACAGAGAGAAGCGACTGTAGGTCTGATTTGAAAAACATACGAAATACGTGAGCAAAAACTATGGATAGTGGCAAGAAGAATAGTAATAATGCGTGATCGTTTCTCTGAGCAAGTAATGAAAGGAGCAAGGGGACGAAGGTGTGTCTAGATAACCTGCTACTTGCTTACCACTTTCCGCGCTGACTAACCGGAATCTGAAGCTGGTTGACGAATACCGGAGACAAATTGACCAACTTGCGATTCAGAAATTCGAGCGGATGCTAACATGATCCCACACGAAATGAAACGATGTCGCCGTAGAATTCTTTCCGGAGGGAGAAGCTCGTAAAGAGAACATTCAAGTCAGAAATGAAGGCCATCTTCTTTCGTTCCATTTTGCGAAACTAATTCCAAAACTTCAACACACCTTTTATATTCGATGTGATTTTTTTCTTGATTCGGCCATTATGGGGGAACGCGATACATGCATCCCATCGGGGCTCAGACATGGTTATCGGGGAAGGTGCACGTTACTTTTTCTTTAGGGAGGAATTAGCATTAAAATGTTGATTCCATTCTTATACCCCAATGCTGTTAGTCCTGGGATATGGGGTGAAATTGTGATGATGATGATGAAATAGACACACACACACACATACAAAGACACACACATCACAAAGACCATGGCCGAGGCGGAACTCGAACCCGGGATCCTTTGGTTCGCTACTGAACTCTTGCTTTAGCGATCTCGATTACCCGATCGGCTTACTTGGTATTATTTATGTGTGATACTTTTATAGTGAATGTAAAATTTGTGAACTTAACCTTTGATACTGTCAAACCACCATGATATCTCACTATATACTTCAAAACCATGGTATCTCAAAAATTTTCATTTGGGAATCAGGTCTAGCCTGTCCCTTCTTAGTTAATTGTCTGATGTTTGTGCACCCTTCAAAACCGAACAATGTTCTTAGGACAATTAATTTATTTTCCAAATTGTTGGACAGTAGAGATAATAATAATAATAATAATAATAATAATAATAATAATAATAATAATAATAATATGTAATAATAATACTTCGCCAGGTTTTAACTCACCTGGTAAGTTCTCATTTCTGAGCTACCCCACCAGAGAGTGGGTGGCTTTTGCCCTGGATAGGGATGTTGTAGTAATAATAATAATAATATTAACAATAATAAATAAAGGAATTATAAGTATTTTCCCTACATTGTCTCCAAGTACATTATTATGTGACCCCAGGTGACACATTACACAAACAATCTCAAAAAGAAACTATTAAAATGTTCTTAAAACATATTATTCTTGCCTATAAATATGCTAAGATGTGTAGCATTTTGAAAAGAGCAACATCAACAATGTCATATCGAAAAGAAGAGGGAAAATATAAACATTAAAACACTGGGTACGACCGTTTCCCCTATGTTGTAGAGACTACGGCAAAGAAACCTTTCTGTCCACGTTATCTTAAAAACGTAAAACATCAAGCGTAGTTTTAATCTATTACAATAATAAGAGGTCGTTGCCCAAAATGTTATGTATGTAATGTTATGTAAAAATTTAAAACCCCTGAAAGGCAAAACTGCCGAACAGGAAGAAAGAAAAAAAAAGTTTTAATCTTTGAATTTATTTGTCGAAGGACCCATGTATTATATGATTTTTGGACATTGCGGTTATATACCATCACTGATATTTGCACTCTTCGAACTTAACAAAACTATCTACAGGTATTTTTGCTTCGCTAACAATAAACTCACTCTCACTCGTTTTCTGGAAAAGAAGATTTCAGAAAATTGAACTTAAATCGATAATAAATCGCACAATTAAATAATGAACAAATGTAAGCGCTCATTATATTAATTAAAATATATAGTTAATATTTAATGTTTCTTATGTAAAAATCAATTAAAATTGCAAACGAAGACACATCTAGGTCTTACTAACTTTTATTTAAACAAAATCACGAAATTTAGTGCAACGCAAAGCTCAAACCTCTGTTTAAACGAAAACCTTTACTGTTTTAAATTTTCTAAATCTCAGAGGTTTTAACGAAAGTTGAAAATATACCATACTTATAAAAACACTTTCTTCTGTTCAAGAAAAAAAATTTAAATTCAAATTCAAAACGTTTAAAAGGTCACTGGGGCTTCATGTAACATATCCCAAAATATTAAAATATCTTAACCCTTAGACTCTGTTTTTTGACACCCAGAGATAAAATGATCTTCGTAACGACACAACTAGATCTTGCTCTCGATATACTTACCAAGTTTCAGCTCCAAAGCTTCTAACCTGACAAAGTTATGTGCGACTCACATCTCCTCTCCTTTCATCCATCCAGACAGACATCCCGATTTTGGGGTACAAAATTGTGTGTACTAAATATTTGGAGCCGGTTTTGAGAAAATGTTGAAAATGGCC
Source organism: Acheta domesticus (assembly GCA_031308135.1). NCBI lineage: Eukaryota > Metazoa > Arthropoda > Insecta > Orthoptera > Gryllidae > Acheta > Acheta domesticus. The sequence continues at coordinate 151,980,671 of JAHLJT010009436.1, read as the reverse complement.
CACGGGCTTTATGTAAAGTACCTCCAAATTTTAAAGACATTTTTTCAAAATTGCGGCGCCTCGAGTGGAGTCGGGAATATTGCTCCACATATCGAACATGGAATATTCATTTTGAAAACAATGATACATGTATGGTTTAGTTGCTAGAGGTGTTCACTGACGGACGGACCGACGGACCGACGGATGTTTTGAAAAAAGCACTTTTTCTGTATCAGGGGACCTCAAAAGTGTATTTCCGTTGAAATCTCAAAATTAATTTTCCGCAACATTACGTAACTCTCTATACTTCATATACACGTACGTATACGAGGAAGTAAAATGTTTCGAAAGCAACATACTAATAAACGACAAAGTTTTGTATGCACCACGAATGTTACTTGGTGTTGTTGCTCTTAGGCGACTTCCAACCCCTTGGGCCAGAGGCCCTTGCGTTTGGAAGTCGCCCTCGGGACGAAGATATCTGCTTAAAGCCCTAGATACACACATAACTATTATATATTTCCACATTCTAAACGATACCGAGAAAGGTTAAATAAAGCATTGAAATATTGCATGTATTCTCAATCGAAAAATATATTGGTAATTGGCCTCCTACTTACGGGATTACGAGCTGTAAAAGGTTGTTAATATATTTTTATACCTTTACACTTTTGACCTAAAAATCAGATTGATCTATTAATACAATGTTACAGTTAGTCTGAATTTAATTTGTCTTAATTGTTTTAATAATTGTAAATATTTTTCATTTCCATTTGTAAATATTGTAATTGTATTGTAATTGTAATTGTAAATATAATTTCCATTTTACCCTATTCAGAGTTTGGGCCCTTCTGACTCTTTAAAATTTTCTTTTGTATTGTCTTTACGATACACGAAAATAATATTCATTAAAAAGTATAAAATCCAAACAAGTGAGCGAAGCCCCACTCCCTACGCCCGCAAACATTTTCTCCACTAATTGCCATCACAACCAAAGGGATATTACCGTTGTGAACATACATTTATTTTAACATGGTTTAACAACAAGATAAAGTTTAATAAAATATTTAAGAAGGATTTCGAAATGATACTACCTATCACTCTTCCCGTGAAATAATTTCTGGATTCGTCCCTGACCAGGTAGGTGCTTAAGGAAAACTGAATGTAGAGTAGAAACCATTGACGATTGCAGTCATCGCAAGAGCAAAAAGATCTCCCCGGCAGAGGCCATTCATTCGTAACACTTGGTGCGGGGGAGAGGGGCGCGCGGCGAGTGCGGTAGACGGGCCTCGGTTCAGTGACCCGGGTCCAGCGGCGAAACCGCGTGGCGGCGGTGGCGGCGGCGGCGGCGGCGGCGGCGGAGGAGGAGGAGGAGGGGGGCGCTTTCGATGGTCGGCGTGTTAAGGCAGTACCAGGTCACAAGGACACCTGCGCACGAGAATTTCCCCTGGCCAGCGTGCGCTGCAACGTTCACGCATCGGCTTCTTCCGGACGCGGGCGCCCCAGGCTGCGGACGCACGAGATGGAGCAGGAGCCCGGTGCGGGAGGGTCAGGGAGAGGGGGCGAGGAGGGGATGGGTGGCGTGGTCTGCGCTGATCGGCGCACGCTGGGCTGAATTAGGGCCAAACGTGCGCGTGCGAAAAACATCAATTAAAAAATCAAATAACTAGAAAATAAACTGTGTTAATTACTTTTATAGTTACGTATTTATCAATCTATTTATTTAATTTTGGTTCCCGGTCGGTATGACCTATGAACCATTTGAAATATAATATTTTATAAATGCCCATGTCTTCTAAGGTAGACGTTTCGATAGAATAAAATTTCTCGTCCAAGAACAGTAAAAATTAAATATTTAATTGTTCTTAACATTTGTTTTGTAATGTAATTTTCAATTGATGTAAATGTCTGTCAATAAATATTATAATAATAAATATTTATATTCATAAATTTATCTTGTATACCTTCTAAAATCAACTTTCAAAGTATATTATTGTACAAATTAATAAAAAGGTGCACAACTTCAGTTTTTCAACTACAATTTGTTTTAAGAAAATACATTTTGGCGACCAATTAATAACCCCAAAATGTGTCTGGAAATAATATGAACTTATATTGTAAAATGATTTTTTCCCTATTGTGATTAGCTGCTCCGACCCACCTCTTTCAAAATGGTTTAATTTATATTGTAGTGAGTGGAAAATGGATAATTATTCCTTTTATAATTTACGAGCATTGATAAAATGCAATTAAAAATTAGTTAAAAACTTGTTTTATCATTACAATTAAAAGTTTATTGCAAAATAATATAGTATTTGTAGGCCTTTTTTTAAAATAAAAAAAGGCATGTTACACTATCCTGTGCGCACTTCTTTCGGACTCAGCGCGATGGGACGCGGCGCGGCCGAGCAATCAGTGGAGAAAGCAGCCAGGCCGGCGGGTGGGTGCTCCAGTTCATCTGGCGGCGGCGCGCCGCGCAGCGGATCTCGCGAGGAAGGAAGCCGTGGCCGAAATCCTTTCCAGAGGACCCGCTACGTCCTCTCAGCCGCTCTGCTTTTGGAGTTCGCACGTTGTTCCAGTCAGTCTTCACATTGGAGACTTCACAAATAGAATTTCAGGGCTCGAGAGCAGCTACTTCTACTAACTTTTCTTGTTAGGTTGTAGTGTGTTATTGCATTGCGCCATCTTGATATTTTCTTATTATTACTTTTGCATCTATGTCTCTGAATTCAAAATAATTTTTGTTTGTTAATTTAATATTTAGATTAGATTAATTAATTAAATTAATTAATTTAAAAAATTAACAATTCGGAGACATAACGTTACAAATGATAGAAGTTGTTTTATGACCTTCTATGGGGGGGGGGTAATTCTTCCTTTCAGTGTGCTCCTGCCTATGCCTATAAGAAATATATAAATAATTTTTCCTGTATTGCCCTTGGTTATCAAAATTCTTCTTACAGGTACAACCAAGAAATCTATTGGCTGCGTAGACTTTTATATCGCCATTTTCCCCCAAATGTGGCATAAGCCTATCTTACCTCAAGCCCTTCAATTGCGCCTCTCCGTCGCTGGTCACGAGCACAGCCAGCACACTAACTACCCGAGAGCGTGGTGTAGGATTTGATTTCTAAATATTTTTTTCAATTGTCAGTCGTGGTATTTTAGGTCTCTTTTGGGCATATTCTCAAGACTACGCAAATGAAATCTTAATTTCTCAGAAGTGACAATGCAAATATGCAAACTTTCTGAAACCGTATATCCGTGTTTCAGTTTTCAGTTTCTACTCTGTGTTCTGGCATTAAAAAGGTTATTTCGGAAATTCATGGTTGTAAAATTAGGTCAAAGACCCGTTATTCTCTCTTATCCATACTCTTGTATCTCTCGTCTTTGAAGACTACGCCAATAAAACTGAGCCTCTTGATAGCTCGTTCCTCGCAGAAATAACCGCACCCAAGATTTCTTTGCGTGTTGTTGAGATTTCTGTTCGAATAATAGTAAAAAAATGTTTCTCTTCATGTAAATATACAAGTTCTTTTGTGATATGTGACCTTCTTCGATGTAAGTATAAAAGCCCCCTAATTAGCTATGATTTCATTGTTCTTTTAGAATTATTTTCTAAATTCGTCCGTGTTACTGCATTTTAAAGCAATAAAAGGAATGATTTATCCCAACGCATGGGTTGTAAGGGGGCTGCTTAGCGCAGTATTTTGTGGCCCCAAAATCTAAGCGCGGAAGCAAATACTTGGGGATTCGAATTCCTCGTAAGACATGGGTGTTTTCAGATTGCGATTGTGGTGTAAAAGGCAACGACTATCGATAATTATCTTATTATTTACGAAGGTATTGAAATTATAATTTCAATACCTTTGTTCAATATTTCATAAGGATTGATGTAAAGCCGTAAATCAGCTGAAGGGCTAAAAGATAAATTAATCAATAATTACTAAATTCAGCCATGTGTATTTTTTTCAGAGGTTCCGTTATCTTGTCGTACTCTAGCTGCGTTTGAGATCTCAGGACTTTCAGATCCATCTTCGTTTGCAGCAAACGCCGCGCCGCTTGAACAAAGTTTTTGAAGACTCGTATTCAAACGAAATCGATCCTTTGTAAATCTCTTACTATCGAGACTTTTGATATTACATTTCCATAGTGTTTTCTGAACCTATCCAGGAGGGATCAGTTGTCGAATGTGATCTAGTATAGTGCCAGGCAAAGGAATTTATCTGAACTTAACGGTTGCGAAATTCGGTCATGTGTTTTCTTTTCAACGGCCCGTTAGCCTCTCACAGCCACTTTTCTAAGGAGATATCTCCCTCTCCTTCTCTCTCTCCCTCCCTCTCTCTCTCCCTCCCTCTCTCTCCCTCCCTCTCTCTCTCCCTCCCTTCTCTCTCTCCCTCCTCTCTCTCTCTCTCTCTCTCTCTCTATCTATCTATCTATATATCTAAAACTTACACCGAAACTGTTTTCAATAATACGCAAATAAAATCATGTCTTGCATATGATGTACTATACCTCTATCTTTTCTCCTGGCTGCACAAAAAAGATCGTGAAAAATTGATAACAGTCGCAGGCACAGTCACAATGGTTTGAAAGCTATTGTGAAATAAATATGTATTCATACATTTTCAATAATTAAGTCAAACTGAAGTAACCCGGCGTTGCCCAGGTATTTATTGATCATTATTAGAGAGAAAAAAAAGATGCTGTCTGCAGTGTAGAATGGAAGTAATTTTATTTAACGATTGTCACGCCCCACCTCCTCGAGAAAAGGATTTGACGTGGAACAACACAGAACATTCAAACGCAGCACAGTGATCACAAAAGACGCATGATGTTTAATTTTCATTAAAAGTACTCTAGCAATATCAAGGTATAAATGGTCCCCTGCATTACCAAGGGGGGATGGGCCTTCGGAGCTCAGCGCTTTAAGTTTGATTTTAATGCTGTTATTGACGGTTTTGATAAATTAATAAATTGACATTACAAATAATATACATGTGCATTCATTTCAACGAATAACATAATTTATTATTCTGTGTAGAAAAAATATTGACTTCCTCGCATCAGTATGTGTACTTAAACACAAAACGTATTATATTTGTATGTCAAATAACGGCGGACGCATTTTCATAACATAGTTATGTATTAAATTATATTTATTAAGTCAAAATAGTACAAATATTTCCATATTGTATTCAGAATATTAAATTTCCTTGTGAATATTGTCTATTTTTATCAGCATTCAAGAAAGCTGTCAAACTCAAATTCTAACAAACACTTGCATATTGATAAATTTCACCATATTAAGCAGCACGTACTAAACAATAGATTTCCAATGATGTTCAGCAAAAATTGACATTATGAAAAACAACCATTGGTATAAATAGAGATCTCGATGCCCATATCTGTTATTCCGGGTACAACATCACCCTACTTTGGCCCAATACAGCCGACAGTACATCCGATTATGAATATTTCTCCCAAAACGGACACCTTCGCGATCAGTTTGCTTCGGATGTTACTTCAGTAGTTTGTTACTTCAATGATCTGTGGGGCAAAACTTCATTACATATCCCGTAAGTGTATGCAATCACTAACGCAGCACTTTCTATTTTACATAAATTAAATATGTTAATGTTTGATATAAATTTCTGTAATAACAGAATGAAGTGGGATTATGGATTCTTGGATTGTCCGTAATCTCTCTTATTGAGATGCAAGATATAAAAATGTTCAAAGTAGGTTTTACTCCCATTAATCTAATACAATAACACAAGAAAAATTATCTTCGCCATTCCTGAATGGTAAGTGCCCTCATTTCCGATAGATCACGTGTGTGGATATTGTACGTCTAATATGCAAGGCGGCTACAGGTTTATAAGGCAATACATGTATTTCTTGTACGTGAAACTACTTTCATAAATCTTACAAGGAGCTCCATTCATGTGTCTAAACGAAAGCTCGAGCAAATTAACGGTGTAGCTCGGAAGACTCCGAGAAAGTGAGCAAAAAAACTGGAATTCCGTCGACCGCCAATCCCAAAGAAGGTGCAACTTTCTCGCAACGCGGCCGGAAGGACTTTATTGCACCTCGCGAATGACGTCTTGCGCATTTTTCTTAATCGTCTACTGTTAGTGTCCTACAGCCTTCCAATCTTTAAAACAGTATAATATTTCGGTGTTCCTCCGAAACAGTACTATTTAGACTGGATCAATAGAAGACCAGTTTGTAATAAATGCTTATATTCAATCACTTGAAATATACTGAATTAATTATAAAGTGGGAATTTGTTGTTTTTTTCAGGAAAGAAATGTCGAATAACACCTAATTCACTTACAAAAATTTAATTTTTTAATATTTTTAAGTTACAATTTTTATCAATCTTTCAGAGGTGACAAAAGGACCAATTCTGACTTCTTCCTTCAAATTTACTTCTTGATTTAAAATCGGTTTATAACAAAAATATAGTGCATTCATTAAATAAAAGAGTTGCAGGGAATGCACGGATACGGTTTTTACAAGACATGCCCATCTTGAGGAATATTTTTTAATTTATTATAATACAGGCAAACGCCGAAGTGATATATAATTAGAAAACGGACTGAGTACATAAATCAAAATATACATATTTACGTATATTCAGACATATACATATAGGTACAGTCATATATAATAGCAATAATGTTACAGATAACACTTTATACAAAATCATTTAACAGGGAGGTTTTTGCGAAATTAATATAATTTTTAGTTTTGTACGGGTCAATGTTTAAATCATTCGCAAGTGTACACATTCTCGACAATGGTGCATTATAGAATTGGTTTGTCTTTGCAAAAAGTGTTGTAAAATAACTTTGTTCCTTATTTCGAAGATTTATTGTTGGAAATTTCTATTCCATTTTTGCCTACAGGAACTACATAAAATCAATATTATTATCCAATAACTTATATAAAAGTTTTACTTCATCACATTTCCTGTAGGGGTTCAATGAGCTAATGTTCAGAAATGAGGCCACTAAACTGTAATCATGACGATTCTTGGCGAGGGCAATCGTACTTTCCATGCCACAAAATTAAAACATTTGTGTCGTTAACATTCTAATTTTCGAATATATATGCGATACTTGTAATTTCCCTTGAATTAATATTTTGCCTGCTGAAATTGCGTTGATTTTCTATTAAAACAATAACTATAATCTCTTAAAAATTAACAAATATAAGAATATTTATACATTAATATAAGAATTATACATATAAATTAAGAATAATATATATGTATATATATTATAATATTCTTTTGTCAGGAAACAAAACTTTGCGAAAACCAAGAATGTTCTTAAGGTGAAGCTTTCTAAAAATTAGATTGTATAACCAACTCTTTTTAACTTCAGTAGTCAATTGGTTTCTCACGGTAACTTTACAGTTATGTCATTCCCACAGGTATGTACAGTTAAATCAGTCTGTTATGATTATTTTCAACATGAACTTTGTATTCAAAATACTTTTACTACACATTACTTAATTCATACAAAATTTTTGTAGGGATACCATTTTCACCGTGTTCCACGAGTTTGTCAGAAGTGGTGATGTAAAAGTAACCACAAGAACAGATGGCAAAAAATGTATCACACCAGTCAACCTATTAAGTAGTAGTAGTATTGCGAGTATTTTACACTATTGGGCGTCTGTCGCATCCCAGTTTCCACTTTAGTCTGTCACTGCAGTCTTCTGCAGTTAATCCTCTTCTGTACATTGCCTTCTCTACTCCTTCCTTCCATGTACGAGGGCCGGCTGAAAAGTAATGCACACTTGCTCGTAACGGGCGAACAAAATATCATACAGATGCGCGCGCATGCTCATTTGATAGCCACAACCTTCCCCTCCATATGTTGCAAGTTTCGTAACAATCGGTTAAACGGTTGCGCGTTCATACGTGTTAAAATGGCAAGCCAAACAGCCACTATGTGCACGCGGTTGAAACAACGCGCAGTGATTGAATTTTTGACGGCGGAAAACATTACGCCTACGGAAATTTATCAGCGTTTACAGGCTGTTTATGGAGCTGAGACGGTTGACAGAAGCACTGTGAATAGGTGGGCCATAAAAAGCAGGAATTCCGAGCCGGGTAAGTTGAATATCTCTGACGAACAACGCAGTGGACGACCAATTTCTGCTGCCGATGATGAGCATCGTTCTCGCGTGGACAATCTCATTCAAAGTGATCGCAGAATCACTCAACAACGAATTGCGGATGCTTTAGGAATATCAAAAGAAAGAGTAGGCTTCATTATTCAAAAGTTGAGCTATCGAAAAATTTGTTCACGCTGGGTACCGCGTATGCTTACGGATGAAAACAAACGCCAACGAAAAGAAGCTTGTGAACAACTTTTGGAACGTTATCGACGCGAAGGAGACGATTTTCTTTTCAAAATTGTGACTGGAGACGAAAGTTGGATTCATCATTACGACCCAACAGAAAAGAGGCAGAGTATGGAGTATCGACATTACGATTCACCGAAGCCTAAAAAATTCAAAACGGCGCCTTCAGCGAACAAGGTTATGCTCACTGCTTTCTGGGACGCTCGAGGAGCTGTGATGATGGAATACCTCGAAAAAGGGTGTACTGTAAATTCGGAACGCTACATTCAGACATTACAGACATTACGGAAGCGTGTTCGACGAGTACGATGCACCACTGATCGAGTTTTACTGCACCATGACAATACAAGACCGCACACGTCTCACGCCACTCAAGAAGCGTTGGAGCGCCTGAAATCTGATGTTGTTATTCATCCTCCATACTCCCTGGATTTGGCTCCGTGTGATTTTTACTTATTTCCTCTATTAAAAAGGGACCTTAAGGGGAACAGATATGCCAATAATGAAGAAGTGAAGGCCGCTGTAAGCAGTTGGATACGAAAACAACCGGAAGAATTCTTTAGGAACGGATTTGAAAAATGTGTTCAGCAGTGGGAGCGCTGTGTGGAGCGAGATGGCGACTATGTGGAAAAATAAATATGTCATTTGAAAGGTAAAGAATTCTACTTTAATGCTTTTCTTTAATTTTGTGAATATCTCATTTCATTCTCGAGTTATAAGCAAGTGTGCATTACTTTTCAGCCGACCTTCGTACTTCTGGGTCTTCCTCTTCTGTGTGATGTTGGTGTCCAATCCCAGTGCTTTAGAGGCTATCATTCTTCACACATTCTGTTTAAATGACCATACCATTTTTTTAAATTTCAATGGTATCAATAATGCTGAAACTCACTTCTGCTTTTCTTCTAATTTCTTTGTTTCTTACTTTGTCCAACAATGTCAATCCACAGCTTCTTCGCCAATAGTCCATTTCCATTGCTGTAAGTTTATTCTCATTATATTTAGATATTTCCCAAACTTCAGACCCATATGTGGCAATACTCTCTACGATAGTCTTATACAATTTTCTTTTCACATTCTTGAATATCAACCTATTTCATTTTGTTATTTATCTAAATATCATCGAACTTTATAAATGACCTCGTATGTATTTTCATTCAGATTACTGAAAATATAAGTCAACGACTGCCCTTGTTTCTCCACAGTTAGGGGAGAGGTGCATCGACCGATGTCGCTGCAGTGCCTCTGACCAGGATGTCCGACGGCGGCAGGATTTTCGATACTAGCTTGTTAGCTAGGTCGAATTCAGTCGCTGTCTGGAGGAGAATTCTAGCGGCTGGCTGCTCTGATCGGTAGTTTTCCGTTGTTTCTTCGATCAACACCAGGCAAATGCTGGAGCATTACCCTAGGAAACGGACCACGGACCGCGCGCGATCTTTCCTTCCTCTTCCTTGCCTTACCCTCACCCCTTACACACACGCTTACACTAGCATGCACTACACTACCACACATGCTGAGAGATCGGTCGGGAGCTTGGAGCTTGTCTCGGCTGGGGCGGTGGCCAGCTGGTGAGAGATACCCACTAGTCGACGGTAGGTCGGAGCTGGATCTCGCCATTCAGTGGGGGAAGAATCACCACCACCTCCCCATGAAAAAACATGCACTACACTCACGGGCCTAATTATCTCAGTAGTTGACATGCCTGGAATATCTAACAATCGATCAATCAATCCACGGTTAGGAAAACGATGAGGTAAATTACTTGCCTGTCAACTGAGTTTAACCCTAGGATGCATGGGCCTATGAAACTACACGAATGCATATGCAGGGCCTCCGAGGCCCTGCGACATTTTCACTCAAAAAATGCAAATTTTTTTAATATTCGTTTCTTTAGAGCATACATTTAAATAAAATTAAACCCATACCATTCAACAAATGCTTATTTATTGCAATATTTGTTAATATAACACATAATATTACACTTATTCATTGTGAATTTTTGTAGAATATCTTTACAAGCATGAGGAACAAACAATATGGCTATGTTCTTTGCACACAGATCTGTTACATTTTTCACATACCATTGTGCTTTTCCTGTGTCTTTCATATGGGCAGAAAGAACATCTTCTTCTTTGTTGCACACATCTAAATGTTTCTGGGGTGGGTTCTGGACGCACTATACCGCACAATGAAAGAGCATGTTGCAATGATTTGGGTAAATTTGGTTGATTCGCTCTCCTCTCCATGAGGTTTCTAACTAACTCAAACGACAAGTCTTTCAAGAATAATCTTCTTGTATCATTTCTTCTTGGATAAAACTCTAAATTTTGAGCTGAAAATATAATTTGACTGTTTAGTGCAGCAACGTCCATAACGTTCATCCACAAGACGAAAGGCCACCGCCGAGTTTGTCTCTTGCACGTGTAATTTTTCACTTTCTGATCCATTTGATCAACACCACCTTTTGTTTCGTTGTAAAAGCATATAATTTCTGGTTTATTTTTCATATTGTTGCTATCAATGGCCTTGTCGTGATGCATTGTGCTTATCAGAATTACCGCTCTTTTCTTTTTAGGCACATAGCTCACCATTGTTACTTTTCCCTTGAATCCAAAAAGGGAAGACTTTATCTCTCTCAGTGCAGATGGCAACATTTCTTTTGGTATGTCAGGCTTGTTATGTCTCAGAGTCCCGACAACTGTGATTCCTTTTTGAAGCATTTCTTCAGCAAGTGGAACACTACAAAAGAAGTTATCAAATGTGATGTTCCGTGATGAACCTTCAACAATCTTTGCCAAATCATTTACAACTCCTCTTGCCAAGTTCTTTTGTACTGGCTCGTTTGGCTTTCTTCCAGTGTAAATGGTTCCGTTTATTGCGTAAGAATTTTTTGAATCACAAAGCCAAAAAATTTTGATGCCATATTTAGCGGGTTTTTTGGGCATGTATTGTACGAAACTGCATCTACCTCGGAATGAGAGCAACTGCTCGTCAATAGTAAGATATGCATTAGGAGTCATAACATTTTGACAGTTCCCAATGAACATTTCCCAAACATATCTAAAGGCAGCAAGTTTATCTGTTTGGGCACGTGACGCTCTGGTGCGCCGATCATCGAATCTAATAACTCTTCTAATATCTTCAAATCTATTTACAGACATAGTAGCTCTGTACAGAGGGTTTTGCTTTTGATCTAAAAACAGTTCCCTAACTGGTACATCCCAGCTTTTCTCCACACCAGCAAGAAGTAATAATCCAAAAAATGCATTGATTTCATCAACGGTAATTTGTCTCCAAGTTTTACCCTTTTCTGTTGCAATTCGCCTTCCCTCTAAATTCGAACATAGCAATATTTCATCAATAATATTTTGAGTAACAAAATAGTCCCATGCCTGTTTAGGTGTTGAAGTAGTTATTCCTCTTTTAGGGCCAGAAGTCCATGTAATAATATTATGTGCAAGTGTACGAGAAGAAATTGGAGAATCATGTTGCCAAACAGTACCATTTCTACTTATAAATGTTCCAGCAGTAGGGGGGCTAGTAACACTCACCGAAATATCAGCGTCGCTTTCTGAACAAGAACTTGTGCTGTGATCATCACTTTCAATATCTGTCACTAAAGGATGATATTCTGGATCTAAATCTGAATCATCACTGTTTACATCATCAAGAACTTCCTCCTCAATCAACCATTCTTCCACCGTAGGTTCAAAATCACCAGCTGAAGCTGAGGCGTAACGTCTATCACGTGAAAAAGCCATACTTCAAATTGAAAGCACACGGCGCAATTCCCACTCCTTGCCAAACTGTTTCGCAGCTGAAATCTTACTAACAATACGCAAGATTCTCCAAGATTGCTTGTCAACAATGGAAAAACACGATAACTTTGTTTCTCAGAATGAACCACGCATTGTAGAAGCCTGCTTATCGCCCCACGCTTCGAAATCTGACTTTTTCACGATAGGGCCTCAAAGGCCCTGCATATGCATTGACGTAGTAGAATTGTATTTTAGTAACTATCTATAAAACTTCTAAGAATTCTTCCTTTGCGAGAAGATCAAATGAAAGTAGAATAATCAATTGAAGATTACACATCCGGCCAGTTCTCATATTTCCAGCATTGCAGAGTAACAAGAGAAATAAAAACCGATAGGGCCTCGGAGGCCCTGCATATGCATCCTAGGGTTAACATACATTTTTAAATTGCAACTCGAGCGAATGCTTTCAATTTTTTCACGAATGCTTTTGAGGTAACGATAAAATATCTAATTGGGTTTGCAATTCTAAAATGTTACTCTAGCTTTGATGCCACTTGCTCCACGAAGTGGAAAAATTTAGCAACTGTAGCAATGCTGATTCTCTTATCACTTCTCTCAAATCAGATTGTACCTCCAGAATAAATATTAATAAAATGCTGTAATCGTTAAAACGGGAAGCTGAAGCTTCTACTTTAACTTTTGTAGAACAATAATCTAATCCAAGTTAGATTATGGATCTGTTGTGTATAGCTCAACAAGTAAAATCCAAGAAGAGAAACTCGACCAAGTTATTGACATGATTTATCGTTTATGTCCCCCTTAGGTACTTTTCTCTCCATCTATAAACCTAGAAGCAAAACAATTGCCATATTTAGATGCTCCAAATCAGCCCTCATTCCCTTATTTTCTCAATTCACCGAAAAATGTAAGAACTTCCTAAAAAATCTACACGGATTCAAATAAGAGTCCAGATCTACATGTGCCATTATATCTGACTAGGAAAACCCAGCAGACGTTGTTCTACCCTTCATCCCCCTCTTTCCCCTCCCATCACCCTCTCACTGTCTCTCCATCCCTGCCTCACCGTGTCCCTGTCTGTCTGTCTCTGCCGCTCTCTGCCCTTCTCATTCACATTTAATGGAAGATTCTGCACATCTTTGAGCAGGTGAGGTTTAATCGGGAAACGCCGGACCAGCAAAACAATGTAATAGGAAGGCACGCGGTCCATTGATTCATGAGGTTGTAACCATACGCGTACACGTCCATCCGCTCGAAACAATGTGGAATGAGACTCGTCAGACCAGGCAACGTGTTTCGAGTCATCAACAGTCTAATGTCGGTGTTGACGGCCCGGCTAGCCCAAGCGAGGCATAAAGCTTTGTTTCGTGCAGTCTTCAAGGGAAAAGAGTGGGCCTTCGGCTCCGAAACTCCATATTGAAAGTCTCGAATGGTTCGCATGCTGACAATTGTTGATGGCTCAGCATTGAAATCTGCAGCAATTTGGGGAAGGGTTGCACTTCTGTCACGTGTAATAATTTTCCCCAGTCGTCGTCGGTCCCGTTTTTGCACGATCTTTTTATGGCCGCAGCAATTTCGGAGGTTTCATACTTTACCGCATTCCCGATATTCACAGTACACTCGTGAAATGGTCGTACGGGATAATATAAATTTCATTGCGACCTCGGAGATGCTAAGACCCATCTTTCTGGCACCCACTATAACATCGCGTTCAAACTCACTTAAATCGTGATAATCTGTCACTGTAGCAGCAGTAACCGATCTAACAATTGTGTCAGACTCTGGTTGTCTTATATATTCGTATTCTGATTGGTTCCAGATCTCTTATTTCAATATGCATGGCTGTACCAGTTTTTTTGGCTCTACAATATATACAGTGTCCAACTCCCCTTTCAGAATGCACAAAAATTATCCAGCTTTTACCGATTTCCCTACTTGAAAAATTAATTTAATGTCAAAATATGCCCAAATTAATATTTGCTGATGTAATTGTAATCAATGTTATCTCAAATATTTTATAATTTGCCTAAAAAATATCTGTGAAATGTTTAAATGACTCGTCCCTTGATATAAGGGTAAAATAATTTAATACTGTTGATATATTAAAACTAAATGTTTGTAAATATATTAAAACCAAACTTTGCCTATGCCAATACCAAAGTATGTTATGTATGATTCAAACTTTTGTTGACGTAAGGGTATAATAGGTTTAATGCTATTCATATGTTTAATAAATGTTTGTTGTTGTGTTAAAATCAATTCTTGTCTACCTCAAAATATGTTATCTATGATTTACACTTTTGTTGATGTAAGGACAAAATAAGTTTAATATTGATGATTTGTCTAAATCAAATTTTTGTTGTGATGTTATAAATAATTCTTGTTTATGTAAAAGAATGTTGCGTATGATCTAATTTTTTGTTGAAACTGTGGTCGCTAATGATCAAGAAGTTGAAACGCGAACTTAAATAAACAAAATTGAAAAATGCTGATTCTCATCCAATTTCTTTTTTGTCAGTGGCTTGTATTATTTTCAATATTAAAGAGACTTTTCAGTATACAAATGGAAACTTTTCTCGGGAAAATGAAGCTTTTCAGAGTCTCAACATGATTTTAGAAAAAAAACTTTTGAAACTGCCATATTTCTTTTGTCAAAGATGTTGCTTCGTAGGTCAAAAAGAGGGAAGACATTTTGGAATATTTCTAGATCTTTCGAAAGTTTTTGACGTTATTTACCTTAATTTCAAAATTACTGTCATATGGAATTCGTGGTGTCGCCTTAGATTTGCTATATTTGTACCTTAAATATCGATTGCAGAGTAGAAATGACGTTCTGGCAAAAAATAATATTATTTATTACTCATTCCAATTCTTTGCTAATTCAGCATGGGATCCCTCTGGGTTTGATTTTAGTATTATTTTCTTCCTAACATACCTAAATTATACGCCCTTGCCAATTAGAATTGAAAGAACAGCTCTGTTTACTGGTGACAAGAATATTCTTGGAAAAAAAGGCTCAAAGCTGGCTCTGAAGGACCGAATATTCTGTTGTCATTTACGGTTCAAAAAGTGAACATTCTAATGAAGTGAAGTGAATTGTACATAACCTGAACGACTGTAGGAATGAGAATAGCAATTCAAGAATAATTGCAATGAACCCTTTCATGACTGATTGATTAATGTTTCCGGGCACGTAAACTGTTATAGTAATTAGTCCCGTTAGATAGTGATTTTTTTTATTCCCAGAGGTGGCTGTGTTTCTCCTCGTTGGAAAATAATATCCGCCGCCGACCTACACGCCGGTTTGATCTCGAAGCTTCCTACCTCCAGAGATTACCTCCAGCGGGGCACCGCCCCAGCCGGGCCAACCTCTAAGCTCCCAACATGTATGATGTGTGTGTGTGTCAGGAGAGAGAATAGGACACGGAAGAAAAAGAAAAGATTGCGTGTCGTCCATGGCTTTATTAGAGTACTGCTTCGGCATTCGCCTGGTGTTGATAGGAGAAAACAAGGAAAACTACCTGTCAGAAAAGCTGGTCGCTAGAATTCACATCGACAGGAGCAGAACTCGACCTAACTATCTAGCTAGCGTCGAAAATCCGACACCGTTGAGACTCGGATCCTGGGGCCTCCCGGTCAGAGTGGTGAAGAGCAAAGGCTTAGATATGACTTAGCCAATGAGCCCTTGTAATTGCGTATGAGAGACTACTTTTTCTACTAAGATGTTGAAAATTTGCTATTATTTTTAGTACGGGACAACAAAAATTAATAGGAAAATACTCATGTCAATTTTGTAATAATTAAATAACGGTGACATTTTGCGAAGCGTGTGAAAGATTACTTTCAGCTACATCCTTGCGTGCTGAACTTAATTTCTCGCATGGTTTTAGTCCAAGTGGCTCTTGGCTCTTAAAAAGAGATTGAAACTTGTCCTTGGTGTTCCAGTAGAAAAGGTATTTACACTTCACATTTTTCTCTTACCCTCCGCAATTACAGCAATTCTGAGCCTGTTGCCTGGTATCCCATGAACATACCCATTAAATACCTTGAAATAAAATTTAACACAATACTAAGACGTAAGGAATATGTGTGCTCAGAAATCAAAGAATCTAATAAAATACTAGGAATCGTTTTTCCTCAACAGGCTTTCTTCCATCAAAAGGCAGCCCATCCTGTTAATCAATCATCGTCTATCAATTTCTCATCCCTTCCCTTTTTGAATCAACGCTACTCCGACAACTGTCATCAAGCTCCAAAATTTTTATAGAAATTTCCGAGAATTTTAACATGTGGCTCCTGTTTTTTTAATAACAAAATCATTCATAACTACCTTTCCATAGTAATCATTGCAACCCGCATCATAAAAATAGTACATCCATTTTCTTTCAATATTCCTTGCGGATTTGATGCAAGCTTCTCTAACTTTGTTCTATAAAATATGAATAACACCCTAAGATATCCTCTTCCAAAAATATTTACTAAGATATAAAAATTCATCAATGTTCAGCCATTTATGGCTTAACGTCGCATTATCTTTCACATCTTCAATCATTAAAAAATGTAGTATAAAAACGCAATTATTGCTTCTAGGTCCTTTTTATTACATATTTATTTTTCTTTCGATAATACATCGATCAATTCCACTTTTTCGTAAGCAATAGTTAGCTTCCAAATATTCTTATTTCCTAAGCTTAAAAATAACTGAAACTACTACAAAGCTACAATAAGTTCCTACTATTAACAATTGTTTACGTGTACATTTAGGAAGGCATCAAATGGGTATCGATTGATTCAAGTTGGAGTGTGGTAAGTTGAGGCGAGGTTGTAGTGGATTGTATGTGGTATAGAATTGATGTTCGAGTAAAAGTTATTTGAGAGGTGAGCTATGTATTCAGTGATGGACTTAACTTCTCGGTCGTGGTTGAGAGCGCCACCAACGCAACGGGGCGATTCCCCCGCCTTGCATTGCACTACCTCCTCTTGGCAGCAGCGGCGTTGCGCCTAGCGGTATGCGACGGCCCTGGCAGCGCCCAAGTGACGTGACTCGGTTTTTAACGCCAGCATTCCCCCTCCCGGGAGGATGGCCACAGGTACCATCACTTAATCGACGGCTGCTAAGGTCCCACCATTTCTCTGGCGTCGCGGCGAACGAGGACACGTCTTTTTATGCATATTTTCACAATAGCAGACTTTCTAATCATAGCTACGGGTGATAATAATATTTATAATAATAAACAAAATTCAGCCCACATTTGACGCAAAGTATTATTTCTGAAAAACTCCATTTGAAATCATTTGAAGCACATTAACTCACAAATACTGTAGTGTTTACCAATGGCTGATAATGTGCATATTAAAGATGTGAGAGATCATTCGAAAAATTACATTTGTGTAATTTTTAAAAAAACAAAAGATACCCCAAATTGAACTTAAGGTCATATTAATTGAACTTTACGTCAAATTAGCACTATCTGTTTGAAAAAATCGAAGAAAAAATTTGGAGCCATTTTTGAGAAAAAGGTGTTCGAGCGTTTCTGAAAATGGTGAAGTTTGATCTAGTTTTCACAGAAAATCGTTGAGGTCTCGACAAACTTTGTAGGACATTATTTAAAGCACATGTACTCGTAAATATAATAATGTGAACAAATCGCCGCGAATGTAAATATTAACGACTTGATATACAAGTCAAACAAATTTAATTGTTTTAATTTTTGAAAAAACAAAAGAATAGAGCAATATGACGTTTATGTTATCTCGTAGAATACATTAGGCACTATCCCTACCAAAAGTTTAAAGAAAAAAATTGGAGTCGTTTTTGAGAAAATCTTGTTTTCGTAATTTTATAAAATTGCACATTTTGCACGCAATATTGCGCGAAAACTACTAAACATTGTAAAAAAAAAGTACAAGACCTTAAGGAAAAAAGTCACATTGGAGAAGAAATTTTATTTGAAAGTAAAATCTCTATCTTTAGTTTTGTAGTTGGAGGAAGAATGCCGAAAAAATTCAAACTTTTGCAATTTTCGAAAATCCAGAGTTAACCGTGAAACTCGGACCTATTCCACCTTAATAACTGTATTTTACTCTATTCTTACAACAAATTTAAAGAAAAAATTTGGAGCCGTTTTGGAGAAAATTTTGAAAATGTCCGGGGGCTTTATGTAAAATACCCATCAATTTTGAAGAAAGTTTTTCAAAATATCAAAGCTTCGACTAGAGCCACATGGACGGGGGTTATTCAATTTCGAAATAATTCTACGAGTGGTTTAGGCGGTAGTAGTGTTTACAGACGGACGGACGGACGGACGGACAGACAGACAGACGGACGGACGAACGGACGGACGGACGACGGGCGGACAGACGGTCATTTTCCTTTCAATTGATTTTTCGGTATCAAGGACTTGCAAAACAGGGTTTCAGGCTACACCATGTGTTACGGGATTTTTTTTACTTAATCTAGCAACTGGTTTTATCCACTTTTTCGTTGTCAGGGCCCGGCAAAGATATTTTTTTCTGCGGAAAATTTGCCGTTTTTTCGCGCAGCGTTACATAACTTTCCATATACTACGTATATTACTCCGTATATACGTATGTATATGGAAAAGTAAAAAGTATTTATTTTAAATTTTTCGAATTGGTGGCCCTTTGTTAAAGTACAACTCCGGCCTCATCTTGGAATGGATTGAAGAAGACCATGGAATAGATCAGCCTACCTGGTGATGTCGTTTCGCACTGTCAAGCTATTTCGGCGCTTTCGAAAATTCATCACTATAAGGACTTGACCTAGAGACATCCGATATAATATTTCATTCATTAAAGACAACCATTCATAAAAATTAACGGGGTCAGTGAGATACTACAAAATGTAATATTATTGCCCGTAGGCAAAGAAACTTTGCGATGTGCCTTCTAGCAGCAAGGGTCACAGGATGTAACACTTCTGACATCATAATAGGCGGAAGTTCCCGTTTTGGAGAAGTGGTTGAGTGTCCTCAGCTGGAATACAGAAGGGCTGGGGAAGCAAAACGAAACGGTAGTCACAAAAGAACGTAAAATCACATACTTTAGCTATTTTATCACCTGAACAGCCAAGTCGGATTCAAGGGAGGACAACGCGTAAAATTTACTTCAAAAGACGATGGAATTTTCCGAGTTAGATAGACTGTTTTCCATTCAATGTATGATTAATTTAAAAACACTATATTTTAAATTTTGTTCACTAAATAACATGTACTAATAAAATAAAATTAAAAGAATGTAAATGATAATCGCATGACGTAATCAGTTTGCATTAATTTTTAAAATTTTCCATGAACGATGCTCTTTCATGAAGTTTATCCCTTAGGGTGTATGACTAGCTATAAAATGAAATCTCGCACAGGAACCGTACTGCAACTAATTATTGTGGGCACTATTTACTAATTAGTGTACTATGGGAAGGAAAACCATGACTGTAAACCAAAGGGAAGGGTGGCCTCCGTAGGTGGGAGAAACCAGTTACCCTAAGGAAAGAACATCCTGAAATCAAACCCGGTCTTCCAGGGTGGGGGTTGAACATAGGGTTGGCGACTCGATCTCGGAAAAAAAAACTTTTCCCGAATCCAAGCGATATGCCTCAGAACAGGAATCCCCTATTAAATGAACCGTCAAGGAAAAACGGACAAAACGAAAATGAAAATTTGGAATATGAAACGTTAGAACAATGAAGCAACCAGGAAAAATGATGGAAATTGCTGAAGAGTGCAAGAAGTATACGTTTGACCTTATTGCCCTTCAAGAAATAAGATGGAACGGACGTGGAATAATTGATAAAAAAGATTTTACACTGCACTATTCTGGAGCGGAAAAAATGACAGGTTTATAGGGAACTGGATTTATGGTAACCTAGAAATAATGAAAAGTATTTTGTGTTTTGTATCTGTAGGAGAAAGATTATGTAAAATAGTACTGAAAGGTAATCTCCGTAATATTGCTATATTTTCTGCACTTGTCCCAACGGAAAAAAGACCAGAGGAAGAGAAATTAGTATTCTATGATATGTTAGAGAAATACTGTGATAAAATCCCTAAATACTATGTGATATTGTTAAAGAGAGATTTTAATGCTAAATTAGGCTGAAAAACCAATATCTATGGTTGTCGGAAAATACTCGCTTCATACAGAAATAAGTGAAAATGGTAAACTTTTGGGATCTCTAGCATTGTCAACAAACATGAAGATTATGGGCACGAGTTTTGAACATAAGCTCATACCTAGACATACTTGGAGGATCCCTGGAACATCATACAATCAAATTGACCATGTTTTGGTAAATAAGAGACATTATACATCCATAATAGATGTAAAAGGTGCTCACAGAGAGGAGACAATTGTGCTAGAGGACCCAACTGTGACTCAGACCATTATCTTGTGCAAGTGTTATTGAAGAAGAAACTGTCAATTGCTGGAAGAGTTCAAGAAATTAAAAGAAGGAAATGGAATACAGAATAATTTAAGAAGGAGTGTGTAGACATAAAAAATAACTGTAAGTAATCTGAAGGGTTTTAATGACAAAGAATTAGTAAAAGAACAATGGGGATGCATTAAGAAATCCAATACTGATGCTGCAGAAAATGCTATAGGAAGGTAAATATGAACGAAATAGTGGATGGTTTGATAAAGAATGGGAAGATGCACTAGAAGAAAGAAATACAGATAAGAAAATAATGATGCAAAGAGAAACAAGAATGGCAAAGGAAAAGTATAACCAAAGTAGAAAATCGGCTAGTAAGATAATTCGAAAAAATAAAAAGAATTCCTTAAATTTAAAATAGAGGAAATTAAACAACTTAATAATATGAATGAGAGTAGAAAATTCTATCAAGCAGTAAAAACTATGTCCAAAGGATATCAACCCAAAAGGAGTTTAAGTAAAGATTAAAATGGCAAAATAATTCAGGATGAAAACAGAGTAATGAGAAGATGGGCTGCATTTTATATAGAACTACTGAATAGGATAGATGAAGATGAAGATGAGCCTCAAGTTGAAGATGAAATGCTAGAGGTCCCTACGAAGGAAACTGAAGTGATAACACCAACATTGGAGGTAATAAGGGGGGCTGTACAGTTGATCAGGAATGGAAAGCACGAGATGAAGATAGATTAATAGGAGAATTATTTAAAGAAGGAGGGAATGGTTTATTAAAGGCATTACGTATAATATGTAAAATTTGTAATTTAAAGACAATTCTAAGAGAATGGAGAAATGGGCTTATATGTCCAATTTTTAAAAAAGTTGATAAGCTTGAGTGTAAAAAGTACAGGGGCATTACATTATTAAATACAGCTTATAAAATATATTCAAGATTATTGCAAAAAAAGAGTGAATAATTTTGTAGAAAAAATATTAGATGTCTACCAATGTGGATTCAGAATAAGTAGAGGAACCACTGATAAAATATTAACTACAAGGCAAGTAATGGAAAAATGCTATGAATACAATCTAGATTTACTTATGCTCTTTATCAATTTCAAGCAAGCTTTTGATAGTATCAAATGGGAGCAACGCGGGGTTCATCAGAGCTAGTTGCAAATAAAATTAATTTTTGTTCCGACGCATCCGCGTTGATCGTCACACAATGTTTTTATAAAACATGACGCAAAGCTGGGAAAATTATGCGAATCAACAATTAGTCAATATTAAATTCAATTTTATTCAGTGTAATGAATTTTAAACTCGATTGATGTGAAACAATAAATTAAAATAATAAATGCAGTTTTTACACGTTGACATATATGTGTATGCAAATGTATGTGAATCCCTTATGTATTTTTACAACATTATAAAAATAGTAGAATCATCATTGAATTTAAAATAGAATGCATCATCATTGCATTTAAATTTGCATCATTTCATTTGAATTTAAAATAGAATGCATCACAGCAGTTGCATTAAATATTGCATTACGAATGCTGACCATCCGAGAAAACATGCTTTACTCTTACTTGAGAGAACTCATACTACTGTATCAGTACGAGTTCCCTCAAGCAAGTGCGTGCGTAATATCTGAATAATGATGGTTTATAACTATTCATTTTTAACACACTGAAATAATTCATATAAAAGAAAGATTTGAATTTTACTTGCTATTAAACCAATTAACAACAGATTCTCGTATGAAAACGTATATTTGAATCGCTTTTTTTAAGACATTTTCTTGTTGATTGTAAGTTAAATTATTAAAACGTTTACAGTTACATTTAAAGTTACTAAACATTTGCTTTTGTTGGTCACTACTAATTTACTATACTTACGTCAATGATATATATCATTGATTTTTTTTTCTTTTCAGACAGTCCAACGTTCAGCAGCGAGGCTCGTCAGTTGATTGGCCGAGCAACTTTGTATCAGCAAAGGGTGAAGGGGGTAACTTCTTGTTATCTCCCTGATCGTGATTTCATATGTTATACCAGGGCTGTCCAACATAGAAGGGCTTATGAGCCACATATCAAATTCTAGTCAAACCGCGGACCGCACCGTAATTGAAGATGATTTTTACTCTAACTACTGAGATTATACTGAAATAAATATATATTAGGTACGACTTTTATTCAACATACTAATGATTAATGCGCATACAAAGAGAAAATTAATATATCATTAAATAAAAATAAGGTGAATTGTGCAATTGCTTTGTATTTGGTTTGTAAAATAAAATTTTTCAAAGCAGTCGGGGGCCGCACACCAAGGAATTAAAGGACGGACATCATTGGCTTACATATAATACGTGGTTGAGGAAGCAAAACAGGCACCTGTACTAAATGTCTGTCTCAGAAAATTGATTCATGAATATGTGAAGGAAGAGTTTGTTTTTAATTCGTATTGGTTGAGTTGCATTACGATCGCGTTTTAGTGCTTTTAATGTGGATATTTGAGGTGCAAATAATCAAAACGCTTAGTGTCCACCGGTGGAAAAAAATGAGTTTGATACGAAATTGTATAGTTTTTAATACGATCTACCTGCTCCTGCTTTGAGATTTCTTCAAAACTCTTTTAATTTAATGTGTTAAAATGCATTTTGAAGAAATCTCAAAGCAGGATCGTGTAGATCGTATTAAAAATCTCACGATTTCACATCGAATTCAGTTTTTTCATCCAGTGGACAACACGCGATTAGTTGATCCTCATTTATGGTATAGAGAAATAGAATTTGCAGGAAAGATAATTGAAATGGCTGGCCAAGTGTTCGACTTTTCGTTGTTTGTGAAGTTAGTAGTTAATTACGAACCACGAGGTGTTGGTGATTATTCTTGAGTACTGGTTTTAGAAAACTTGTAATTTTTTTAGGTCATTTTACCATAATTAATCCCTTTTATTGATGAATTGAGGCAGTGGCGGCTTGTAGGGTAATGCCAGTGTGCCATGACACCGCCAACGAAAAGGATGAAAAAGACAATTTTTTCCACAAATATGTGCATAAAATATCGATTCTTCAAAATATTTTTATTTATGGTAATTTAATTGAACGAGCATTTAGTCCTTTGATACTCTAACAATACGATCCTTCATCTGAATACGTGACCAATGTGGTCATGAAACGTGTATTATGTGACATGTGAATAAAGTTTCGTTTTATGAAATAACTTTGTTTTGATTCTTAAAAAATAGGATACTTGCCATCAATATTGAAGAATCAGATAATATTATTGTTGTTGGGAACACTCCTGATATTTTTACTGACCTTTTGTTTTTATGAAGGGCTGCAGGTGACGGTAGCGACCTGAAGAACAGGTGCTGATTGAAGGTCGGGTTGGCGTTGCCCTCGCTGTTGGTTTGTGCTGACGTGACTGCATTGCTGGTGTCCATTTTCTGGCCGCTCAACTCTAGTTGCTCTTCGCTGTTGATCTTGGGGGGAAAATTCTGCGTTGTGAAGATGTGACGAGCTTCATTGTCTGTGGATGAGTTTAAGTCAGATGCCATAAAACTTTGTACCAGGTTCTTTATAGTTAGATACATTAGGCGTAATGGCAAATTCACACTTGGTGTAAGCTACACCACGTGGTCGGTTATGCGGAGCACCGTTAAGTCCGCAGGGTTGGCGTCTGGTGCTGAAATGGGTAATCGCTTGAGAAATTCTGGAAGATGTCACAAGTATGATTTTCAATAAGAACATAGTTCTGCACTATTTAAAAATTACAAAAAAGTTATCATTTAATTAACATGTGAAAGAAAATTTCGCTGGCCGATACGAAAACATATTGCCAGCGTTCACATTTAATTTCTTGAAGGTTACTAGTGAAAGGTTATTTGATAAATATTAATTGTAGTATTATTTATAGAATAAAAGAAAAACATATAATGGAATTTACCTAGTAAAACGTAATGGATTATTAAACGACTAAAAGTCTGTAAATAGGTGCACGCTCAATGTTTGGTTGGTAGCACCGATTAGCTTGTGTTGTCACGCATTGTCAGCAGTGACAATGGGTGACAATAGAAGCGAATCGGTGCTCCAATTTTACGAAATACACAGGCGCAATTTCGCAGCATTTCATTTCATATTTTCTTACTGTACGTGGGTCCCATCATGTTATATAATGTTAACACCTGAAATTATCCAAATACTCATACAAGTATTTCGTGGTAAGCAAATTCGTTAGAATAAAAAATATATTGTTTTGTATGTAATGAAAAGCAGTGGTTTTTTTCACAAAAAAATGTTGCGTGCTCCAAAATGTTGGTCATAATTTATTTTTTAATTCCCCCGAAGGGAAAACAGTGTTGTTAGTAAATGAAAAAAGAAATAATACACGAAAATGTTTGGTGTTTTAACTATATAATACCCAGCTATCAAAGTTCATAAGTTAAGTCCTCCAATTGAAAAATACAGGGCAATCATATTCAGAATGCGTGTGTGTCTTCCAATGAATAACGCGTTTTCTCAGAATGGAAATATTGCTCTATCAACGAGATACTCCGTCAAGATTTTATTTTTTACATATTGCAAATAGTAATATTTGTATAAAAAGTATTATAATTTATTTAGTAGAGGATAAGGCTTGTGATTGGGCAGTGCGACTTGAAAAGGTTAAAATTCTTCAAAATTGTTAAAAGAGATGTACTAGTATTTTGTACAAAAACGAATCGACTCCCGTGAACAATGGAAACGAGAGAGATGAGACAAAATTCACAGAAGTTTGCTACTTAGTAATAGAAATATGATTTTTAAAATGAATAAAGAAGATTTCTTCGATAGTTCAGAGTAAGAAAAATTGTGTGTAAACTACTGGAGATTGGAGATTGTTGCAACCCAGATTAGTAGCAATTTCCTTTGTACTCGTTTAAGGCGAGAAAATTATCTATAAATAAATAAATTGACGTGGATACAATAAACTAAAATGGATTCTGAAAAATTCAGAATTTTATGATTCATAGAAACAAAAAAGACAGAATATCGTAATTGAAAAAATTTCGCACTATTTTGAAGTATGAATTGGTTTATTAAAATATTGAATTTTCACATTTTATTTGCAAATAATGCTTTGACGAAGAGAGTTTATGGCAGTAGTGAGACAGTGCACAGATTCATTAATCCATGGTTGCTAAGTGAAAATATGCTTGCAATGAATCTGCCGGTGTAAGACAACATGGTCTTCTGAAATATTTTCAAATGTATTATTCATATTCAGAGCATGGCACATGAAATAACACTTCCACAATAACACTTCCACGTTTCGTTAGTGTAGAAGTGTAAAGATTTAGTGAAGCTAGAAATATTAAAGTATCAGATGTGTACATTCTTCTTTGAAACTAACTTCATTTATTCGTCGTAACATTCACTATAAAACACAGAAAATAATGGTTACGTTTGTAAAATTAATAGAAATATATTCTGTAATTAGAAGTTCTATAAATTATTCCATTTAATCAATAACAATACACTGGGCCTAATAGTTATAATTGATTCACCTTAAAGAATAAAACTTAAATGAAAATGAACGGCAAAAATTCGTCAAATGTTTCTAAGGTGAAATAAATGTCACATCAAGATTTGAAAGCATCGATAAAAAACAGAAAAGGTAAGTTGATGGCTGATCGTGGAGAGGCGTCTCACACAAAACCTTTGAGGATACACTTGAAGCTTGTAAGAAAAAAATGTATATTTTTATTTTACATAACATTTCATTAAAAAAAACTAACGCTTAATTTGCAACTCCATGTGCAAATGACCTCACTGACTTTCTCCTCCCTCCCCTTCCGTAGCTCCAGGAGTAATGCTTCACTTCCTGTATTTTCGCCCGTGGGGCAGCACCACTCCCTCTGCACGCACACTTAATTTCAAGAAGGTTGGCGTCCTCGGTTCAGACAGTTCAAGAGCTATCGCGCTGACATGAGAGGGCGTTAGATCTCAATCACAATGCAAACTTAAAGGTAAACGTAACGTAGCCACAAAACCTAGAAATGAGTTACTAAGCGAGACCATTCACAATACTTTGACGTAACCGTAGACGTAAAACCGTAAATTTAAGAGTTCACAAGCTCCAAGCTTTTACATTGTTTACGTCGGATTTCTACCGAAGACCAATCAGAGAGCAGCATGGAAATATTGTGTTAAGGTAGTTTGTGGTTATGTCGTTGTTGTAATGTAGAGAACTAGTTTGCAAACGGTTTTGATGCGCGTAGTGAATTCAATGTAAGAATTTGGACAATTTTTATTGTGAATTTAACCTGACATGGCGAATAAACTCATTATGTTCGACGAATTACTCGTGAATTTAGCACAAGAGAATCCTTATTTTATAAAATGAAGGAAATGTAAACAACAGCTACTCGTATATATACCAAGACAAATAGGAATGTCGAAGAAAAAGCTAGAAACCATGGTGGAAAGATCTTTTCACCTTGCTCGAAACGAATCGATCAAGTTTCAGTACGTAGAATTCTGATTGGTTCAGGCGAAACTTACGTTCCGGCTTACGTTCGTCATTGTGAATGCTTACTTTTACGTGTAAATTTTACGGCTAAGTTTACGGCATTACGTTACGTTTGTTCGCATTGTGAATGAGGCGTTAGACCGGGCGGCTGCCGCCCTTGCCGCCGCTCAAGGTGTCCTGGATCTCCTGCAGCGTCTTGCCCTTCGTCTCAGGCACCACCACCAGCACGAAGGCGAAGCCCAGCGCGCACACCGCAGCGAAGAAGAAGAAGGTGAAGCCGCCCAGCGCCGCGTTCGCCGGCGGGAAGGCGAACGTCACCGCGAACACGATCACCCAGTTGAGCGTCACCGCCAGCCCGCTCGCCGTGCCCTTCACCTGCGCATACATTGCCGTTCCTTATTGCAGGGCGTCACTGCGAAAACGGCAATAAGCAAACAGACAAAAGAACATGCGAAACTCAACACTTCCTCATTTGAGTCTCAAGAATTTATGATACAAACATAATAAGAGTCGAAGACATTATTTTCAAGAGACCGTCTCCTAAAAGTGAACGCTGTTTGTTATTCATTTATTTCGCATACATATTCATATGAATCACATGTTATTATTAAATAATGGGGACAATAATATTGTGTTAGAATTTCAGTGATAAAATTCTCAATATACAGTAAATCATTTAGGCACAAAACTGAAATCCATTTTTTGTTGTAATTTTATTGATTGATATTAATCAGGGAGGGCTGTTTAGCGCAATATATATTTCTGACACATTTAGAATGATCAGCCTCATTGAGGTGAAAAAAGTTGCAATACGATGTTATAATTTATCCAATATCCATGGACCATTTTTGAGAAAAAAAGAATATTAAGCGATGAGCCCTCTGAAACAATTTTTTTTCCAAGTAATTAACAGCGGTTACTTAATAAAGGTTTCACTGTATATGTATGTTTCTCATAATATTTTTATTCATATTTTTACATGGGATACTTCGGAAAGTACCTATTATCTTTATCGTATATTTAAGAAAAGTTCACGAATAATAAAATCATTTTTACTCTTTGCGGGTTTATTTCGCCTTTTAACGAAAATTGCTTTATAGGACTTTAAACTACTATATTTGTGAATGCATTTAAAATATTTTTATCTCCTTCTCTGAGATAAAAATTAACGTTTAAGTCATTTTCCGTTTTAGTACCCCTAAAACTTCACTATGGGTAACGAGTCTCGTACTGAACCAACATGTCTTTGGGTACTCATGATACATTTTATGTTTTAGGAGCTCTTTCCTCGTAATTCTTAGGACAAAAAAACTTCAACCGGTGGGTATTGGGTGACGGTGAGGCTCAAATTCTGGGCGCAACATAAACACTCCCGTTACTAAGCAAACCGATAACCCTGAATCGACATTGATATTCTACCACACCAGATGTTCTTCCTGGAAGGTAATTTAAAGAATTGTGTAAATTCAAAGAACACAGTTACTTCAAAGAACTAAATTGGACTGTTAGGACACGTTCATATCCGCCGCTCATTAAAAGAAATGTAACAAATAGTGAGAGCAGCCGTGATATTTCAGTGGCCACAATTCATTTCAATTTGATTCTCGGATCTGCAAGTCCTCCGATATCCTTAAGAATGAAGATGAGGCACAGAACATGTCCCGCGAATGCTTTTCACAACGTTGCAAATTTTTATTTTAATGACCAAAAGTTACGTGTACTGTAAACTTCCAATTTTCCTGAAAGTGGTCTCTTAAAAGAAGCAAAATAAGAAAGTTGCTATTAAGAGGCTAGTTGGTGATCGAAGGGAGGATGGTCTGTCAACTTTACATATAATATGAGATTCAATTTCTGAGCCAAGAAAAATCGTTCGTACGTTGAAAGAGGTATTCTTTTAATAGAGGTGCTCTTTCAGATAGGTTTCATTGTAAGTGTAAATGTCATAACAGACAAGTTTCAGTTTACTCAAAATAATTTTAAAACGAGAAAATTGAGTTTCTATAAGGTTCTATATGTTTCTATGAAATTTAAATTTCTATGAGTATATTTCAACGCTAGTGATCGGTGAAAATTTAATTGCTGGCATAATCCTCTTCTGTATTATGTCAGTAGTACAGATGAGTTTTGCGGCTCTAACACACAACCAATCTTCATAAACGAGGTCTCTAAGGAAAGAGATTTTCATAGAGACGTGACGAATTGCACTTAACCATCAAAAATAAGGAGGATTTGTTGAAGAAAAAAGACATTTAAATATGCATGGTACATGAAACCTGCAACACTCGTTCAGCATTGTTGAAATCTGTATACAACGTAACTCCAAAAATTAAGTTCTCTAGGGTCTTAAAAATTGGGATTTTGAGGACAAAGGTCTCAAAGAAACTATCCTTATATTATGATTTACTGGATGAGATCTTGGTGGACATTCTTTTATATTCTGGCTGGTTCGGTACTTCTCGATAGTATTCCATCTCTTCAGAGACGTGCAGAATCTGCAACTTTATGTGAAATGAACTCTGATTCAAAGCTAATTTTTTCTACTCCCATTGTGTAATGCTGTCATTTGATGGCTGCAACCAGTTCCATAACGATAGTCATATCGATACAGTTTTCATTATGATACAGGTTCTTGACCAATCGCAGAGAAGTTTACAAACCAAGTATTGATACTTAATTAATCATTGAATGTTTCAGCAATCAGCAATTGTTTCGTTTGATTGTGTACATTAAAATTGCATTTAATATTATATTATGCTCAATAGTTTTAATTTCTTTCATTAATAGTATTTTTTTCGTGGAATATGGTTTAAAATAAATTGGATCGTAATTTCACCTCGATCCTATTTGACTAGCGCAATACTCCCTAGCAGCCGGACAGGACACCATTGCCACCTGCGGCAGCATGCGAGGGTAGATTTAGGTAGCTGCCCGCTAGGTGGCCTTGGTTGAATCAACTGTCACGAAACCTTTCAATGTAAAAGTTTAATTTATAAAACTCGTAGAAAAAATTCCGTATGATACTTGATGTAGTGGGTATTAATACACTCGTGTGAAGTTTACGGTACTCGTTCCTCGCTCGTATCGTAATATCACACTCGTGTATTAATACCTAGTACACAGTACGAGGATGGGGAGGATCGGGAATGC
Organism: Acheta domesticus; assembly: GCA_031308135.1. Classification (NCBI taxonomy): domain Eukaryota; kingdom Metazoa; phylum Arthropoda; class Insecta; order Orthoptera; family Gryllidae; genus Acheta; species Acheta domesticus. Next base: position 151,950,477 of record JAHLJT010009436.1, on the reverse strand, counting down.
GCCGAGGGAAGTTCCGGGTGGCTGCGGGGCGTGTTGATAATACGCCCTAACACGCATATCTTGGCGTCGTGCACGCACGTACATCGGGCGCGAAGATCTCGCCGAGCATCATCCAGGGCAGCGGGCCGCAGCCCAGCGAGAAGGCGATGATGAAGACGCCGACGGAGACGAGCGCCAGCCAGCCGGGCATGGTGTCGGGCAGCTTGAGGCAGAAGCCCAGCGTGGCCAGGCACAGCGCCATCAACCCCGCGGACACCAGCAGCAGCGGCCGGCGGCCGGCGCGGTCCACCAGCGACGCCGCCGCCAGCGTCGCCACCACCTGCACCACGCCCACGATGATCGCCGCCACGGCGTCCGGGATGGTGCTGCCCGCGTCCTGCAACACACATACGCACTTGCCAGGAGGGCGGAATCGAAAGGATACGGTTTTTGTTTAAATAATATTTGCATGAATGGAATATGATGTTGAATTATTTGCTTTTATCAGTTCTTGTTTTTTGGCGGGACGGCGTTCCAGTACTTCGGAAACGAAATAGGTAAAAAACAACAAACAACTGAGGGCAAATACTTAGTAACTTCGATTTTTAGTTCGACCAACTTTCATAAACTCAAAATTAAATAATTTTCCATTTAACTCTATCATTTCCACGAACGTAATAAACTTATTAATAATACACGATAAAATATCATTTTAATCTCTATTTTTTATTTCCTAGTATTATCACTATTTTCACATAGTCAGTTCTACCACTGTTACTAATTGTTTTAAGTATAATTTATAATTATTAAGTTATATTATGTATAACTATTTCTGTTGAATAATTAATTGGGGCGCATTTGAGGGCCTATATTTTATAAATCAAGCACTGTTTTTATAGTACATAGTGTGTAGCTTTAATAAAACAGTTTTTCAACAAAAGAGATGTTTCTTCGCATCTTAACTTGTGTATCGAATTCAAATGTTCAATTCTTTAGGGAAGAGTATTGTAAAATAACACAAATCATCTAAAGAGGACTTTTTTGAAGTTTGATGAACATTTTGACTTGGCCGCGTGTTCCTACTCCTCACCGCCACATGTACTACCTTGAAAATGTCCTGGCAGTAGAAGATGACGGCGTTGATGCCGCCGAGCTGCTGCACGGTCATGAGGCCCAGGCTGATGAGCAGCGCCTTGCGTCGTGCCACCGTCGCCACGAGGTCGCGCAGGCTCTTGCTCTCGCCGCCGCTCTCCTGCGCCGCCTCCTCGCGCAGCTGCTGCAGCGGCGTCTCCACGTCCGCCTCGGCCCCCAGCAGCACGCGCAGCGACCGCCGCGCGCCCGCCTCGTCGCCCTTGCGCACCTGCATCGCGCACACGCACACGTTGCAGGGGTTATTTGGGAATGCAACTGCTGGGCTCGTTAGTTTCGTAAATGTAGTGTATCATAGATCCCGAGAGGTGGCGGTATTCCTCTCCGGATGCAACGTGAAATACGCTGTATTGATTGAATGATTGTGCGTGATTTTGGGCGCATCAACTACTTAGGTCATTAGTCCCGTAAGTGTAAGGGTACAAACACGTAGAACGCTGGGACGCCGACGCCGGCATCTGCTGCTGATAAGCAGCGCTGCTCAACCAGCAAGGGCGGACACACAGGACGCCGATTCGACAGTGTCGAGATCTAGCGGTTCATCCTAGTACTTCATTTCCGTGCGTGTGCGAGGTAGAGACTGCGGATCATTCATTTATCGAAATTGTTTCCAGTGACATCCAAGAAGAAAATGCACTGTTTTTGTGAATAATAGTAAACCAAATTTGGAATAATGGAATTACTGAACGCTGCTTTCGACAATTATATTCAAAATACTTATTAACCTGATATAGACTAATGTTAATTTATGAGAATTATGAAGTGCATGCGTGTTTTATGATAAATATGGATTTGATAACTTTCCCAATTACGCTATTCAATTGGTTTCACGTAACGTTGCAAGACAGTCTACAGAACGATTGTCCAATTCATCAGTTATGGGAGATACATTTCTGAAATTCGTGTATAATCATCTAATTGTGTATACTCTCATAAACTGATAAATGCTTCTGAAATTGTATTTTCATTTAGTTTCTGTTGATTTGATTAATGTTTCCCTTAATGTAACTTTTAACATTACAAACTAATATTGAGGTTATGTAGATGTTTACTTGTTCATATACGCAGAAATTTCTTTCCAGCACTTTTCCACATTTATTCGCGTGTCTTTTGCCCCTCTATTACACACAACGAGCCTCACAAACAACATCAAAACCAAAAAAGTACTCAATCCCTTTTGAATCTTATGATCAGACACTTCAAAGCCACGACTCGATTGAGAACCAGCGAGTGCAGCAAGCGCGCCGAAACTCCCAAGAGTTCCGGCTGCTGGCCGGCGCTGGCGGATGGAAGCCGATAGCGTTCGTTGTGTGCGCCTCCATTTGATAACATGGCGCAATCCAGCTGCCGAGTGACGTCATTCGGCGCCGGGCCCTCCCGCGCGAGCAACAAGCGTCTTACGTGTGTGCACCCTAATGCGTGTTCTTTCATCGGGAGATGGCGATGATCTTTCTCCGCTGGATGGCCAGATCCAGCGCCGACCTACCGTTGACTAGTGGGGTTTTCCCACAGCCAGGTATCTCCCACCAGCGGGGCACCACCCCAGTCGGGACAAGCTCTAAGCTCCCGACCGGTCTCCCGGCATGTGTGGTAGTGTAGTGCAAGTTAGTGTGTGTGTGTGTGTGTGTGTGTGTGTGTAAGGGGTGAGGATAAGACAAGGAAGAGGAAGGAAAGATCGCGCGCGGCCCGTTTGTTAGGGTACGGCTCCGGCATTCGCCTGGTGTTGATCGGAGAAACCACGGAAAACTACCGATCAGAGCAGCCGGCCGCTAGAATTCTCCTCCAGACAGCGACTGAATTCGAGCTACCTGACAAGCATGTGTCGAAAATCCTGCCGCCGTCGGGACTCGAACCTAGGTCAGAGGCCTGCAGTGACATCAGTTGAGAACTGGGCCATCTCTCCTTGTAAATCCGGTGTAGATCTACACGGCAGCTGGTGGGGTTTCCCTCTTTCAGGTACATCTGCCAGTGAGGCACCGCCCCATTTGGGATAAGCTCTTAGCTCCTTGGTTGGTCCTTAGCTTTTGGCTCACTGGTCTCCCGAGAGGAAGTTAAGAGAGGAAGGCGGGCACAATGATGAGGGAGGGAAGATGGCACGCAAGTCATGGCTCGTTTGTTTGGGTTCTGCTCCGGTTTCCGCCTGGTATTGGTCGGCGGAACCACAGAAAACTACCCTTCAGAGCAGCCGACCCCTAGAATTCTCCAGACAGCGGCTGCTTAAACCCTACAGTCAGAAACTGCAGTGTCAACGGTTGTTGCCCTGAGCCATCACAGACAGAACCACAAATTAGGAACACTTGGCGTAGGAAGCAACAAACATCAGAAACATCACTCTTGCTTTTCATTTATAAGTTAATGAATGATTAGGTTTACTCTTCAACAAATTTCATCACTTAGAGTTAACTGCATCGGTTTAAGTGGCACAGGAAACCAATTAAATGTCATTAGAGTGTCTCTGGCCGGCAGGTCGTAAGGTTCGAGTCTTGATGTTGGCAGGATTTTCGACACTAGCTACATAGCTAGTCGAATTCAGCCGCTCTCTAGAGTATAATTTTAGTGGCCGGCTGCTTTGATCGGTAGTGTTCCCTGGATTCTCGGACCAACATTGGGCGAATGCCGGAGCAGTACCCTAACAAATGGGTCACGGACCGCGCGATTTTTCGTTCTCCTCTTTGTACTATTCTCACCCCTTATTTACGCACTCGTACATGCATTACACTACCACACATGTTGGGAAACCAGTCGGGAGCTTAGAGCTTGTCCTGTCTGAGGCGGGTGGGAGTCTGACTCGCTGGTAGGAGATACTCGTACCTGGTTGTGGAATATCAGGCAAGCCGACATGTAAGTCGGCGACCGATCTCGCTATCCACTGATATCTCCTGCGTAAATACATGCGCTACACTTACGGGACTAAACATCTTAGTTGACACGCTGATCAATCAATAAATCAGAGTTAATTGCTTTTTAAACACGATTTGGCATCATCTATATTATATGTAAAAGCAGTAGTCTTATTATTATTTTTAATTAATATTACGGTTGTTATAACGCAATTCACAGGGCTTTGGCTTGTTGTTTCTCCCCTGTGTTCGGGTGCTTCCTAAGAATCCAGGTATTTGGGAGGTACTACCTTAGCAGAATTTCTGTGGTACTTAGGAATGTTATCGTTTGCAGTTGCGAGTTGAAGTCTCAAGACTATGGTTGGTAAGATATTTCATCTGCCTTCTGGGTATAGCCCCTAGAGCCCCCAGTAAATTGCGACAACTGTAATCTTTCATTTCCAGAATATTTCAGTCACTCTCTGGAGATCACATTTTTTTTATTTTTTTGTAGTATTTCGTGATCCAGTCTGCAATCTGAAAGGATGTTTTTCTTTATCTACTTTTTATTCTTACTTTGAAAATTCGTATTGTTATCGTTACTAATCTTATTAACGTCATTAAATTATTAAAAATTATTATATTTTATTATTTATATTATAAAATACATTCAAGTCTTTGCCAGATATCGTCATACGCAAACTTCTATCCAAGTCTTTCAAAATCTTTGGAGTGTATGAGGTAAGAGAAGTTATTTTCTACAACTTGGAAGAGCTGTTTGGTAAAACAACTAGATCCCAATGGTCTAGATAATACATGTTAACCACGTGCGGGGAATTTTTCCTTATTTACATTCATCCTCACAAGATAACGAAACAATGTGACAGAAATTTACAAATCCTGTACCTATCTCATTTGTTTCATATACATTTATCTGAGAGAAGACCTTTGGCACACATTCAGTCCAAAGCGGAATGAAGAAAATGCTCCAGCATATTCAACAATTTTTTTTGTTTGCCAAATATAAATCAAATGTTTAAATTTCCGTTTTCTTAGTTCTTCTCTCTTGTAACTGTTCTTCGACCTTCGCTTTCACTCTCTATATTGCCTTTAGTTCTCTCCAACTAACCCCATCCATCTTATTTTTCCTTCCGTTTTCATTTTCTGTCTTCATATTCTCTTCCCCTTCTCGACCTCTCCGTCTACTATCTTTTTTCTCTATTCCTTCACGTGTTCCTATCAGCCCTCTCCTCCCTGTCCATTCATAATGACGCCTCTCTTCTCTTTTTTCCTTTTCTTTCCTGAGCGTTGCCCATCATTCACTCTCCAGCTCTCTTCATTTTCCCTCAGTCTCACACCAATATGAGAGGTAAAGAAGGGTAAAACACTTCTCTGAAAAAATAAATTTCAAAGTTTATAGATTGCACTTAATTCTGGGTAAATTATTCATTGCTCAATGCTATGCCATTGCATCTTTAATGTTTTCATTCACATTTTTTATCGCAACAATGTACTTTAAGCCTAAGAGACATGAACTGTCCCCAGGGTCCTGCGTCTAATTCATTTTTTACTTACGTGCACTTTTGTGGCACTGATCTCTCCACCTCGTAGTTTCTTTCTTCATCATTCCTTCATCTCCCCTCTACGCGTTCTATCAATCATTTTTGTCCTATTTGTATTCCATTTCCTCTGCTCTATATTGTTCTCTTCATTTCCTTCTTCTCTTACTGACTATTTACTCCCATATTTCGTCATTTCACCTCTTTTCCCTCTGAACACCACCCCTACAAACACTCCCTTTATCCATCTATTAACATGCTTTCTTTTCTTCTCCCTGTCTTCTTCTCCTACCCTCTTTTATCTTTGTGTTTTGCCCCCCCCTTTTATGGTTTAATCTGTTTGCTCTTTTCTCACCCTTTTCCCCTTCCCTCACTCTCTTCCAGTTTCCTGGTGGCTCATGGCTAGTGAACTAACTTTCCATGAGATTGATTCCGTTCGATTCCTGGGTGGGGCAAAAATTAAAACTGTCGCTTTTTACTGATATATGCCGGTTTATAGAGTAGATGGTTGACAATTTGAAAGCTTCTCGCTGGTGGCGAATGCCAAATAGATGGCGTAAGGGGGTTGCGACCTGCTTACAACAGGTATCCTGAGCCCACGGCCGTCACGCCTGGACAATACGTCCATAACCCTTCTCTTACGAGGCTGTAGTGCCTGGCGTATGTAAATTGGCGATCAGAAGGAAAATAAGAATTTAACCCGAATGCAAATTGTGGACCGACACAGAGAAGGGCATACGCAAATTGGGGAACCTCATCCCCTTCCAGACACAAGTGGGAGGTGGCACTTTATTTTGAAAGAACATTCTCATAGCCATTATTTTGAAAACACAATTCCCTTCCCAACTTTCTGGTCTTAAGACTGGCCTATTTCTTTCGAATTATGGTTTGGTTAAAGCAGGTTTTCATTCAATTAAATCAGTCGTTTATTGAATGATTTCTGCTAATATTGCCATTTTTATATTCATCCTTTTTCCAGCGAATATTCTGTAACTGTGAACACGAAATTTGGACACCTTTCTAGTGCTTTTTATTTTGATATAGAAGCGATTCTGGAAGATTCGCAGTAACGCATAAGGAACAGCTAGAGAGCAGCGAGGCGGCAGCGGCCTCATTAACGTGATAACCTGCACAATCAGTCTTTTTCATTACCTGGGTAGGTTTGGTCCCCAATTTAACGTAGAATTAGACATTAAGTTTCGCGAGAAAAGTTAAAGGCATTACTTAGTCCCCAATTTGCATACGGCCGCAGTGGCAGACCCACCAGGTAAGTGGGCGACTCGGGGGCGAAGAGCAGCGTGCCGACGAGCAGCAGCAGCGGCGGCAGCGCGCACATGGCCGCCAGCGCCTTGGTGGCGAACAGCGCGCCCCACACGTACACCCACAGGATGCCCACGGTGATGAAAAGCTGGAAGCCCGAGCCCAGCGCGCCGCGGATCTCGGGCTCCGCCACCTCGCCCACGTACACCGGCGCCACCACGCTCACCGCGCCCGTCGCCAGACCTGCGCGCACACACACGCACACACACATAACGCCTCGTCACTATGGCCCGATTAAAATAAGTTGGTGATCGACAGTTGTACTTCTGAAGCTGTAGCCTCATACAATATGAGTATATGGTTTGGTTACTTTAATAAGTATTTATTTCAAGTGTTTATTTTTTTGTCCCGGGAACACACGCTCGGTGGTTTGCAAACTGTCAACGTCACTCCCTTCCGTTTGCAACTGTCAATCACCAACTTATTTTAATCCGACCATAGTGATGCGACATCGACAACAAAACATGTTGCGAAACATAGATGTTCAAAATACATCGACCAAAAATCATGGATGTTTTTAAACATCGATGTTCCAAGGCTAGTTTAGTATTCTCAAACATTAAATTCGTGCAAAACAATTGACATTGGAAATGTACATTACGTAAGTTATAATTAAAATTTAACTGAAAACAAAGTTACCCTCTTCGTGTGCGAAATACGAGGAAAGACTAAGGAAATGTCAGGACATCAGGATCATCTCGGGCGAGGGGTAAACTGGCCGATGAAAGCAGTACCAACCGCGTTCGTTTCGTTCGAACACTTAGACAGTGGTATCAGTTATCTCATATTTTAACTTATACAAAATTGTGAGTATGGAAATTTTCATCCACGAACAAATCATCAAAAACGTGGAAACATCGATGTTCAAAAAACATCGAACACAAAACATCGACATTCAAAAAATAGAAGCATCGATGTTTTCAAAACATCGAATCAATGTCGCATCCGTACTCGTTACCCTCGCCAACACAACATCCGGCTGCGGCGTTAAGACAGACACAGGTTGATGAAAACGTTTAATAATGAACCTCTGAAATTATTTAAAATGTTCGGTGTAAATGACTGAAGAGTCTCCATTTTACTTTTTGTAAGAAAATGCAGTGAGATGCCACCGCCTCATCCCATGCAGCGGCAGAACAAGACCTCCAACTGCGGCGTAAAGAGAGGTAGATGAAAGCATTCAATAAAGTCATGAAACCCTGAATTCGTTGTAGACCTTCGGGAGTAAATAATAGTAGTGTTGGCCATTTTATGTTTCGTAAGAAAATGCAACGAAACACCACTGTTTACATGAAACGAGCTTTACACATTGTAAGAGGGACTTCCGTATTTTGTTCTCTGTTCATGAAATCACTTGGAATTTAGAGATCGCTACTTTATGGTGAAATTAAAAAATCTAATTTCAACCAAGATGAAATAACATTATTTGCTAATGAAGTTCATTCAGGGGCGCAGTGTTTAACATTGGGTGCTCGTGGCGTGAAATACTGTCTATTTACACGGAATCACATTTTAGACCAACTCAACAATATATTCAGCTGCCAAACCACTCAGGCTATTTTACTACATATAATTAAAAAACTCCGTCATCCTTCCTTTCCCGTAGTGTAGTCGGATAAAAATGCATTGTTCGTGAAAAGTACAAAATAATGATCCAATTCATAAAATTAGTCGCCGGTACACCTTAGCTTTAGATTAGTGCACACAGTACTTGTAAATAACTTACAGCCCGTAATATTTGCAAGCGGAATATTAAATATTAATATTTGCACACGGAATATTGGTTCTGCAAAATCGATCGATCTCTTCTGTAAATTATGGAATACAAGGCTCCGAATTACTAAAAGGTGGATTTATCCGTCTATCTGAATTTTAAAAAAACGTTTGGACGAGGAATAAATAGAAAAGTATTTTGGGAAGAAATAACTTTTTTAAAAATGATAATTTTGATTTGCAAAATGATTACGCAAACAAAGTTGATTTTATTGTATGAGAGAGTTCATGTCTTCTTTTAAAATCGACCTCAAGCAACAGATTTTTAAAGAAAAAATCTCTACCTTCAATATTGTAATTTTACAGAGACGCTAAAAAATTTTAATTTTTGCGATTTTCAAAATTTTAAAGAGTTAAACGAAAATTAGACGAGTCATATTTAGTGTGTACTTTGCTCCATCCATGAAAAAAATCAATCCAAAACTTTTGAAGGTATCTTTGAGAAATTTTTGAAAATGTTGAGGTTTTATGAAAAGTAGGACATTCCAAAATCAAAATATCCGTTTCACATTCGGAGGGCCTCGAGTTCAACCAGATCGATCAGGGAATATTAATTTGGGGGAAAATAGTTCAAATGGTTTAGGTACTAGTGTTGACCACAGACAGACGTTTTGACATAAACCCCTTTTTCAGTATAAAGAATCAGTGTATCAGAACAACGCATGAGAATTTACATACTTCAGCAAGATTTATACAGTTTTTCAAAAACAGAGACCCGTAATACGAGTTTTTCGGCCGAAAAATCGCCACTTGCCGCTATAGCATTACAATACTTTTATCTTTACTACACAAGTTAGGTAAATGAGAAGTTTGGTAATATACGAGAAAGAGAAAGTATTTGGCGTAACGTAAAGGCTAAGGACACGACTAAATGATTCTGGAACATACTTTTAGGCACTGAAGTAGCTTATAACTGGTTCATTCTGGTGAAAACATGCTTTTCTGTCTTTGCGATATATATACGCTGTATTTCAGTCATGTTTTATATTTTACATATCAGACGTCAACACCAAAATAGATAACAGCAGGCCTGATTAAATTTGTGATTTGCATTTAAACGATCGTAGCAGTAGGTGATTGGGTATTTTGATCCATTTCATTGCCATGATCTTCAACGTGATTGAAAATACATGATCACTATTATGCATAATCTATTATGAAGAAATGAAATAGGAGATTTAATTTTAAGACAGCATATTTTCACGGCCTATAAATGATAAAGAACGATCTATGCTTCTTATTTGGAAACCCATTAGTGAATAAACAGAGAATATTGTTTTTGCTGAGTATGCTGATGAGGTAGGGTATATATTATCGTGTAACCATATTGAAAATATATTTATTCAAATTTTAAAAATGTTCTTAATTCAAAATATTCTTAATTTCATCTATTATAATGATTATTATTCAATATGTTGATTGTTATAATAGACATATGGTATTTTGTTACTTAAATACACTATTATCTTTCACAGTATTCAAAGTATGAAACAGATATCCCAAAAATTATTTAATGCCTATTAATTCACTGTAGGTCGAGGGGTTAGCTTAGCGCTAACTCTCAAAATTCGCTAACTATTAGTCGGCATTTATGTATTGTATCTGATCTATGTTTTATTTGAAATAAAGGAACTCGATTATGTGTCTGACGCAAACACTTGGTGTGAGATAGTGTGGTATGTGTGTCAGACTGCGGAAGAAATAAGTGGCGCGCTCAACCTCGACCCACGGTATAGGAAATTTTTGTTACGAAGTTGTACATCTAAACTCTTTAAAATCAATCAAGTAGCACTGAATATTAATTCTGCAATTCATTTTAATTTTCATTTTATCAAAATGAACCTTACTGAAGCATAAATTGTTCAAAAATTGATAGAGGAAATAATGAAGAGGTGAATAATATAAGGACTATTACTGTTTTAGATCTTTTCTCTGTAAATGACTAAAAACGTGGAAGGATCATTTTTCGCTTGTCCTGATAACAAAAGCAGTTTCGGGACTATCACTAACATTCCCTTAATTTTACACCCAAACAAAAATAAAATATTGTATGAATCACAGTGACAAGATTCCATTGCGAGTGCTACTAATTTTAAATTCTTTGTAGCAGTGTATTTAATTTTTTCAATGCGCAGTTTTTATTTTTATTTTTTTCAGGCCAAAATGTACTTAAGTAATAGTAAAGTACACGATATTTAAAAACGATGACAATAAATGTAACGAATAGAAAGTTAATAACATTAAAGGTCTATACAAAATATTCGAGAACAAATGTATCAACAATATATAGGAATTTATTTCTTTAATATAGTTAAAGAAGTTTAATTTTCAGGGAAGCGCCGCCTTTACCCTCGATTTTCGAAATGAAGCTAATAGGCACGATCTAGTTCATTATACCGTGGGTTAATAACAAAGACGAAATTGAAATGAAAACAATTGAATGACGGGGGAAGACAAATAGAACTAGTGGTGCAACAGAATGGCACAGACTTTCCCGTATTAGTTTTCTATTTCCTTGGGTCTTCGCTAGCTATTCGGAATTGCCACAAACTCTTTCTTGCCAGCTGTCATCTATCACCGCCAAAAGTACATTTTTTTTGTCATTTTCTTAATTTTTCGGTTTCCTATTGGTAGAACGGAAACATTAATTGTAGAATATTAAAGAAAACAAAAATCTAGTCATAAATGGCAATTTTCTTTTAAGAAGTATGTGCCGTTAAAGAGAAAATGGCGTCTTAGTGCTACTAAAAATGCGAAACTTGAAGCTCACTTTCAAAGAAAATGTTTGAGTTTTCAAAATACTTTATTTAGAGTTATTTGAAGCACTTACACTCACAAATATAATAATATTTACAAATTGCTGGTAATGTGCACATTAGAGATGTAAGAGATCTTTCAAAAAAATTACAATTATGTAATTTTTGAAAAAACAAAAAAATAACTCAAAATAAACTTTACGCTATACTAAAGAGTGTAATTAGCACTATCCGTTACAAAGGTTTGAAGAAAAAACTTGCAGCCATATATGAGAAAATGGCGTTTGAGCGATTCTGAAAATGCGAAATTTTGAGCTACTTTTCACAGAAAACTGTTGTGTTTTCGAGAAACATTACTTGACATTATTTAAAGCACATGTACTCATAAATATAATAATTTGAAAAAATCGCCGCTAATATTATCGCCGTAAGAAACATGTGAAAAAAATTTACATTTTTGTAATTTTTGAAAACACCAACCGATAGAACAATATGGCTTCTATGTCATCTGATAGAGTACATTTTCCACTATCCCTACCAAATGTTTAAAGAAAAAATTTGGAGCCCTTTTTGAGAAAATCTAGTTTTTGTAATTTTTTTAAAATTGCACATATTGCACGCAATATTGCGCGAAAACTACTAAAATTTTCAGAACAATGTACATGACCTTAAACAAAGAACTTACTTTGGAGAGCACATTTTATTTGAAGGAAAAATCTCTATCTTCAATTTTGTAGTGGGAGAAAGACGCCAATTTTCGAAAATTCAGAGTTATCCGTGAAAATCGGATTTATGCCATATTAATAAGTGTATTCTACTCTATTCATACAAGAAATTTAAAGAAAAAATTTGGAGCCGTTTTTGAGAAAATTTTGAAAATGTCCGGGGGGCTTCATGTAAAGTACCCCCAAATTTTGAAGAACCTTTTTCAAAATTTCAAAGCTTTGACTAGAATCAGATCGACCGGGAAATATCTATTTTGGAAGAAATCGTATGTATGGTTTAGTCGCTAGCAGTGTTCACAGACGGACGGACAGACAGATGGACAGAAAAAATTTGGAGCCGTTTTTTGAGAAAATCTTGTTCTTGTAATTTTTTAAATTGCACATATTGCATGCAGTATTGCGTGGAAACTATTAAAATCTTCAAAAAAAAATTGCCTTAATGAAAGAACTTACTTTGGACAACCAATTTTATTTAAAGAAAAATCTCTATCTTCAATTTGTAGTTCCAGAAAGACGCCGAATAAATTTTAAACTTTTGCAATTTTCGAAAATTCAGAGTTATCCGTGAAAATCGAACCTACGCCACCTCAATAAGTGTATATTACTCTATTCTTACAAGAAATTTAAAGAAAAAATTTGCAGCCGTTTTTGAGAAAATTTTTGAAAATGTCCAGGAGGCTTCTTGTAAAGTACCCCCAAATTTTACAGAATCTTGTGCAAAATCTCAAAGTTTCGAATAGAACCAGTTCCACCGGGGAATATCCATTTTGGTAGAAATCGTATGCATGGTTTAGGCGCTAGCATTTAGTTAGCGCTAGGCGCTAACAGACGGACGGACAGACGGATTGACAGACGGACAGATGGACGGTTTCCTTTCAATAGGTTTTTCGGTATCACGGACCTGGAAAATAGGGTTTCTGGTTACACCAGTGTTAGGGGATTTTTTTCTTAATTTAGCAACTGGTTTTATCCATTTCTTCGTGTTCACGGCTCGGCAATTAATTTTTTTCCGCCGAAAATTGGCCATTTTTTCGCGCAGCATTACATATCACATATCACTCCGTGTATACGTACGTATACGGGAAAGTAAAAATACGTTGAAAATTTAGATCAAGATTTCTTTTCAACAATCTGATTTTCATTCGAGATGAAAAGTTGACAAAATATTTATTTTGTATGGAAGTTTGAAACATGTTTTTGAGGCTCTGTCCTTCATGATCCCGAAAAGTTATCAGATTCGAGCTTGGCAGGGCGTCCAACTAGAAATTTGTAAAACCTGATTATTCTTTGTAACATTAGTTTGTTAAGGCCACGACTTTTGACGAAGACATTAAAAAACTGTTTTGTCCTCTCTAAAATTATCTGCAGATCCTGTGTGAAGTATATACAGGACTGCACTTTTCTCCGCCAAATTGTTGTTCTTAGCGAAAGATTTACGGAAGATCGAAGGAATATGTTATCCGTGTGTGTTCTACAACTCTGAGATTCCCAATTAAATCTTTGGATGATGTTTACCTACATTACACAAACGATTTTCGAAAACTAAAATTAATTTAATGGGTTTAAAAATTATAAAGATTCGTGAAAAATAGTTAAAATTGGATATGAATGAAGTATTTTATTGGCAGGTGCATCAAAAATTCAATTATAATATCTGAAAGAGGAAAGTCAACGTAATTGGATGTCAGTACGCAGGAAGTATGATAGCAGATAACTCCATTGAAACACAGCATTCAAACAGAACATGAAATTTCCTGGCCTGCTGAATGTTGTTGCAAACATTTCCTAGCTCCATTCTAATGGGAAGAATAGCTGGTTGACGAACTCCCGTCGCGTGTCCTCAACCTATCTCAGCGTCCTTTCTATCGGATGGCAGAAGCGAAGCGGGATCAAGGTCAGTAGCGGGGCAGCGGCGTGGGCGGCGGACGCGCGATAATCGAAGGCTGCACAGCAGGCGCAGGCAGCGTGAACAGCCCCGGGTCGGGGTCCACGGCAGAGCTCTTCAAATGCGGAGAAAGCGTTAGCTTTCTTCGCAAAATACACCATGTAAAAACATTTGTTTTCAGAGGAAAAATGCTTTCTACCATATTAAATTTTTAAAAAAATTAAAAATTTCTTCTATCATATTAAATTCAAAAGTATTAAATAGGATGTATAATTTACATGTTTATCGAGTAATTTTGCTTCTTTTCAGAAAAAGTGAGTTTGAAAAAGAGCTCACAAAAGAGTTTGTAGAGTGTAAATCACTGTATCGTATACTATACAAACCACTTTTAAACCGCTGCGCATCCGCGAAGTCACAAAAGTTACGATTACGCGAATTCACGCCCATTCGCGAAAGTTACGATGCAGTTGTATCAGGAAAACAATACTCCACTACAACTATCGGGTGAATGTTGTATCGTGTACAAGTCACGTGATCAAGATAAATTTAATTCGTTATCTATTATTAACTTTCTATCTGTAGCGATCTCTCATCTTCATCAGCTTTCAGATTTTACTAACTCTTTTACTCTTGTTAATAGTCTTCAAGTGGGGCAAGCTATTTCATTTTTAAAACCTTTAGTACTTTTTCATTGTTTTTCGGTATTTTTGTTTAGTAATTTCAGATATATTACCTGTCTACTTACATTTCATATTACTTCATTTTTGTACATTTTCTATATTTTAATTACGGAGGTATAGGCCAAATTATTTTTTTTATTTAATACAAAAAATGTGGGACTTAGAAAACTATCGATTCAACAGTATTTATCTATAACAAGTAGTTAATCACTCTTTTCCCCACCTGTTGCATATTTTTCGGTCTGAACATTCCTATAAAAATTGTATAAATTATAAATTTTTAATTTTGTAATTTTATTTAATTGGTTGGTCCCGTCTGAATATTTTCCCTTTGTAAATAAGAGTTTTGAAAGTGGAAATATATTCATACTGGAATCCCACTTGAAACGGTGGTCTTTGAACCACTGGTAACATTTCGGGCTGGTGCTGTGAATTGGCACACTCCTTACCAACGCTGCTCAGCGTTTATTAACAGAAAGATTAAATTGCACATAACATAAAATAGTCAATATGTCATTCGTTTCTGACCACCCGTGCTACAGAATGGGAGTAGCACAAGAGCTGCATCCCCAAAAACGCTTAAACGTTTATGAACAAAAAAAGTATTTTGTAAGAGCAACGGTATTTTTCGATCGATGAGTCAGTAACGAATGCATTGACGGTTGCATTGCAACGCCAATCACGCGCATTTTCAATATTTAAGATATCAAAATTTTGAAATCTATTTATTATAAAATGAATTTTGGGGATAAAATATATACCACCTTGCATCATTTTTCATAGTCATCGTAAATATATGCTTGGGTAAATTACCTTGCCAGGTAACTCACAAAAGGTACACAAACAATTCTGCAGTTTTGCGAAATAATGAATACGATGTACGATGCAATTATTAATTATTGTGTTATTATTCGATGCCTTAGCAACACTAGGGAAAATCTATTCCGAATGGGTTGTGAATTAGTTTCTACTTCTAAAATCAATCGATTTAGGAATACACCTTTAAAAGTTTCTGATCAAAGTCATTTAAAATTTTAAAAATTATATTATCACAACTTACATATTCTACAAAATTTACCGAGTATTGTAAACAAATGTTAACTCATGAAAACGCCAATAAACAAAATTCCGAAGATTTATGACGTCATATTTTTGCGAAAACATTATATGAAATAGTCGATATTCACTTCCTTCCAGACTATTACATATCATTAATATGTATATTATTGTAAACACTTAGGATATCCGAATATAAATTCCAAATTACTTTATTATTACTGTTTTATGCATAAAGAATTATTTGTCTCGTAATTTATCTCCATCCGTTTCCCCCTTTATATTACACTTGGATTGAAGCAGGAAAATACTCTCACGCTCCTATCGATCAGTTTCAATTTAAAATGCCACACCGGATGGAAGTTTTCCTTTTAAAGAACAATCATGCCTTATTATATTGAGGTTTAGTTTTATGGAACAGATACCGACCCGCACCAATGCATTCCGTCCGGGGTGAGGAGAGACGGTCGTCAGGGCTAATCATACACGTTCAATTGCTGGCGGTAGTCTGAATAAAGTGGATAACAGGCAGTGGCGCAGCAGAAAAGTCCAACGAGAACGGTTTTTCATTTCATTTCAAAATGTTGAAAAGGGAAATGAAGAAAAAATAAATATAATAATTAAACAATGAGTTAAAGTTTCTTAAAGTGACAAATATGTTTAATATTCTTAAATACGAAAAGGTCGTGTTGCACGTAGGGCGATATACTACAGCTATACCGTATAGCATGTGAATAAAAATGTTCTCTTATGCGCAATATAACACTCCAAGAGCAATTTAATAAAATCAATTTATGTAGAAAACAATAGATTATTTCAATAATTGAAAGGCTCAGTAGGAAATGGGGGTTACCCCATATTTGTTTTGTTAAATTGAGTTATTAGCATTAAATATCACTTCAAATATTTTTTCTTTTAATGTAATGCGTTATTTAAATCCAGTATGGACTTATATGCAAGTATACTGTGTTTAAAATATAAAAGTGTACTAAGTGTATGAAAATTCTAGTAAAACCCTTAATATCTTGGAATTAGTAGGCGAATGTGAGATAGCCCCTTGTTCTACTGAGCCCTTCAATGAACTTTGTAAATATTTTAATATTTACTGTTGTATTTTAATTTTTGACTTGCTGTTTACATCAGATTGTTTATAAATGGTTTATTGCAAACGTATTGCAGTTTTCTTTAACATTCGACATTGTAACCGAAACAGATGTAGTTTGAATCTGCTCATGTGAATTTCTCTACTAGTGAGACGAATACATTTTGAATTTGAACAAGTGAGAAAATGGATATGTGAGGCACATTTTTGAATCACAATAAAATGTCTGTCCCTTGAAATTCTACTGCCCAAGTTCGAGTGTATCACTTTTTGATCTTTCGTCATTTGCATGCTCACAATAACGTTAGGCACAGTACAATACCCATGCCAGTTTTTGTTTCTATCACACTAGTACTTCCCTGTGCTTCCTAATGAAATTGTTAGATTGGAATCTGTTGTGACATAATTTAACAAACGAAACAAATAACGTTTTGAAAAACCCAATTGCATTGCACATTATATCTTGATATTAAAACGCTGTTTTAGATACCCTGATTAAAACGATGTAATTAGATAAGATATTTTTTTCTCCTGTCGTTTATTGGTTTTTTGCGTTTCCTGGAAGTTATTTTTTCTTTTACATTCGACATTTGGCACTTGTGTAAAACGTTGGAGAACAATACTCGGAATGCTTCGCAAGCTATTCATTGTATTCTGGGATTGTGAAACCAATGTATGCAATGTTGTTTTAATAAAAAAAACTGGAACTTAAAAACCTTTCATTTCACTGAGTCATGTAATTGTTATTCACTGAATAAATCTACGTGAGTCCAGAAGCTTACGACATAAGATAACTTTGCAAATAACATACTAGATGATATAAATGATTTAGTAATGCAATAATTTAATCTTTGTAAAATAAATATATTTAATATAATAGTTTCAATATATACATCAGCTGTCAACGGCATATTTAAAAACGCAGTTGATGGCAATCGTTCGCATGTACTCTGTAAGACGATCGCGTCCAACGCAGTATTTGCTGTCGACGATTCCTTAAAAGGTTGAAGCGATAGGCTTCAACCAAACGAGATAATGCTAGAATAACTTCATTATTTGATGACATTAAAATATTTGTATTCAAATCGTGGGCATTCACACAATTTGTTACCCGAGTTCCCACTTTGAATTTGAATATTGTGGAGTAAACGGCATAGAACACTTATCTGTTTATTTGACTACAGACTTTAATAATTTGTTATTGATAAATACTAATCCTATTCTCTGGTAATTCCTAATAAGCATGTTTTCCCTCATGTGTAAGAAATCTTCTAGCCTCCATCTTGAAGATTTTCAGAAATTATCTTTAAGAAACGTTCGGGTCAGCACAAACTGTTTGCCTTACTAGCGTCTAAACAAGAGCTTCAGAAGAAAGCGCATACCCTCAGCAGAACTTGGTATTAAATCTCCGGAGTTTGTTTCAAGATAATTTTTTTGTTCGTACGTACGCGACTAGTTATTGATCTTTATTTTCTTCTTTCTTGGCGCCTGAAACGGCGAAACCACTCCATCCTCAGCTCCTTGTATCTTGTGACCCTATTTCACTAACCAAGTCGCTCCGTGTAATTTTCACCAAAGCGACGAGGCAGAACTCTCCACTTACTTATTTCATTGTTCTATTCTGCTCATTCTGATTAGTGCCTTATTAAACAATGCACTGACCTTCCACACCTTTCTTAATGCCCTGGTTACATACAAACAAAACACGGTAACTTTCCCAGCAAAGTGACAAACAAGGCGGATACGTGTCTTCGCGATCCACTTCAATTGAAACCCGAACAAATGTTCAAATACGCACAAAGCTTGTGCACAGTCACTTCGCCGCACGAGAATCGTGAACGTACTGTGACGCTAGGCACATTGCGCGGCGTACAGTAGGCTACAATGACTAACTACATGGTATTCTAACGTAGTTCTGTTAGAATAATGTGTAAACTATACTGATTCGGATCTCATATACATAATCGAAGATCTAAAATAAGGTTTAAAAAATTCAAAATGCAATCAGTGCCTCCCTTACACTCCTACTATAATCAATTTAGTACTGTTCTAGTTGGTGTTTTAAAATTCACAATTAATAAATACAATTTATTGGATTTGTGTAAAATATTAAGGTTCTATCCACGGAAAAAAAGGAAGAGAAAATTTTGGCTGGTTTTTGAGAAACTGTTTTTTATTTATATTAACTTTAAGCATAAATTACGTAAACACTATTCATTTATTTATTCAAATAACTGTACATGGTCTTCCTTAAAGATATGATTTTAGAACAGATTTGATTTCAAACAAAAATCTCTTTCGCTAATATTGACCTTTTGCAATGTTAACTTTTTTGAAAATTTTGAAAACACAGAGAGTTTCTCAAAAATGGAAATAGCAACAATTTTTTACCATTCTTTGATACTTACGAAGAGAAAATTTGAATCAGAAAATGTTGCGCCATTGTTTTAGAAAATAATTGTTTATGAAGAACCAAGATTTCACGCAAAATTACGCGAAAACTACTCATATTATCGAAAAATTGTCCATGATGTTATTTCAAAATATGTCTTTTAAGAACAGATTTAGTTTCGAAAATAATCTCTATTTTTAATATTCTAATCGTAGGAAGCCGCAGAAAAATATTTTAAACTGATGAAATCTGTCAAATTCTCACGAGAACCCTTCAGAGATGAAATTGGAGCCAATGTGAGGTCAATTTCTGCATTTTCTGATTTTCACCAGAAATAATGTTTTTTACAGTTTGGAGAAATTTCAAATGAGAATTTGAATTTAAGCCTTATATAAATTCTTAATCAAATATTAGCAGGGACACTCACAACTCCAACCACTAATTCCAAAGGCATTTTAATGTCTTTAATAAATTTTCCACGTCCACGAGAAGTAAACCTAATTTCTGAATTGCCTCAGGCAATTTTACAAAATCTGATTTTATATATTATTTTTTACTGTTATGGGTTTTTAGACTTACTTTATTTATTTTTTCCTCGCAAGCAGGCTAAGAGTCTATTCCTGATTATTTTCTCACCCACTGTCAGTTATCAAATGATAATGAAGATACAAGAAGCCGTATCTCAATATCTTTTGTTACTTAATCGCTCGGTACGGATTCATTTCGCGATTGTGACTCACAGTGCATGTATCCATTTCTCAAATCATAGCACATGTATCGGAGGGTTAAAATTTCTAGTATAACAATAAGCAAAGGCAACTTCGTACTATCAGGATCTACGAATAATATGCTATTTTTATAAAATATGCATCAATTTTAATTTTCACAAATTATACAAAAATAGCTTTAAAAAGGTGTCTAATATGCTACATAGATCTCAAAATATGCAGTATTAATTTAAAAAATTCCAAATATACATTATGCATGAATTTCTCCTCAAAACTACCAAAACATGCAAACATGCACGGAAAAGTACGCATTTTTAAAATGCCTACTTTATGTAGTATGCCATGAAAAATATATTTACGGAGTATGAAAGCTCTTTAAAGCGTAAATAAAAACGTGCATTTGCATGAAAATCCTGCCTAAATTGATGAATGACTCAAAAACATTGTTTTGGAAATATGAATGTACGACCAGGAAAGGAATTGTCCTCGACTCATCGCCAAGACGGCCGTTTGTCACCAAAAGGGAAGTGTAGAAATTAAGATCCCCATAAAGACTTTGAGAAATGTTCAAGGCCAAGACTGTCATTAGAATAGTAAGTTAAATTACGTCAGTTCTTTTCAAAATAATAGGAATAAAGTAATGATGGCCATCATAGGTAGGAGAAATTAATGCCGCTGTAATATTAATTCATGAATTTTGTGTTGTTATTTAAAAAATACTAATTAAGAGTATTCAGTTCCAGTCATCAATAAACATTATCACCAGCCATAGCCTCTTAGAACGGTTAATTTTCAGCCCACGACGGAGAACATGGAGTAGTATTCGCCCTGAGATTGTATCATAACGCCCAATTTTATAATAATGGAGCTAGACAAATTTATAATTAATTAGGAGATACAATAATAGGGAATAAAAAAGAGTGTTGGAATTGTCACAACGTGCCCTTCGTGAAGATATCTTTTTACTGCCGCGAAAACATGGAGGACGATAATTTGAATAAGTATATTTTCCACTGAACTCTAGAAAATACACGCAGACAGTGAAGTTACATTTATTTTCAGAATCAAAACAAGCGGACATCTCAACATTCACCCAAAGATAAAGAAAACTGCTCGAAAAATCTGATTGAGAAAGATGTCATTAACCCAGAAGCTGAGGTACAATACTTGTTACAGGTGTATTCTTTTAGATTTATAGTCCAAAGGCAACTAATGCATTAAATATAATTGTTAAAAGCAATATTATTTCCTTTCTGACGCTTGGTATAGCCTCTTATTGAATAGAAATAGTTATGTAGCAGAAAAGTTGTTACGTGGCTCTAAAACTTGGATGTGTATCGATTTTTATCGTTTAATGTCATCTGATAATGTGTTGTAAAATAATGTGCATGAATTGAATGAAACTGTTTTTAAGTGACATGACGCTGACACCTGAAAAATATGATTATTTCATCAAGTGAGATAGTTACAGCCATCTGTATACGCTGAAAATATATTCCCACCCTTAATTCTTTTTTACAAAAATCACTGATTCATTAATCAAAAGAAAAGGCAGTGGTAGAATTCCTAGTTTAATAGAGGCTTATAGGAATCAAATGAGAAGGATTTCTTATAATTATTTGTACAGTTATTTTCTATCATTTAAAAATCTTGAAGCTTTAGGACGTGTTTGCCGAGAATATTTTTCC
The DNA here is from genome assembly GCA_031308135.1 of Acheta domesticus. NCBI lineage: Eukaryota > Metazoa > Arthropoda > Insecta > Orthoptera > Gryllidae > Acheta > Acheta domesticus. The sequence goes on along the minus strand of JAHLJT010009436.1, from coordinate 151,928,866 downwards.
CTACCAAGCGGGAATGTACATTAGCGAAATCTACACGAATAGTATGAAGGCTGAAAAGTTCTAAAAGTATCTTGAGATAAAAGAACGTTGGAAATTATGCGTCGCACAGACTCAAGATTCCATTACGTAAATTGTCACGTTCGAAGGCCGGAGCCTCGCCCGCAACACAGAAACGCATGAGAGTCAAATTGGCCGCGCATGTGTGTGAACGAGCGCGCGTATACGCCAATTTTTACGTATTAAATGAATGGCTTTTTTCAGAAACAGCATGTTTCACTGTTAAACAACTTTTCAGAGCGGACAAAAAACCTTCTAATGAGGCTATATTTGTCAGAAACATTGTGTCACTTTTTTTAGAAGTTGTTTTCCGCGCATTCTATAGAATTGTTTCATTTATCAAAAAAGTTAAATTGTATTTTTTTTATTTTTTACTTACAAACATGGTTGACTTATGTTGTTTCTAAAATAAACCATACTGGCACAAAAAGTATTGTCATTATTAAATGCTTCTTTATCTGGAACATGTTTGAATGAACAGCTTAATTACATGAAATTGTTACATTTAATTAATTATTTCCGTAATTAATGATTCACGCACTGCCTAGTTTCGTAATTCTGCAGAGAACGCATCCACTTCTTCCTCGTGGGAGATACACTCGATTAACTTTTTGAAGTCATCAATCGATTTACTTTCCCGTATACATACGTATATATACAGAGTAATATACTAGTATAGGGAAAGTTATGTAATGCTGCGGAAAATCGATTTCGAGATTTCAACGGAAATACAAGTTTTGGGGTTCCCTGATACCGAAAAAGTATTTTTTTCTAAACGTCCATCTGTCCGACCGTCTCTGTTGTGTGAACAACAATAGCCGTAAGCAACAATGCGTAAGACTTTGTCCAAGTTGAAGAAACCCCTGTCCATCTGGCCTTAGTCGATTTTGAAAAACATTCATTAATTTTGGGGGGTACATGAAGCCCCAGGGACATTTTCTAATTATAATAATTAATCAGGGATAATGCTAATTGCACTCTTTAATTTGACGTGAAGTTCATTTTTGGTAATTTTTTTTTCAAAAATTACCAAATGTAATTTTTTTGAAAGATCTCTCACACCGTTAATATGCATATTTCCAGCAATTTGTAAACACTATTGTTTTTGTAATTTAAAGTGATTCAAATGACTAAATGAAGTTTTTCGAAAACTCAGGAATTTTCTGTGAAAAAGTAACTTCACAGTAACTAGCGCTTCAAGGTTCGCAGTAACAGTAGCGCTTAAATGCCGTTTTCTTAAAAACGACTCCATTTTTTAAAAAAGAAAATTACCATTTAAGACGAGATTTAACTGTTCTTTAATATTCTTAAAATAATATTTCCGTTCTACTTTTAGGAAACTGAAAAATTAGGAAAATGTCAAAAAAAAAATGTAGTTTGGGCGGCGATAGATGGCAGCTGGCCAGAGTATGTGGCAAGTCCGAAGACCTAGCCAGGACCAAAACAAATAGAAAATTGATACTGAAAAGTCTGTGCCAGCCTGTAGCAGCACTAGTTTACATTGTCACACTTACTTTGTAAGAAGAGAAAATTCTCGGCAGAAATATTGTTACTGACGGTAACGCAAAAGCGGATAAATTTTGTTCCTATACATATTCAGTCACTTCCTCTAACACGTGGTGTAGCCAGAATCCATGTTTTAGGGTCCTTGTTACCGATTGAGGACAAAACGTCCGTCTGTCCATCTGACCGTCTGTGGTTAACCCTAGCGCCTAAACCGTTCAGCCAATTTGCTATAAAATTGATATTCCTCAATTGAACTGAATGAACTCGAGGTTTTGCGAGTTTCAAGCGGATATTTTGATTATTGAGGGTACTTTACATGAAGGGTCAAATCATAGAAACACGGACTGACATGACCCTCCATATTGTGTGATTTTTATTTTGATTCCACAGCCATATGAAATATTAGGAAGTTTTCGAAGTTGGCCATTGAGGTACATAGATTTTCCATAGTAAATTTTGCCATCTCACTAGGCTCTTTAGGTATATCATTCATGATATACCAAGAATGTGGCAGAGTCATTCTTCAGTTAATGGAGGCAAGTATTTACTGTCGACGTAAGATTTGGACTGGTAATGTAGGGAGGTTCAAAGTTTGTGTCAATGCACACTACAATTACACCGTTCTGTAAACTTAATATCGATCAGCTGTTTGAACTCCAAAGAGAAGCCGCTTCTCGCGCTTTATTCAGAAAGAACACAAGTCACTGACTTATATTGTATCTGTATTAATTTCTATTTACATGCTCTTCAAAAACTACCTCTAGAATTGCTTGACATACGTTATATCTGTCTGAAACGATGCATTTACACATAGAGAATGTGATGGCACTAAAAAAGTCAAATGGAAAAACAACCTGACTTATATTGTTTCTGAAATAAACCATTCAAATGTTCTCTATCGAGTCTGGGTCTCGCGTTAGTCCTACTCCATTTTCTCGGGAGAAAGATTCAATTTGTTCCCGACAAGTTAGAAACTTCTTATCAGACGCGTATATTATAAGTATTTAATCAGGGTTATTTATTTATTATTTTGCTATACTTGAGTTTTTCTAACGAGGCACTTCAAAGCTTGTCTTCACGATGGAATATGTCACGGCATTTCGCGTCTTTCTCAATCGTGCCACTAGATGTTGCATGATCGCAATCGCTGCTTGATACGGTCGCGATCAGGCGACATCTAGCGGCACAACTGAGAAAGACGCGAAGTGACATGACATATGCCATCGTGAAGACAGGCCTTGAAGTGCCTCGTTATAAAAACTGCAGTATGCGTGCGCTTTTCCAGCCCACTGTGCGGCGCAGTGGCTTGAGGGGAATCTCGGCTCCCGTTAGGCGCGAGTCACGCGGCAGGTGGCCGTTGAATTACTGTCCTACAGCCACAACTCTCACGACAACGCGCGGTGCCGCCGACAATGCAGCTATTGTCGGAGGCGTAGCTACAACTTGCGACGGCTGTGGCGCTCTTGGAATATGCTGCCCTAAAAAAATAAAAAAAAGGAGAGGGAAAGGAAGACGGAGAAGAAAATGACTAAAAAGAAATATGGAATAAAGATACTGAAAGTTATACTGATCGGGTATGTTAGGTGATGAAGATGCCGGATACATGTTAAAACTAGGCTTTAAATTCTTTATTTTATTTTCCCCAATTGAATTTTACTTGCTGCATACTTTTTTCTTAATTTGGGTCTGTTGTAAAATGAGCTGACCACCAACTTGGAGACATTAAATTTCTAATGAAAGGAAAAACAAAAGTTATTCATGATACGAGTGGTAAAAGTGTAACAATAAAATAACGTTTTCTATGTATGCTACACATTATAACTACTAGACAACCTTATTGACCTTCATTTTATTTTCAGTATACAAATACGTGATTTGTATACTACTACAAAGTATACAAATACGTGATTTGTATTACGTAAATTGGCTACTATGTTACAATGAGTCAGTTCTGAGCATCCTGGCACTTTTATCGTGCTGAAAATTGAACTTTTAGCACACTGAGCATGCCCTAAAAGTAACCGCTTTTACTATTGATGTCTAAAAATATATTTTAATTGATTGGTGGTTTTGAATGCGAATCAATCTGTGGAGAGTATTTTTAAATATCAATTTTAAATACATATTTATTTACACTACAGTTACGTTTTCTTTGATATCTCGGCTCATTGACGTTAGAATGCTATATGAAGTTTTGAAACCTATTTAATGAAGCGCTATTGGTAGATTATTAAAGGTGTTTCTAGTACAATGTAAATCACTATCAATGCACTAGTTCATTATTCAAAACTCATAATATCACAATGCATTGATCAATAAATAAATCATGAATAATGGAAGCAGGAATAGAAATTGATATGTAATTATTGGTGATGCATTGTGTATTATATTGTTGATGTCTATATGTATTGCGATATTGCCAATGTTATTAATAGTAAACTGTATTGCTAGTTATTTTCATTGTACATAATCGTTATGAATCATACGAGAGTGTCTGTACCATTTTGCAGTTTATATTTATCTTTTTCTTCCGTCTTGTGTGTTGCTTCATTCGTCCTTGTCCTCAGCTTTGCCACAGGTTTCTTTCCATCTCTTCGTTTTGGAGAGTCACATTTCGTAGGTTCAGTGTCAATGATCCTCCATATCTCTTACTTTTAAATACATTACACACTCAGCAATTCAGGCTCCACTTCACTGGATTATAACCCTCAGGAATCGTAAGAGATATAATGATATCTGCGTAATAGACCAATGTTTGAAAATTATTCTCTGATCATTCTGATTATAACAAACCGCCACGCTGGAATGAGATACGAAATACTTCTTCTATTTGATCAGCTCTATGCAAGGAAACTTTCCTTACAATTCCAACTAATTTGGTGTCGCTTGCTTTTCTGACCTAACAATAGACCATATATTGTAACAATATGTTATTAAAACAGATTTTACTACCCTTAACTTACCTGCGTGAACTTGTCATGTCTGTCTGAATACTTATACATTTAAAAATAAAACATACATAGTAACAGACCTAACCACCTATAAATAATGTGTGCAATGGGCAATGGTTTAAATTTATATTTGAAATCTTCTTTAAGAATCTTGTATTTTTCTGTTATTTATTTTCTGCCGCCAGATATAGTGAAATATTCAACGTATTTATGTATTATATCATAAATTAACGTATTTCCAACTACTTAATTTGAAATTGACAATAAATTAATATCCTACTAAAATAATTTCCAATTATGAAAAAAACTTTTCTACACGTAGAGTCTAAAATAAAAAGTTGATTTTGTTTCAGTGCATCAAGGGGAGGGTGAAATTAATAATCTCATCACGTGCTTATAATAATGCTTATAATATAAAATATGTAGCTCTTGCACGACGCAATCATGCCCTTGAATAACGAATTTTCGGCAGAAAAAATTCATTGTCGGGCTGTGATAACAAAAAAGTGGATAGTTCCAGTTGCTAAATTCAGGAAAACAAAAACATCCGTCCGTCTGTCCGGTGTATGTGAACAACACTAGCGTTTTAAACTATGCGTACGATGTTTTTCTAATTGAAGAAACCTGTATCCATCTGGTCTGAGTCGAAGCTCTACGATTTTGAAAAACATTCCTTAATTTTTAGAGGTACTTTACATGAAGATCCCGAACATTTTCAAACTTTTCTAAAAAACGCGTCTTCTTCCTTGATATCACCTAGTTGATGTTAATTTTATTGTCCCGTCTAGCGTGATACTTCTCAATGTCAAATTATAATTAAAATGTCACACATGTTTTCTTTAGTTCATTTCTGGTTCGGTCAATAATTGTTTTAATTTTATTTCATATTCGCAAAACTTCTCAATTATATACCATGTGTCGCGACAACCTAATGTTCAACAAGAATTGTTGAATCAGAGAAACTTCTACGATTCTTCCCTATTCTAATTTCGTTCTCGAATATAAATACATTCCAAATTCCAATTAATATTTTTTGAAATTTAAAATATTTTAACATTCTTTAAGTTTCTAGTATTAGGACGCCGAGAATAACGAACAAATTTTGTTCTACACATTGCCCTTTGAAAAAACAATCACAATCACAATGCCGCGTATAATGGCAATCGTATCGTACCAACTAATGTGTCTTGGTCCATTGCCGACGATCGAAAGAGGCCGAATTCGTCTTTCTATGCCTCACCACACCTCCTCCACATCTATTCTTTATATATTACAAGGGACTTTGTTTCTCTCTTCTAGAACATTCTAGAATGTCATCATACTCGTAACTTTCCCGGCTTGCTTATTTACTGGTTACGCAACCTGTATTATTTGACTCAATTCCCATTCTGTATGCCTAAATCACACGTATTAACACAATATTCACTGAACATTACGATGAATATCCTAACGCCATTTATGTTAATAAAATGGAGGTCTTCCTGCCTTATCACAATACGTACAGGAATAAGTATCGATGCCGCCTACTTTTGGAGTTATTTGAACATCCTCATTCCTTCTTTAGATCCTTCCGCAGCCTATGTCAATGTAAGTCTCATCAACTACAAAATGCAAACGATTAGAAATTCTGCCAGCCCTGCTGAGGAAGAGTGCTCAGCGAGAGCTCGTATGTCAACATTGCGCGTTCAGCGACTTCAAGGTCGGAACCGTGACCTCAAAACCCACGATGCGCATACTAACACGCCCGATGCGTAATACGAATATATCGAAGCGTATTGCGAACGGCGCTGTAGAGAGTATGCGGAGTTGCCGCCACGCCCGAAGCATCGCTGGGCCCATGGGTCAAGGTGGGCTGAAATGATGGAGAAACTACCAATACGTTCTATGAAAATGAAAGAAGATGGAATCTTCAATTTATCTGTCCGTTGCCAAATACCTTGGACAGTAGAATGCCAAATTGCCTTTTGTGGATTTCTAATTATTGTACTACTTTCTCTTTTCCTTGCTCAGTCTTTAACGTGTATTCGCAGCTTCGAAAGAAAAATGTCTTGAGACAAAACTTATTTTTTTTTAGGTTGTTGTCCCACATATTGTAAAATAAGACTTTGCTTAAAAATAGATTTTGCCGGCAATGGGAGTTTACTTTTTCTATTGCTGCTAGGTGTCCCAGAAGTTCAACTTCAAATGCCTCTTGTGTCTTGATAATAATAGTGATAATGATGATGATGATGATAATTATGATCAATAATAGTGGTGCTACAACAGCGAGTACTTGAAGCCGTTGTAGAGTTGTAGCTGGTGCTCCAACGCAGTAGTAACTGTTACGAAATCGAGAGGAGTTTCTCTAAGATAGGACCGCTTTGACAGGTCAAAAAAACAAATGAACATCATGACATTGCAAGAGATAGTAAAGAACCCATTTACAAATGAGCTAACTGTAAAACGCATTGACAAAATGGATTCGAAGAACATAACCTGCAATTATATTGCCATCAGTGGCCAAAGAGCAACTGCTCCTTCTTATAGTAATCTAGATATTAAATTCTGCAATTTCTGACATGTCACTCATCCTTCAAAACTCCTTACCAAAAGTAGCGCATGAGGTGCGAACCTTTAATTACTTCAGCACACAAAAATAGTTATAATTTCTTACCTATCTACAACACAAACAAATATGATTAAATCACAATTCCAATAGTATTTACAGAACATTACAAGAAAAATACTTTCACACAAGCATCCCTCGACTACTGGGAGAGTCCCCAACGACGCGTCGCAAGGATTACGAATCTGTGAAGGATATATGAACTTATAAAAATTAAGTTACAAACCTATTGTATTCTAACATTTAAATATTACATGTGGAACCTAGAAATGTTAGTACAATACTAATTCCTTTAAATCTAAAACATCAATAAAAATTCAAACCCGCGTTTTATACTCTGAGAAATATTGTCACTTCACAACAAAATTCATAGAATACCAAGCCGACGCGACGAGGTGTTGCCACTGTCGCATAGCGGCCTAATGTAAAATCAGCTGCGGTCACGAGTAAACGGAAACTGATAATATTTTCAAAAATCCTACAACAGCACCTACCTTCTCGTTTTATCTGTAACCGATTCGTAATATTTGTATTATAATATTGCAAATTGTTTCCAACTATTTTCTCAGTTTTCTCGTTGAAGACTCTTCAATAAATGAAACGCGGGAAATTCGACTTTGCTACTTTTGAAAGGACTCGGGTTTTAATGGTAATCGGACTTATTTCGTATTTGTAAACACCACACTTAATTCTACTCGTGGAAGGCATGTTAAGAAAATAAATGTTCCTTCGCGTTGCCGGCATAGGAACTGTCGCAAAATATGAGGTCTTCTGTCTAAAACCCCCACCTTCCGCTGCAGACTTTCAATTATTTTTCTTTCCTAAATAAGTTCTTGGGAGGCGAGAAGCTAAAAATATTTTTTGTTATTTCGAAACAGCAGAAATTCACCTTCGCGAAAAGGAACACTCTCAATTGCTTCAAACTGTTACTATGTAAAATTAAAAACGTTACAAAAAACTGGAAAATTTAGTTGCAAAATCCTAGATGAAAATGTTGAACCGTTGAAACATTGCTTATTATTATGGCGTTTAATGAGGAGCTGAAGCCATTGGCAAGAATTAGAAAAAAGCCTCCTCGCAATAATATAATTTCTACATTTTAGAAGTATTATAAAATAACATACTCGTACGCAATTTATTATCACCGATATTTCAATTCAAAAGAAAAATCAACTTTCCTCTTGTTTCTAGTTATGTAATGTATTAATAATAAATAAAACTAGTTTTTTTCCTAAATTCACCAGTATTTGTTGGCAAAACGGAAAGAAAAAATATGGAAATTAGTGGGGGTACAGAATGGCACTGATGTTCTCATACCTAGTCCCTTCAGTCTGCAATAGCTTTTAGGTTTTGCTACACCGTCAACCTTGCTACTATCTACCGACGGACAGACGGACGTTGTAAATGAAACTTTTTCGGTATTAAGGGATCCCAAATTTTTCGATTTAATCTCGAAAATGATTTTACGCAGCGTTACATAACTATATATTACATATATTACTTTGTATATACACGTACGTATATGAGAAAGTAAAACACCAAACAAAAATGTACGCCAGGTTTCGTGACGATTTCACAAGTATTTTTTGGGGCATTCTGACCATTTGACATAATTTCCAGTAGAGCTTAACTTTATATAATACGAACTTTATATAAGGGGACATACCATGTTGAACTATCACTACTTACTGTAAGGGATAACTTGAAATGGAACATATTTCGCGGAACGAATTTTGAAAACTGAATCATTGAATGCCATCTTTTATCATTATCAGCCATTAGTTATATACAGGGGCGGACCCAGCCGATCATTGGGGGGGGGGGGGGGTCGAAGATTTTTTTTTTCAAAAAATTAACATATTTGTTATTATATTGTATGTTATTTATGTACTGTAGATACGATGCAATGTATCTCTATATTATTGTTTAAATAATTACATAATTAAACATAAAAAAATTTAAATAAATTTTGCAAAATAAAGGAAGGTAAATGAAAGCTCTAGGCATTTTGAGGTGGGCCATGGCCTCCATACGCCAGTGATTGTATGAAGTCCATTACACTTTTTTACATTTTAAGATTATTTTCTAACTGCTGTATGTTCAGTCTAATTGGCGAATACTCAATACTTTATGTTTATTTTACTATTGACAAATTGTTTGAAAATTCGAGAAGCAAATTGATTTTTCACTACCTGCTTTTCCACTTGTCATGCAAAAACAATCAACTTAAATTATGTTGTTGTACATTACATAGTAACAACGATAAATGACGAATGATAGGATAAATTAAATACAACAAGAAACAAATAAGGGATATTAAAAATTCTGTAATAATAAGACGTCTTCAATCATATTTACCCGCAGTAGCGTTAACACCGATCTATTTTCTACAGCGGAGAAATCTCACAGATTGGACAAATTCTTCCTCTTCGCGAACTCTCAGAACTGTCGATATCTTTCGAGATCATTGAGAATGAATTACAGCCATTGTCCGGTCCTACGACATCAAGATGTAAGGAAAAAACACCAGAATGACCACATCAGCCGGTGTTAAGAATTATCACCCAGGAAATGGGTGACCTCGACCTAGATACTTTGTTAAGATTTATCTCCAAACCTAGGACCACCAGGTTTACAAACCTTCATCATCTTCCTTTACGGATTAGGCATATGGCCTGTTCCATCCTCTTTCCATCCCATTCTTGGCCTTCCAATGTTTCTCTTTCCTCGCAGCTTATAATTCAGGGCTTGCACTGGAAGTCTTTTTTGCGGCGTATTTCCAATATGTGTCACCCATTGCTGTCTGTACTTCTCAATTTTGTCATGTCCTGTTTCTTTCTACCCTAGCTCCTCTCTTATATTTTTTCTCTTTATTTGGTCTCATAATGTACAGCTCTTCACTCGTCTCAAAAATCTCATTTCTGCTGATTCAATCCTCCTTTAATCTTGTTTTTGAACCCAAGTTTCACATCCATACAGTAAAACAGGGAGGGCCATTATATCATCAAATTTTATCAGGGTTTCTTTTCGTGCTTTGTTTTTAAATGTTCTGTTTATAGTTCCACATACTGCTTGGAATATCTACGAATCTTCAATTACATATTTGCAACTGCTAACGAACCTGGTTTTCAACAGGTTAAGCAAAGAAATATGACCAGGCATTGTGGTACCGTGGTGGAACCGCCAAACGACAAGGCCCAGGGGTACGTAGGCCATTGGCACGGCGCCCGCCGAGGGGCGAGGTGGCGTGTTTGGTGGGAAGAATGTGGGCGGCGCGGCGCGGCGCGATGCGACCAAGGTGAGGGACGCCCGCCGCCGCGCCGAGGCTATTTGGAGGCCCAGGCGTCGACGGGGGACCGCGCGGCGAGACGGGAACGAGACGAGAACGGCAGTGCACGCGACCTTGCACGTGTCTGGAGAACAGGGCTCATTTGGTGCGGAAAGAAAGAATCTGAAAAATATGTGCATTCGGTTTGTCGTAATCCCCATTTTCCTTTGCTCGTTAAGAATGTGTTTTATAATGTTATTGAAAATTTCTGAGTTTGTAAAACAAATCAATTTCGCAAGAGCTTTTTGAAAACATTTTTTTAAGAAAACTAGTGGCCTGTGGCAGCGAAAACCTGCTATAAACCACACAAAATGGTTCCACAAAAAGTAGTATGCACACTGCCCCAGACCAACGAATTAATACTCTCATATAACACTCCAATAAATTAGAAACTACAGTCTTCACAAAAACTCAAATAACAGTATAATAGATTTTTCCTTTCCAAGAATATCAACAAACTTGCTGTTCCTTTATGCAACATGTGAATAGCAAATGTTTAATGACGGATGGCCTCTTTCTTGGATCCCTGCTGTCGCTTGACTTCAGCTGTGTCGTAAAGCAATGACGCACGGAGTACGAAAATTCAGCCGGTATGTTTGGTAAGAAAATGAGTGGAATAACACATGTATTTGAATTTTTTTCATTCAAAAACAAAATAGTTTCATTAGGTTTGCATTTTCCTCGATTTCCTGTGTATCTAAAGAAACCTTAGACACATCTCACATGGCCCAAAGCTGCAGTTTTATTTCAGTGCACATTGGAAATTAATAATATAGATTTTAATATTATTTAATAACATTATTTCCTGCATCCACGCGATTGTATCGCAAATTTGAGCATCTGTAGCGAGACAAAAGCACGTTTTTTCATGTTATTACATATGGTTTTAGGATATGCTGCCGAACAAGAGTTTCCGGATAAGCAAGAAAAATTAATAACCCGTTGAGTATATGAAATTACAGCACAATTTGATGTTATTAGAACGACAAAAGGCTGTAAAATTCGATAGTTTTCATGTCGTGCAACTTGGTACGAGTAGATGGACTGAGTTAGGGGTCAGAGAACGGATGATTGGACGGAGTTTGGGGATTGGGGGATTTGAAAAATACAGCAACACCAGGCAAGCTTTCCTAGATTTATGTCGATTGGCTGCACTCTTTTTTTTGGGGAGCACAAATCTTTCGGCGATCTTTTTTTTAAATAACCTGTTCCTGTCTTTTGATTAACTTCAAGTCAGCAAATTTAAATACATTTTGTATTCAACATAAATAAAAAATTCTTTATAAGAAAACTTCAAGTGTACTGTTCACGAAACCTGTATCCCCCTCCCCGCATTCCCCAGAGAAAAGGCCTAGGCCCGTTGGAAAGACCCAATTTACATAGTAGGTAAAATTACTTAAAACACATCGTTGGATCATAAGCAAATCTTTTATCTTCCTTCCGAGCACTGCAACCCTCAATGGAGTACATGTGAGTAGAATACACATGGGTTGCTTTCAATCGCCCCAAGGGGGGAGTCTCAAGGAAACGCCAAGCGTCGTGGGTGCGTGCGTCCTCGGGGAGAGTCTCCGCTGACCGTGAGGATAACGCGAGGGAGGAGGACGCGGAGAGCCCGCGGGGACCTCATAACGATTAGATTTCTTACAAGAAAATGTTGAGCTTCTATTTTATCACTCAACTGTATACTTGACATATCGTTTAATAACAAAGTGGTGCAATTAATTACTTATACATATTTTCAGCGTAGCTTTAGGAATGTTACAAGCCCATAACACCTGCTTTCTTCTTCTTTTTCTTTCTTCTTACCGTTTGTATATCCACTGTTAACGTGATTTTTACCCATTTCCGCAATTTCACAATTCATGTCACATTATGCCATCATCATCCAGCAATATTTTTAGTGTAATCTTTTCAGAGGTCTTCTTCTCTGTGTTCCCATGATCTCCGTTGGACAATTCTGAGTCTACATCTACTGTGATATAATCTGATCAACATATACATTGAGTCATGATAACTCCCCGTCCGTCCCCGAATGAGATCGTATGTGGCAAGGACACGTCAGTAAATTCTCCAGTCCTGAGTCACCAGTCGCGAGTGAGTATTATAACATTTGCGAATTGCTCAAAAGAAGGATATCAGACTCCCAAAAAGCAGCACATGAGCGGCGGCGATTTTGGGCATTCATGCCCCCCAGGCCTCTGGGAAACCCCGCCAGTGCGTGCGCCCTCAAAGATCGCAATCGGCGAGCGAGGGGTGGGGCGGACGAATGGTATACTGCGATTTGCGTAACTGTGCCCCTGACAGGAATCAGCTGTTGACGGTTTCATCCAATCGGGAGCTTGAATAGTTTTTGCACGCCATAGCGGACAGCACTACCGATCTACGCATGCGCAGGAGCACAAAAGTGACGCAAAACTTGAACTGCACATGCGCTGAAGATCGATAGTGCCGTCCGCTCTAGCGAGCAAAAACTCTCTAACGTCACCATAGTGACATCACTGCAGCGAAATATAAGCTCCTGATTGGATGGCAGCGAAACAGCTGATTTCTGTCAGGAGCAAAGTTACAAAAATCGCAGTATACGAGAGGGATCGGGAAGGTAGGAAGGGCCCGGTGGGGCAGGGGAGGATCGCGCCGGTGCGTCCCCGCGACTGAATGGGCGCGCGCGTCCCGTGCCGCGTCGTGGCAGCGTGCCCGGTCATGGTCGCCGCGGCCGCAAGCCGCCGCACGTGCCTGCGTGCCTAAGGATGCCGCCCCGTCTGCGTGACGTGGCGCGCACGCCGGGCCGCGTGGCCGCGTTCTTCGCCCGGCGCTCGCGCACGGCGGCGGCTGCGGCGACGGCGGCGGAGGTGGCGCTGCGAGCGCGGTGCGCGCGAACCAAAGGAGGGGGCGCCACTGCGCAGGCTGTGTCGGAGTCGATCGGTGTCAGGCACTGCCGACATTCCTTAGGGGGTAAACGAAAACTCTATTTCTCTGTAATTGCTGCTATCTTCCCTCTCTTATACTGTTGTAAATTTCACTTTCAAATGTTGGTCTTAACTCGTACTAAATGCTGCAAAGCCAAGTTGGAAAATATTCCTGAATAAAAATATGTTCAAGGCCTTTTGTGGTTGAAGATCAAAAAGTTCGAATAATGTACAAATCTCCACCACTTTTCACATAGATGTTCATAATACTTGCGCAAAAGTACATATTGAATCATTTACTCAATTTCAATTGACCTAGAAATAAAAAAAAATCACTGTTACTTAGCTTCGACCAAATTCATAAGTGTAGACATATGGGACAGTGATATACGCTTCCGTTCCATAAAAAATTCAAGATCTAACAATTTTGTAAACGTTCAACTAAAAAGACATTTCGTTTGAAATGTACTGGTGAACGTTAGACACCAGCAACGCGTGATATATTATCTTTCCTAACTCTATAGAATTCTTTTAAAATGAGTATTGGATATATTTATTTAAAATTCAAACTTCCCAAATACCAGATAGCGTTAGAGTTATACTGGATGAGTCATTTCACGAAAAAACCCACTTTGTTCCTATCAATTTTAACAATCAATAATTCCTTAACCGTTTGGCTCTGTGGGCTATAGTTTACCGTACATAGTGGTGTTTTTTGTTTGTATTTTTATTTATTTTATTTACTGATTATTTGTTTATTTCTGTAATTTTGATTTGTCGCAGGAGTTTCGTCGCAAACGTATGCGCATTTACAAGACTCGAAGCATTGTTGTAAACTCGGAAAATCTTAAGCATCGAATGCGAACAGCGAATGCACTACAATTCTGACGGCCGGTTGACGGACTAAGGTACTAAGACCTATAGTTGGAGGCGGTGGGCGGATTGCCGCAATTTGCACCCCAAGTTCCGACAATCCACACATTTGTTGTTGTTTTTTTCTTTTTTCGTCATTTGTACTCGAGAAAAGTATTTTTTCTTCGGCAGTACTTGGAATTATTTTTCAGATCTTCGACTCACTATTAGCATAACCTTCTATACGTTTAAGAATAGAAATGGTCAAGACACTTCTGTGCAGAATTGAAGCGTTTTCAGCGAAATGATATTAGAAACATTTTTAATCTAATTGGGCAGATGAATTTTCAATCTGAAATGACTCATCTGTATACTTAAGATACAGAGTATAGCAAGGATGCAGGCTCTCTGTGGTCCCTGAACTGGCCAAGAGGAAATAGCTGTATAATGAAAGGCCGTGACCTGTTTTGCCGCGACATTTTTTTCGTAATGTCTATATGATAAGACTTTCTACAGCATTATTTACTTCTTGGCCACTGACAAAATGCTATTCTGAGAGGTGGAGGAGAACCTCAATTTTTCCAAGAGTTGTGAGAGTTTAAGTAAGGATCATTCTAATCCATTCAACGAAAGATAAGCTTGATAGTTTTGGGGGATTAAACTCTTACAGGAGAAAACGTTTTTGTCTTCGTTGAAAATAATACTGTCGTTAGAGGAGATTTCATAAGTAAATAAAAACATTGCTCTATCTTTGCACATTTATGAAGAAACAAAAGGAAAGAAAAGTTTAAGGTAAAGCTTACAATTAACTACAAAGAGGTTCATGAGCCGCAAAACTCACACAACTTAAAAAAAAACACAATTTTCTGTGATGAAGACTATTTTATAGCGAGTTTTCAACTTCCATGGGCTTGAGGTTCACATTGCAAACCTTAGGTATGATTGCGGGCTTCACTTAAATATTAGTACTTTTTGGCAATATTCTGCAAATAGAAACGAGGTGCTATTATGAAATAATATTTGGTTTAATTGAAACTGTGAAAATAAAACTAGTGGTGCTAAAACAGCACTTACTTTCTCTATGCAACACTATTTATACCACAATTACTCTCCGAATTAACACACATCAGACATCATTTTTTGTAAAACTCATTACAAATTATACAACATTTGGTGCGAAAGCTAAATATTTTCAAGTAAATATCAACACAAATTTGACAATAAAAACTCATTTTCATATAGCTAATGTCAGTACAATGAGACGTAATTCACAGAAATTTGGGAGTGCGACGCGAAATGCTATGGTTGCATTCCAATCTGATATTTCCTGAAGGCAATTTTTATTTCACATATTGCAAGTAGGTCTTAAATTATTTCTAAAATATTATTTTATAAACGTATAACAAAATCTCCAATGTAAGAAACGAACAAAGAAATATGCATTCAACATGCCTCACAACACCTCATTCATCCAACTGCTTCAAAACACCTCTAAAATTACGTTCATGAAGCGCAGAATATTCGGAGCGGGCGAATTTGTTTGTATCCAAATTACACAAAAAATACTCATATTTTCAAACATCCACCATGACCTTCTTCGAAATCTGTTTGTCATTAACAGATTTCGTTAATGAAAACATTGTATTTTCACAAATGTAATTGTAGGAAGCCGCCGAATTTTTTTTAATTTTTTAAAATTTTCGTAAAATTAAGCATTTTCACTAACATGAGATCTGCAACATTCTCTTAAGCGTCCTTTACGCTATCTAAGGTTAAATTTTTATCAAAAAAATTTGAACCGTTTTATAAAAAAATTATTTAAAGAAAATAAAAATTGTCTATGTTTGACATAAAATTTCGCAAAAAATACTCATGTTATTGAAAAAACTGAACATGACATTATTTTTAGATCTTCTTTGATGAACACGTTTCATTAAGAAAAATGTTTTATCTTCATAATTATAATGATAGGAAGAGGCCGATTTTTTTCAATTTTCTACAAATCAGGATTTTAAACGATCATGAGACCTGTGCCATTCTCTTAAGCGTCCTTCAGACTAACCAATAACAAAGTTTAATCAAAAATGTTGGTGTCATTTTTTTGAAAATTTTGAAAATGTCCCAGGGGCTTGATGTAAAGTACCCCCAAAATTAAAGTAACGGTTTTAAATTCAAGGAGCTGCAACATCAGCCAGATAGATCGGCGAATATCAATTTTGGAGAAAATTGGCTGAACGGTTTAGCCGCTTTCGTTATTCACAGATGGACAGAGAAGTTTTGTCGTCAATTGATATTTCGAAAGCAAGGACCCACAAAACTTGGATTCTGCTACACCATGTGTTAGAGGATTTTTTCTAAATGTAGCATATGAATTTATCCATTTTTCGTTACCATGGCCCTAGAATAAGAACTTTTCTTCCGAAAATGCGCCGTTTTTCCGCGCAGCATTACATAACTTCCCCTACAGTGCGGTAACGGTAGCGAGAAAGTAAAAATAGCCTAGGGACAAACTGAAATTAATAACATAATCAAAAGAAAACTTGAAAAGGGCAAATTTAGTGGGAGTGCTGTATTCGATCTGCTACAGTTGTACATTCATGAACGTCCATTTCGAGTTCTTTTGATTCTAATCTCAAAAGATGGAGCAAAGAAAAACCTGCAAGTTGGCTTCTGTACTAATTTTTAATAAATTTCATAGAAGAAAACGCACTTCCTCATGAATACGTGCTCCCAATTATTGAAGTCATTTTTAGTCCTAATTGTCTTAAGTTTGGTTATTTTTCTTTAGATGTTTGAAAAAATGAGATATCTTTTCTTGCGTGACATGTAAGAACGCATCTGCTTGTAGGTCGCATCGATCAAGTGGTATGTGTGGTTCTTGTTTCTCGAACACGTTGCTCTTGTCTAAGAATTATTTTTTAATTGTTTGTGCTCATTTTTGTCGCATTAAAACGAATACATCTTTTGCATGACCTACATTCATCGTACATTTCTTGAGGCAAAAATGTTTTCAAAAAGCTTTCACGGGCCGCAGAAAATGGCCAGAAGGCCGGAAACAACTAGCTGGAAACACCTGTTTTATAGTTCATCGAACTACTAGTTGGAACGGAACAAATCGCTGTCGTTAGTCAGTTGTCAATTAGACTACCCGCTTGATGTTTGTGTGTTATAGGTCTTCGTGTTGCAGTGACCCCTTCAATTGTGGTACCATGTAATTAAATTAACTCTGAGACCGAGAAGGCGAATGAGGAGATGGAAGAAGGGTAGAAGAAAAAGAGAAAGGAAGTAGTAGAAGAGAAAAATAGAAGAGGAGAAAATAAAAAATAAAGAGAAGGTGAGAAGAAGATTAATATCATGTGCATTGTTGTGCATTGTTTCATATGCATGACAATTTAGTATGACAACGGAAAGAAACCGCTCTTCCAGGGTTAAGATCAATCGTCTTGAATTTCTGAGGTGGTACGATACTAGTAGCAGATGCAAAAGCGAGGTTAGCAAGTTCGAAAACTAGACATTTTCGCTCCCGAATTATAAAAATACTTATTTGCAACGGTAAACAAACCACGGATTTGTTTTGATAGTATTGCCAATAAAATAGCAACTCACATCCTCGTCCTTACTCCCTTGGCCATGTAGAGTTCCATAAAATGTGTGCATAGTGAAGTTACTTTTATGTCGCGAAGGAAAACAAGAGCCATCTCAGCGTTTGCTCAATGGATCAGGGAAACTGGACAAAAACCTGGCCGTGACGGGGGGGGATACAAGTATTTTTAAAATTATTCAATACATATTTAAACTAGTGCATTATATACCATTGTTAAAATAAATATGGTATCTCTTTTTGACGGTCAGTATAACTTCTAATTGTATAAAAGCAGTAGTACAATAGAAAAGATTTTGCTTCGAACTCAAATTTCTGTATCGATTTTAATTGTTTAATGACATCTGGCAATGTATTGAAAAGTAACGCATATGTATTATATGTAGCATGTGTTGTGGATTTACGTGGATTTCTTGTAGTGAGCCCTTGATAATGACACCTAATGAATGCGATTTCTACGTCGTGTGTTGCAATTATAAATAGCAATATTGAATGAAAACATACTCGCACTGTTAAGAAAGTCAGTTTTGACAAAAAAATTCAGATTTGTAAATAAATAGACAAAGCAATGGTAATATTTCAAGCACAATAAAGAGAAGCTTGCAGAAGGTGAAAATTGAAATAAATTTATAAAAAACATTTTCCCAAAAACCGCTTCAATTTGTTTTCAATTTTTTCCACAGATAGAACAGGGAACGATCAAAAGAATATAATGCAGGCCATTTTCATGGAACTCTCTAAATTTTCGAAAACTACGAATTTAGAAATAAAGGGAGACAATATTTGCTGTTTCTAAATTCCCAAAAGACAATATTTTAAATACATTGAAAACATTATCTTGCAGAAATGCAACACATACAGATAGCCGTTCTTGAGTTTTTCGTTTTCCTTGGGACACTTGTCTGTTACAAAACATTTCGTTGAATGATTGATTTATTAGTGTTTCGATCCCGTCAACTAATAAGATCATTATTCCCGTAAGTGTAGTGCATGCTTTTATCGCGGGAGGTGATCACGCCTGATGGATGGCGAGATCCGGCCCCAACCTACAAGTCGTCATGTGAGGTGCTCCTCAACCAGGTATCTCCCACCAGCGGGGCACTGCCCCAGCCAGGATAAACTCTGAGCTCCCGACCGGGTTCCTGATATTATATAAAGGATGAGAAAAGGCAAGGAAGAGAGTAAAATCGAAAGAAGTAAGATCTCGTGCGGTCCCTTGCCCTTTTGTTAAGATACTGCTCCAGCATTCACCAGGTGTTGTACGGAGAAACCACGGAAAACTACCGATCAGAGCAACCGATCGCTAGAATTCTCCTCCAGACAACGGTTGAATTCGACCTAGCTATGTAGCTTGTGTTGAAAATCTTGCCCTCGTCGGGACTCAAACTCAATCAGAGGCACGGGAGTGACATTAGTTGATGCCCTGAGACACCTAAAACGGTTCAAATGTTTCGTCGTGGTACATATCCTACGAGATTTCTTGCAGACTTCTGGACTAATATTAGGTGTTCATTCTCTCTTGTATTCTTTGCACTTCACGTTTGATCTACCCATAATCCCTACTACTCTGCTGGCTGATAAGTAAGAAAACTAGATTCAGATTTGTCTCTTCATATCGAGATTTTTCTTCAAGCTTTTCATATCGAGCAGCTTGAGATACGGTATTATCGGCTTACAAATTTTGTCAGGCCGTTACTACAATGATGGTGTTGTACGATAGTATATCGCATTAACAATCTGCTTACACGCTGTACTTCAACGACTATCTCCTTTATATGATTCATTTAGATAATATGTTCGTGCGTGTGATTCAAGGACGCAATGTTGTTTCGAGGCTTGTTGAATTCGATAACGTTGATATTTCAATTGAACATGTGCTTTAACCTAATGATGCAATCGTCCTTTGACCCATGTATCTTTGTCTCTCCGCAGGTGCAGTGGAATATGCAACGGAAAATTCTTTGTACTGGCCATACTGAGATCTCTCATACTCATTTCAACGACTACTGAATGGCGCGAGAAGACAAAGCCACTTTCTTCATTTTTGTTTTCCAAAATACAAGTATGATACGTTAACATGAAAAATGCTTTCATCTAAACAGAACAAAACGAAAGAAAACTAATATGAATTTTATTTTAAAAAGTTATGCGTCAGAATGCAGCAAATAAGGTTAGAACAGAACAAGACATTTTCTGCATACTCTGATGGGGGAGAGTGATAAGACAAGAAAGTGATTGACATTTCAACGCAGAGCCAAACGCACTGAAGCTAGAAACGTGGAGTTTGGAATAATTGCCTAGTACGTTTATTCCCGATATCTTATCCTTTGAAGGGAAAAAAAATATGCTCCTTGTACAATTCTTGCTTTAATGCAATCCGCAATACATCTAGGCAATGCGGTTTGCTGGAAAGGGATGCGGGCGGAAACGGGCAGAGAAGTATCGGGTCGAGACCGGGTGAGGCAGGGCGAGACGAGGAGAGACCTGACGAGGCGAGGCGAAGCGGTGTCCTACGGGGTCCCCCAGCGAAAAGCGTTTGGACCACTACTGATCTTTCATCAGTGACACTGCAATGGGAATAAAATGTACGAGTAATATTAGACTTTTATGAAATTATGAAACTGGGCGCGCAGTAGTAATGTGTAAATAAACTCAGAAACAAGTTAATGTATTGCCTTAGGTCCTGCTCAAATGAACACTTCAGTTACGAGTTACGAACTTATGTTTTGTGTGTATAAAATTATGAATATTAGGGTTTGGTCCTGCGGAGTGTCGAAATCAACTTCCTAAAATGCTATGAAGAAAACAAAGTACTGATATAGATAACTCCTCATTTGTGAATCGCTCTTTAGTCGATTGGAATTACCCGCGAAAGCTCTAGATGCATACTTGCACTGCATGAAAGCATGCATATCTTGACGATTTTAAGTGCATATAAATCTGTTCTCTACTGATGACAACATTCCAAACACACATTCACTCGCGCGAAATAGAAACTGCTTTCTGTTGAAGACGAAAACTTATATCCGCAATTTTTTCAAAATAATCTAGAGAAATGACCGATCCATCATAGAAGATACCTCGAACTCTTGAGGAAGTTAAAACCCAAATTATTGAGAAAGTTGCAAAGACATTACTGATTCTCCAGAGATTGACATTGCTTCATAAAATCTAGTGACCGATTTCGTAACTAACCCCCCCCCACTCTACCCGCATTTCGTCAATCCATCGTTCAAGAAAAGTTGCGCGAGTAATAAAGAATGTGTCAAAGATCAGGAATGTAAAAATGTGCGTATGGTGTAAGTCACATATGAATAAGAATTAACTTGCTAACTTATAATTGGAATACGAAGTAGTAAATACGAGTGTATGGGCAGTACTCGTGCAGCAATCCCGCGCAACTGGAATCTGCCCGTTGTTTCCGCGAGGCGCTCCCGCTACCGAATCGTGGGAGCTTTCCCAGACGCGACCTGCGCCAAGTCGCAGCGTCGACCTTCGTCGCTCAAAACGAAGATCAATTTCGCTGCTACCTCGGGTGGAACCTCCCGGGCCAGACACGAGCCGACATCAACAGCAGTGGCGCCACGTGTCTTTTTACTTTCCCGTATACGTACGTGTATATGGAGTAATATACGTAGTATATGGAAAGTTATATAATACTGCGCCAAAGAACGGCAAATTTTCGGCAGGAAAAATTCATTGCCAGGCCCTGATAACAAAAAAGTGGATAAATTCAGTTGCTAAATTAAGAAACAAAATCCTTTAACACGTGGTGTAGCCAGAATCTCTGATTTGAGCGTCCTTCATACCTAAAAATCAATCGAAAGCAAAACGTATGACCGGCTGTCTGTCCGTCCCTCAAATCTCTGAACAACACTAGCGCCTAAACGATACATTCTTTCAAAATGAATATTCCTGCGTCGATCTGATTCCAATCGAGACGCCGCGATTTTGAAAAACTTTCTTCAGAATTTGGGGGTACTTTATATGAAGCCCACCAAATATTTTCAAAAATTTCTCAAAAACGGCTACAATTTTTTTCTTTAAATATAGTTTAAGAATAGCGTAAAATAAACTTATTAAGGTGGCATATTCCCTATTTTCAAGGTTAACTCTGAGTATTTGAGAATTGCAAAAATTTGAATTTTATTCGGCGTCTTTTTTCAACTACAAAATTAAAGATATTTTTCCTTCAAATAAAAGTTGCTCTCCATAATGAATTCTTTCATTAAGGTCATGTACATATTTTTAAAAATTTTAGTAGTTCTTGCGCAATATTGTATGCAATAATTGCAATTTTAAAAAAATACAAAAACAATATTTTCTCAGTAACCGCTCCAATTTTTTTCTTTAAACTTTTGGTAAGGAATGTACTCTATGAGATGACATAAACGCCACATTGCTCTTTCCTTTTAGTTTTTCAAAAATTACAAAAATGTATTTTTTGATTTGACTCTCATTATAGTTTCGAGTACATGTGCTTTAAATAATGTTAAGTAAATTTCTCTAAATCTCAAGCGTTTTGTGTAAAAACTAGCGCAAAATTTTGCATTTTTTGAAACGCTCAAACGGCATTTTCTCATAAATGGCTCCAAATATTTTCTTCAAACTTTTCGAATGGTTAGTGCAAATTTCACTCTTTAATATGTCTTAAATTTTTGGGGTATTTTGTTTTGTTTTTGCAAAAATTACACAATTTTTTTAAAGATGTCTCACGCCGTTATTATGCACATTTCCAGCAATTTGTAAACACTATTGTATTTGTGAATGTATGTGCTTAAAATAACAACCAATAATGTTTTTCGAAAACTCAAAAATTTTCTGTGAAAAAGAGCTTCATATTGCGTATTTTTAGTTGCACCTAAACGCCATTTTCTTAAAAACGACTCGAAATTTTTCAAATAAAATTGACATTTAGGACGAGGTTACATGATTACTGTGCAACGCTCGTGTATCGCGTGCTGTGTTCGATTATCAAGATTGCACGGCTCCTTGGTTAATTGCAAATGAACAAATTCATCAAGAATTAAAAATCTCAAAACTTGAAGAAACCATTGTCAAATTTGCAAACAGTTTTTATAGCAATCTGCATACTTGCCCAAGTATCATCATTTTTAACATGGGAAAAAAAGCAGCCTATCCACCCATAAAATGAAGATTTCCCAAAGATATATTCAAAACTCCGTAAACCATAACACCCTCAGTTTTCCTTAACATTTACCTTCCTCTTCTTAATTAACAATCAAATTTAATAAAAAATTAATTCAGAGTTCTAACCGCTCAAACGTTATGGATTGCCCAATCCAAAAATGTCATTGACTAATTTGATGTACTATTAAAACCCTTGAAAGACTGTATTGCCGAACAAGAAGAAATACATTTTAAAAAAAGATTGCATGGCCTCCCCTGCGGAGCAACTGGGAGCGCCAAATCCATCCGACGACGCTCTGAGGCCCGGAGTGAAGCGACGTCACGCGCAGTTCCCTATCTCGCAACCTTTGTGAAAGCAGGACACATATCATTCGCATTACTCCCCCGAAACTTTTTTTAATAAGCATAGAGAATCGGAAAAAGAAACTTGAAGGGCAATAAGATAGTTTGCTGTGAAATTTCAAGAATCGTACGGGAGGCCTTCCCTGTACGTCATGAAAAAATGCTCTGATGAAAAGACATACGTAACATAATGAATACATGACATATATTTGAATCAGAAGACAGAAAATGTCAAATAATCGATATTTGTCGTTGTTCTCCATTTCCGAAACGAATTTGGTCTTGCTTCTTTCGCGGCACTAGTAATCGGGTGGGAGTAGGGGAGATCTAACGTCACATCGTTGTTCAATAGCGAACGGTGGTTCTAAGTAAAGAAAAAGATTTTGCTAAGAAAAGGGAAACCTTGAGAGCAAACAAAGGGACGGACTCTGCGGATGTATTACAAAGTGCACCTCCAAGGAAAGGCTTTCAAAGCGGATGAAAAAATAGTATTTGCCGTCTTACGTTACATAAAAGGTAGGTGTGACGTACAAGGTGGCACCAGTGAAGACATAATCCGTCTAGAAATTTTCAGGCACCGAAATCAGCACACCAATCACTAGGCTTAACTATCACAGCAGTCCTACGTGATCAGCGGGTTCTTCCATCAGTAGTCAACTAATATTTTCTGTATCGAAAGGTATTTTATAAGATCATTGATTGATTTCCTTATGGTTAAATTGGGAATATTAGCCTATACAATTTCGTTCAATATTATGAATTTTCTAAAATTGCAAAAGGTAAAAATAGTGAAAGAAGTTGTGTGATGTAGCAACACTAGCTAATTAATAGTTTTGCATTACATTAATTTCTACTGAAATGAAAGATAGCTAATAAATAGGAAGAGAATTTTTATGCCCTAAAAATCTTAAATATACATTGAAAAATATTCATTTATGACCTAAAAATTCTGAAATACGAATTTTAATACGCAAATAAAATAACAATATTTAATTTACTCTGCAAAACTTTCTTGATTAAATTTCAGTAGAAGTATTCTTGGTATGAAAAGATGAATTATTATGCAAACATCATATTATCTTGCTTATTGCGCAAGAAAAATAATTGTAGTAAATATTCGCCTTAGTAAAGCACATTGTACGTCTTGTCACATTTCTTCTGCCTGATTTAAAAAATATAATATCAAGAATTATCCAACATTTGCACCAGTTGCACAAGTATTTTTTATTTATAGGAAAGAAACTAGTGGTGCTACAGTATGGCTCAGACTTTCCCGTATTAGTTTTCTATTTCCTTGGGTCTAGGCTAGCTATTCGGAATTGCCACATACTTTTCCCAGGTGCCATATATCGCTCCTCAAAGCACATTCTTTGACATTTTATTAATTTTTCGTTTTCCTAATTGTAGAACGGAAATATTAATTTTAGAATATTAAAGAACACTAAAATCTCGTCCTGAATAGCCATTTTCTTTGACAAATTCGGAGCCGTTTTTAAAAAAATGACGTTTAAGTGCTACTAAAAATGCGAAATTTGAAGCTCTTTTTCACAGAAAAATATTGAGTTTTCGAAACACTTCTTTTCAAGTCATTTGATGCATTTTAACTTAAAAATACTATAGTGTTTACAAATTGATGGTAATATGTATATTAACGGAGTGAGAGATCTTTCAAAAAATACATTTGTGTAATTTTTGAAAAAACAAAAAATACCATAGAGTAAACTTTACGTCATATTAAATAGTGGAATTATCACTATCCGTTCTAAAAGAATGAAGAAACAATTGGGAGCCATTTATGAGAAAATGGCGTTTGAGTGTTTATAAAAATGTGGCATTTTGAGCAAGTTTTCACAGTAAACGGTTGAGTTTTCGAGAAACTTTGTAGAACATCATTTAAAGCACGTGTACTCATAAATGTAATGATGTGAACAAATCTCCGCCAATGTAAATATTTACGACGTGAGAGACAAGTTTAAAAAATGCATTTTTGTAATTTTTGAGAAAACAAAAGAATATATCAATATGGCGTTTATATAATCTCATAGAGTACATTAGACACTATCCTTACTAAACGTTTAAAGAAAAATTTGGAGCCGCTTTTGAGAAAAGCTTGTTTTTGTACTTTTTTAATATTCACATATTGCACGGAATATTGCGCGAAAACTACTAAAATTTTCAACAAATGTACATGACCATAAAAAAAGAACTTACTATGAAGAACAAATTTTATTTGAAGCAAAAATCTCTATCTGCAATTTTGTAGTTGGAGGAAGACGCCGAATAAAATAAAACTTTTGCAATTTTCGAAAATTCAGAGTTAACCGTGTAAATCCGACCACCTTAATAAGTGTATTTAACTCTATTCTTAAATTTAAAGAAAAAATTAGGAGCGGTGTTTGAGAAAATTTTGAAAATGTCCCGGGGGCTTCATATAAAGTACCCCCAAAAATTAACTAATGTTTTTAAAAATCGCAGAGCTTCGACTCTTTTACTCTCGACGTCTACAGATGGAGCATAGAGAATGATCTGTATTCTAATATTAAAAATATTGCTTCATTACTTATACACGAAATAAAACATATCTAAGACGAAGTTACTCAATGAATAATTAATCATTATAAGGTTTATATTTTGTAAAAGACTTAGGTGTTACTATTCAACATAATCTGAGTTACCATCAACACATATTTAATAAAACGAATGATGCGTTAAAAAAATCTGGGCTTTATTATTCGAAATTCCAAGAATTTCAATGACACCTCAAGTTTAATATTCCTCTTTATTTGTCTTGTGCGCCCCAGATTGGAATACGCTTCAGTTATTTAGTCTCCTTATTGCATATCACTAAGTAACCAAATTGAAAAAGTTGGAAAACGATTCTCGAGGTATTTATACTACAAAAAGTTCAAGCAATCTGCCAATGAAATTTCTTATGTTTTTTAGTTAAAGAATTCAATCTAACTAAACTTAATAGAATAGTCTTTTCTGAACAATTAGTTTTATTTAAAATATTTAATGGACTATCAGATATGTCATCTAAATTCACTGAATTCAGTAGAGTGTGAGATTTAGACTTCAGTTTTTCTTTACACAAATATGCATCAACAGGAAAAATCGGCAGAATATGCACAAATATGCACTTAATAATCTAAATAGCATCCAATTCTAACCAAATGTCAAAAAATTTCACTTACCTACGCCCTGATACAACGGACAAAAATATGCAAAATATAGAAACCCACTCCTTACTTAAGTTACCATGAGGAAAATTTAATGTAATAATAAGCTAAAATTTATTTTGTAATATTATTTTATCCAATAAAATGAACAATAAGTGATAATGTGAAAAAATAGGTTTGTCACATTTACCTGTTCAACCAATGCCCACATATATTTTCCTTAAATATAGATTTTCAGGAAAAGATATTGTAAACGAGTTCAAATAATAATTGTTTCACAATTTCCTCCCGATTATAAAACAGAATTCACGTACTTGATACTGATAATAAGCCGAATAAAGTTACTCAAAATCTTTCATGAATCAATGTTCAAACTACCAAGACCCAAACTTACATGTGTGGGAGCTTAATTAACTACACCTCAAAGGATTTTTTTCTTGCTTACACTATCAAATGCTTTTTTAATAATTAGCATTTGTTTTACAGAGGTTATACTTTGTGAAAGGAGATAGGAGGCTATCTTGAAACGGAGAAAATCAAAAGATTATGAAACAGTAGCTCCAGACCCATTGTGTGAGTTTTAGGGTGTGGCTCCACACTCAGCAAATTCAGTCTACATCACTAAAGAGATAAGAATAGGTATCGAAGATATTACGTGCAGAGTAGGTCATCTTTAGGATATTGCTCTTCTGAGAAGTGTGGTAAGCCTCTTGTGTAGTGTTGTGATTGACAGTCGAGAACACAGAAATGCGCGGATTAGAAAGAATAGGCGTTAAGTAGAACGAAACAAGTGAATGCTTTTGGTAACAAGACGGATGAAATATTCGTAAATAATACGTTTTATGGATAAATATTAATTATAATTAAATATAAAATATTTGTAGTAAAATAAGCGGCAATGGAGGAAAAAAAACTAAATGAATAAGAACGAGACTGAGAGAGTAATACCTATCCAACATTCCTGACCAATGATGTAGTTAGAAAGCAAAGAAATGCGTGAGAGTAATACACAGGGAAACATTCAACAAAATCTGACGGTGAAAATGTACTCCTTGAAGCTATTGTCCCAAGGGAGTGAGATTTATTAACACATTCTGTAGGGTCTGTTCTGTACATGGTCTTAGGACGAAAACATATGTTTAAGGTAACTAAAGTCCCATTTTGAACGGACGGTACCGTGCTGTTTGTCGATAAATGGATCTCGTCCACAGTTTAAGATCGCAGCATAGCTCCGTTTTCAGAAAGAAAGCAGACCATGTATGTGAGTATTTGTAACAACATTACACCCAAAAAATTTATTGAATGGAACATGGGAACGTTTCGACCGAATATAATCTGGAGGAATAGTTCCAGTATTTAGTTATAAGTAGTAGATCTTAAAATATTACATTATCAAAGTAAATTTTAAGAAATACTGCCAATAATTTCATTATTATTGGAAGTCAAAACCAAATATACTTGTACTTTAAGAAATTTGGTCTTCAGAAAAAATATAAGATCACAATAGTTATTTATTTTCACGTGTTTAATTCTGTTCTTTTCATTAACCAATAAAAAATTGAAGAAATATTCATATTCTTGAATACTATTAAGAGATGCGCAACTTTTCTTGATCGATGGCTTGTAGAAATGTTGTCGTAGACGGGGTATTTGTAAAGAAGGGGGCACTAGAGTTTTTGAAGTAATGCCAACAGCTAGAATACAAAAATCAAACCTACATTTAAATGTAATGACTTGTTAATTTCTGGACCTGGGAAGCATACTGTGCTTGTTTCTCTGAAGTGACAAATCTTTTTTATTATAATGAGTGTCTTTTTATCAACTGTGTAATTTTAAATGCAAATTAAAAAGACAAACTTTTTAAAGACTTGAAAAACTACAAAAATCTTTCACTCGAAAAACTATGGAAAGTTGGTGGAAATATGTAAAAAATAGTTCAATATGATGTGTGATAAATTGGTCTCCTTAGATGTTATCTTTTTTTACCAGGCATTTCTGGGGAATTTAAAGGTTTATGGTATCTTTTAATCTTTATATTCCGTATCGTCGAAACTTCCTTCAGTGTAATCAGAAGCTCGAAAGCATTTCTTAGAGTGTACATACGAGTCTTGTTTCTTTTTCCCAATGGCAGTGCTTTCGCAACTCTATCAATAATTTTGCGTTCGCCACTATTATAAATTCTTCTTTCTCGGAGTTCGAGGTGTTTCCTGTGAAGAACCTGGACCTGCCTCAGCTATGTTGTTTAGATATTTTTCGAGAAAAATACAGAAAGGAGTTCTCATCTCCAAAAGCTTCTGTTTTGCGTCAATAAAGACGTGTTTGGAATGTTGTCATCAGTGCTCGCTGCGATCTTTTACTTTCAACTGTTTACTGCACCAGAGAGTGGGAAGTTCTGCCTTCAGTCAAGAAAAGTCGCGCAGGTAAAACCTAAATATTAGTATATTTCCCGTTTTGAAGGAGGGGAATGATTACGTAGCTTATGCTTGCATAAAGGGATTACATATACATGAAGAGATTATGTCAGCACTGAAACCTCTAGATGCTATGCAGGCTTGAATACAGAGGCGCTCAAAGACATGTTTTATTCTCTTTTTGGCAATTGTCCATCTGATGACGCAGCTGGTCCAGAAATTTTGTTTTGTGTTGAAGGCCAAGTACAAAATGATGATAGATGGACGATGCAAAATAATTGAGTTCTACACCTGAGAATTGTATGTCTAGTTATTTGTGTGGCTAGGGCAAGTGACGAACTCATTATTTGGTATGTTGAGTTGCAAAAGGGTCGTAAAATGCACTTTTCCTGTTGTCGGGACAAAGTGAAAATCAAAAAAATGTAATTGGGTGATGTCGCAAACGAAGCGAACATTGATCAAAGATCTTTAAACAAACAAGAAAACAAATCAGATACGAAATTGGCGTGGCTTTTCACCCACCGTCTAGTCGACCCCGATTACAGTGTTTATCGTGAAGAACGTGTTTTAATTAATTTCTAAACGTACAACCACGCTTCGTTTTTCATTCAACAATATGTGCTTGTTATATGCTACCATTAAAGGCAGGTCGCGCGGAGATAAAGCATGGGATGCGTAGATTGTAGTCTTGATTCCGGGAAACGATCTGTACTGTTACCCTGCGAGCAACACTCTTTCGAGTAAGCGCTGCGTACGATCCACAAATGCTGCTAGTTAAATGCAGTAGTCTCAAAACCAAGTCTCACGCTAAGAGACTAAATCATTTTGCCGTCGCTTTTTACTTTCCAGTATACATACGTATACACGAAGTGATATACGTGGTATAGGGAAAGTTATGTAATGCTGCGCGAAAAAATGGCCAATTTTCGCCAGAAAAAATTCGTTCCCGGGCGCTGATAACGAAAAAGTGGATAAAACCAGTTGCTAAATTAAGAAAAAAATCCCCTAACACGTGGTGTAGCCAGAACTCCTCTTTTGTGGGTCCTTGATACGGAAAAACCAATTCAAAGGAAAATGTGCATCTGTCCGTCTGTCAATCCGTCAGTCCGTCCATCTGTTAGCGCCTAGCGCTAACTAAATGCTAGCGCCTAAACCATACATACGATTTCTACCAAAATGGATATTCCCCGGTGGATCTGGTTCTATTCGAAACTTTGAGATTTTGCAAAAGATTCTGTAAAATTTGGGGGTACTTTACATGAAGCCCCCCGGACATTTTCAAAATTTTCTAAAAAACGGCTCCAAATGTTTTCTTTAAATTTCTTGTAAGAATAGAGGGCATACACTTATTAAGGTGGCATAGGTCCGATTTTCACGGTTAACTCTTAATTTTCGAAAATTGCAAAAGTTTAAAATTTATTCTGCGTCTTTCTGGAACTACAAAATTGGAGATAGAGATTTTTCTTTTGAATAAAATTGGTTGTACAAAGTGAGTTCTTTCATTAAGGCATTTTTTTGAAAATGTTCGTAGTTTCCACGCAATATTGTATGCAATATGTGCAATTTAAAAAAATTACAAAAACAAAATTTTCTCGAAAAACGGCTCCAAATTTGTTCTTTAAACTTTCGGTAGATATAGTGCCTAATGTATTTTATGAGATGAGAAAAACGCTATATTGGTCTATTCTTGTGGTTTTTCAAAAATTGCAAAAATATAATTTTTTTTACATGTCTCTCACGTCGATAATATTTGCATTAGCAGCGCTTTGTTCACATTATTATATTTATGAGTACATGTGCTTTAAATAATGTCAAGTAAAGCTTCTTGAAAACACAACCGTTTTCTGTGAAAAGTAGCTCAAAATTCCGCATTTTCAGACACAGTCAAACGCCATTTTCTCATACATGGCTGCAAATTTTTTCTTCAAACTTTTGTAACGGATAGGGCTAATTACACTCTTTAATATGACGTAAAGTTTATTTTGAGTTGTTTTTTTCAAAAATTACATAAATGTAAATTCCTTGAAAGATCTCTCACATCTTTAATATGCACATTACCAGCAATTTGTAAAAAATATTATATTTGTAAGTGTAAGTGCTTCAAATAACTTCAAATGAAGTATTTTGAAAATTCAAAAATTTTCTGTGAAAAAGAGCTTTAAATTTCGCATTTTTAGTAGCGCGAAAACGCCATTTCCTTTAAAACGGCACAAAATTTTTAAAAGGAAATTGCTATTTAGGGGTAATTTTTTGTGTCCTTTAATATTCTAAAATGAATATTTCCGTTCTACCATTAGGAAACCGAAAAATTAAGAAAATGTCAAAAAAATGTAGTTTGGGCGGAGATAGATGGCAGCTGGCAAGAGTATGTGGCAATTCCGAATAGCTAGCGCAGACCCAAGGAAACAGAAAAGTAATACGGGAAAGTCTGTGCCATTCTGTAGCACCACTAGTTAAAGCTCAGTCAGGGAAGTCGGGACAAATGCTCCAATGACAATGAAGCACAGAGTTGCACGATACCGGGTGTATTGCTTAGTATTCCGCCGTTCCCAAAGACTTGAGCTCACTTATTTAATTCCGGAACATGTGAGTATCTGGAATGATGGTTCAACAGTTTGTATTCGCATCCTATTCCAACCTGAGACCTCAGATTTTCCAAATCAGAAGTGCTGGTGTCTTCTCCAGTCGCACCGGACCCCCATACAAATACTGTGCTTCTCATCTGCGACGCCAGGGTGCTCTGTTTTAATTTTATGATATTTTTTCCAAAAACCTCCATTTCCATTATTTCTGTTATTGTACATACCTGTTTTGAAATTTTTGACACGTACAGGAATGATCAATAAACTGAAAATAAGATCATCTAGTTGGGAAAAGTAAACAATTCACACAATTCTTCGGTCAGCGACCTGCAGCGTTCTCATGTGAAAGCGGTTATCGCGAATGAGGAAGTCAGTGCTGAAGGATCTGCTCCGGTAATTTATTTACCTGTTAACTGCAATAACTGAATTTTATTCTCGGGAACTTCAAACATTCAGAAGCTTTATTCTCCTATAATCACTTCCTTTATTACCGTGCGGCAGGTTCCAAGCTGTTTTTTAATTTGATTTATTTAATCTACAGGCAACAGTAAACTGTTATATTGATACTGATCAACTGATAATTACCAAATCCCTTTAGCAATATCTATGAAAATTATAAAAATGGTGCAGGTCACATTATCAATGAACTCCCTGAAACTTCGAAAGTTTCAAAAGTTTAAATTTTTTCGGCGGCTTGCTGTAACTTCAATATTGAAGATATTTTTCCTGTAATGAAGTACGTTCTTGAAAGACTAATCTTTAAGTGAGGTCTTGCACAATTTTCGAAAATATGAACATTTTTCGGATAATTTTCGTGAATTTTAGGCAATTAAAAAAATATTTTCTAAAAATGGACTCCAATTTTTCTTTGATTTTATTTCGGTGCACGGTTTAGCCGCTAGTGTTCACATACAGACGTTTTACCCTAAACCAATTTTTCGGTTTCAAGGGCACCCAAAACGTGGATTCTAACTAATGTTTTAGAAGAAATTATTTACTAAATACAGGAGCAAGAATTATCCAAGTTACAGAAAGATATATATTCTTGACACTCCAGTTTCCCAAAGATAAATCAATTTGAAAAGACACTGATGAACAACCTTGGAATGAATGAAACTGTCGAGCATGTGCCAGATATACCTCATCTGTGGTTACTTGTTAACGCTTTAAGCACTGTTTAGCATAGGCTGGACATGGAGAAACTTGTGGAAGAATAGATTAATTGTAATAAAACAAATGGGACACTGCTTGGCACAGACTTCAATGTATCTTAATTGCAGAGATCAAAGGTTTGAATTCACCGTACTGCCATGACGGCAGACTTTTGGAGTGTATGTAATGAATGGACGAATAAATAAAATTCTTTCCAATGTCCGTCATTCATTAAAAATACCATCTTACCATAATTTCATAATTCTCGAGAAGATAATGATTACATATTCAGTGATCAAATAATCTTCGAAGTGTTGTCTCCACCGATAAGAGAGCCAACAATGATTCCAAAACCTGAGCCGCGGTGGTAAAACCGACATTGAGATGGATTTCTCAAGTCCTCAATTCACCACAATAAAAACATTGAAGATGCCAAGAATATTTTAATAATAATAATAATAATAATAATAATAATAATAATAATAATAATAATAATAATCGTTAATTGAATTGGGAACTTTAGACCATAAGGTGTTCTCTTCCATCTGACCACAATTTTCTCACAATTCCCGCTATAGTCAAATTCCATTATCTCCCAGCCAGAGCCCGAGAAAAAAGAAATGAATAAGTATGACTGACACCGTTCAGTTAGTCCAGTGTTGTCAAGGTCGATGCCACGAGCGGAAGTCCGTGGCAAGAGTACCACGACGAAATCGATCCTTCACGCAGTTCATTACCCCGCCACCAGAGACAACGCCGTCCCTATTGCAAAACGGTGGGGTTATTAATAGTTCCCTTTCCCGGAGCTAGTTGCGAGAGAAGCTCGTGGCATGGCACGATGCCACGACGTGTACCACTACCACCAGTGGCAGACCTTGACATCACTGAGTTAGTCCACAATAGTGATTATGAGAGTCAAAATTTGGTATGGCCGTGAGCGGTGGAATTAGAAATTCTAGAAATGTTGAAGGCGGGCCAACGGATCCGTTTCAAAAGCACGAGAAACAACAATAAAATTTTTAATGTACGTGTCCTCTTTCCTGGAAAGCTTCAGTTATTACAGCATCCCGTATCTCGGTCACCAGAGGGTAACTTTCTACAGACCAGAACTCATGGGGAATTGGCAGCATGAAGATGGGGAATCTGTTCCTCGTCCAGCCCTAAGGATGGGAGTGACGACGAGATTGAGGAAGAAGGATTGCGGAAGCATTGTGTGCCGCTGATTAAACTGCTTAGATTGCTATTGCAAATTGATCGCAAGAAAGCACAGAAACGATCGATTACAATAGCCGACCTCTAGAATTCTAATCCACAAGGTAGCCGACTTTGACTCAAGCTCTGCTCGAGCTGATGTCGGGCTGGTCTAACTCAACTTGTCGGGCTAGAAAGCTTCAGTTGCGAACTAGTTTCATTCCATGTACCCTCTAATGGGCTAAATAGGAACAGGTATCAGTGGGAACTAATCTTATGACACAATTCTGAGATTTTCTAGTAGTGTTTCACAAGTTATTTAAGTCACCCTTTTACCCATTCAGGATAATAGGACTCATTTTATCGTCATATGAAAGGGCACCATCTGACTAATTTCCGTAGGCCTTCTTCACTTTCCATAGATCTCACAGCCATTAAATAAGCTGTAAAAAAGTTAGAATTCCCGAAGTAACGAAAATAAATCTTTTCCAAGAGCTTTCTTAGGAATAATTCACCTTGTATTTCTTTACCGAAGATTGTTGTCGTTTGACTCGCCAATTAGAATACCCACCCCCTTGGAGCTTTGAACGTCTCCCCTCGAAGCGAGGGGGAATGGAGCATGGTGGTTGTCGCGCGGGGGGGGGAGGAGGGGGCGGTACTCACCGGCGAGCAGGCGCGCGATGTACAGCGAGGAGGCCCTGGTGGCGAGGAAGACGGTGGTCCAGGAGACGAGGAAGGGCGCGGCGATGGCGGCGAGCACGAGGCGCCGGCCGTAGCGGTCGGCGAGGTAGCCGCCGGGCAGGGCGCCCGCGAGCGCGCCCACGGCCAGCAGCGCGCCCACCCACGCGCCCTCCATCTCGCCCAGCGGCTGGCGCAGCTGCGTCGCGTTGCTCTTGAGCTGCGGCAGCGCCGGCGACGTCCACGCCAGCTCGCACCCGGCCGCCATCGCGCCCATCGACACTGCGCCCACGCCACGCCACGCGCCGCGTCACTCGCCGCCCCGCCACCGGGGGAGGTTTAAATTTATTTATTTGTCAAAAAAACAGTAAAAACTGTATATGACGCGTGGGGAAAGAAATTTATCTGCGCACATTTTCTTGAGGGCCAGAATTAAAAAAAAAAAAAAAAAAAAAAAAAAAAAAGCAAAAATGAATTTAGAAAATAATTATTTTAGAAAATAAAGATATTTGAAAAATGTTTGTTCCCGAGTTATAGAAAATCAATTTTTAACTGTAAATGAACTACAAGCAAAAGGAGTGCTCAACAAAACGTGCGCACAGTGAAGCTACATTTACGTCCAGAAGCAAAACAAGGGGCCATCTCAGCATTTGCTCAATGTATCAGGGAAACTGGACAAAAACCTGATCGAGATGGGGGTCATTGACCCGGAAGCTGAAGTACATTACTTGTTACAGGCGTATTAAATATTTTTTTTAATGTATACAATGCAAGCATAAACTAATTCATTATATATCTTTGTTTTGTTACATTAAACATTATTTTTCTTTTTCACGATCAGTATAGTCTCTAATTGTATAGAAACAGTTTTGCAGCAGAAAAGATTTTACTTTTAACTTAAATTTGTGTACCGACTTTAATTGTTTTATGTCATCTGGCAATGCGTTGTAAAGTAACGTACATGTATTGTATGTTGATTTCTTGTACTGAGCTGTTGATACTGACACTTGATGCACGTGATTTCTACGGCGTGTGTTGTAATTATAAATATCAATATTGCATGAAAATATGTTCCCTCCGTTAAGTAGGTCATTTTTGACAAATATTACAGATTCGTAAATAAATAGACAAGGCAATGGTAGGATTCCCAGCTCAATGAAAAGAGGCTTGCAGGAATCACGTGGAAGGAATTTTTTCATTATTCGAATAATTTTCTTTTGCAATCTGAAGGTCTGAATACTACAGGATGAGCTTCCCCAGAATATTATGCCATATCTCAGGCGGGAATGCACATTTGCAAAATAAACGCAACGAGCTGCATGAAGGCTGACAGAATTTGAAAGAATTCTGAATGCATAGCATAATGAACTTAATTTAGTGTTTAATTCTGTTATATGTACATTCCATTTGAGGTTTGATTGAATTGAAAGACCTAAAAATTTTGTTGCCTCAACATCAGCTAATTGCATATTGTTCATTTTCAATGGAACATGCGATTTCCGATTTGAGATGCAAAAATGCATTGAAACAGTTTTTCTTTCGTTAACAATTAATTTGTTATTATTAAACCAATTTGAAACTTCTGAAATTGTACTATTTACTGCTTCTTTTTTGCAAAGAACATTCGTGTCATCAGCAAACAGAACCGTTCTTCCATTTTTAATAGACGAGGGCATATCGTTTACATATAACAGAAAGAGAATAGGACCTAAGATCGAACCCTGCGGGACCCCATGCACAATTGGCAAAGAATTGGAAATATAAGTATGTAATGTCCTTTCCTGCCAGTATGGTATTTCTACTCTTTGAGTCCGATGTTTAAGGTAAGAAGTTATCCAATCTAGGGCAATACCACGAATTCCATACGAAGGTAATTTTGAGAGCAAGATCTTATGCTCAATAACGTCAAAAGCTTTCGAGAGATCTAAGAATATTCCAATGGGTACTTCATTTTGGTCTATTGATGAAGCAACATCTTTGAGAAAAGAAAAAATGGCAGTTTCCGTAGATTTTGATTTTCTAAAACCGTGTTGTGAGTCTGAAAACGCTCTGTTTTTCCTGAGAAATGTTTCCATTCGTAAGTAGAAAAGCCTTTCTAATATTTTTGAGAAAACTGACAAAAGAGAAATTGGCCGGTAATTTTGAATATCATTTTTGTTCCCTTTTTTAAAAAGTGGCTTAATTTTTGCTGTTTTGAAAATATCTGGAAATATTCCTGTACATAAAGAAGCATTGAAAATGTGAGTTAACGGATGTATAAAGGCAGGTGCACAAGTTTTTAATAAACAATCCGGAAATTCATCTAAACCAGATGAATATTTATTTTTTAGTTTACTGACTATTCTGAGGATTTCGTTGGGAGAAGTTTCGGGAATAAACATCGTATCTGAAATTTTTTGGGAAGTGTAAAATGTTGAATTTTGTGATTTTAGTCCCTTCGTGAGATCAGACGCAATTCTGGAAAAGTGTTTGTTGAAGAGATTGGCAACTTTTTCCGGATTACTCGTTTCTCTTTCATTATCCTTTAAAATAACATTCTCTACAAGGTATCGAGATGATGTGGTTGTATTTTTTACGATATCCCACATTGCTTTAGTTTTGTTACTAGCGCTCAAAATGTCCTGACTATTTTTCATTATTTTTGCCTGAACTATTACTTTTCTTAAAATTCTTTTATATTCTCGGAAGTATATATGGAAACCGGGTGATACGTTATGATGTTTAGAAATAAAGTA
Source organism: Acheta domesticus (assembly GCA_031308135.1). Taxonomy (NCBI): domain Eukaryota; kingdom Metazoa; phylum Arthropoda; class Insecta; order Orthoptera; family Gryllidae; genus Acheta; species Acheta domesticus. Next base: position 151,891,639 of record JAHLJT010009436.1, on the reverse strand, counting down.
AAGCGTACGTTTGTTTTTACACGATGTTCTAATTCCTTGTGTGATCCAAGTATTACTTTTGCTTGAAATGTTTAATTTTCTCTTTTTAATAGGAAAGCACGCGTTAAAATGAATTGAAAGCTTGGAGAAAAATAAATTATATTTTTCATTTGTGTCAACAGCGTTATAAACTTCGTCCCATGATTCCTTCATCAAGTAGTCCGTAAATAATTTTATATTAACTTTAGTGAATGCTCTGCACATGCGTGTATTATTTATCGTGTCAGTGTTTATGTTCCTAGTAATTGTAAGAATTTGTGCATCGTGGTCACTGTATCCTAGATTATTCGTTATTATTTCATATGTAGTTGTGGTTTTGTTAATTATAATTTGATCTAATGCTTTTTGTGATTTAAGCGTATTCCGTGTAGGTACATTCACTGTAATGTCTAAATTAAAAGAATGAAGTAAATTCAGAAACTTCTCTTTTTCGTGGGATTCGCTCAGAAAATCAATATTGAAATCTCCACATACAACAATGGATTTAAAAGAGAGTTTACTAATTTTGTTCAGAATTATCTCTAGATTTTCCAAGAAAGTGAAATAATCTGAAGCTCGCTTTGTTGGAGGTCTGTAAATGCAAAGTAAGATAATTTTGAGCGTAGTAAGATGTACTACTGTTGTTTCAAAAACTTTTTCAACTGCATATAAATTGAATTCTGACAAGAAGGTAGAATCAATATAATTTCTTATGTAAATACACGAACCTCCGTAAGCAGGGCCCTTATTTGATTCCTTCGCTCTGCAATACGATCCTGCAAGGTAAAAGCTAGGAATTTGGAGTGTGTTTATATCATTTTGAGACAACCAATGTTCTGTAAAGCAAAAAACATCTATTTGTCTTAGATCACATTGTAATGCTGCCTCGATAAATTCAATTTTATTTGAAAGAGATTGCACATTATGATGCATTATTCGAATCTTTTGCATGTACCTACACGGATGTTTTTCTGCTGCATCTGACTGTAGTTGCTATTTATTTATTTCATTTTTACCTCGAGTGCGTGGTCGAAGGAAGTATCGTGTCCCAGCAGTGACAAGAGGTGAGGAAGGAGGGGTGACAGATGTAGAGGAATGAATAGTGGGAAAGGTAATACACGGATTAGGTTCAGGGGATAAGGTAATTGGGTCCAAAGGGGTCCCAGGGGATGGAAGAGAACTAGGAGATGTGGGTGGGGATGGGTCTTGGGCAGGACACTGCCAAGTTTGTGAAATGATGTGTTTTGCAAGCTCACTACCGAGTGCATGTTTTCCGACAAGGTTCAGGTGAAGACCATGTCGGGTGAAGTGTTTTTCTGAGAGAAAGTTTAGTTCAAACAATTTAACATGTGTGTCTCTCAGATGCAGTTTCAATTGGTTGTTTGCGTGACTAATTTCTTTGCATAGTGTGGGCTTGTTGTACCAGAAGGGCAGAGTCGAGACTACAATGTTCGTGTTTTGGGCGGCACGTTGTAATTTGTCAACATGTTCTTCAGGCGTAAAGTGACCACCCAAATTAATGTCATTCTGCCCTCCTATGATGATTACAGTATCCCGTTTGGTGAGGGTTTTTGTGTGCGTGTCCAACTCACTGGTCACGTCGGCAAACCTCCCGTTAGGTTTAAACACACACATGGCAGAGAAATTGGTTGGGAGTTTCTCACTGAGCAGGGAGGAGATTTGAGGGAGGAGGTGGCTCAGGGCAGCAGCAGGGCCGCTGAACGGAAGAGCCTGGGCTTGGAGTCCCAACGGCGGCAAGATTTTCGCCACTACCTGGTTAGCTACATCTAGGTTTTTCTCTCTCTCTTTCTTTCTTTCTTTCTTTCTTTCTTTCTTTCTTGGCGCGTGGGGGTGTGTCATCAAAATGGAATATCTCGCGGTATTTCGCGTCGTTCTCGGTTGTGCAGCTAGGAGTCGTATGATTGCCCGCACTGCTCGATACAGTCGCGATCATGCGAATCCTAGCGGCACAACCGAGAACGACGCGAAATACCGTGAGATATTCCATTCTGATGACACACCCCCACGCGCCAAGAAGGAAAAACCGAACTATAGGTTGAATTCAGTTGCTGTTCGGAGGAGAATTCTTGCGGCCGGCGGCTGTGATCGCTAGTTCTCCGTGATTTCTCCAATAAACATCCGACGAATGCCGGAGCAGTGCCCTAACAATCGGGCCAAAAATCGCGTGCGATCTTTTCTTCCTCATCCTTGTGCTATCCTCACCCCTTACACACACTTACACTAACATGCACATCACACAGTTGCTTATTAGAGCTTGTCCAGGCTGGAGCGGTGCCCTCTTAGTGGGAGATACCTGGTTGGGGAAAACCCCGCTAGCCGACGGTAGCTGGGCGCCGGAGCGGGGAAAGATCATCGCTACTACCCTATGGGGAAATGCACTACACTTACGGGACTAATGAGCTTAGCTCTTGACGTGCCAGGCATCACTAACAACCAACCAACCCATCCTGCTCGAGCCGCAGGTCTTCGAACCCCGAACCATTTGAGGTCATAATCCCGCAAGTAAAACGATGATGAACGTAACACATTCACTTCAGATGTTCTTCTAGTCAAAGATTCATGGTTTGCGTATTCTGAATGTTTGTGCACGAGAGCTTCCACCGTCCTGTTAAATCTGTGAATGTGAATGTTCTTCCGTTAACCACGATTGATTATTTCGAATTTGAGGGCGCATCAACTGCTATGGCCTTTAGTACCGCAAATCTAGTGCATTTTTTATCACGGGAAGTGACGGTGTTCTTCCCTGCTGAAAGGGAGATGCGGTGCCGACCTACATGTCGACGTGAAGATTTTCCTTCATCCAGATATCTCCACCAGCGGGGCACCACCTCAGCTAGAAAAGCTCTAATCTCCCGTCATATGTGATAGTATAGTTCATGTAAGTGTAATTAAGGGGCAAGAGGAAGGGAAAAAGCAAGAGAAAGATCGCGTGTGGTCCATGGCATTCGCCTGGTACTGATCGGAAAAAACACGGAAATCTACCGATCAGAGCAATGGAGAACTAGATTTCTCCTCTAGACGTCAGCTGAATTCGATCTCGCCAGAGTCGAAAAATCCTCCATGTCAGAGGTACTGCAGTGACATCACTTCTGTGGTGACGGGGTAAAAGTTCTTAATGCAAAAATCTTAGTTTGGAGAAAACGAGGGTTATATTATTGAGCCAACGCTTTTTCCTATGCTCAACGCTATTTCCCAACACTTTTTTTTGTGGAGGCAACATTTGAATTAGGTCACTTTACTAAAATAAAATATATTAGATACCTTACTTGTAGTTTCAGTACGTAGCCCAGTTTCACCAAAAATTGACTTACGAACTTCTACCCCGTGACCACAGACTTAATGCCCTGTGCCTCCTTAGCCGGTCCCACTAAGCATGAAATGCGTAAACCCAATCAGCTAAAACAGGTCGTATGGGAAGGAAAAACGCGAGAGGCGCAAACCCCGACGGGTAAAACTGGCATGCCTCCCGGGCCCGCATGGGCTCTTTAAAAACCCGTCTTCTTGGTTGGTGTGTCGCATGCGGTGGCGCTTTCTCACCTGCGAGCGCAGCGACGTACTGTCGCGTGCGACTGTTTCTGCCTGCGGCCGGGGTCGGCGGGGGGGCGGGCTCGGGCTCGTCCGGCGGCAACGCGGGGGCGGGCGCCGGCAGCGGCTGCGGCAGCATGGGCGCCGCCGCCGACTCGTTGTGATCCATCTACGCATGCGCGCGCACCGCCGCTGCGTGAACCCTCCTCCTTCATCTCACTCACGATGCCCTTGCATCAGCAGTAGCAGTCAAGCATTAGGCATCTTCGTAGAAGCTACTACGAGTCAAGGCAGGGGAAGAAAATGAAAGTGTTGACAAGGTGAGATTTGTGACATTAAATTCAGCAACTTTTGCAAGGTTAATAAAGGAGGAATATTTTTGCGCATTTAAAAAAAGATCGAGAGATATTACTTTACTCGCGAAATTAAATCAGATATATTCTATGAAGTATGGAAGAACACAGAGTGGATGGTCCGTGATCCGATTTCAAAATAAAACCACATCACGTTTCCCACAAAGCGATCAGGCTTCATGAAGAGTGCTAATTGAAAGTGAAATACACCTTGATTGAAGTATTTGGAACGCAACAAAATATCACTTTCATGTTCCATTTCTACATATTATTCCTTTTCCTATTCGCATAAACATGAAAGTATATTTTATGGAAAAGATTGAAACTCCAAGCTAGAGCTGTGGCTTCCCATGTATACAGCAGGCTTTACACATGGTCGACATTCCGATTAGAGAAGTATGCCGATTACGTCCACCACGTACGAACGAATAGACCATCCGCCATCAGCTATCACTCGGTGCTCGGCACAGATCCACTCGAAAGCTCTTATCGACGACGGCGCCAACAAAAAATGTATTTTTATTCTTCCCTAACGCCACATACAAGATAAATTGCTTTTTGACGGAATACATTTATTATTATTATTATTATTATTATTATTATTATTATCATTATTAACAATGTTATTAGTATATTATTGGTTATACGAGATTTTCACAGTGTGCTTTATTAGAGTGGCTATAGATCTAATCACAAATTCTGTGACTTATTTCCAGAAAAACTTCTTTTATTCACTCCTAGTTCAATAAATAAATAGTTTATTTAAAGAAAATGTTTCCAGTTTCTTTATTTCCCAAAATTGTTCATATGCATGAAAATTTACGCAAATGTATCAATTTTTTTGTTCGCGTATTTTGCACTAAAAATTGGAAGAATTTCTGATTTTAGCAATATAAATATTTACTTGCACCTTTACTCGACAACCTGAGATTTTTCTTGACGTAATTCCATACGAATAAGCAATTTTTTCTTCTTGGAATTGTAAATCTGTTTTTTAAATTTAATATTGCATTCATTAACATAAGCATATCGACCATGATTTGAAATATGCGTAACGTATTGAAATAATTGTATTCTTTCGAACGTTCTTTGCTAATATACAAAGCTAAAGTACTTCTTTACCGGTCACTAGAGAACAGGAAAATATAAAAACAAAGAACAGAGACCGCGTCAGTCACACTCTAAATGAAACAATTTGATCAACTAAGTAAAGAGAAATATCGTTCGATGCTCCTCAGAGTGAGAGATCAATAAGAAACCAAACTTTCGAAGCGGATTATGATACGACAAAACAAATCTGAGAAATAGATATCTGAATAATATTTTCAGTCGGTCTTTAAAAAGATGTTGATCCATCTTCACTATTTTTAATCTCAAATTCCTTTCCACACATCTCACAGCAGTAATTCAATATTTTCACAAATATGTTGATATTGCCTATAACTAGCAGTTTATAACTCAATGGACCTGCGCATTGATACCGGGCGTACGGTTAACAGAAAAATGAGTATCAATGTGGTACAGTGCTTATTTTGGCAGCCAAACGAGACTGGCTATTTTAATTTACATGTAAAATATTACCTTACACAATTTTGGATTCTGTGAAAAACAAGTAGGAATACTAAAAAAAACTACAACTGCTCGGAGACAGGGTTAAATTTATTTAATCGTTCTGAAAATGACCCTCATTATCATTCTCCCTCTCTCATTTATCTGAAGTAAGTGGAAGGGAGGCATTAGAAAACTTCCAATCTTGCCAAACTCGCCACCGTTTTATCGCACGTTTGTAATTGTTCTCACCTTCCTGAAGGGTCGCTGAACAGCAGGGAAGCGAGCGGCGCAGAGCCCGGCGCGCCGGCGACCTCAAGTGGCTGTGTCCGCGCCGACGCCGCTCAGCCCGACGATTCGCTCCACAATGGAAGCAAACACAGAAAACGGAGACAGCCCCCGGGACCAATCAACCGTATCACCGCGGCCAGTGTGAGAGATTAGTCTGTGATTGCGGCGTTTATCAGTTCATCAGACGCTCAAGAGGATCATAAGGACCACCAACGCCCATTCTCGGCCAGATTTTTATGTTTACTCGGTTGATTCCAATCCTCGACATTGTTTGGTATGAATTGCTTGGACACACGACACAGTTTACTATAATAAACTGTTGAAAATTTTCTTCCATGGTGATCTCTAAAGCACTAATAATAAGTAGGCTCTATTAACGTATGATGATGTGAAGGCTCCGCCAAACCTCATCCTGCAAACTCATTTAATTGACGTTTTGTGGAAAAAAATATGTAGTCGGGACCTGCACCGGTGGATTCAACGAAGAAAGAGAAACACAAAATAAATACAAAACTCGTGACCCTTTATGTGCGGATAGTTAATACAAAGCTTCGGGGTTCTGTGCTCTATTCTCTCTAGCTTTATCTTTACTATGAAAGCTGACCCCCATGCTGCCCAGGCCTCCCGTCATGAATGTATTGCGTGAACAATAAATCTGGAAGGGTATCAATTGGCAAAATCTTCAAGTAAAATTATCTAAAATATGAAACATATTTCGTATATACATTGCGATATCAATTCATCACAACTAGAGGGGTTACAACAACACGTATTTTCTAGCGTTATAGATAACGGTTATATTATAATATTGCTAGGTTTGACCAATTAACACTTCGGCTACCTCTTGAAAAACTCCTAACCAAAGAGCGAGAAATTCGAAGTGTAATTATATCGGCAGTCACTAACTGTTGGAATTTCTGTCCATCTACAACACAAACATGATTAATTCTCAGCATCAAACCATACAGAAAAGTAATGCTAATTTCTCGCAATCTTACGTTAATTATTTCAAAGAATGCTCCCAACTTTTGAATGAAAGGATTTAACGTATTAGAGATCAAATCATTTTAAATTAAAAGAAGTCAATAAATTTAACATACAGAGTTGAAATGCCAATCAATACACAGTTCTATGAATATAAACTAATTAGATTCTAGACGTATTTCATTTTCTAATTGAAATATTAAATCTGGTACACCAAGGATAAGTTGTTAGAACGAAACTAATACTCTCTCAGAGCAAATACATCAACCCCAATTAAAATAAATGAGCTACAACAGGAAAAAATTTCTCATTTACATAATATATCCTACTCACACATCATTTCACTAAAAATAATAATTCTAACCAAATGAAGCGCCAGAGGTTCGCAACAAAGTTCAGTATTTAATTTATATAAAATTCAAAAGTTGAAATGAAAATTGATTTTTGTCATTAGAGTTAAGGTTTTGTGTACTATTTCACACATCTCTACACTCCTTATTTTATTCTTTATTCACTCCTTATTTTATTTTATTCTTTATTGCGCGCATTGGAATCGAACCACTCACATTCTACGCGGTAACATACTGTTTATTAGGTTATACTGTTCGTAATGTTCATGCGATGTTACACATTTCAAATCGGAATTACGTGAAAACTACGTTAGTAACTAACAGTCATACACATTTCTGAACAGTAATTTTTGTAATGCACTGTAACAATATAGATAAACTTTTTCAAATATAAAATGATATCAAAAATATATCTAACACAAAGAAATAGAATTTCCTTTTAAAATGCTAATTTTTTAAGCAAATCATCAGACAGTAAACACCTAGTTGGGGAATGTATAAAACCTGCAAAGGAAAACTGTCATTCAGCTGACGTTGATAAGCATGAACGAATAAACGCTTTTTGTATCGCCGGATTGTCCAGCATTTTAATGATTTAGATTTATAATTTAACTAGTGCTGCTAAAACAACACGTACTTTCTCGCAGGTATTTTCAAACAAAATTGTGCGAAAAGTAAGCTAATTTGCGTAAATCACGCAAAATTACGCAAATCCGAACATGGATTCACGATGCGTGTTTTAGCCGTAAATCAAAATATTAGTTTACATCAGTGGTCGCCAAACTTATGAAGCTTGTGAGCAACCATACCGTTTTCAATCCTACTGTGAGCTCCAAAAATTTTTAAAACATCTTAACATTTGTTTATTGTCTTTAAACAAACATTTCGATTAAACATTTTCATAAAACAGTATGCAAGAACTGGTTTCTATCTGAGCTCTGTAGAACAAGTTCAGGTAAGCCAACCTTGAGCATGACCACGATCTACCGAAAATTGCCCCGCGAGCTACCCATGAGTTGTACTACGAGTAGCCCACGATCAATGTTTTGGCGATCACCAGTACGAAACAAAACGCAGAAGTCATTCTGATATTCAGAGCGGCGTTACAACCATGGGTTACAAGCAACAACGACCGCTAAATATACATTAAAATTACTTGGTTTTTAGATGCATTCGTTTTTATTCCCACATCTTATTAAGCAAAGCGAAAGCATCTGTTCTTTTTCACATTTAGCTGAATTAAAGGACGCAAAATAAAATAGGTTTTAAATAATTTCTAAAATATCAATTTTAAAACTTAAAACAAAAGCTCGAAGAAGAAACGAACAAAGAAATATAAAATAATATGCAAATTTACCTTACGATGCATCCAGACGCTTAATAGCACAATTCATTTTATATTCAGGAAGCGCAGTAAATTGAGAGCAGTCGACTATATTTGTCGCCAAATTACTCAACAATATTCCTATTTTCTTAAAATTCAACATGACTTTATTTGAAGATCCGTTTTTAATAAACACATTTCACTAAGAAAAAAATGTATCTTCATAATTGCAGTTGTAGAAAGACGTCGAAAAAGTTTTGATTTTTTCAGTTTTTCGAAAAATCAGAGCGTAAAACCAATGAAACCTGTGCCATTCCCTTAATCGTTCCTCAGACCATCCAACAACAAAATTTAATCAAAATTGTTGGCGACATTTTTTTTATTTTGAAAATGTCCCAGGGGCTTCATGTAAAGTACCCACCAAAATTAAAATATCGATTTCAATGTCAAGGAGCCGCGAAGGTTTAGTCGCTAGCGTTTACAGACGGAGGATCAGGACAGACGTTTAGCCGTCAAACGATTTTTAGGTATCAAAGAGCCATAAAACATGGATTCTGGCTACACCACTTGTTAGTTGATATTTTTTCTAAACTTGGCAACTGGATTTGTCCACTTTTTCTTTACCAGGGCCTTGAAATACGATTTTCCCCAGAAAATTGGCCGTTTTTTCGCGCAGCATTACATAACTTTCTCTTCTTAAGAAGTTCCTTCTTAAGCGCGAGAAAATAAACTAGTGTTGGACAGAATGACACAGACCTCCAGTATTAGTTTTCCATTTATTTTGGTTCCGGCTAGCTATTCAAACTTGCCACATATTTTTGCCAGCTATCATCAATTGCCGTTGTACGTACTTTTTTTTGTTGAACTTATCTTAGTTTTTCCCTTTTTTAACAGTAGTACAAAAATATTCTTTGAATAATATTAAAGAACAGTAAAACCTCGCACTAAATGGCATTTTTCACAGAAAAGTTTTGAGTTTTCGAAAAACATCATTAGAAGTCATTTGAAGTACATCAACTCACAAATCCAATAGTGTTTACAAATTGCTGGAAATGTTCATGTCAGAGATTCATATATACATACATATATATATATATATATATATATATATATAGCAATATCCGTTCGAAAAGTTTGAAGAAGAAATTTGGAGCCATTTATGAGAAAATGGCGTTTGAGCGTTTCTGAAAATGCTGAATTTTGAGCTAGTTTTCACAGAAAACAGTTGCGTTTTCGAGAAACTTTACTTGACATTATTTAAAGCATATGTACTCATAAATGTAATAATGTGAACAAATTGCCGCTAATGTAAATATTGATGACGTGAGAGAAAAGTAAAAAAATCGTTTTTGTAATTTTTGAAAAAACAAAAGAGCAACATGACGTTTATGTCATCTCATAGCATTATCCTTACCAAAAGTTTAAAGAAAAAATTTGGAGCCGCTTTTGAGAAAATCTTGAAAATGTCCTTCATGCAAAGTACCCAAATTTTATAGAATCTTTTTCAAAATTTCAAAGCTTTGACTCGAAAAATAAACAAGAATTTCCAAAACTTAAGGATTTATTTTAAATTTTTACATAATAAACACGTTGCTGTTTCTCGGCTATAGAACGTTAAAGAGTACATTTTACTATTTTAAATGTCTACAAACTTACTTTTATGACTTATCTCGTATCCGTACACCACGAAACTATGTAAATGTATGTAAATGACTGTGTAATTAAATGTTACGAAATTGCAACTTACATTTAGGTAGCGCATATAAAAAAGTTTGCACAGAAATCATTGCAATTTATATTGACCAGGTAAATGTTGGATTCATTTTATTAAAATCTTTTAAATAAAACTAGTTGAATTGCTAATAAATGTGTCTAGAAGTCTTGTAAACAATACACTAGTTTAAGCTGGCATAAGTTTTCTTTGAAAAAATTAACATTTTTTTACGAAGATTAGTAAAGAGTATGCTAAGTTTATAGTTCATTTTATTAATTAATGTATTTAACGTCAAAAACAATTAAAAGCTTTGGTAGTTAAAGTGCTTAAAATGACTTCTAACGAAGTTTTTCGAAAACTCATAAAGTTCCTGTGAAAAAGAGTTTCAAATTTCGAATGTACAGTAGCGCATAAACGCCATTTTCTTAAAAACGCATCTAAATTTTTCGAAGAAAATTGGCATTGATGAGGAGTTTTTACTCTTCTTTAATATTCTTAAAATAATATTTCCGTTCTACTATTACGCAACCGGCAAATTAAGAAAATGTCAAAAAAATTTTCTTTAGGCGGTGATAGATGGCAGCTGGCAAGAATATGTGACAAGTCCGAATAGCTGGCCGAGACCAAAGGAAATAGAAAACTAATACAGGAAAGTCTGTGCAACTCTGTAGCACCATTGTTTTTTGCAATTTTTGAGGAGGCCCCTGGGTAACAACTCCTGCAACAACTCCTGCAAAGCCTTGAATCCGACCCGGTTTCTTCGCTATACTAAAGTAAAAATTTGGAGATTTTTTTTAGAAAATTTCGAAAATGTCATTGGGGCTCCATGCAGAAAAATTAAAATAGACCTTTTCAATTTCGAAGGGCCGCGAAATCTGGATTGTCGATCGGGCAATAACAATACGGAAAATGCAACTACGATTTACTCGCTAGTGTTGGTCATAGAAATGAACGGACGGACAGACGAATTTTTAATTTCATTGATTGATTGCTTGATTTTATTTATTTACTTTATTTCATTTGCATCTTCAAATATAATACTGCCAAAATTGTCCAACTCAGCGCCACTGCAACCACGCCAGAAGTCCTGAAAAAATGTTATGAAATTAAGAAATACGCTTCACAGAAATAATAGTTTAAGGGGAAGAGAAAAGTTTTCTAGTCACAAAATAGGGACAATAACACTGGCCGACATTTTTAAACTTTTGAAAAGTTACAGAAACAAAACTCACTGATTCTGACCAATTTTGGGTCGCTGAATACGAATATGATAGCCGTTTTACTGGATTAGCTCGTATTTTTGTGTCACGCCTAGTTGCCAAATTTACCATAATAGGCATAATGAGCTATCTTGAAAGTACCGGAGAGTGAGTGTTTTTGACTGCAAAAAGGGAATCAATTTCGTTTTGGCACTTGTGTCAAAGACAATCAATTTTTAAAATTCTATAAATTAATTTATTAAATCTAAACAATTAAAAAACTATATATTCAGTTAGTTTACCAGCACTATACTCTAGCATTTACATAGTTTATAAGGTATAATGTTCACAGATGTATACAGGCCACTTAGTTTCGGAAAACACTGTCTGTCACTTAAATCCTTCAGTTTCTTTGTCTCTTCCTTTTAGAAACTCATGAGGTCCAACTTAATGTGCAGAGTTGGAAGCAGTACCTTGCCTGGATCGATCAGAGGCTTATACTTGACATTGTTGGTATAATGACTCCCTTAAATGACTCCCTGGGGGCCACTCCTTTTGTGAGAAATTTTTCCTGTAGCTCTTGAGTCCCAAAGACACAATAAACAAAAGTGCTTTGTAAATCCACCTTCCAGACATTGGTCTGGTCCAGACATTGGACATTATAATATTGCAAATACTTTTACATGTCCACAAATTTACCAACCATGATATTTGTATTTGATACGATTTAAAATGAATGCGAGATCATCGTAAGTATCATTCATTGGAACAGAGTGTGCCACTGGCAGCGTATTTCCATTATGAAGCAAAACTGCTTTCAGACTGTACTTAGATGAATCTAGGAAAAGACATCAATCAGATGGATTACGTTGGATTCCTAACTCTTTCATCAGGCCACTGATGTCCGTGTATACGCAAAGGAAATCTTTCATTCTGTAATATTCTGAAAAAAGGCTCGTTCCTTTTCCTACGCTGAGTGTTAAGTAGTTCGGGAGCTAGTAAATTCCATTCTTTGAGTCTAGCACCCAAGAATTAAGCTTCTCTCTCGAAAGTTGTAAGTCTCTTGCTAAATCGTTCAATTCATGTTGAAGGATAAAATCAGTCTCATGTTTTAAGTGGAAGGGACTATCTCTCAGATATCCATCTGCAGATATTGAGCTAGTGTCCTCATCGGTTCCTGTAGGTGCTGTAATATCGATAGTTTCCCAATCGTTCGGAGGAGTAGGTGCAGGTAAATTTTCTCCATGAGGCACTGGTCTGATCGCGGATTGCAACATTGAATGTTCGATGGCACACTGTTTCTTCTTGTTACTTCCTGCTGTATTCGACATACAGAAACAAAACGCCATAGTTATTCCGGGGTTCTCTCCATATCATCGGAAGAGCAAAAGGCATCTTTTTCTTGGATCCTTTAAGCTAGATCTTCAGCCCAGCTTTTATACTGATCCTCAATCTTACAGTCAAAATAAAAATAATATAATTCCCTGACGATATCATTCATCGATCTACTCTGAGACTTAACCATAACACGCCACAGATGTAACAAAATCAGTCCGGTGAGGTTTTACAACCTCTGCAGGAAGAACTTAACATTTTGCGCAGGAAAGCGAAACTTAGAACCACAGAACAACCATGAAATCACTGTATGATAACAAAAAACATTTCCAAAAATACGGCACAATAACTGAAGTTACTGAGTAAAACTTCGTAAGTCAATTCCCACGACAAACATTTTCATACTTCAGAGATTACTTACTGCAATACATACTCATAAGAGTAAGACTGAGCCACGCAACAACGGCACTTCCTACTTTATATATTTGCTCGCCCGCGTCATCGTGCCGCCCATTGGTGCCACATAGACGAGGCGGCTACATTCAATGTTAAAAAAACACTTAAAAACAAACAATAGAAGGGAAGGAACACAAGTGTCAAGGTTTTCAATCATCGCGAATTTCTCTCCCTCCGTTTCATTGTTATATATATATATATAATATATATATATATATATATATATATATATATATATATATATACACGGCAAGAATCTCCTGAATTTCGCCGAGTGAAATAATATTTATTTCTCACTCTAGGAACATTGTGAAAATGGTTACTTTGATGACAGCTGAAGCCAAAATGGTAAAAACTGGCAACTACGCGTTACACAAAAATACGAGCTAATCTAGAAAAACGGCTGTCAATTTCGAATACAGCATTCTGAAATTAATCGGAATTAGTGGTTTTCCTTTTTGTAACTAAACTGACGTCGGCCTGTGTAATGGTACTACTTAGTAGTAGAACGGGTTTCTTGCCCGAACAGTAAATTTTAAAAGAATTGTGATGGGAGTAATTAAAACGAATTTTGTAACAATGTACTGCGGTAAAAGATAAGTAGTACTCTTTGGATTCTGAATATAGTTTTTATTTAGAACACTTTGATATTTGTATTATATTTTTCATTTTCTGAAGGAAATGGAAATAATATATTCTAAACATTTGTTAATTTGATTGGGTGGAAAAAAGAAGTGTGTGTTTTAGCGACCCCATCCTAGGCATTTGGAAATGAGAATAACAGTTCCTTTCAGCATACGTTATTCATGAGCAGCAAGAAAATCCTCAAGATTTATAAAAGTATAGAAGATTAAAAGGATATATTATAATTTATAAAAAAAAGAAATATAAGACTGGAAATTGATACTCGTGCGAGAATCAAAGATGACATGATGTGTAAAAGACTTCGATTATCTTGAATTGAAGATAACACGTAGGAAATGCGAAAAAAATAATGACGAAATTTAACATTAGTTGATAACTAAAGGAAATCCCGCATATCATCTAGTAGCCACCCACAGAGCACAGGTTTATCATGGTTGCCATGTCCATCTTCAGCCAGGCAACACGTTGCACGGCCTGAACACTGGAATCTAATATCGGAGGTAGGGTATTTCATAATTTGATAACATAACTTTGATAACAATTCTTTCAATTTTCCGAAGACATAATACTTCATTTCGCTTCTGACGAATTACTAGCATGCTTCCATTGTCACTAACAAGGATACCATACACGTGGCAACCACATTTAAAAGTACTGAAACGGACCGGCATCAAAATGTACCTCCCTTGAGTAGGCCAGTTTTGACGAAAACTCAGATTCGTAAGTAGACAATGCAATGGTAAGATGGTCAGATTTCAATAAACAAAGGTTTGCATTGCTGACGTAAGTGGTATTAGCTGATAGTTCACAAAATATTCACAAGGAGATGCATGAAGATTGAGTGAAGTGTAAGTTTGTTTAGGTAAAGGGTGAGAACAGGACAAGGGAAAGGAAGGAAAGATCGCGCGCGGTCCGTGGCCATTAAGTTACTGCTCCGGCATTCGCCAGGTATTAATCGGAGAAACCATGGAAAGCTATCGATGAAAGCAGTCGGCCGCTAGAATTCTCCTCCAGGAAGCGACCGAATTCGACCTAGCTCTCTAGCTAGTGTCGAAAATACTGCAACGTCGGGACTCGAACCCTAGGACCTTCCAATCAGAGGCACGGCCGTCACATCAGATGATGTCCTGGGCCACTAAACCCCACCTTCCCACGCCCACCACACTTGGATCAATGTGATTTTATTGAACTAGTTTCATAATTCTCTAGATTATGTACGATTTTCGATGCCATAAGAGATGGTTTGAAATATTCTTGTACAAAAAATGTAGTATCGGAGCTATTATCGTAACTTTTCTTTAATTTTACACCCAAAATAATAGCAAGTAGTGTTGTAGAATGGCACAGACCACCTCTTACTAGTTAGTTTCCTGATCTCTTTAGTCTACGCTAGATTTTCGATATTGCCCCATCTTCATCCCAGCTGCTACCTATGGGCGACAAAGCGACATTTGTTTTCATTTCTTCGGCCCCCTAATAGTAGAACTGAAATATGTCTTCAAGAATATTAATAAAGAGTTAAACAAAATTCTATATGCAAATTCTCATTCACAAATTTGCAGCGGTTTGTTATAATATTTCGTTTGAGCGTTTCTGAAAAAGCGCAATTTTGAGCTTATTTTCACAGTAAACTTTTGGGTTTTCAAGAAATTTCATTGGAAATCACTTGTGCTCACAAATGCAACAATGTACAGAAAATGCTAGCAATATAAATATTTACAACATATATATATATATATATATATATGTATGTATATATACATATATATACATATATACATATATATACATATATATATATATATACAGGTGTCCCATTTAACTTGCCAAATCAAAATAACTCGAAAAATATGCAACGTACAAAAAATGTCAAAGGCAAAAATTTAATATCTCCAAGGGGGGACATCTGTCAGACCTAAAATCAAAATTCCCCGCTCGCCCCTTGAGAATGAGGCGGGAGCCAACTTTGCAATCTTAAATGGGAACCCCCACTTTTTATTGCAGATTCGGATTCTACACTAAAAAATTCATAAGTTTGGTCTAAAACATTTTTTGATTGATAGAGACGATCCAGACATGTTCCAGACAAAAATTAATATCTCCAATAGGAAATTCTGCTTGACCTCAAACCAAATCTCCCTGCCCCGTCCTCTAGGGGCGGGGGGAGGCAACTTTGAAATCTTAAATGGAAATTCTCCCTCATTTTTCCATTAAAGAATTTTATTTAACGTGGTTAAATCAGCGCGGACGATTTGAAGCCGGTGGACGTACATGAATACAAATAATAGGATCGTCCAGTTTTTTCGAAAAGAATGTCTTTGACAAAATTGAGTTTAAAAATTTATTCCGGGAGCGAAATTCAAACCGGCCGCTACGACACTGCAGACGGCGGCGTCTCCTTCTGCGCGGAGCATTTCCTCGTTTCTCCGCGTAAACGGTGAAACAGTCGAATAATATTCTCTAATAACGTTTTCCATTCGCCGCACTGGTGCGCACTCAGTGCACACTCAGGGCAGCTTTCGTGTTCCAATCGGCCGCTAGGGCGCACCAGTGCAGTGAAGCCCATGTTCCATTCGCACAATGACACGGAACCAGGGTGCACTCGGGGCGCCCTAACCTGCACTGATGAGCTCGACGGTGCAGTCCGTTGCACTGGGCCATTTTGAGGTTAGGTACGGAAGTTATGAATGTTGATTTGGATTCGTGGTGAAATAGTAAGGCAATTGAGGATCTCCTTTCACACAGGGACACTTTGAATGATGGAGTATACCATGTTTTACAAGAAATGCTTTAAAATAACTGTGACAAGTTCGGAAAATCAGTTTGTGTTTTCGTAAAATTCAATCGTGAATTACTGCATGTTAACAAATCCAGTGCTATTCAGTAAACAAACCTATACCCTTACAAAATCATTAAAATATACAATGTCCTAAGAAGAGTTTCTTGCATGCGCAAGCGGAAATGCTCATATTAATATTTTAATAGTTTTCAATAACCAAATAATTCAGCAGAAACCTTTTGGTTCGAAATGTAGTGCACTGTGTTCGAAATCAATCACTGGCAAACCTCGAGAAATGAGCTTTCGACAGATTCGCTTTTGAAGTTTTCGATAGTCTTTAAATAAAGAATCACATGTTAATACTCTATGAATTAAGGAGTAAACAATTACCAAAAGACTTCGTACAAGATGTGTTAAAATAATAATAATAATTATTATTATTATTATAAAAATTATAATAACGATCACAATTCCAAAATTCTTATTTTTCGAGTTATGTCAGTGTGTCAGACCAAGAACAGCTGTCTATAATCTCATTGCGTAGCGTACACGCACTGACTCAGTTCGGGAATCCGATTCATTCGTGGCTGCCCCACGGCTGCCCTTCACGCGTGTGGGGCAGCACTGTTGCGGAGCGATGACGTATTTGCCCTGCACAAGGGTGGGTTTCAGTGCAACGAATGGAAAACGCTATAAGAAAAGCACGCGTGGCTTACAGTAGAATACGTTAATAGTATAAAATGTTTGTAGTTTCTGTTCAATAAATATTTTAAATGCACTTATTGAAAATCCAAATTTGTTCAGAATGATAGCCACGGTGCATTGAGGCGTAAACATAAATGATGAACATATCCAACATTTATGAAAAATATTGAATCTCTTGGAATCCTTGAATTGTTATTTTTAGCACATACTCATATCAACTAGTGCCTTGGGCTTAAGATTACCACATTCGTGAAAATTATTCTAAATGTGATAAACTAAAATGCGTTACGGAAATGAAATATTTGTTCACGAAAATTCTGAGTTTATTGATTATCTCCGGACGCGGCATTTGAATTGATGCTTCTGGCAGTCATTTTGTGGAGATGGATGCCGAACAATAATATACTGAAGAATCTTTGTAGGAGGCACGTGGACAATTAACCAATCTCACAGGTCAATATTAACAGAGATAAAATGGAGTTGCCTTACGTGCCATGCGCCAATGAATAAAAAATAGAAAACTAGCATAATACTGGCGTGAAAGAGTAAAAAACTGAGAAAGACTGTGATGTTGCATTCCGTGGTGTATAAATGTTTCAAAAGAAAAACATTCTCGCACGCAAAAGTTCCACCGAGGTTCACCGAGGGTACCGGACCGGTGCCATTCACAGCCCTATTATTATCAGTATCCTTGCATTTGTCAGCTGCTAGGTGGGGTCACATGGTTTACATCGTGTGGCAAATTGGCACGTGAACATGCCACCGCCGCCAAGTGATTCGCCCATCAGCCGCGTGTCAGTTTTGCCTCAAACCAACAGATCGAGCAGTTCGAGGCCCGGCCCGCAGAGTGGTCATGACTGAATAAGCACCCGCACGGAGTCATCTTTGGAGTTAAAAATTGATTGTTTTGCATAAAAAGTTTTTTTTTCCCGTGTGCCTATTTTCGTTGTTGTACATTATGAAAATATCAAAGAAAAATATTGAAAGTTACTACAATGTCCCTGAAGTAAACTGTTTCTACTCCCTTACATTCTGTCCAATGTAGTAACCTTGAGAACTCGTCCTTCCTTTAAATTAGAAAACGCTAAGAAAGTAAATAATTTAGTACTGCAGTCAATCATTCGCTTGCAAAGAGAACTGAATTACGTCGTTCCACAGAACAGATAATAGAGGAAATTCGGCATAGGCATTGATACACTATTAAATCGACGTCACCCATTTATGTACGTATTTGCTAACTACACTACAAGCGAAACACACAAAGAAATAAAACGTTTCCCGTGTAGCCGTCAACTGCCTCATGAAGTCATTTCACGAAGAAACTCCAAGATTTGGGACAGAGACATGCTCTCGTGTTTCGTGTGGAAAAGGAAAACGACGGGTAGAATGTTCATTCAACTTAAAGAAATGGATAGTCGGGGCCGTTTGTTGCAACTTCGATGTTCCATGTGCTACACAACAGTGTAGCATATTTTGCAACAGTTATTTTGGAATGCATTTCTTTCGGCAGCACGAAATGCAAATTTCTGCACCACATATTACTTAAGCGAGAATAATTTGACGTAGTAGTAGTAGTAGTAGTATTAAGGAAGTTCATGGATCTTTTACTGTACCGACAGATAGTTTTATTTAGGAATGATACAATCTTTTTGAGGGAGAAAATAGTGATATCTATCAATTTCATCTGAGATAAATCGTGCAGTCTTTTATCAAGAAGTCTAAATCTGGCTATTGTTAGTCTGAGAATTCAGAAAATGTCAGCCGGGAGAATCAATTCAAATTCCAGAGATAATCAGTAAATTCAGTTGTCTGATGATCATAAAATTGTTGCGGGGTAACGTGGGCAACACTTCAACCAAAACTCCGTTGATAAAAATCACATTAAATAATATTTATTTGTTATTTTGTAAAAAGTAGCGAAAAAAATGCTGAAAAATTGGGTGTTTATGGGATTTGTGGCACACCTAAACCAATTTTAAAATCTGTTTTATTGGTGCCGATGTCGTTCTTTCATCGAAAACTTTTTTTTTTACGAAGCCATTGAATCATATTTTTTCGATACAGCCTAATATTAAAGAAAAAGCTTTGTGAGGTTTTTAAAAAGTAAAAACAAAACATCAAAATTCCATATATGTTAACACTTAAATTTATGCTAAGTTTATACATCATTACTCATCATTACTCAATGTACAAAGTATACAGAACCGACAAAAAACAAAAATCGAATAATAATAATAATTATAATAATAATAATAGTAATAATAGTAATAATAATAATATAGGAGGCCTTTGACAGTGTCCACATGATTGGATTTTGAAGACCCTGGAGATCTATCGATTTCATCCTAGACTTACTGAGTTTTGCAAGACTAGTATGAAGTTGTGGAGTACCACGTTACTAATACACAGCGGAAAGAGAGTAGTAGAAACAAGAAGTATTCAGATTAAGAGGGCAATTTTTCAAGGAGATTCGCTATCCCCTCTGTTGTTTTGCATTAGTTTGATCCCACTATTGAGACAGTTGTCGCACACTGCCTTTGGTTACAAGCTCCATGGTGATGAAAGACCTATATCACATTTATTTTTCATGGATAATCTTAAAGTGTTTGCTAAGAGTGAAGCGATTCTCTCCCAAATGTTGTCCGTCATCAATGATTTTAGCAATGACATCTGCATGAAGTTTGGTCTTGACAAGTGTGCAAAAGTCAACTTAAAAAGAGGCAAAATGACCACGTCAGAGAACATTGATAGGCACACTGGGATTCAAGATCTTGATCCAGGTAAAACTTACAAATATCTGGGCATTGAAGAATGTGAGACCATCTCGAACGACACAATGAAAGAGAGAATTCGCAGGGAGTTTTGTAGAAGAGTAAGACTTGTCCTGCAGTCCGCTCTGACCTCCCGGAATAAAATATAAGCAATAGGTAGTTTGGCGGTGCCTATAGCCGAATACAGTTCCGGATTAGTGGACTGGACTTAGCAAGAAATTTTCATCATGGATCGGAAAACCAGAAAACTGCTAACAATACATCATTTCGCCCACCCTCGAGCTGATGTATATAAACTTTATGTGTCACGTAAGGAAGGAGGAAGAGGCCTGAAACAAATTGAAGCCTCCTGACTACATACTTTCCCTCGGGAAAGTATGCAGTCAGCCATCAAGATGACCCACTAATGAGGCAAGTCATGAAATCTGACCGAAGAATGGGAAACAGAGGCATTGTTAGTGTAGCAAGAAGCATCGTGAAAAAGGCTATTCAGGACACGCAGAATGACAGAGATACTGAACTTCTGATGCTACTTAACATGCAATGTGAGACACAAAAAATGTTAAAGAAATCGTGGAGAGACAAACCACTCCATAGACAATACTTGAAACGAATGGACAAGGTGCAGATCAATAAAGATCAATTATTTATGTGGCTTAAAATGGAAGGATGAAGCCAGAATCAGAATCACTTGTAATAGCTGCCCAAGATCAGACCTTGAAAACACGACATTATGATTAAGCGGTTCTCAAAATTTTCCCAGTTGATAAATGCCGCACTTGCCAGGAACACGTAGAAACCATTGATCATATTGTCTCAGCTTCCCCAATCCTAGCAAAGACCGAATACTTGAAAAGACACGACAGGGAGTGTAGCTACCTCCACTGGCAGATCTGTACCGCCCTCGAAGTTCCAAACACATGCCCTAAGTGGTCTGAACACTCACCAAAGCCGGTGACGTCTGTTGGATTGTGTATGACCAACAAATTCAAACTGATTGTGCGATAGCGACAAACAAACTGGATACAGTTATCCGGGATTTGACGAAAAAATCGTGTCTACTTGTCGATGTTGCTGTACCTTGCGATCAAAACGTCGTTACCAAGGAGCCAGAGAAACGTCATCAAGAGTTTGGAAATTGAGATCAACCGAATGTGGGGCGTAAAAGCAAAGGTCGTACAGATAGTCATCGGAGCTCTGGGATTTGTTCCGCAAAATTTGTGTAATAACTTGTCTAAACTCCCAGGTAATTCAAAGGACTGGAAAGTGCAAGAAATTGCTTTATTAGGAACAGTCCACATTTTGCGCAACGTATTGTAGAGGCACTGACAGTCCCTAGATCTATTATCAGTGCAGTAATGGTCCCTATTATTAGTGCAGTAATGGTAATAGCAATAATTACAGTATTACTAGTTAATAGTAAAATGTGTATACCAGTTTCTTTTTCTTTTTTTCTCAAGGTTTTTTAAAATTGTTCAGACGAAAATATACTTAAGTACTAATAGAGTCTAAAATATTAATAAACTAGTGGTACTACAAGAGCACATACTTTCCCGCTTTATTGGAAACAGCTACGTAGTAATGAAATATTGCACTTTCTGCGCTACTAACATCTTAGCTATTATTTGAAAACGACCAATTCAACCAACAAGCGAACAACTCACTGTTTCCATCGCAGTGTTGTGAGAACTCTGTGAATTCTACAACTGCATAGAAATATAATACAAAAATTTTGTAAACTTGTATCGGAAAAGGAAGCCTGATACCCTGGACAATATAGAAATGCATTTCATAGGGCCTTGATTAGAGAAGAGTATTCTAAAACCATGCAAAAATGTTCTACTCCCTACAAATGGTACAGAATTTGGTGCGAAAACTAAATATTTTCATGCAAATATCCACTTAA
Source organism: Acheta domesticus (assembly GCA_031308135.1). Classification (NCBI taxonomy): domain Eukaryota; kingdom Metazoa; phylum Arthropoda; class Insecta; order Orthoptera; family Gryllidae; genus Acheta; species Acheta domesticus. The sequence goes on along the minus strand of JAHLJT010009436.1, from coordinate 151,869,715 downwards.
ATTTGATAAGTATAACTCCTTTTCATACTGCTACATCAAGTCATAACAATGACACATAATTCACAGAAATTCGCGAGCGCGGACCGGAATTCCCTGCATTGTCGATATTCTCTAAGAGCTGGTAATTTTTATTTCAAATATATCAAAATAAATAATTTTTAAAAGATTAATGTGCAAATGTGTAACAAAAGGTCAAATTAAGAAACGAACAAAGTAATAATATGCAAAATTGCAAATTCTAATTTACGACGCATCCAGCTATCTGAAGCGCAGTAAATTTGCAGCGGGCTATTATGTTGTCACGAAATTATACAAAAACTACTCGTATTTTCAAAAAAATTAAGCATTTGAAGATTAGTTTTGATAAATACATTTCATTGAAAAAAATGTATTTTCACAATTGTAGTTGTAAGAAGATGCCAAAAACGAAGCGCAGTCAATTCCGAACAGGCTATTATATTTGTCACAAAATTATAGAAAAACTAGTCGTATTTTCAAAACATTCAATATGACCTTAATTGAAAATCTATTTTTGATGAGCATATTTCATTAAGAAAAACAATTGTATCTTCACGATTGTAGTTGTAGAAAGACGCCAAAATGTTTAAATTTTTTTAATTTTTGCAAAATCAGGGGCCAAGAGATCAGTCAGATTAATGGGGGAGTATCAATTTTGGAGAGAATCGATTGAACGGTTTAGTCGCTAGCGTTGTTCACGGACAGACGGACGGACAGACAGTCAGACGGACAGACATTTTACTTTCAATTGGTTTTTCAGTATCAAGGACCCACTAATCAGGGATTCTGGCTGCACAACGTGTTAGATTTTTTCTTTATTTAGTAACTGGATTTATCCACTTTTTCGTTACCAGGGCCCTGTAATAAGAGTTTTTCTCTGCCGTAAATCCACCGTTTTTTCGCGTAACATAACTTTCCCTACACTACGTACATACTTCGTATATACGTGCGTACACGGGAAAGTAAAAGATTAGTGTAATAAATACGATATTTACAAATATAATAATAGTATTAATGTGCTACACAAATGATGATGATGAATTATTAAAAATGTATCAATATTTCCTTCTTTTTATACGCATTGTAGTAGTTTAATTTTCAGGTTCACGCATTGCGTTCACCATCGACGCGGGCCACGTTTGGGCGCAGTCAAATAAACTTGAGAATGCTTAACCTTGACTAATTCCGGTTTTGGATTTTACTTTCTCGTATTCTTGTATACGAATTTTGATGATTAGTGATTCCGGGAGCGTCCCCTGCTAAGGTCATTAGTCCCTCAACTGAAGAGCATGCTTTTATCGCGGGTGGTGGTGATCTTCCCCCGCTGGGTTTTCGTCAACCAGGTATCTCCCTCCAGCGAGGCACCGCCCCAGACGGTGTCAAAACTCCCGACTGGTCTCCTGGTACCATGTCGTCGTTTTCCACTACAGTTGTGAATAAGGCTCATTTCGAGCTTTCTAATTGATCAGTGAAAGCGGCGCGCGAAACACAAGTATCAGCTGCTGGTTCGTTCTCGAAAAGGTACGTGGTACGTCGCTTGTGAAAACATGCATTTTTGTAATATTAATTGAGATTTGTGGATGTAGAAATGAATTTGGAGCTGATTTTTCAACTTCGAGCTATGAAATAAATGAGATGTGATTCGCAATCCGTTTTGTAAACTTGAAAGTGAAAAGGGAAGAAAGATATGCATATCAGTGAATTTTCTGATTAAAACATGCTAATTCAATTACCAAACATTGTCAGGCTTTTTTATTAGAATTAATATTCAATGAATCATTGTTATGATATAATACATCTGAGAGAACAATGTCATTAGAATATTCACTTGTAATACCTAAAATAGTACTTTCTAACCTTGCAATTAACATTGGCCCAATAGAAATAAGAAAACATAGAATTGACTCTGAATGATTGTCAAAGTACAGCAGCTTTGAGAATAAAATATATTTAAAACAAAAATATGTAAATGCTATCAAATTAGCTTCTTAAATATTAAGAACAATGAACTGTATTATAAACTATGCTTCAAAAAGAAACTACCAAACCCAATTACTTTACGGGCTATACAAATACTAAGCACGATTTCAGAAAACATTCCCCCTCTAAACCTATCAGTATTACTGACTATGCACCATGGACTGTGCAGGACATTAAAGCTGTGGAGCTGACAAACAATTCTAAGACGACAAAAACCCGCAATCAAGAGATAAGAGCCAGAATAGGAGAAGAAATTGCCAAATATCAGAACTACAACAAAGTCTACACAGATGGCTCGAAGAGCAGCAACTTGGTGCGATGTGCCGCTGTAACGCCAACAAGAGTAATCTTAAGCAAACTGCCCGACAAGTACTGTCCAGCGAGTCAGTTTTGTCCAGCGAGTTATACGCCATCATTACAGCATTAGACTACATTCTTGAAGACGGTGAACACAAATATCTGATAGTAACACACTCCAAATTGGCTCTATCAGCTATTGGAAATGCCTTTTATTCAGGACATCTGCAAGCTTTAGACATCGTTAGCATGTTAAGAAACTCCTACATTAAAGGAAAAGAGTTTTTGGATGGATCCCGGCTCATGTGGGTATCAGTGAAAATGAGCTGGCAGACAGATCCGCAAAAGAGGCATCACAACTTGAGGAAAGAAGTAACCTTCCCATAATACCAAAAGACTATCACGCCCACATAAAGAGAAATCTACAAGAATTGGACTGGCAGGAATGGAATAATAATGCTTGCTGCAAACTAAGAAGTGCCTGTGAATACGATTATTACAATCCAGCCACATCCTTCTGCAGAGCTGACCAGATTGTGTTATCTAGATGCAGAATAAATCATACCAAGCTCACACATGCCAACCTGATGCCATCCATTCGACTGTAATGTGTAGTGTTTCAATGTGCATTAACCATTTATTTCTGTGCCCTAGTTTTGAGGCTGACCGGGTGAGACATGGTGTAAATAATGATACGAAAATAATGCTAAACGACAAAGAAAAATGTAGTCGATTTGTAAACTTTTTGAAGGCCATTAATTTGTACAATGAAATTTAAAAATGTATAAATTATTGAAAATTGTATGTTGTTAATATGCCTGTCGCTAATAACCTTAGTAGTTGATGCCACATAAAATGAAATAAATTTTTAAAAAATGAACTGTATGTTGAAATGAAAACTGATTTCTTGTAGATTAACAGAAAGTAAGAAAACATAATCATGATTTATGGACATTTATGATAAGACAATACAATTTCGTGATAGTAAATGCCATTTTTACTTCCCAATATATGTACGTATATATACGGAGTAATTCGTAGTGTAGAGAAAGTTATGTAATGCTACGCAAAAAAAAGGGCGAATTTTCGGTAATTCATTTCGAAAATTCATTTCCGGGCCATGATAACGTAAAAGTGGATAAATCCAGTGGTTAAATCAAGAAAAACTAGTGGTGCTACAGAATGGCACAGACTTTCCCGTATTAGTTTTCTGTTTCCTTGGGTCTGCGCTAGCTATTCGGAATTGCTACATACTCTTTCTTGCCAGCCGCCATCTATCACCGCCAAAAGTACATTTTTTTTTCATTTTCTTCATTTTTCGGTTTCCTAATGGTAGAACGGAAATATTCATTTTAGAATATTAAAGAACACAAAAACTTAGTCCTAAATGGCAACTTTCTTTTAAACATTTTGTGTCGTTTTAAAGAAAATGGAGTTTTATCGCAACTAAACACGCGAAATTTGAAGCTCTTGTTCACAGATAATTTTTGAGTTTTCAAAATACTTCATTTGAAGTTATTTGAAGCACTTATACTCACAAATATAATAATGTTTACAAATTGCTGGTAATGTGCATATTAAAGATGTCAGAGATCTTTCAAAAAAATTACATTTATGTAATTTTTGAAAAAAACAAAAAAATAACTCAAAATAAACTTTACGTCATATTAAAGAGTGTAATTAGCCCTATCCGTTACAAAAGTTTGAAGAAAAAATTTGCAGCCATATATGAGAAAATGGCGTTTGAGCGTTTCTGAAAATGCGGAGTTTTGAGCTGCTTTTTACAGAAACGATTGTTTTCGAGAAACTTTACTTGACATTAGGAAATAGAAAACTAATACAGGAAAGTCTGTGCCATTCTGTAGCACCACTAGTTTCGCGCAGCATTACATAACTTTCCCTACACTACTCCGTGTATACGTACGTATACGAGAAAGTAAAACCAATTGAAAGGAAAACGTCCGTCTGTCTATCCGTCTATCCGTCTGTCATCACTACTAGCACGTAAACCACTCGTAGGATTTTATCCCCATTGAAGAAATCTCTGTCCATCTGACTCTAGACGAAGCTTTGGAATTTTGAAAAACCTACATTAATTTTTGGGGGTACTTTACAAGAAACCCCCAGGACATTTTCAAAATTTTCTCAAAAACGGCTCCAAATTTTTTCTTTAAATTTCTTGCAAGAATAGAGTAAAACACGCTTATTAAGGTGGCATAGGTCCTATTTTCACGGTTAACTCTGAATTTTCGAAAATTGCAAAAGTTTGAATTTTTTCGGGCTCCTCCTACAACTACAAAATTAAAGGTAGAGATTTCTCCTTCAAATGAAATTTGTTTTCCATAATGTGTTCTGTCATTAAGGTCATGTACATTGTTTTGAAGGTTTTGGTAGTTTTCGCGTAATATTGCGAGCAAAATGTGCGATTTTAAAAAAATACAAAAACAAAATTTTCTCAAAAACGGCAACAATTTTTTTCTTTTAACTTCTGGTAAGGGTAATGTCTAAGGTACTCTATGAAATGACATAAACGACAAATTGCTCTATTTTTTGTTGTTCCAAAAATTACAAAAATATCATTTTTTGACTTGCCTCTCACGTCATTAACATTTATTTAAGCGGCGATTAGTTCACATTATTATATTTATGAGTGCATGTGCTTTAAATAATGTCATACAAAGTTTCTCGAGAACTCAACCGGGCTCCAAATTTTTTCTTGAAACTTTTCGGACAGATAGTACAAATTACACACTTGAATATGACTTGAAGTTCATTTTGAGTTGTTTTTTTTAAAAAATTACACAAATGTAATTTTTGTGAAAGATCTCTAACGCCTTTAATATGCACATTACCAGCAATTGGTAAACACTATTGTATTTGTGAGTTAATGTGCTTCAAATGACAACAAATGAATTTTTTTCGAAAACTCAAACATTTTCAGAGAAAAAGAGCTTCAAATTTCGAATTTGCAGTAGCGCTGAAACACTATTTACTTAAAAACAGCTCCAAATTTTTCAAAGAAAATTCCTATTTAGGACGAGGTTTTACTGTTCTGTAATATTCTTAAAATAATATTACCGATCTACCATTAGGAAACCGAAAAATTAATAAATGTCAAAAAATGTACATTGTGCGGCGATAGATTGCAGCTGGAACGAGTAAGTGGCAATTCCCAATAGCTAGCCCAGATCCAAGGAAACAGAAAACTAATACGGGAAAATCTGTGCCATTCTGTAGCACCACTAGTTCGTTATCACGGGCCGGCAATGAATTTTTTCCCGAAAATTCGAAAATGCCGAAAATTCGCCATTTTTTCGCGCAGCATTATAGTACTTTCCCTATACAACGTTTGTTACTCCGTATATACGTACGTATACGGAAAAATAAAAAAAACCTGCGCATGGTTTAGGCGCTAGTGGTGTACACAGACAGATGTTTTGAAACGAACCCCAAAACGTGTATTTCCGTTGAAATATCGAAATCGATTTTACGCAGCATTACATACCTTACCCTATAATACGTATATTACTCCGTATCATTGGCGTGTGGTGAAGGGTTTAGTTTGGATAAGCAATAAATGTACATGGCCGGTAAGCTATTTATTATTTTCAAGAAGTTGGCTATTAAATTTCCTTAGACAGGTTTTCGAAGTAGTATTTAGAGTAGTCGGCGTTGGCCTTCCTGCCTTAATAATGTTTTTATCTTTAAAGTTCCGCAAACAAAAGTCTTCATTAATAAATCTCAAATCACGAACGTGTGTCCGTCTACGCCGCTGCTTGCAGTAGAAAAATCCAGGTTTGTGCTTGTTCGTGCTTTCCCTGCCGAAACACTATGGAACGCAATCTTACTGATTGCGCACCCTAGGGTATAATCAAATGTTAATTTCACTTATAACGATAAACTAAAATCTGTAGTAGCACGTATAAGCATCATAAACATGTACATTTAGAATGACGCACTTCAGTGCACATACACCTATGCGCATTATCATTAAAAGCCACGATTTTCGTTCGAAACACTGCTTTTATTCTAGCGAGGTCCAGCAACTCAGCCGATTGCAGGCCCCTACACGAAACGCACCGAGCCCACCCGAGCTTCCTGACTCCCCGCGCGCCTCGCACACACCGGTGCTTGGCAAGCGCGGGCATTTCATAACTGCTAATAGTGTAAAATGACACCACGCTTTCGATAAATTAGAAGATTTATCTTATAAATAAAGTAAGATTTATTTTCTGTTACAAATAATGTTTTTCTAAGTTTGAGGGTATGCAGTGCGTACCTTGCATAAACGAAGCGCACGCCACTGCCCCCTATATACGTATGTATACGGGAAAGGAAAAAGGAAATGATAAACAACGTATTTTATAATCGTAAACTTATTATAATGTGGGTAAAATTAGCTTTGTTTAATCGATAGGAGAACACTAAGCGTTGGAAACTTTTGTAGTATTTGCCACAAAACTATATGTTTAATCGAATATAGGACACACTACACGATGTGAAAGTACAAGCTAAAAGTGAGTAACATTTAGCTGCTGTTTCTTCAAATTTATTTATAATGGTATTCATTCATTTACTATTTCATGTTATTTTTACTTTTTCAAAAACAAAAGTACGAAGTTGGAACAGTTTTGAAGGCGAGTTGGCAGCAAAAATGAAACGTTTTAGGGGACTTTGTTGCTACCAACCTCTCTTGCGACAATCACTTCGTTTGACACGTTATGATTTCGCAAAATGGCTTGGCAGTAGTTTCAAAATTCTGTGAATTCATCTCGTTTTTGTAGATGATGTATGATTATAAATAATATTCCTATGAAATAAAATAGATTAGAGGAAGGTGATAAATTTAACTTAATACACTTCTTTACTGTAAGAAGTTTTGATCGCTGATTATGGTATTTCAAAACTTGAAAGCTCACTTCAGTGTAATCAAAACAGGATTGTGTGAAATTATTATTGCTTTTCTGGATTGTGTGCTGCTAATAATGTAACAGTTAAATTTATTTCTGCTTGATTCATTTGTAAAAGTAGGAAATGATTGCTGCTCCTATCGAAATGAATGCATCAACGGCACTATGGTTGAAAGTGTTGAACGTTTTCAAGTAATAGTTGAGGTGTTATTAGGGCAGAAATTATTTCAGTATTACATAACCGTTTCCAATAATGCGAGAAAGTTTGTACTGTGGTAGCACCATTAGTTTTCCCTAATAAAATCTGTTGCTGAAAGGCCGCTCATAAACTAAGATCATGTACAAAGTTTCGAACATATGAGTAGTTTTCGCGTAATTTTGTGTGAAATATAGACAATTTTATTTTTTAAAGAATTTTCTAAAAAACGGGTCCTTTTTTTAATGTTGCCCTTGTATGTATTACGGAACGGAAATTGGTGTAACTCTCACTTCCGGAGAACTCTATTTTTGAAAATTGCAAAATTTTAACATTTAAAAATTACAAACTTGAAAGTAAATATTTTTGCTTAAACAAATTTGTTATAAAAACTCAGATCTTTAAAAAAGTTCAAGTTGAAAAAAACCAGTAGTTTTTATGTAATACCTAACCAGAAGTTAATATAAGTTATAAAAAGGATATTTTTTTTTCAAAAAGCGCTCCAATTTTATTTTATTTATTTCTTCCTCGAATAGAACAAGGAATGCTTAAAGCAATTGTGCACGTCTCATTTTTACATCTCTGAATTTTGAGAATTTCAAATTTAAAAATGTGAGAAAGTATATGCTGTTGAACACCACTAGTTTCATAATTATTCACTGTTCTAAGAATGCCGCTTCCTCCCCTCCCACACACACACACGTGCATGTTGCGTACTCTCTAAGGCCTGTATCACGCGTTGCGTTGACGCGCGTTAAGTAACGTATATCTATCTTATGCAGAATGACCAAAGCGCTCGTGTGCAGTTCCGCATACAGGTGGCTCCACACATTCGGCATTCGCCCGAACCCGACCAGCTGATGTGTTCGGGAATGTTCGCTCCCTTTGATATGTCCAAAAGACCGACACGCGGTGGGCAGGGTGAGCGCTGAATGTTCGTCACTCGGCTCAACGAGCGACCCACATTACTCGGGATTCAGCGAGCGGTTGCTCGCTGTTCGCCGAATAGCGAATGTGTGGAGCTTCCTTAAGGGGATAGCTACCGTTAAAACATGCTAATATTTCACAAATTTAAAATTGTATTTGCTCCGAAACTGTTAATCCTTTCTTAACCAAACTTTGCAAGTGTAAAGATTCACATGCTGTAATGCCAAAAATTGATCTATCAAACAAATATTCAGTTTTTATATATGTTAATTTGCCATACAAAATGGCGGCTGCAAAATGTAGAGGCACTTACTGTTTAATGATTAATAGCAATATTTTCAAAATGTTGCTAAAATTCTTATTTACATCTGTAGAAATATACTTGAGCTGCAACTTGTAATAAAAAGAGCAATTATTGTAAATGAATTTGAATTGTTTGTTTTATTTCTGAGAGACGAAATTTTATACATTTTCACATATAATTAAATGAATATTTCTGAAATGTGGAGAGTGACCATGTTGAAATAGTTGAATCTATAGCTTCGGCTAGCTGTAAGAGATCCTGAAAACTTGAGAGAGATAACACCATTAGAAAAAAAGTTATTTGGAAAACCAATATAAAAAGTTACCTTTCCAGATAATTGGGTTTTTTGTATTATCCGCGCAACTTTTCTTGACCGATGACCTTGCTTCCCCCTCCCTTGAACAATAAACAGTTGAAGGCAAAAGCTCGCAACGAGCCCTGATGACAACATTCCAAACACATTTTCATTGGCACGTAATAAAATCTATTTACTGTTGAAACTGAGAACTCCTGGTCGTATTTTTCTAAACAAAATCTAAAGAAATGGCCACAGCCAGAAGCGTATCTACGGTATGGCAGACATGGCACGTGCCATGGGCGCCACTCACAAGAGGCGCTAATTAGAGAATACCTGCCATAACAAATAACAACACCCCTCATTTGAAGTATTCTGACAGGGGCGCAAATCTGATGCTTGCCGTGGGCGCCTGAATACCTAGATACGCCTCTGGCCACAGCAGATCCAGACCCGACACAGGAGATACTTCGAAATTCTGAGCAATTATAACTCAAATTATTGAGAAAGTTGAGAAGGTATGACTGACATTCCAGAGATTGGCATTGCTTCATAAAATCTAGTGGCCGATGTCGTAACTAATACCCCCACTATACCCGCATTTCTCCAAGTCATCGGTCAAGAAAAATTGCCCGTTATTACATGTGTTGCATAAATGTGCAGTGCATAAGTTAAACCCTCATAACTTCTAAACTAAATAGGTATAAATATACTTTTTTCACTGAAATTAAGATCAAAATATACCCTTTTCAAACAAATAAAAAACAAAAATTTGATTTTTTTGAACCCCGATAACTGTAGCTATCCCCTTAAGATGGTGATATACGTTACTTAACGCGCGTCAACGCAACGCCTGTATGCAATAGCTCTAATTGACCCATTTTGAACAGTTTAAGATTTTATTCAGACTTAACTGTTAGTGTATAATAACTAATAATGTATGTCTGAGAAACGCTATTTTTGTCGAAAGAACGAAGGCTATGTATGCTCAGGTTTTCACATTAAGTGGTTAATAAGATAATTTTTGTTGGTTATATTTTTTTCGTAATAACGTTCTAACCATTTACTGGCGTCCAACATGGAGTAAGTTAAATCAATCATTGGTCATGACCTTTTATCACTTCGGCCAGGGGCTCGGCACCGTCAGATCTCCGGGGTTCCCATATGGTACCCAATCAGGAATTCACAGGGTCTCGAATTGCTTAACCTCCAGGATTTCACGGAGCTTAGTTCATCTGCCGACGCCAGCAAGTTCAGGAAGATACTCGTTCTTGAAAGCAGCATTAAAATATCCGATAAAAATTTGTTCATTTTAGATGCACACATCTTTAGCTATATATAGCTAATATATATTCCAGTCATCCATGCCCACTGCTAGGTTTTTGAAGTGTTTAATTATTTCGAAATCTTCTTGGGAAAATGTACCTAATGAAAATAATTAACATGAACACCATAAATGATATTCATATGAATTTTCAACATCTAAATTTTCCACATTGCTTTAGATTTGTAACATCTTTATTAAATAACACAAGCAAAATTGTATGAAAAATTAAATCTGGATGGACAATTAAAGAATTAATTTCCTATATATGCAGGATATTAAATAGTGGAGGGTAAAATCCAAAATCTATTTTATTTATGTACCAACATCCTTTATTAACATTTCAAACAAAAAGCTTACATACATTAATATTACACATATGCTTAACTCACCATTGTAAATAATTTGCATTCTGTCAGTCAACCAGATCTTGCATTTATAGAAACAATGTTAACATAATTCATGACAAGTACACACACAGGAAGCTGTAACTGTATGTTATATAGGACTGCTCTGTGATATATGCAGTTTTTCATGCCATATGAATGCAAGAATTCAGAAAGGGGCTAAAAAATTGCATGAGCTGAAAGTGAAGCTCAAATTAAGTTTGTTTTAACACACTGATTTGTATGAAAATTGCATACTAGAGGCTGCACAATTACTGAGGATGTGTTAATGTATAAATCTGTATCACAGCTTGTAGCTTTCAAGAAGCATTTGGTGTTGCTTCCCATTGTAATGACAAAATTAACTACAATTAAATCACCTGTGCATTATATTTTCTATGTTGTGTATTCTAAGATCAAAATGTAACTAGACTGTCAATGTAAATCAGTCTGAATAGAGTTATGACTGGGAAGAAAGATTTATTACAAACAATCCATTTGCAAGAAGTCTAATTTTTTCTCACATTAGGAAGAAAGAAAATTTTGCACATTCAACACATTCAGTATTGGAAATTTGGTAAAATGACTTCATATTAGAACATCAAGGTATATACATTACAGACATATTCATGAATTATTGCATTCGAAACCCATCATTGATGGATAATTTTTTCCATTCATAAATGTTATCCAATAATACCAGTTATCAAATGCAAATTTTCATGACATTTGCTACAAAGAAAAATGCTCACTGATGCCACCAGATTATGCATGATGCAAAGACCATTTTTCAACAGTTATCAGAGAACAAAATGCTATGTTGACATTAGTTTAAAAATAATATTCCTCCTATGTGTGCACAAAATACATTAAATCATGAAAACATCAAATTAATGACACACAAACACACAGAGGCAAAACAGTTTATAAACATGATGTATAATATTTATATCTAACACTCCACAAACAATTCACGTGAGTATATTACTTAAACTTCTTGACACACACACACATGCATCCCTGCACTCACCCCAGACACGCTCGCATGCATGCAAGTGGGCACACACACAATAATTATTGATCTTGAGATTTTATTCAGCATGTGATTAATCTGGATTATTAGAGAAAGACTTCAGCATTAAAGATAGCTATGACAAAAGCAACTTTTTTCATTAAAGGATCTTGAGAATGTAATATTGCTATTTCCAGAAACAAAATTCTACAAGAACACTTATGCATGAACTTTATTACAAAAATTTAATGAATGTCAACTGAGCAGAAAATATCTGTGTGAGGAAAATCCATTACAATTTGATTAAATGATGACAAATGCTACTATTCAATTTTCCAATTGAGGAGAAGGTATTCCTGCAACATCATTGACTCAAGCACAGATTATTCAAGAATATTACATACTGCATATTGCACTGTAATTAATAGTTGAGACAATTTTTTTTCAGAACAAGGGAATAATGGGGGCGGGGGGAGAAAAAATATCTAAGTTTTATACCAATGGTAGGGTGAATTAAAAAATTGGTAAGTTGTCTAGAAAGAAAAGACTATTTAAAATCTAAAAAAACAAACAAATTTCTGTAATATAATTCAGTTACTTAGCCATTCATAGAAGATATATCCTCCATTGTCTTCAAACCCTCAGATCTCTTTACAAAAAATCTTAAATCAACATGGTATACTTAAATGTTTTTAAGTTTTTCAGCATATTTGTAACATAGTGAATAAATAAGTTAATAATTTAGTGTTCAACATTCTGTTTCTCTGATTATTTATTATTATTCTTATTTTTCTTCTTCATTACATCACATTTTCTGGAAGGTAAAACAGTTGTTACAAGAGTATTCAGATTTGTATTAAGTTAACTTGTAAATTACAATAGTCTCAAATTGATTAATATAAGAAAAAACATGCAATTAAAATTCTAAAATTAAATTCTCATAAAACAAAAAAGGAATTAGGTCCTTTTCACATGGTCCAGCCCATATTCCCTTGTGGATAAATTATATCAGGAGACTGAGGATGTGAAGCCGCACTTGACATACACAACATACAAACTTATTGTTTAATGCCACTCAAATTAACTGCAACATACTTATCATTAAAACTTGTGATAGAGAAGTAATATTAAGGAGTTTAAGTATAGCAGTCAACAGCAATATCAATTTTCTGCACATGCCCACTTTGGGTTGCACATCACTTGGTATATGTAAATGTGCAGGTCAAGATTGTAGTACATTACAGTGTGCTTAAACTCCATCTTAAGTATTGAAAAGTATGAAGGCATTTTGAATCCTGACATAAATAATTACAAGCCAGGTCATTTTATTCACAAATTTCAATTTCATTACAAATATTAACAATGAAAACAAAATTGAGAGCACCTCACAGCTTATATTCATTTCAAATACAGAAAAGAGAAGCAAGAGCTTCTGAAATGACCAACCTAAATGGGTTTTTTTTTTTCTCTTACACTATGGCATGTTGCACAGATGTAAGTTTCTTTAATTCATATTTGCATATTTGTAGTAGAATCTAACCCACAGTATGTTTGGAAGTTAAAATCATAAGGGGCCTTCATTTAAGATATGAGCATTCTGGCAATGACCAGTACGCAAGGTGAATTATTAACAATCCTCTCAATTCATAAAATGTTGTTTTAAATCCTTCCAGTGGTTTCTGTAATTGAAATAACCATACAGCTTTTTTCAGCTTTTGTGTGTGTTATGACACAACTGATATGTATAGATACAGGTGCAGTCTGACACAATAAGTATGTTTCTAATCTTAATTAGCCTTGAAGGACTTACCAAATTTCACTGCTTCAGTCATCTCATCTCATCACATTAAGGTAGTACCTAAATTTCCACTTAGAGCACAAAACATGAGGGGCTTGAACCATGTGAACACAAAAAAAGTTGCATTACCCAAATCTGAGAAAGTCTGTGCATGCATAGTCTGGGTTCATTCATATCCTCAGGGTCTTTTCTGATATACAAGACTATCTTTCACCATAATTTTGTTGTCAAAATGAGATAGGAATCAGAGTTAAAGGGCAATCACAAAACTTCTATGATGGCTATCATATTAAGCCAAAAGAATCCTCAAATGAGATTGCCTATATAAGAATGCACCATGTCACTTCTGGCATAATTTTAGCAGTTATAAATTGAACAGTTAAAAATAATAACTGAATACTATCCTGTAACAACTGAAAGTTATGAGAGAGTCATGATTATTGTTTTTCTTCACACATTAAGATTTCATTTAGTGCATGAAGCTCTGCACACACAGCAAATCCTACAGACTCAGGAGAGAATGTCAAACCCATATTGTATATGGCCTAATCAAATAAAATATTAAAAGGTAAGCACATCTATACTGACATTTAATATATTGTAACAGTCTTCTGGCTCAATGCATTTCAGAACATGCACAAATATACTACATAAAAACTACTGAAATATTATCAATTTTTATTCCATCCTCTAATAGAAAGATTATGAAAACATTTACAGCAGAAACAAAAATGAATTAAAAATAACAAAACTTTAGTTTGAACTTTACTGCCATCTTGGAGTCTACACAAAGAAACTTGAGATATGCAACACTCTTTCGAATAGTTGCGTTTAATGCCCAATGACTAGATCATCAAAAACGATGACAATATACTCTAACTCTACTTTAAATATCAATATGCTAATCACATATTTGTACAAAAATAAAAACTCAAGAATATTTTTAAAACTGACCTTTTACAACTATAATTACGTATTCATCCATTTGTTCCAACTCTACTTCAACTTTTGTTTCTAAAAAGAAAAATAAACAACGTTCTATGTTTTTTGCATATCTTAATGTCTAGAGTCAAGAAAAATGCATTGAAAGTTGACTTAACAAAATGTACAGTCAATATCAGAATAATCACAGCAAACATTCAATTATTAATTGATTACAAAGAGTATTATATACTATGATCACAATACATGATTTGACATAAGATTGTAAATACTCATGTAAGGAGAAAATAAAAAACCTCATTCATCCGTATTTTCCGTTTAAACTCCATGTTTCAGTGACTCAAGTTAATAGACACCATCAGAACCTTCAAATGGCTGTGTAACTAGTATTGCAAAACAATCATTCCTGCTGGAACAGCTCTTATTACATTTCCCTTACAACTAGCGAGGATGCATCCTATAGGCATTATTTTCAATCATCAATGCATCAAAAATATAATTGATTAATAAAAATAGAAAGACTCCAGTTCTTCCTCTTCATATCATTACTGATGTCACACTAAAATTAACTGTCTTATTATTTTAGTCACACTGCTCCTCCCAACAAATATTCTATGAAATCATTCATGAACTTGCTGGCTACATATGCTTCCAATAAATTTAATTACTTCATACACTTAGTTTTATGATTCAAGACATCTTCACTCATGTTGAGGTGGTGTGCAAGATACGTAAGACAGTATTCAAATATTGATGAAGCTACATTTTTATATTTTCTTAACAGTTTAAATAAGAAGTCTTGTAAGAAACGTGCAACTGAAAAAAAAAATAACTTGTGTGATGTGGTCCCTTTTGACACAAACAAAGAAGTCTACAATCATAAAAGAAATAGTAATAGCATCCTCTCATGCAGATGTCTTAGTAGGCACTTGTCTAACCAGGTCTTTCTTTGCAAGTCATTGTTTGAAGGCATCAATATTAGTTATAAGGGCACTCTGATTACATACTGTAAAAAGTAATTTGTGGAAAACTCCACTAAACATGACAATGTACATAACAACTCATTGTGCAATGTTTTTGTTTAAAAGTGTTAAATGCTCTATGTGAATTACATTACCACACATAAGTACAATGGAAAATTTATAATATGCAACACTGACCTTTGCTTCTACAATAAATTTGCCTGCATTTATTTCTTAAACAAAAACACTGTTCTAACAGTCTACAAATATTATTGGCACTTATAAAACTTTACCTTTTACAATATATAGCAAATATAGCAAAAGTGACAGTAAAAGGGATGTTACTATATCAGGTCTTTAGTGTGGCTTGTAACCCACGACTGAAACAATTTGTTTTTGTTTTGGCAATTTGGCAACTGCCTGTCTTTGCCTCCACAACCATGGCTGGCACATCGAGACAACAGAGGAGGAGGTGAGCATCTGGTCATAAGCTGCACCAGCTTTTCTGTATTCTTCCCATTTGTGGACAGATATGTGGCACACACACTACAATCTTATTGCGCTGCGCAGGACGTGTGGGATGGGGTGGGCAGAGACACAAGTGAGCAAACAAAATATCTCTTTAGGAGATTCAGTCCAGTATGCTTACGAAACAAAACAAAAGAAGAAAAGTAATATTGAAGATGTGGAGGGAAGTTATGACTAATTCATTGATTTATTCACAACAACAACAACAACAACAACAACATAATAATAAATATTATTTAATGGAAACCGCCTCATAGAGAAATCAAAGAGATATCTTGTGAAACATTACCACCCAGCTCTTCATTATTTATAACAATAATAATGTATTATTATTATTAAACCTGCAAATTAAACAAATAAGAAAATTTTAATAAAATTAACAAAAGTATTATTAAATATAAATAAGTAGTAAATTAATAATTATGGAAAATAATTAATAAAAAATAATAAAATCTTATTTCCTTAAAATTACAATCAACTGACCTTAGAGTACACGCTCAAAGTGACTACCATTTGCCAACAGAGAGACGTTTACATTTTTCAGTGTAGTGGCTGCAACATGTTGAAGAGTAACAAGGACAGAATAAGTGCTCTCTCTTTCAATCTAAATTTAGCCATATTCTCCCAGCTCAAAATTTGAGGGCTCTCAGCCAGAGGTTGCTAAAAGTGAAAGGGATGCTGAAGGTTTTTCACACATTGCCAATTTCCCAAAACAAGAGGAGGTGTTCCCAGACATTGGTGGCAAGTTAAACCAAAGACCCAGTAGTACAACTTTTAAAATAATTGCTATAAAAATAAGACCATACAGATCTTGCTGCTTCAAATTAATCTCACAAACTTCAAAACAAATAATTAAATAATGAAGACTATTATCTGATAACTAATTCACAAGTGAGGAGAAAAATATATTCACTTTCTTTAAGAATTAAAGATTTTCCATTTACAGTATTCACTGTTATATCCAGGTAATGCTTTTCTATTACCAGATTTCAAAAGTGAAGTATTTTGATACATTAAAGAAATATTGTAACCTATGTACACATACATTTTATTACAATAGGGACTAGCAAACTGCAATCACTTGACCAATCCATTCTGCTTTTGAGCATCTGCACATGTGCAACTTGAACTGCTTATATGCAAAGTTCAAGACTGTTCTCAATTGCAGCAAAAAGTCCCCAATAAGATAATTATGAGCCCATTTAAAGCTAATGCCCTTCCTATTATGAACTGTTTTCATAGAACACTTCGGTAAATGTATTAATACATCACTTTTACATTAGTAAACTCCAAAACCTCAAATCAAGTCATTTGAACAAACTATACACACATTACTAAAATGGTTTGTGCCTATCAACAGGAAATGAAAACTACTACCTACATACATACATCAACAACCACTTTTGATTTTGGTTTACTTAAGATCAACCTACAAAACAACAATTTTGAAAATATGGAGGTTACATTAGTTTCTGCATTCTTGCATACTTGTATATTGTAATATACACTTATATGATATTGCTGAACATTGAGAAGTTTAAGTAAACTACTTTATTCTACTACATTTTTGCATTTGGAAATTTTAAAATGTCTTTTGAGTTGTTTATCAGCCGACTTTTTAGAATACTTAAAATGTCATTGGTGCATCATAAAGGCAAATTGTATAAACTACAGATAAATGTTCAAAACACAATAATATAGGCATACATCAGCATTATAACTGCTCATTTTTAAGAATTGCAACATGAATTCACCACATTTAATTTTTAAAAGACATACTACTGGGAATAATCATGGAGTACATTCATAGAATATGTTGCAATGAAACTTCTCAATACAGGCATTGATCTGCTTGGAAGTGCACAAGCAATAAAGAAGTGTTTGTCTACAAGACTACATTTTACATATCATTATGCAGGTGACTTCCTGGTAAGGCTTTAGCCTTTCTTTTGAAACCCTTCTCTAGGAGCACTTGACAGCACTCTTCATGACTATTGCACCGAAAAGGATGCCTTTCCAACTCCTGAAAATAAAAATAAGAAAAAATATTAATAATTATGCTAAATTATAATAATAACAAATTTTTAGAGGAAGGCAGAAGATTGCCCCAAAAAGTCTCCCTTCTCTTAAGGTTCTCAGCTACTCAAAACTTCATGTTAATCCACAAAGAAATAAGTTTCCCATTTTCTAATTCTTTTGAAAATATTTTATTTGTACTAATAGATGCTTCAAACAGTTTTTATCTAGCATTCTAAGTTTTAGAGACTTTTTTTTGCACTTTTTTGGGCTACTGCATGAATACCATGTATATCTTTGTGCTGCCAGCAGCTGGAATCCTCAAACTTAAAATGATTTCTAAGATTTGAATTTACATGCATGACCATAAAGCAAAATCATGATAAGACTCCAGAATCAGGAAATGGCTATCAAAATATTTTATTTGTTTTAAAACCAAAAACTCCCTATTTTGCAAACCTCAAAAAAATGAAGGTATTGCATTAAACTGCTTGTGGAAAATAAGTCTTTTTAAACCATATCAAAGAAAAACATTAATAGATAACAGTATGCATTAAATTAAGAATTTATAAAAATTCCTACTTCTGAGGGTTACATAATAGAACACAACTGAAGTGATCTGAAAAAAATTTAAATATAAATCACATACAAATTGAAGAAAAATAAATATTATTCAGAAAAGTTGCTTCTATCTCAACATAAACTATTTATTTAAGAAATTATAATACCTATTTTTGCCTTTCAAAGGCTAGCTTAAGGCACCTCAAATGGGAAATTTCAGAGCCTAAAATCCATGGTCTAATCAGCACTAGTTAAGCAGTATTCAGCAATATTGGTACACATACTATTGAACTGAAACTGCATAACATAACAACTCACAGGAATAAAGGGCCCTCAAGAATAAAGCTGTTCTTCTGAGTAGTTTACAGATTATCATTTTCAGAAAACACTTCATATGGAGGCGTTATTTTAATAGTAGTATAACTCCATTGACATTCATTTTGAGATATTGAGATCTAAAGTTAGATTATAAAAAATTCAGGGATGAAGTTAGACAAAAAATTGTGTGATTTTCTTCTATAAGATATGTACTCGTTTGTCTGAAGAGGATATGAATAAGCATACTGTATGCTTTGTGGAATATTGGGGGTGTAAAGGGGTTATATCACCGTAAAAATGAGGTTAGTGGGTCAAATCTGTAGACATTGTTCTAAGAAAAGTTGGAAATGAAGACCATATCAATTTATTAAAACTGATTAAATGTGAATTTAATGTTACTGTGAATGCATATTCAATTTTCTCCATCTTGAAATCATCCAGTTCCTGCCTGCAGGTCAGTGAAATAAACGTGATTAATGCTTGAAATGAATGGAAACGTACTCTGTTTCTTCTCATTAATTTTCCTTTGCTGTGGTTGCAGAAGAGGGATATTTAGTTTTTGAAAACCTTAAGTTCTTCATAATGTACTGGTGGTTTGAAAATTTACTGGATAGATACCAATGTTTTGATTTAAAGTTTACTTGCACAAAATTATAAAACACTTCTGTCTGACAAATCTAATCCATTTAATTTTTAGCCAGTTACAGACACCATTTTGTTCATTTTTCTTCCTTCTAGTTACAGACTTTTGAAGGTATAATTTGTGTTAAATAAAAAATTTGGTACATAATTATATTATTTTTGTTCCTATTACACAATCTGGATCACACTCTTCATCATCATATTGCTGCAGACACTATAAATATCTTGAAAATTACTCATCATGAGACATAGAAAACCACATTTCCATACCACTGGAGCTGTACCACTATCAAATTAAATAGATTGCAATCTACTGTGATTCACTTTTTTGCGGTGAGCTTTGTTGTCCGCAGAAGGAAATTGGAGATCTATCTCTCTGAGTATAAATGTATAACACTTGCGTGGATCTGAAAATGGAGTTAGCTCAATTTCTCAAAAAAGGGGAGTTGTATCGCTATTAAATAATGCCTCCATAATTTATGCCATCAAACTTACAATCACTGATTCAGTACTTTTACAGTTTTTTTTTGCAAATTACCAGTCCAGCACATTCAACTGAAGTTTTTTTTAACTAATAATATAAAAACCTTGCAAATTTCAAATCTAAAAATTAATTTTATCATTATGAACTATTGGGGGGGGGGGGATGTACCCTTTGCAGTAGCCCTGGTGATCAATCCATCAGATCTTGTCTCCATCTTTTCTATGGTCTTCTTCACTCTCTTCTTCCTATACGTTTGTTGGTTGCTTGATTAATGATTCTTGGCATATCAACAGCAAAGTCATTAGTCCTATAAGTATAGTGCATGTTTTATTGCCAGCTCTGACCTATCCACTGTCTTGCAGGTTTTTCCCAACAAAGTATTTCCCACCAGTTGGTGGAAAATTGCAATGCTCCAGTTGGGCAAGCTCTACGTTCCACACTGGTCTCATGGAATTGTGATAGTATAGTAAGTGTGTGAAAGGGGAGAAGTTGGGACATGGAAGAGGAAGGAAAATCATATACGGTCCATGGCTCTTTTGTTAATTTACTGTTCCAGCATTCGCCTGGTGTAGATTAGAGTAGCCAGCTAGAATTCTCCTCCAGATGGTGGCTGAATTGGACCTAGTGTCGAAAATCCATTGTCAGGACCCAAATCCTAGGACCTAGGACCTCTCGGTCAGAGACATTGATGCCCTGAGCCACCTAACCATATCTACAAGTTAATATTTCAGTGCTAGCTTTGTTAGTCCTATTATCCGTTGCTTCCATATATTTGAATCCTTTTTCATTGATATTCCTTTACATCTTCACAAAATTTATTTCCCTTCCATCTTTTTCTGATTTTCTCATTTCTTTGTTACTCCAGACACTTACAGTGACTTACAACCCTTGTTGAGCTGTTTCTGCACAAACCTTAGCAGTTCTCTAATTCTCACTTTTCTCTCTCCAGATTTCTGACTCATAAATAAAAGCCAACTTGTTGCTTTTCTATATATTCTCTGCTTTGTCTCCATATTCATATCTTTTCCACAGTATTTTCTTATAGTCCTGTTTATTCTCTTAAATTTTTGAATTTTGTTTTCAAAGTCCTCTTGTTCTTGTCCAATCAAATTTCACAGGCAATTAAGTTTCTTTACTTCAATTATTTCCTCCATACAAGTTGTATCAAGTATTAAAAGTCGTCATACAGAATTTGTATTAGAGTGGCTTCTCTAAAAATTTCCCTACATTGTCATACGCTGTCCTCTCGATCACTTTGTCCTGTGTATCAAGATCTCCTACATACAGTGCTAGATTTATGAAATTTTAGGTCCCAGAATGCTCCCCAAATTAAGTGTTAATAGAAATAGTAATATATTTATAATATAATTTAATAATGATTGCCGAGGCACCGGAACGCCGTTCCATCAGAAATCAAGCCATGCCTATACATCTTATTTTCTTAATATGGTTTTGTCATTTTCTGCTCACAAGATTAACAATAAATTTACAAATAAAGATGCCATTAACTCAATTTATGTAATGTCAACAATGCCTCACCAGTTCATCAATAAAGAGACAAATTGTGACCTATCTGCTAATATCGTTCAAGAAAATCCATTGCAAAATTCTCCCTGAAGTTTGACTGAATTACACTACTATTTTAGCTGTCTGTTATTGAAAAACAGTAAAAAAAACCAGGGAAATTAACCAAATGGAAAAAAATAAAAAACACTTTTTCTTACCTGGTCATACTTGTCATAGAGAACCAATTCTGGCAACAATCCTGGAACTTGCTTAAAAGCAACATCTTCACTGATGATCAAAGTCAAGAAGCAACCTACAAATCTTTGAAATTAATTTTAGCAACTCAAGGCTTATTATACTTTTTCTAAACAATTCTCATTAGATTCCAGCAACTAGTCATGAACATCTGTAAAAGACTGATATAAATCATAAGTAGAAGCTTCAGCAATATTAGGTTGTGTTTCAGCTGCAGGAGCCCATGCCCCTTTTGATTTCCACACTTTCCATTTCGTTTGAGTTTCTGCATTTTTTTTGTATCGGTGACGACCTTCTCCTATAGTAAGGTAATCATACTGAGCATTATCCTTCTTTATCAATTCTGCTTCTTCAGAACCTTCCAAAGCAGTTAAACTAGGTCTATCCAAAAGGAAAAAAGTCTGAGTTTCTTTTAATGAAAGGATTATTTTTGTAGGATGTAAAGGTTTGGTTTCTAAGAGTTCTAGAAGCCGTTCTTGTGTAATTTTCAAAGGAGTTATTTCTTCCTTGGGAGATGGAGTACGGAATCGCTCATGAAACTTTTCCATTACATCTTCACTGTATGGCATTTCAATATGTCCCAGATCTCTTGGACTTGTCAAAGACTGCCTGAACTGAGATGAACTAGAAGACTCTGAGCTGACTGATTCAGGCGAAGAGGACAACTTCTTTCTTGTAACTCAGAAATTTGGTCTGATGGATGGGAAGATACACTTTCCTTGCCATCATTTTCCTTATCTATATGATCATATGAAGTACTGCAGGCCAAGGGCAGTGGGGTAACATCCCTACCATCAAAAAAAATTCTGTAAGTTCTACCATTTATTTCCTGTCTTGCCATTGCTAATAATTCTTATTAGCAGTACACAGCCTGATGAAAGTATTTATTTTCTTATAAGTATTCCAATTTCATTTCAAAAAGGATACAAGTCGTGAATGTCAAATTCTAAGAACTTCTTTACTTCTGGATATTTCGCAAGGGCACATCCCGTACAGCTCTGAAAGTTATAACCATAATGGTTACATTTAACATTACAATAGTACAAGATACATTCTTGACATGCATAGAAGTACTTAATTAAATTATATCAAATCAACTGGAAATAATATTTTCAAAAACACTGTCATTTCACACATTTAGAAAACAGCAATAGTGTGCACAATTCATCAAATAAAATATTAAATTTGAGAAAGAATAAAACAATGTAATATTACAACATACAATCAAGATTCTGCACTGGCAAATTTCATTTCAATGTGAAGTATCTCAAGTTAATTAGTAGCAACAACAATGGTAAAATCATTTCTTATGTTAATTACTTTCAACGACCCCCCAAAAAATACTATGCAAATATGAATATCAATGGTCACGAAAAAAATCGATTTAATAAAGGCATTTGCCATGTAACTTACATTTAATCAAGCATACGAACTTACCTCAATGCTTGCTCTTGCTATACGCTCCCCTTCTGAATAACCAAAACAAATCGCTAATAATGTAAATACACAAAAATACAAGCTATTCATCGCTAAAGAGCTTTATAAATTACTACCGACACTGTGGGCAATGCACTTCCGAGTGCTGTCATCTTTTTATACACTATTATACGATGCAGCATCCATGGGACACATTACTAGGCACGACCGACAAAAGACTATCCGACACTACCAATGCAAAAGAAATGCGAACTAGAAACATCAATCAAACGTTAAAGCCGTAGACAGCATCTGCCACAAGTTCCCAAAAATGAAACTTTCACACTGAACATTTCTGAGTCGATTTAAATGGCTTCTGCCAATGAAATGCAAGCTATAACAAAACATTGTCGTTTTCAAGTAATTAAGGAACCCAAAAATGCAATCAGCATCCCTGCACTTTCTCCCTAAGTGACGGCTTCCAACATCGTTCGCAATATAACCAGTGCATACTGCATTCGCTGCAATCAGCTGTCCTGCAAGACGCAGAGCAACGCAGGTTGCAGATGATTGCACCTTGCGCCGCCTTGCCACCTTACGCGGTAATTTAAAACGAAAACGGGAACGTGCATCCGCGACCTCAACTCATCAAAATAAAAAAATCTACTAATATCCACCGTTTTCAAACGGCAGATATCACACAGAAGCTACTAATTACATCCAAATTTTAAAAAAATTATTGAACGTCCGTAACAAAAATACGTATTTGGCTAGGAAATAAAAATTGTTTCTGAGTTACGTCATGAAATGTCTCTTCTCCCGTAGTTTAAAAATCAATTTTTTTAAGCCGATTTAATCTACAACTACGATTTGTTCTTTACCTTGGGTATAATATCAAAACCAGTTGCGCTACAACCGCGCATACATTCTCGTATTAAAGGAACGGTCTACGGTTACAGACCGTCGATATACTACGTAATGCAAATTTAGAGTATTTTGAATACCCACTCTCCCCTTGTAACGCATTAGAAACGCGCGCTTGAATCCCCTTAATTGAAAATTACGTAACGCTTGCGACAACCTTTCTCCCATTGACAAGAGGTAAAAATACATTACATCACAGTAAAAACAATTCGTATAAATTGTAAGTGTTTATGTGTTATATATTAAAATTTGTATTACTTAAAGTATACCATGGGCTTCTCACGCACACAGACGGAACGCCGCTCGCACTAGCTCTCCGTCCGTCAGCGTGGGAACCCCATGGTACACCAAATAATCACGTAACGCCTCCGACACCTCGCCCCCAACTTGTAAATGCAAAGAAAATAAATTATTGCACAATAAAAACAATTTGTATTCATTTTAATTGTGATGTATATTAAAATTTATGATAATTAAATTAGGAATTAATTGGCGATGCGACTGACTGCACCTGACAAATAAGATTGGAGGCAAGTTGAGTGAAGGAAGGATGCGCACGCGAGAAAAATTTTGATCAAACGCCATCCTGGATGATGTAAGGGCGAGAGTCTACTGCGCTAATTTAAATGGATTCTAGAATATACCATACATCAGTTTTGAATATTTTCTTCGTGATCTTACGGATTCAATAAAAAATTGATGGAAAAATATTTCCATTTATTGTAAGGATTTCCATTTTATAACTTAAATTTATGTTTTAACACAAATAAATTAGATATTTTAATGTTTTAGATAAGAGTAAAAAAATTTCAGTAAATGTTGTAAAATGTAAAAAATAAATACCAACGAAACAATAAATTAATACCTCCTACCCCTATGTAATGTTATCTCAACCCCCTTCTTTAATGTTACATAATTTATGGACGACCCTTCATAAATATATGTGTGAGGACATGCATGTGTGTGTGTGTGTTCCTCTTCTCAAAAATTCTCATTCTTAATTGTTAAGTGCAGCGGCAATGTCAAATCGTTCTAACAGCCAATCCGTTTAGGATTTATTTAGCGGACATAATTAAATGTAATTTGTAAAAGAATTTGTCAGCTGTCAGAAAATAAACCACAAACAAACTAGTTTTATGAAGGAATGAATCCATTTCTAATTTATATATGAAACACATTATGAAATACTCCTTTAATAATTATAAAATTTAATGAGTGTGTGTGGATGGATGGATGTGGGTATGTATGTGCAGGCTCCTCAGACGTTTTCAAAATTTTCTCAAAAAAGTCTCCCAGTTTTTTCTTTAATTTTCTTTGTTGCAATAGAAAAAAATATGCTTATAAGAATTTCACATGTCCAATTATTATTAAAATCTGTTAATATAAAAAAATAGCAAAAATAAAATTTTTTTGACCCTCTCTTAAACATACTATTGAAGATAAAGACTTTTTTTACCTTGTATGAACTTTGCACTTCTACATTAATCTCCGAAAATTGTCATTGTACAATTTTTTGAAAATGTGTGTAGTTTTCTGTTATTTCTGAGTTTAAAACATAACAATTAAAATAATATATAAACAAGATTTTCTCTTCGAATAAACTTTCCAAATTTTTCTTTAAATTTTTTATTGTAGTGCAATATTAATTATAATACGGCATTGCACTTTTTTTTTACCAGTCCTACATCTTATATTGGAATTAGATATTTCTTTCCTAATGCAATATATTATGAATATTAGAATTTTGAATAATTTCAGATGTATGTTTTCCACAATATGAGTAGTTTTCACATAATTCTGAGACATCGGTTAAGAATTTTAAGTGATGGTTGAAGTTTTAGTAGGATACAAGGTGCTATATTATAAAATTGTGTAATCACTTCCAATAACAAAGAGAAAGAGTCGTCCCCGTGACCAAGATCGCTAAAGCAGTAGTGCCATAGTGATCTTGGATCGTGGGGTCGCGGGTTTGAAGCCTCAGGCATGGTTGTATGTGGTGAGAAGAAGAAGAAGAAGAAGAAGGAGACGAAGAAGAAGACTAAGAAGAATAAGAATAGAAATAGGAATAGGAATAAGAATAAAAATAAGAAGAAGAATGCTCCAAAGGGTTGTGAACTTTGCAAACTACTGGTCTGGATGCAGTGCTTTGGCTTATAATGAACCGAATTCACTAGTCCCAAATCACAAATTTTATAAATCTACACAAGATTATTCAGTTGTAGTGAACTCTCCACATCAGTTATCAGTGAATTTCCAAGTAAACTCCCAGAAAAAATACCTTGCCTTGGACCCAACAATTCCAATAACCAATGGTTTGAAGGAAGAGGAAGTTTTGAGTTATTTTTGTAGCATTTACTGTGCATGAAAGGAACTGAAGGAATATATCACTAAGGAAATTCTTTCAGATCATTTACGGCAATAATGCTGATCCTGAACATCACACCTTCATCAACATGAACTGGGAGATAAAAGCAAACAAGAAAATTACCATCTGGCTAAGACATTATAAGAGATGCAAAAGGGTCTTTTAGAACACAAGAAAATGAGTGTGATGACAAAGAGGATCAAATGAAGAATGTGTTCCAAAAGTGAGAGAGTCAAGAGTATAAAGAAGGCACCAACATATTTTGAAAATGTGGAAAATGTAGAAACAAGTGTGAGGAAAGAATAGACTCTGGAGAAGTATCTGTAAATATAATTAATAAAACTCTTTACAAAAAAAAAGTATTATTTGAAGGCTAAATGAAAATGTTGAAATTTTTATTTTCCATTGTTTGAATATTTTACTGAACCTCTGAAATAAAAAATCAATCATTGATAAAAAAAAACAATTTTATTTTGGCAGAGACACAATTTTCGGTTAACTGATATTTTCAATGTTACAGTAAAAAAACAGCTGAAAGCAGAATAAAAATGGTAAAAGAAAAACTTACTATTGCTATTTGAACAATTATTTAATTGAATTAATTTATCATTTCTAGGGTGCACATGTTTATGACTCTAAAGATTGAAAATAAACATGCATCTATGACCTAAAACTTGTGAGATTCTGCTAAAAAATACAACCCAACAAAATATTAGTCTGTTATACTATTTTTAATGTATTGTTGTTGTATAATGATAACATATTTTTAATATGTTGTTGATGGAAAGGAAAACATTTCAGAATAAAACATTAGTTACAAAAAATTCTGAAATCCATGATGTCTGTAGTCTGAATGGTAAGCAAATTATTTCAAATCATGTAAAAATGTGACAAAAATATGTACAAAGAATTGTATGTCTTTCTTCTTCACCTACATTAAAATTGCCCTATGTTGCCAGGTAGACTCCTGCATCCTCTCCCCCAGTATAAAATTTGTGTTAGTATTGAATATGTTCAACTAATATATTGTTTCCTGACACAAACAACCAAACATTTTGTTAGGGTCTCCATATTACAAAAAAATTATATTTCATGACTACTTACATTTCGAAATACATAATAACATTTTTGCAAATCCCGTATCACTAATTAATTCATATCACTAAGAAATTAAGATTTCTTGGAACATTATAAATAAGTGTTAATTTCATGCTTAGACTTATAATTTGTGTTTAATCACAAGCATTAAATAATTTTTTTGCTAGAGGAATAAATTTAAAATTAATGATATAACATTTTCATTAAATATTAACAATTGTTGAATTTTTGTGGTTCACCAAAATATTTGCCTCTATTTATTGGATATAGTGAACACCTGATAGTGAACAAAAAATACTGGCCCCCAGAGGTACATAGTAATTGGGGTCAACTGTGTATCTTAACATCACACTCTTCCTCATCCTCACAATACACCGAATATTACTCATAACTCACCACAAAGAAAATAAAAACTTTTAAGATCTGTTCTCATTCCTTGCAACTAGAATCCACAATCTATGGGTGCTGCAAATGGTGAAGGTTCACATTTCTCCTTGACAATTTCTTTCAGAAAAAAAATTCAGTGTCACTTCCAACAAGAAGATAAGGAAGATCTGTGGCCATCTGATTTCATTGTAATACAATTTACAATTTGCCTTGTAATAAAGATGGTAACAAAATAAGATCTATCACATCTGAATCCTTGTTGCTAATCTTTCCACTCTACCATTTTATCATGAAAATTAGAAATACAGTATTTTGTAACAACTTTAAGTGAATTGCTAATGGAATTTCCTTTATAATTATCATTATAACCTATATAATATTTTCTTTTAAAAAAAGTAACTTTAAATAAACATTTAATGCCTGTGTAATTAGAAAGCATTGTCTTTTATATTATGATTGTCATGTCTTACTGTTCTCCACAATGAAAACATTCATTATTTTAATATTAAAAGAAACATTTTTTTTTTAACTTGTGTATTTGCTTAATGATTTGATGATCTTTCATATTATATACAACATTAGTTAATAAATTTAGCTGAGAGCTGTGAAATTTTATCTCCTGTCAATAATTGTGTGTAAGGCACCTTGCTTAATGTTTATGTACCACATGCTTTTTGTTGCAGTATAAAAACATTAAGCCGTACAAATCACGCCACTTTAACGTTATTTTGGGCAATGAAGTGAAGGTGAAAAAGAAGAAAAGGGTCAGGAGAAGAAAGAAAGAGGAGGAGAAGAAGAAAGAGGAGGCAGAACAGATCCAGCCAATCATTTTGGGGGGGGATCATCATAGATTTGTATTAAATAATAAACATATTTATTATATTGTATACTATTTTTATAGTGTATATATGATAATATACATATTATTGTTTAAATAATTATATAATTTTAATAAAAATAAATATTGTGCCATGTAAAGGAAGTTAACTAACGAAAACCCTAGGCCTTTTGGGAGGGAGGGGTTCATGGCCCCCCCTCAGCCCCCACCCCCCAAATCCACCACCGAGGCAAAAGAAAGAGCAGAAGAGGATGGAAGAGGAGAAGAAGAAGAAGAAGAAAGAGAAAAGAGAGGAGAAAAAGAAGAGAGAGAAGAAGAAAAAGAGAAGGGGAAGAAAGAATGGTTGACTTGGCCCAATACTGTGTGCTCTATATTTACTTATTGATTCAGGTTTTCTGCACATCGATATTTTTTGCTTGTTTTACTTCCCAAAGCACTTCCATTTGAATTATTATACTGAATACGTGTTTAAATAATAATTTCAAGAAGAATTTCTTTTCTACATTTTTTAATGGAAAATCTACCAGAGTCCAGAGAATTAAAATTTTTGGAAATATATTTTAAGGCCCTAAATTTAAATCTTACGTTGACAACATTAGATGCCTTCATCTACACCTATTACATTTCTTTCTTCATACCTTTCCTTCTCTTGCAGTATATCACGGTCTCTGCCATCAGTGCCAAACAAAATGAGGGGTCATAAGTTAAGACAGTAAAAGGGCACCATTACCTCACAAATTTTGAATTGACATTTAATGTTTTTAGAGTGAAGATAGATAAATAGTAAATAATTGGACTTTATAAGTATTAAAAACTTGAAATACCAAAGTGTCTACGACTAAATCACTATCTTCTGTTCTTACACTAAGAATATGAAGTAGAGAAAAACAAGAAACAAGCATGTCAACAGGATGCTGGGCCTACAATGGGTACAAGGCACTAAACTCACACACACACATGCATGCAGATGATGCACAGAAACATGCACTTGAAGCAGGTGCATAACTATTCACTCATATAAAACATTGACAGGTATTTAGCTGGTATTTAACCATTTGCAGGTGTGCGTGTGCGCACGCGTGTGTGTGTGCGCGTGTGTACCTGTGTGTGTGTGCCTGTGTGCGTCCAGTGCGTGTGTGCCTGTGTGCGTCCAGTGCGTCCTGTGTGTCTGTGTGCGTGCCAGTGTGCTAGTGCAAGAGGGGTTTCTTATGCAAGAAATTGTTTTATACAATATAAATAAAATATCCTACAAAATCATGCATCTAAATTCCCACCATCTTGTACATCTAGACAAAATGAAGAAAGAAGACAGTCTGCATTGCAAAACAAGGTGCCTTTTCAATCATTTTATTCACATTTGTTTGAAGGTTCTCACTGAACTACTTAACTTACCATATAAATGTATATTTTTCAATATTATGATCATAAACCATATTTCTAATCAGCCATGTGAGTTTTGATGTTCATCAATATGTTCAGGAACAAAAAATTACAGTAACTTTAGGCTGTAGAAATGCTTTGACAGGGGAAATTATTAAAAGTCGTAAAATGTAGTAAATAGTATAAGTAATAATAATTATAAACAAGTAAATACCATTCAGGTGTTTATTCATAAAGGAGGAGTGTAACCACATGAAAAATAGTCTGTCAAGGTAGGATTGCAAATGTCAAAAATCCAATTAAGAAAGCTGGCAATCAGAAAACTAAACGAAGATATTAACTGATGAAAAAACCAATCCTACTTTGTAGGCATAGAGAAACGAATTACAAAAAATATCTCCAAATTTTTTGTTTTTAGTTATTTGATTATAGGTTCATCTAAATTTCTTCAAAAAAATATACGTTCAAAACCCTGAAATCTAATCTTTCAATTAAATTGAAACAAAAATAAAGGGTCAAGAGATAGGAAACACAAAAATTTACTCCCAAAAGGGTAATAGAAGATCATACACATTCTCTCTCTCAAATTGATAGGAACATATATAAAACCACATAAAATTTCATAAATAATTTTGGTGTTGCCTAGATTCACCAAAATTCTTGCAGGAATGCAATCTGGGTTAGAGATTTTTTTTACTGGGCAAAATGTTAGCATATCAAATACCCTACTGATTGTTATAAACCCATTTATTAAATAAATACATCTAAGAGATCTAAATTGGCAAGTAAATACTATATGTGCAAAATGGAAAGGAAAGGTAAGGCAATCACTCCCATTCAAAGAGAAACATTCTATTTCAAGAATGGCGCAAAGTTTAATTTCATTAATGTTAAAAAAAAATTCACAACTTTTGCAAATGACTCTGTTGATTCACAATGGCCAAAAAAGTTCACTCTGTAATACTATGTGTTTCAATTAATGGAGTTCTTAAAGTTAAATTAATATGCATATATATACACACACACACATACATATATGCATACTTTGTACACTTAACATACTATGTTTCTACTATTGCATGGCATGTCCCAAATACAATGAAATAATAATTAGATTTTCAAAATAAACTGAAATTTAATTAACAAATCACTGTATTGTCAATTTTATTTTAAATTAAAGAAATTATCATTTGGAATGTGATATTTCCTTGTGCAAGCCAGAGAACACAACATTATTCGACATTTTAAAATAAGAAATTTATACATTTAATTTTTTGAGAACCTTAAATATGATACAATAGTATACTGAACAGTAACTTTCAATCAATCAAATTAAAATATTTTCACCCCAAATTTACAGAGTTAAATCATTACTGAACCAATCAACACAATTAATTACACAATGTAATATGAAAATTGTGAATGAAGTATTTGACAGAAAATAACTATTGTATGGAACATTTTCAGGTGAATTCAATTACTGAATAATACTTTCAGGAAACTAATTCCACTTGCTGCTCATTCATTCAGTTTATTTCAAAACATATATAAATAATTTAATACCTAGAATGTACAAACATTAAATAAAACACTGACCAATAATTTACAACAAAAGAGGAACTGTTATATTTATAACAAATATGGAATCCAATGGCAAAGTAAAATTTATAAATATATACATATATATATTTATATAATTGGTAAATATAAACAATTTTCTATGTTTATGAAATACATTATAAACAATTCGATTTTTAATTTTTTACAAAAATATATAATTTTCACAAACAACAATAAAATACTATTTTCCATAATGGCACCATGCTAACACATGTCACAATGATGTCAATAATTTGGGAATTAACCACTTACTAAAATCTGCCAAATACTTCTGAAGTACAAGGCAACCTGGCCCATTTTAACAAATCTTTAGATGAACTACAAAGGAATAGACATTATATTGAATTTCCCATTTACCACATTTATTCAGGATATGCTACAGCATGAACAGGGACAACGTCTAAAAGAATAAAAGAAAATATAAATTCAATCATTCAATTACTCTGAAAGCACTTAAGAGTGGTATTTAATTCAATAATAGCAATCATCAATATTTATATTCTCTAAATGCCAATTACAATAAATGTGACATATTTTGTACGACTAAAGCAAAACCCATCTAAGCAATGATCAATCCTATCTACAAAATGGAATGGCTCCTATCCAATAAGCCTAGGAGGTGGCAATTATAATGCCATTTGCTTCCCATTACCCATTTAAGAATGTAATTAAGCAATGATTGTATTAAAATGAGCTGTAGGCCATACAATGACCAAAATAATTTATCACATACAATGACTGCAACCATACAGTTTTAAAACATGCAAATATATTTTCTAAGATCCAATGCAATGATTATGTAAAATGTGGTAAAATATATACTAATATAAATGATTTCAATACATTCACCAATAGTAATTACTGTTGTTCTTAATTAAGCCAATCATGTTGAAGTACTTGAAATGTACTTATATTAAATTTGAAATTTGCAAAAATGTACAATTGAAAAAAAGGTAACAATGTGCAATACACACATTAAAGAGAACAAATGGCCACAAAACAGAAATTAAGTAACTTCCACAAAATAATTCAAGAAAAGGGTGGAATAAGTAGAGTGTTTCATCATTTTGTTCAACCAAATGACTCAACATAGAACAAACAGAAAAAAATAACATCTAAAATACACAATGTGTGTACAATAATACAAAAATATATTTTACATGTAAAAATAATCTACCAATTAAGGTTTAGTCTTTTGTATACTGATAAAAAATAGGAATTTTTTACGTGATAACTTCACTTTAATAAAAATAATGAAAAAAATTAAAAATTGTGATTTGTTAGTCAGTCTCATACACAAAGGTCCCTCAGCTGATCAACAAAATCTTCAAGTTAAAAACTTTATTTAGACTTAGACATTGGTTTTTACAGAAATGGTGCATCACTGACTTCATCAATATACAGAAGTATAAAGTTATAATAAGACTATATCGAAAATAGTTGATTTACAATATATTGCTCTCCAAATACAATATAATGCTGACTATATAATGCAATACATATCTAAAAAGAAATTGATGGAATTAGAAACATTATTTTCACTTATTACATAAAAGTAAATAACAATAGGAAGAAAGAAGTCTTATTATTAAATGATATGAAATGTGTTCAAGAATAATGACTACTTTTAGAGTGAAGAAGGAAAAAAAGAAATACAAAGGAACAAAATAGGGAGGAGTGGAAGACATTGGTCACAATCTCGCCCAACAAGACAAGGTTACAAGAAATTTTCACTGAGTTAGTAAGGATAAAGTCAATCACAGTGATTTAAACTTATTGTTCAAAAGGATTTCAATTTCAATTTAAAAAGGTAAAGAATAGAGGAAATATCACACCAAGAATGTTTTTCTAGAACAATGAAGGAAGCAGCTTACAATGATTGGGTTCAACATAAATATACAAAATATACATGGATTTGTGTACCAATGTTTTACCTCCTCCTCTATTGCAGCAGGAAAGCTGGAACAACTGCCATAACATGGTATGGAATGAACTTTGCATGTTCAGAGGTCACTGAAAACAGGAACAGTTGATCCAATATAAGTTCTCCAGTAAAAGTATTTCACTATTGACATGTTATTTAAATTAATAGCCATACAGTGGAATTAAAAGAAAGGGTCTCAATTTCACTATTCTACATTACAAATAATTATAATAAATGCTTCCCAACACATTAATTCACATCTAGAAAGATGGTATTTATACTGCAAAACAGAGTCCTGATGATACAGTACGCGATTCTGAAGAAAAGGGGTCGCCAACATCTTGTTCGTCTTGGGTTAGCCCAAATGCCGTGAATTAAAAGTACAATGTCAGTACTGAAACAAATATATATTTCTGTCATGCACATATCCAAAATAAAAGAATCAAATATTTTATAATTTGAAAGAAAAGTGTTGGCATGGATATGTTAGAAGAAAAGCATTCAAACAGAAGTAAAAAGTGCACGAAATATACAATTTTGAGGATTAAAAATGTTCAATATATCTGTGGATGTTATGTCAATTTAATGCTCCAAGTTATTTCACTGTGATAATTTAAGTTAGAGTAACAAACACAAATAAGAAAGATCTTAATGAAATAAAACTTAAATTTTTGAAAAGTGCCACCAAATGCACATATTAAGAACAATGTAATGCCTTTTTTACTATTTTCTTTGTGATGTAACAGAAATTACAGAGGATACATAAAAAAGGGAAATTTTTGAAACAAATTTCATCCACGAAGATAATATTAGTAAAGTTCTGATAGAGGTATTTCACTAATCCCATATAAGGCCATTTATGTATTTCATTTCTCATATTGTTTTTCAATGTGAAAAATAAGATCTTTCATAGTTATTTTCCTAGAACTTATTCTCTCAGGTTACAATTTAGCAAACTGCAAGACAATATTGGCAACCCCTGGTGGGAGTTTCATAACTACACATTTCAAAAAAATAAAAAATAAAGAAATTTTAAAAAGTCAAATTTTATAAAAGTTTAAAAATTATTATGCAATGCCTCTTTTCTGCTAAGAAAGATGCATTTCTTCTTCTGAAATCTACCCACAATAAACACATAAATACAGCAATCTCATAATTTTCAGTTATCTAATTGATATTTCTGATCTAACAACAAATTGCTTTGTCAGAGAGGTTCATTTACTCTCCTCAAAAAATACACACAATTTTACAAGGGGAGGAAGGAAAATGTGAAGTCCTATAACATTTCTTTTCCTTATCGTGTATGACAAATTGCTTTAAATTAATGGCGCCAATAACTTAAATGCATCAAGACCAGAGAAGGATCATTATCTTTAAATAATACAGAACAAATACCAAGAAAATAAGCACTTTACTGAAGTCAATAACAAAAAATAAAGATATTTAATACTGAAAAGTTTGAAGATAGTATTAACAAATTTTAGCAAGATCTGAAATACCCCTCAAATTAAATTCTTTGAATCTCTACAGTATCACTTTCAGGTAGGACTTCGTCACACCTGAAACATAGATGGTTAAGTCCTCCAGGTAAGGCAAAATGGATATTATTCGGCACCACCATTAGTGAATACTAATTAACAGCCATCGACAGACATTTAAATTTTTATTTTCAGCACTATGTCAACACTTACAAAAATATAATATTTTAATATTGTAATATGACGCAAGAAAAAAATTAATTAACATGTGTTTCCATTACCACAGAAATTTTATTTTTAATAATTATTATGCAGCAGAAGTATTCAGCTCCTTTCCACCCAGAAACTAAAATCTTACTAATCCCTGAGAAAAATAATTTTATAGTCACAGTTTTATACAACAACAGATTATACTAATTGTATATCCACCTCCTCACAAATTAATAGCAGAACTATTGTTCTCTATCTCTCTCTAATGCTACACCAAAACTAGGGGAGGTACCTTTTGCAAATTAAGAAATAAAGTTCTCTCTGAGATAAAATTGCAATCACTGTCTTTAGAATAATTTTCCTCATTATTTACTGGTAATTCCTTCCAGCAAAAATGGAATCCCTCTTCTTAAATTAAAACCTGGCTATATCACATGCAAAGGAAGAAAATGAAACAAAAACTACTCAAACTTTTGCTACAAAACTGAAAGAAATCCTCATGACTACTATAAAACACAATCTTCGGATGAAAATGTATGTCAATTTTGTTCTTAAGAACTTGATGGCATTTTCAAACAAAATTTACAGGACAGTTTCTTTAAATTATTTAATGACCAATTATAACTAAAAAAAAACATGCTTGAGAATGAAACAGTAAAAAAGAGAACTACAGCAGCCTCTCTTCTCAGCGATTTGGGATGGCAATTGAAGAATAAGCAAGTCTTTTGAAGTATGTTCCCAAGTCTATATAATCTTGAGGAGAATTATTATCCCTTCACACAAAACTAGAAGAAACCTATCAAGCCTGAAAATGCAATCTATAAAAATATTCTTCAGAATTTTGCAATTATCTCTTGATAACAGGTACAATATGAAGTACAAATTATCTCTAGTAAATTTTTTTTTATGTATGCTCCAATGCTGTCAGTGCTAGAGATCCATACCCAAGATTAATTTTACATCTTGTGAGAAATTTGGAATAGATGATGCGAAATAAACTTACTGAAAGTATCTGTGTACAACTTAAAAGCAAACAGCATAATTTTGATTGAGCTTTTTAAATTTTCAAAATCCCAAGTTGTGTAAACTATTATCATAAATTTTAATACTTGACCTATAAACTGGAAAATGCAGATACTAATTCAGATTTTCGTATATGATGCTGAACAATTTTTGGGCCAGATAGTATTTTTGTTGAATGTAATAGTAATAAATGTTCCCATGAACATAAGTGGTTGTGAATGAACATACATCAAATGTACCATGTATGCTTACAATGTTAATGTTCACAAGCACCCAAACTGAAAATTTAAGGAGCTGAGAGCATCAAATTTTGAATAATCAATTACAATTCACTTTAATTTATTAATTTTTAAATAATCAAATCAATATGTCAAGTATTAAAATTAAGAACATTATACATGGTTAATGATTTTTCAGTACATTTCTGAGGTGCATACAGTAAAAGCGAAG
The DNA here is from genome assembly GCA_031308135.1 of Acheta domesticus. NCBI lineage: Eukaryota > Metazoa > Arthropoda > Insecta > Orthoptera > Gryllidae > Acheta > Acheta domesticus. The sequence continues at coordinate 151,832,941 of JAHLJT010009436.1, read as the reverse complement.
ATATTTTATGCATATAGTTAAGTTTATAAACTATGTGAGTGTAAAGGTACTTCAATATGGGGAAACTTCTTAACATGAAGCTTTTGAAACAAATCAAAACCAGATTCTACATTTGCAAAGAAAAATGTATTTAATTAAATTGATTGTCTTTGCAACTAGTCAAAAACCAAAATCACATAATACCAAACTACATAAAAAAGTTATTAATTTAAGAATAGGAAAGCTCTTGATCCCATAAAATGCAGAAATGGGCAATATTAATTTATTTAAGTAAACCTTGAAAAACACATAATTAAACACTTTAATGCCAGTGAAACTAGGCTGCGGATTTTGCATATTTGCAAAATAAAATTTCAAAGGAATGACACGAAGACAGAAGAACATGAATTCATTTCTTGCTGTTTGGAATCAATATACATTATCTTTGAGCATATTTCCACATAATTGTGACCATTGAGCATTCTTTTAAGAGAATATAATAACATATTTAGACAGGCTTGATCTTGTTTTTATTTTCTTTTGTAATAGGTTCATTGTGAGATCACATTTGAGTTTGTGACTTTTATGACTGAATTGCATGGTTCATTCTATCAGCCTGTCAGAATCCTGATGTGTCTGTCTGCCCAATCTTCTCTGGGGAAGTGTCTGATAGCAGTACCTGTGCTCTGACCCGACTCTCTCTCTGCCTGTACAGAATGATCTATTTTGTAATCAGTGGTGTATCTTCTTGCAAAGGACTCAGCGCTATAAAGACAACAGCGGCTCTCCAGGTTTTCTATTTCAAAATGATGTGTAATTGTACCACTGACACACAATAGAAGTGACATTCATAAACAAGTTGTTTAGCAGAACGATTTTCACCTGAGCACTACTGTTTATTTTGCACTCAAAGGCACAGTGATTCACACTATAACTCAGTTGTCTGGCAAACTAATTTTTGAAATGTTTTTTTTTTTATAAAAATAGATTTCTTTTCTAAATATATTTCTTCACAAATAAAAATGACAACTTTTGATAGTCTCTTTTTGTGCAATGACTATGTATCAGGGTTGTCCAACTGGCATACTTGTGCATGGTGCCTTTCTTTGTGGTTTCTGAAAGATAATTAGTCAAGAGTAAAAATCCCTTTTATCCGTGTTGGGTGAGAACAGTGTGCACCTAACACCCACACCCTGCTAGAGTCAACACCCCATTTAACGTAAAAATATATTAAATTTTTTACTTAAAGATTTTTTCTAGTAAATTCAGAAATTCAAATCAACTGCAAATGTTTTAGTGTGTTATGCATGGTTTTAGTCTCCACCCTCCATTCAGATCAGCCGAGCAAAGTGCCAAGAAGAACTACAGGAAAGATAGGTGCGGATTGCCCAAGAAATGGAAATATGCCTCGCAGCCGTATTAACAGTCTTAGATGTGGCCCTTGAGACCTTGCAAGTTGGACATCCCTGAAATGTATCACACAGCTGAAAACATGTTCATAGCACTCGAAAGTGAATAATTTGATTTCTTCAGACCTTCTGTCAAAGCTCCAGAGTAATCAAAGAGGAACTACTAGAAAGTCCTTTCTATTAGGGTCAGTCTTCACTTTGTAGGTGGGAACATGGTCCATTGTTGCACTTTATTTATGATCACACATTTAAGAGAGCATTTGCTTTTCTGAATCGAGATTGACTTGCACTATTTCAGCAAAACTATCTGCATGCTAATAAGGAACCTAAAGCAAACTGCTATACTCGCACACATTTCATTACTGGGCCCATAATAATCATCACACTCAGAAAAAAATGATCTCCAGCTAACCACCTCAGTAAAAGTGAATTCTTTGAAAGACTCATTTAATAATTTCTGAGTAATAGAAGAGTGTCTTAGCAGAAAAATTTAAGAAAATCAAACAAGAAATCCAGATTTCAGATCTGTTAAAAAGGTTTTACAAGATAAATGGCTTTCTATTACACAGCAAGAGAAATTGCAGCATTGTAAATGTCATTACAGCATTAAGCTAAAGTCACGTGAAGTCATTCACATAACATTTCTTATTCAAATGTCTTATGGATGTGTATCATTTATACGTTTCTTGTGCATATTAACAATCTTGTAAATGACAGAAATATAATGAAAAAATAATGACACCAGAAAATTTGGAAAAAATATATGGTGGTTTGTTACAATGGGAATTAAATGCATTGCTTATATTTCGAGATGTAAACAAAACTTATGGGTGTAAAATAAAAGATGCACTTTACTTTCTGCATATTTTTCATCCTAAGTCCATATTCTTTTTCCCCAACGTTTGCACATTTGCACCTCATATTCATGATTTTTAGTGCAAATAAATCTGCTCCCTAATGATCACAATATTATGAGAAAAATTCAAAGAACGAAGAAACAAAAACTTGCTGCATCTTCAATCACAAAATATAATACACAACACAAACATACTTTTAATATATTTATTTCAATGTTAATACATGCAAAAGGAAAGTTACTATGATGAAACAACTTCTTTTGTTAACTGATAAGTAAATATGTTGCATTTGCAGGAAATTTCATTCATAAAATAATTTAATTTACTGCACATAACACACACACACACACTTGAAATGTAGATTCATAATTATTAATACCTGAAAGTTTCTGCTGAAGCTAAGATTTATGAAGTGTTGTAATTTTATATAATACAGAAATACAAATAATGTTCAATAAAATAAAACCTGCAATGAATAAATAAGTCATATTACAGAAAATATATCTTATCTCAAATTAAAACCTAGAAATTGAGCAAAATGCCCAACTTCCACTGTAAGCAGTTCAACTAATAAAAACAAATAAAAGACTTGTAGCTCAATATGCTATTCAAAAACAGTTGACCCACATTTTTAGCATAAAAAAAATGTCAAACTACACATTATGTATTCAAGATCAGTAAAATAGTATCCTTTGAAACAATGTCAATGAATCATACGTTGCTTAAAAGATATTATTTTTGTCTCTCAATCTTTCTTTCAAACACTAGAACATGAAATTTTGAAGACATACAACAGAATAAAAAACTCAAGATGAAGTGCTTATGATGAACATCTCTTTCAAAGAGAGCTTCAATTTAGAGGGATATGTTAACAATTTTTGAGTAAGTATTTCTTGAAACAAATCTGCAGTAGCATGATACTGATGATACAGAAAGAAAGAGAATAAATATGATGTCAACTGCAACACTTTGTCAAGGGCATATTAATGCTATAAAACATTAAAAAGAAGATCTGGTTGACAAGTTCCATTATCAGCTGGATCCCCCCCTCAAAATAATTATTTGTAGGCATTTGATCTGTGAAACATTCTCATTGTTATCCAGTTAGTGAATTCAAGATTGAGTGGACCACCATCTTCATACCAAATTTATCCAAATATAAGACAAGTTTTTCCTAAATATCTCATCTGGAGAAAAAAAGGGGCCTTATAGTCTCAGATTCAGCCTAGTTGGTTGGGATCTTTGTTTTTACACAGCCTTTCCTTGTCAATAAACTCGAACGCTGACATAACAATAAACTATAAATAAACTATATTCACAGATGTACCATTGACATCCTCCGCGGATTATTCATATTGTCCATGATTCAGACCAATATTTTCGAACGGGACAGTAAAGAGAAAAAATCAAACAAATGGCATATTAGTAATAAAAATGCAATGTAAGTGAAAATGACTAAAAATCAATGATGATATACTATTTTATTATACACAATCTACAAGGCCACGCAAACTATTTGATGTCCGGTGAGGGCAAATCTGCGTTCTGTGAAAGATGGAAATAAAAACCATATCCAACCTCAGGAGAGTATGATTTAAAAAGATATTTTCTTTGCAAAACTAAATAAAAATTAAAAACTCACAAACGGAAACTTCACCTCGGTCACTCAGTGTGGAGGAACAGAAATGTACGAGTTTGCAGTTATGATTACATGAACATTAAACAATACGAGTTTCATTGGTTATTAAGAAGCAGAAGCCACAAACAAGAAGGAGACAGGAATAATATCTGGTGACCTCTGTTCTGAATTAGGTGGCATCGACGAAGAACAAATTCAATGCACAAAACCTTCATGGGTAAAAGGAGGGGGAGAGGAGTCTAATCAGATAAAAATAAGGGAAGGAGGAGGACAGAAAGAAACACTGATACATGTGAAGATGAAGTTGGTGTGACAACGGTGAATTTACCTATGAGCAAAATAAACAGTTGCTTAAGAGCCTCCATGCAAGTGGCGCCCCAAGCCTCAGAGAAAATGCCATAAAAAGTTGGTATCTCTAACAAATTAAATATTTATTTGTTGGCAACAGATTAAAAAATGTATTTAAATAAATTAAAAAATGATAAAAAGTATAAAAAAAAATAACAATTTCCCACATTTATTCTGCAAGCCAATTGTTAATTTGCATTTGTGTTTGTACAAATTGTGTATATAATTAGTGTTTTTTCCACAAATCTAGGTTTTTTCTGGAGGGAGCCTTTACACAATTTTGTTCTGAGGGCCCTTTGCTACTACATCCAGTCCTGTTAGTGACACACATTTCAATGAAAATGATGATTCCGAATAACAAGAAAATAGTGATAGATCAGGCAAACCTTCTCATAAAAACGACAATTTTTTAGTTAATATGACAATTTGTGATTTTATTGCGATTGAACAGTCAGAATTAGTTAAAAATAGACAAAAAGAATTTAGGAAGCCTCTTCAAAATAAAGGGAGTTGTTGGCCATTCCGCCTTTTATTAAAATAATTATGATACCCACATCTATAGAATATTACACTAACAGCGCACTACTATATTCTTCATAAAATTCTTAGTAATTTGATCATCCCCATTTCCAATGAAAATAAAAATGAATTAAAATGTATGTTTAATTGTACAGTGAAATTTTAACAATAAAAACTATCACTGGCATTCTGTCTCCAAACAAGACATTCTACCTAAACAATTCCTTCCCCAGAACAATTTTTTTCCATGTTCTTTCATACGCACACATCTCTAAAAAACTGTCCAGCAATGTATACTTGTACCAGATGATGAAAGGGAATGAAAATAATTCTTGTTTATAAAAAAATTGTATATCAGAGAGAAGTAAAATTGTGTAATATTTGTAATATTTAATTCTATTACCAATTCGTCATTATTTAATATGTCTTATAGTTCACAGGCAGCAGTAATCTGATTGTGAGTAATCCAGAGTATTAATAATAATAATAATAATAATAATAATAATAATATTAAAATTAATAATTAGAATAAAAAGTTTGGAGTACAAAAGTTTACAGCATTTCAGAAATGTTGATGAAAGTGCAACCAATAATGAATTAAGCATTTCTAAAAGAAAATTAGGAAAATAAAATATTTTTTCATCCCCATTTGGTTAAACATGTAGCGGGCATTCAACACAAGCTGCTCTTTTCCACAAACTACATCAAAATATGTTGCAAAGACATTCAAAATATTTGCCTCAAGAAAAGCAATGCTTGCAACTATCAAACAAGTTTTCAAAATTACTCTTCAATTAAAACATTAAGTCTGTTGACACTTGGTCACTATAGTCACATTCAAGCTCCCGATTGGATGACAGCTTCACTGCTGATCAAGTGTCAACGGACTATATATTTTAATTGAAGTATACTACCAAATCTTACTTATTTTCTTACTTATATATTACTATAAATCAGTAATGCTCTCTTTGGTTACAATAAGAAAAAGTTAAATATTTATAACCATGATTTATCAAGCAAAAATATTTCGCACAATTGCAACACTTCTAATCTAATTTTTTGTTATTCTGCACATGAAAACTGATACAAGAGTCACATAAAGCTTCATCCTAAAAAGACAATTAATATTTACCAATTTTTAAAAACAAAATGTAGTATTTTAGTAATGACAACAACTAAATATAATTTCAATTTATCTGTTAGTAATTGTATATTTTCCTTCACAACTAATGCATTGAAGATAAATACAATGTGGATGAAAAAGCTTTTTGTGATCATCAACTCTTATGATAAGAGGAAATCAGAATTTGCTATCAAGGCAGCTCCATACATTTGATATTTAGCAAGTAGCGAGCAATCACTTGCCAAATCCCAAGCAATCCTAAGTAGTGTAGATGAGTTTCCTGGCTATTTGCTGAGCAACTCGCCCTATCCACCATGATGGCCTGGGTGCTTGCCCTATCCACCGTGTGTAAGCCTTTTGGACACATCAAAGGAAGTGAACATTTACTGCACACACCAGGAGTTTGGGATTAAGCAAGCAGTACTTCCATTTGGCGAAAGCCCAATGTGTGGAGCTGTCTTTACATTGAAACATACATGCCACACCACTCCCTACTATTAGGTCCAAATCTGAACTGGAAATACCAGCACAATGAAAAGACTTCTTTTGCACTCCAAAATAATTGATGTGCACACTTGCACCTGCACATTGATGTGCAGGAATATGCACACTTAATAAAATAACGAATTTTTGAGCAAAACATGTGTACTTACTGAGAAAATCAATTTTCAAATTTTTGTAGATGTAATATACACATATTTCTTTCAAAAGGATATATTTCATTATCAGAATTGTAATTCATGAGATTAAAATTTTATTGTCACAAGAGAACATTGTTACAATTTTATTAGATTAACAGAAATTTTATAATCAAAATGATTATAATATATTTCTCTAGAGATGCCCTAAATTTTGGGGAGCAAAGAGACGCACTAAATTTTGAAACACGGCCATGCAAACTCAAGTTCAACATTTCCAATATCCCTACTGTAAGAAGTGCAGAAATACATAACTGAATGATTTAAATTATCTGGAAAAGCTAATATAAGAAATATAAAGTTGAAATTGATACACTTTCAATTTTGGAGAGAAACACTTAAAAGATTTATAAGATTAAATCTTACAATCTCCTTGATTCCTAATATTTTCTCTTACTTCAAAAGCCATATTATTTTAAAAGAGGCCAAATTTTTTAAATTTTAAAGAAACTTTTTTATTTATCTATCCATATCTAAAAGTTTCAATGATCTTGAAATTGTTTAAGGCAAGCATTTCACTTATAACATCTGCTTAGATCATTAATTTTGTTTCTCTAAACACATCTAAAAATGTTATCAACAAAACCCCTAAAAGACAAAGTTAAATATTAGCCGATATCACAGTTGAATACCCAATACACTTCAAAGGATTTTTGAAGAGAAAAATTCTTTTTTGTACCGGAAATAAAATCTGTAGTTTAAATCAGGATTAATTTTTCTCTGCTTCAATTTTTAATATCTTACACATGTATCATGATTTTTGCAGTAGCTTCTAAACCAGGAAGTTTGCTAAAAATCATCAACTCAATTCAGAATAAAGTTCACAAGACATTTGCTATAAAGTTTTAGATTAGCAGTGGGATACATAATTAAAGAGCACAAACTTTTACAAAATTTTTAAGTGGAAATGTTGCCAAGATAATCTTAAATAAAGGAACAGGTCAGGTGCACAAGTCAGATGTGGAATCCATAGAAATCTAGAAATTGTTTAAAATTCATATTATGAAACATTAGGAATGAACATTAATTTTTAAGACTTCAATATACAAAAGGTGACTTCACAAAATTTTATACTCAATTCTCAAATTCATGTCCAATTCTCCATAAAGAAAATAAGCAATAAATTCTTCAATAAAATACTAATTTAATAAAATTTTGAAATTTAAAAAATTTTTCGGAGACCATATTTATTTAAAATAATATACAATCATATTCAATTGGAAATTACAAATTTAGCTTTGAAATTCGTTGTATTGTCATTCAGAGAGAAAAGATTGCATTAGCTATTATTACTGTCTATTCCATCCCACAAAAGCAAGATCTTCTAGCACAAAGCTACTATACCACCAAAGGGCCCAGTAACTCTTATCCAATAAGAATTATTAAAGTTAAAAGTTACACACTAATATTCAACACTTTGATAGTCTATCATTATAAAAAAATATTCTCAATCTTTGATTTCAAGTCCTCTGGTTGTACCTAGGTAGGCAAAAGAATTTAGTAAGGTAAAGCACAGTATGACAAAAGTATCGGAAATAATACCTAGTCTGAAGAGGTGTTGATACACAATAAAAACTTCCTTAACTTGAGCCGCCCCCCCCCCCCAATAGCTAGGAGTCTTCAAAAAAAATCTTACTTCAAAACCAGAATAATTTTTTGGGAACATCACTTCATAAACTTCTTGACGTTAAATACATAAGCACTTGTACTTTATGATGAGTTTATATTCAAATTAGCAATAAACTATTGTTTAAATCCTATTATTATGTATTATTCTCACTTTTATGTTATGTAATTTCTCTCTATTTCTCTCTTTCATTTCAATCAACTTTCACATTATGTAAAATAATGCACATAAAGTAATGACAGTCATCACATAAAAATATTGCACCTAATACGGTTTTGTTTTGTTCAGTCACTCCTCCTCTTACTATTACAGCAAAAATATAAAAAATATCAACACTGAACAGATTAGTATTTAATTATGACAATACCAACTACTATACAACAACTGTTCATATAGGCCCCTGATATTTTCTGAAATTACAATTTAAGGAAGTGAAAAATCATTAAACAAATTCTCTTTTTTTTTTTTTAAATAAAATGTCAAATTATTTCATAGTATTGTCACCTAAAATAAAGTCTAATTACAAAATATTGTTTACATTAGTAACATTTCATATTTTCATTTTCATAAATGTTTTGTAAGAATATGAACTAGATTTTGAACTACTTCATATTACATCTAATATTTACAGCTATTGTTTCATGATCTAAAATAATTAAAATATTTTTTACAATGGCAGTTCTGAAGAATATATACTATCCTACATGCAGTTCTATTCACTTGGGTTTTCTTGCAGAGCTCTTAATTGAAGTTTTGTTACAAAATCTCAACAGCTCCCACAGAACTATTTTTGCAGCCTTTTACAAAAGGGTTCACAAATACATTGTGTTTTCAGAGTGTATAAAGTGTATTAAATAATCTCCACACTAAGCTACATTCAAGTAAAATGCACACCTACTTCAAGATGTATTGAACTTACGATGAAAAACAATTTCTTGAATTATGAAAATCAACCAAAAAATTCATCATTCAATGAAATCTGATAAAATTAATTTACTTCACTTCAATAAGTGGGCAACAGAATGAACACATATTTTCGTTGAAATATAGCAAAGGGATGAATTAACAGACAGCTATGCAACACGAGAGCTTGATAGGAAGATGATAGAAGTACCACTTTGATGTTCAAAGCAGTTTTTTCATTCGCATGTCTCCTATAAGAGTAGGTAACTTAAAAATGTAGCTGAATGACAGTATAAAGATGCACTAACAAGCAACTTAAGAAGTAGAGAATGTGCATTTCAGCATTTTTAATGTATAGATATGTAAAAACAAGGACTTTGAAGTAAGAATAAGTCCTATATTACAATTTTATTAATATTTTTTTATCCTAGAGCAGACATGCCTAACAGACTCGCATAACTGGGCACGCAGTGAATTCTGTACACTACTGTTATTTTGAATTGTGATACAATAAAAAAAAATAATTTAAATCACTTTTGATTGATTTTGTGGTAACGAGTATTGTTAGTAGAAACAATAAAAAATTATTTATGAACAATTTACAAAACCCAATATAGCAGTAATACTAATTTCAAAAAATAATTCTGAAGCAAGGCCACAAATAAGTAACTGAAAAATGCACTAAGATTGATTTTTTCAATAGTTTACATCTTCATTTCCACTTTTTACACTTACTATTACAATAAGTAAATGATGCTTGTAATATAATAAAAATTAGCATTTACAGATTTTGCTTACAGGCGCATGGTGAATTCTGTTCACACAATGCCATTTTTCAGACAATGAAGCCAAAAAACTAAATTCCTGTAACTTCTAATGTCATGCAAAGAGCACTGCAGACAAGCAAACAGAATAGAAGATTGATAGAAAGAGACCACGTGTCGTGAAGTATATTTTTAAATGTTATAGAAAAAGATGCAAATATAGCGAAAGGCCAGGCTGATGAATGGAATTCACCATCGCTTCAGGATTAATTAGGATTTTCATAAATTTAAATCACAAATTTTTCAAATGGCTGAATGAAGAGTCCTTGCTTTAATGATGAAGAAAAAAAGAGAAAAATTGATTGTATCATATTCCCAACTGTCATTTTCTTTACAACTTAACATTCCATTCACCAAATTTCAGTAACATAATTTCAACTACTGAGAGAAAAATGAAAGAAATATTATCTATGGATAATAATTTATTAAATCCTTTATCCTTATGGTATCATTAAAATATGATTATCTGATTATTCATCCGCTCATGATGAAAATGATAATATTTATGAAACAGAGAAAATATGCCTGAAGATCACAAACTAGTGCAAGTTCTTTTAAAAGTTTTCAGAAAATTCCTAGTTTAATAGATTTCAAGAACCCATTATTCTTAATATCTCATCTCAGTTTGTTTTATAAATAATATGTTGCTCAACAACAATATGTCCAAAATGAACTTTAATTTATGCACCCTCTAGAGTCAGAGCACTAGGATGAACCAATGTGTTTTTACGACAAGACAAATATTAATTCATGGTCAAATAAAATAGTCCAGTATATTTAACACTAATTGTACATAAACGGTATTGAGTTTTGATCCTGAATATGGTCCAATTAAAGTAAGTATTAAATTGATACTTTCAAGGCACAGACTTTTCTACAAAAAAACACCAAGTGTTCAAATTGTTTGAAGTGATGAGTTACACAATATTTTCTATACTAAACTTTTCAAATTACAACTCTCTCTAGCGGTACAACTGCTGTGAAGTAATTCACACAATTTGACACTGGAGGTCTAATTTCAACAGCACTTTTAGCAGTCAATAATTGTTATCTAGGCATGAAAAAATGTCCATGGGATTCCAACATACACTCTTTCAATAAACTCTTATACAATTACCTATATAACTTTTTGAAACAATAAGAATTAAAAAAGTACCCAAAAAAACTTCAATTGCATACTTTAATATTGTTTGTTTCCTTTGAAAAGTCCTATTATTTTTCAATTTTAAATACAATGAAAGAGGGAAATCAAAGAAATTTCAGGTTTGCTAAAATAACAACTACCCTAAATGAGTAGGCCAGAGCAAGTCAATAAAGAAATCACAATGTTTTGCCAAAGTCTAGAACCCAAAATTTAGGAATATATCTAACCAGAGAAAGTATGACGAAAATAAAAAAAAACACAACATAGTATTAAATTATTATCTACAGTAAGGCAGAGAGCTCACGTCATGTTTCTGTTAATGATACAAAATACAACAGACTCCATACACCATGTGAACTTTACAGTTCTCCAATATCCCAATATCACATAAGCCTTTTTTTTCTACCATGTACCTCCAGCCAGCAAATAATAAATACACTGTAATGCTCAAATAGATACTCAACTAGATGCTCAAATTCGACTCCTTTTTTATTTCTCGCTTAATTTTTCTTTCTGAACAAATATATTCACTTCTTTTGTAAGTAATAAGCAATTTACATGTTTCTGAAGCGTTTCTATGCTTCCATAATGCAAATTTGTACCTAGAAATAATTTTTTCAAACCAACTTTTGAGTGCTTATTGCGGCTCAACCATTCAAAATATCCACGTAATTTATTAAACAAAATATGCTTAGAATTGTCTTCAGAGCTTATTTTTGAAGTTTCGACATTTCCTCCCCAGACACCCTGAATATAAATATACATATCAATCATAACTTAATTAATAATTATGTACATACTCCCAAAGAGTTCAATGGGTTACACTCCCTAAATTTCAAGAAACCACAGCAAGAACAGTACCATATTCAATAGGTACCAACCATAAAAAATAGAAACTAGAAGCCATGAGTAAACCAAACTTTGCCAAAAGTTTAAATTCTCAATTTAAAAACAATTAATTTAAAAGTTTTGTTGGATCTATGAAAAAATTTCCATAAGTAGAAAATTCAGTTTAAATTTTCAATAAATTGAACTAAGTATACGTTATAACTAAAATTCACTGAAAGAATTTTCTTTTATGTCAGAACCATTGTTTGCAATGTTTTATCTACTTTTGATTCAGAGTTTTACTATCTTACAATAGAGCAGCTACAATAGAATTACAGAATTTTACAATTTTACACGGCCATCTTACTACACCAAAATATATCTCTGGGCAATTTGCTGCAGAAGGAGAGTTTTGTAATCATTAAGGATAATTCCTAACAGTTTGCATCTCTGTATTGTGTATTATACAGATAATTGGTAATGTGATGATAGGATTAGAATATGAATGTGGTAATTAAAGAGGTCTTTACCAACAGTTTTGTGTTAGAAAATATTAGTAAAGATATATTTCATTACTATTCCTTAAAGGGACTATCCCACTCATGAAATTTTAGCCAACCATCATTATCTTTGGCATGACAACTCGTGAAGAGTCAAGGCCATCAAGAGTCATCAAGTGGGTTGTCCCGTCTGTCCGAGGGACTTGCACACGTGATGCGTGGCCAGTGCAATGACTCCCATAAATCCCTATCTTTATCTACTAGACCAAATTTTAGTCAACATTATACTACAATTCAGACCAAACAAATCAACCAAAGATTAATTATGTAAATTAATCATTTTCCACATCATACGTAGTAATTATTGCTGTAGTTCTGTTTATAATCAGACCTTATTTAATTGTAACTGGTTATTTTGTGCACAAGTCAATCATACTTATTTTAATTGGAGAATATCTACGAAGGTGGATGATTATTTTATATGTAGTAAAGCCAACAAAGCTACTTCAAAAACAAAAACTCAATACTGTCAAAGATCACTTGATGGGAATGTCAAAGCATGTCTTGTCAACAAATACAGAAGATCAACTTGTAGTTATTTTGAATTCTTAGAAAATGTGAGGTAAAATAGTAGTAATTTTCAAAAATTCAAATTATATTAATACCCACCCTAAAATTTGTTTTAAAACAAAACGGATAAGGCATATTTTTGGTAATGCACTGTCACAAGAAATTACTTTTAATAAAGTCTTCTAAAAAACCTAGAAATTATTAAAACAATACTTTCTCACAGGAGACATTATATTCTTTCTTTGAAATTCTATTAATGAAATTTGGACTTAAATGTCAAATACTTGCGAATTCAGAACAGACTTATTCTTGAAGAAAACAGATTTTATCACTAAGACATTTAAAAAATTGGAAGGAATGTTTTCCTCATTAAAAAAAAAAAAAAAAATTACACAGAAAATACAATCACACATTTTTAAAAGCACACCATTAACCTGAGAGAAGTCTAAGTGAGATCAAGGTCATACCTCAGTTAGTAAAATATTTAACACTTGTGTTTTTCAGTAACAATATCATATGATTTACGGTGTGAATATCCTACAGATAAAAAAAAAGTTTCTAGTTAACATATATTTTAAATGCTCCACTGAGATGGCTTACTTAACATAAATTTCATACAAATTTCAACAAATGGCAAAAAATCTGACTAGATTCATTAAGTATAATACATTAACACATGCCTCAATAGACATGATATAACACCTACCAAAGTTACAATCACTCTATTTTGTGTGCAAGTCAACTCAATGATGAGAGATTGTGTCCCATCATAAAATAACAATATTACTAAATATACATAAAAGGCCTCATTACTGGATAGTTTCACCAAACCTGAAATGTGTGATCTGCCCGTTATCCCTGCACAGCACATCAAATGGGTTGCTCATTCCCAACACACTTCCCGAGTTGTGACTGAAATACAGCAGACAGTATCTACCAGGAGCTCGCAGAGCTGTATCTGGAAAGGTGACTCGTCTGGTTTCAGATCTACTGGATGTGCCTGGTGTTGCGCGTGGTGCATAAACATAGCTAAGATAGTCATCCAAACTAGTAAAACCATCCTGTATGAGAAAAACATACCTTAGTCTTAATAAACTTATCAAAAAATTCACTGAAATTTTTAGTATTTTCACTCTAACACTAAAATGAACATTACATTCCACTATTTTCCACAAGACTTTACCTTATATACCCCTATCCAATCCCAGTAAGTGGGCTCAACATCACCAGCTAATGAATAAGATGCGGAATTTTCTTCTTCAAGATACCATGTATTAACAGGTTGAAATTCAACAACACGATCATAATAGTCACTGAACACCTGGAATTTACATAAACATGTCTATAAAGATACCTCTAAAAATTCATTCATGTTTGTTCATCACTCAACTATCAAACAAATTGTTAACCGACCTTGATATTGAACTCTGCTACAACAGGTTTATGATCACTAAGCACATAACTGTCAAAACTTTTATAGAATAATTGTTCAGCACGCAAAGTTAAATTCTCATAGACATGAGCATTAACCTTATAAAGGACACGATCAGTCCATGATGGACGACGTCTAGAAACAAAGTTGAATTACACAAAATGTTTATCTCACTATCCAAACAATAAAACACAATATGGAAAGAATTAGTCTTACTTCAAATCATATAATGAAGAATTAAATTGAAATTTATAGGTTGGTGGGAAGTTTGGGGTTTCTTCTGAAAGTTCACTGAAAGCTTCACCCCTATCCATAGCATAACGAAGTTGATCCTTCTCCAGAAGTCTTGTCAATTCCCCTTTCTTTATCAAATTATTGATCTCCTCTGCACTGTAGCCATCCATAAGACGGAAATTCATATCACCAATCCAAAACACGTAACTGAAACAATTAAAATTTTAGCACTTACTTGATATCATAAGAAACAATTAGATGTTTATGTGAACAGTGTTGTGAATACACAGTTAAAGCATACAAACATACTCGTGAAAAAGAATATTAGAAGTTTCTTTGTTCTGATAGGCATGATTACGAATAATTGTATTGTAATCAGTAATTCTTTCTTGGTACAGTCCATCATGAGGTGTCAAGTGGCAATTGACAAAGCATACTGAGCAACCATAAATACTTAAACGGATACTCACAGCACCTTTGTTGCCCTGAGAAAGAATAAAAACTTGTTTAAGAAGAAAACAATTAAAGACAATGCAAATATTAATATTTAAACCACTTCACAATATCAAATAGACAAGACTACTACTTACCCACATGCCACCAAAACCAGTTTTTGTATATTGAGTTTCCACATCTCGTAAATGTAATAGGTGTTTACGCAAGCAAAATAGACTTAACAGCAATCCTTGCAAACGTATAGTCTTCACTTTCACATAGTTTTGAGCTGCCAATACTTCCCTGACATTAAATTGATCTTGTTTTAGAATATTTCCAAGTAAAGAACACAGAAAAAAAGTTAAATAAAATAAAAAATACCTGAATGCACTGGTCCACGAACTGTCAAATACTGCATCCAAAACAATGTTTTGTGGCTGAGCTTTCACCTCTTGCAGGCTTCAGAAAAATGTATTAAATAATAAATAAGTTTATCAAGAAACATTCTACCTGAAGTAGCGGTTTATAGCGATTCAAGGTAAAACATTAATTAACATACCCAATAACGTAAAAGTCAGGTAACTTTTCAGGAACTGTTTGTTGCACCAACCCAAGTAATTCATTTAGATCTTCTCCAGGTTGTCTTGTGGCAACGTTCCATGTTACCATATATAATCTACAAGGTAAAAGATGGATTAACTCGTAAATACATTCCATTACGTTACGATCAGAGAATTGCATTTAAAGATTGGCGTTTTTACAAGGTAGAAATAAAAATTGACAGTGATTGCTTCCTCCATGAAGTAGAAAATCCGAATACTTATATTCGAGTACACCTGTCACCTGTCAAAACTACGCGTAAAAAACTGATCTACAAGTAGCAAACTCACCGTAAGTTTTCCATTATCAGTAAAATTGTGCCCGAGTTGTGTATCTTATATGTCCATGATTGATCGATCACTTTATGACCTAGAGCCCATAGGCTCCACGTAAAGCAATCGCATCACTTTTTACTAGCCATCGCAAAATCCAGGTTACTACTGAACTGACCAACCTCTTACACTCCAGTTTTCACTTCCCGTGCGCACTTCCCCCCAATTCCCTTCCCCCAACTGCTGTTGCCTGCTTCACTCAGCAGCCAACAGTGGTTAACTTTCTACGCTACCTCGACAAGCGTGACAAGCAACAGTCGATACGGCCGCGCGTCGACGTCACTCTTCCTTCGTACGACAGAGGGAAAGTCAAAACGTATATTCCCAACTAATTAAGAAAGTGAAATGATTAAGAAATTAAGAATATAACTCGTAAGAGAATTAGGATAATAGTAGAAAGAAGAATAAAATTGTTCAGTTATATTTTCTGATGACCATTCACCAAATACAAATTTCACCTCTTCCAAAACCAAATGTAATTCAAATGATGTTCCCCCACTGAATGGTAAGATCCGGTGCCAACCTAAATATCGGCTTGAAGGTTTTCTTCCCACCAGTATCTCCCAGTGGGGTACCGCTCCGGCCGGGTTAAGCTCTAGGCTCTCGGTCGGTCACGCGATATTTGTGGTAGTGTAATGCAAGTGTATGTGAGTAAGGGATAAGGATAGGAGAAGGAAGAAAAATATCGTCCGCTGTCCATGGCCCGTTTGTTAGGTTACTGCTCCCGCATTCGCTTGATATTGATCAGAGAAACCACGAAAAACTGTCGATCAGACCAACTGGTCGCTAGAATTCTCTTCTAGGCAGCGACTACATTCCACCTACCTATGAAGTTGATGTCGAAAATCCTATCAGCGTCGGGACTCAAGATAGTAAAAACTATTAGCTTGATTTTTTTAAGTGATGCTTTTATTAGAGGGATACACCCTTAGAATTCACCTACTTCAGCAGAATGCACCTTCAGCAAAAATGCTGCTGAACAAAAACAAACAAAATTCTACAAATTTCCACAGTGCTCACGAACAACAAATAAAATACTGCCAATATTACTACAATAAATGAAATAGTTAACAAAAACAGTTTACATGAAAACTTCAACAATGTAGTTCACCCCTCGAAAGGAACTGAGGTGCCAATTCGTAGAGGAGTAAAACAGGGGGACCCCTTTTCCCCACTCCTTTTTAATCTCATTATGGAGTGCCTGCTTGAGAAATTGTAAAACATGTCAGGAGACACTCTATTGGAAAGGAGTGTGTCCGTGTTAGCTGATGATCTAGTGTTGTTAGCAAAAGATACGCCAAGAGCTCAAGAATGGGTTGATGTTGTGGTAGAATATCTTGGGGCACTCGGAATGACATTGTCTGTCGCGAAGTGTTCATCATTTCTAATTACAACCTTTGAAAGATCCTGGTCCATTAAGGACCCCAGTATGGAAGGGTTGGGGGAGAGAATTTATTTGGTCAGTAATGATGATACCATAACATATCTGGGAGTGAACTATTCTATCTGGAACGGCTTCCCATGTAAAGCATCCACATCGAATTTAATGGAAGCATTGACGAGACTTCAAAAGGCGCATTTAAAGCCCTTCAGAAGTTGGGATTACTTCATACTTATATAATGCCACATTACCTTTACCAATTGGTTTTATCGATGCCATCTACGCCGATGCTCAGGAAAGCGGACGGTCAAATTAGAGGGGCAGTGAAGCAGTTCTTGCATCTTCATAAGAGTACTGTAGATGGCTTATTCTACTTGGTCAAGAGAGATGGGGGACTGGGATTGCTGCGGCACGTCCAACACGTTCCTAGGGTAGCGCTGAACCTAGGATTATGGTTAGAAAAATCTTCTGATCCGATTTGTTGATGGCTGAGCCCCTGTCCAAGTTTCTACCTACAGACATTAAAAACCGCCAGAACACTGAGACTCAACTGGCCCTATACTGAACAAGATTTAAGGGCTTATAAGAAGAAATGTGCTGATGACGAGATAGCCGCTTGGGAGAAGCTGGGATCCCAAGGGAGAGCGGTTAAGGCGCACATAAACGATTGGAAATGCCGTTTTGAAAGATTATAATCTTCTGAAATCTGGTTATCACTGCACTCCAATTGAGATCAAATACCGCTGTCAATAAAACTACTCTTACACTTAGTAGAGGAAGGTCCAGGGAGGATGTATTCTGCAGGAAGTGCAATACAGCGGTAGAAACCACTAATCACATCCTCGGTCAGTGCATTTTTACAAAGCCAGCAAGAATGAAGTGTCACGACGAGATCAAGAATTTCATAGAGGGAAGATGCTCATCAAATTGGACACTGTGGTGTCCACGGAAGCCAATTTCTCTGTTGCCGAAGGGGTTAGACTCAAACCTGACCTAGTAATAAAATCCCGGGAAGGGGTTCACGTGGTCGAAGTGACTGTCCTCCATGAGGATGGGTCTAGCCTTCTAAAAGCAGGAGAGACAAAGGTGGTTAAATACCAACTAGTCATTCTCCTGGCAGCCCAACTTCATGGAGTGCCCAACGCCAGAATCTTGCCAGTGATGGTTGGAATCTCTGGGGCTATGCCAAGATCCACAGTCAGTGCCCTCAAGTCGTTGGGAATCACGTCTCGAGGCAATCTACTATCTCGTTAATTGCTCTCAGAAGCTCTATTAAGCTCTACACACAATTTGTAAATTATAATGGAGCAATTTAGCATTGCTGGTAGTAAATGCAGAAAAGGAACGTCTTGGTCCCGTAGGGAAGTCTAGGGAACCCAGGGGATCCTAAACTGCCTAGGAATTACTTAGTTAACACGACTTTAAGTGAGAAGGGTATGTTATTTAATGTAGAAAATAGAAAATCGTGTAGTGATAATCTAAACTATATAATTTATTCAATTTGTTGCAATGTTATATGAGACTATTTTATTTGTAGTTCTTGAGCAGAGTCCGTCTCCTGTTTCGGGAAGCATTTTCTGTAGCTATGTTAAACAGTATTTTAGTTGCTGTAGGCTACTATTTAGTAATGTAGAAGTTGGTTGGCGGGGGAGGAGGCATGGTCCCCAAGGCTTTCCTCTGGATCCGCCACTGAAGACGTGATTGGCCTCAATTGTCACTATTGAAGATTTGTTTCATCTAAATAAAATCATTAACCTAATTTTCTAATACGACTTAAGAAAACAATTGATTTTAGTTAATGGTGTTAAGTTATTATTCGTGCTGTTGTGTACAGTACATGTGACGCATTGCCGAGTGCGTTACAAAATTTACACAATTTTCTATTGCCATATATTATTTTTTTGATGTACAATAAATTAATAGTTCCAGAGTACATACCACACCTTGTGCAAGGAACTCTTACCATCTCGATCAGGTTTTCCCATCATGAGTTTTTCGTCCAGTTTTCCTTGATCCATTAAGCAAATATTGAGATGGTCGCTTGTTTTCCTTCTAGACATAAATTTAGCTTCATAATCTGGTCATATTTTCTTGACCCCGAATGGGGAATATTGTTACTCAAAATCAAATAATCGTTCTCAATGTTCTTGATGTAGTTAGTCGATTCGCAAAAACGCTTATTTCCATCTGTATTCATATTTCATATTTTTTATTAGTTAATCATAGTACATCAAACACAGTTGATAAATAACTCTAAAACGAATAAACTAATTAAATTACTAATGTTCTACGATTTTTAATATTAAGTTAATTTATTGCCGCCTTATATATTGACACCGCCTCAAACGATGCGCAGGAAAATAAAACTTAAATGTTTGTGTTTTTATTTTAAAAAAATTTGTAATATAGTGTCTGTGACCAAACTCATCTAAAATAATAAACATTTCAAATTGTAAAATGAAACTTTTAACGTTTTTTAGCCAAGAAACATGAACGTGTTTATTATGCAAAAATATGAAATGAATTCTGAAGTTTTGGAAACCCTTGTTTAATTTTCTACTGTCAAAATGATTACCCTAAAAGCGAACTTAATTTTTAGAAAAAAATGGATAATCGACGTTCTACTGAATTGCTTTAGACTCTTTGAAATTTTGAAAGTCTATATGTTATGTATTACTGGTGAAATGTTGAAATGTGCATAGATAAGTAACCTTTCGTTCAGAAAATATGTATTTTTTATACCTCGCAACAAGGACAAAAAATACGGATTATCAAATAAGTTTCGAATCATTTCTGAAAGGCTAATTTGTAAACACAAGCTCGACTAAAAATAAAACCGTTTTATCTTAACGCCGCCACCTTCTCTCTAATAATGAACTTCTCAAATATCCATTGCGGCATTGCTATGCAAATTTCAATTAAGGTTTGTGGATTGCTTGAAAGCAATACATGAATACATTGAGAATACAAATTGTAGAATCGAGTAAAAAAATCGAGAATATATTGGCATTTTCAATAGTAAATTATAATTGAAATTAAATTAATTATTTTTCATATCATTTGGATACATTCTTGTTCTCGGAGGATTTATCGGGTGGTCCGTACTTGGTGAAACACCTGTATATATAATGGCCAATTTTCGGATAATGGATATTCCCCGGTCGATCTGCTTCTAGTCGAAGCTTTGAGATTTTGAAAAAGATTCTTCACAATTTGGGGGTATTTTATATGAAGCCCCCCCAGGGATTTTCAAAATTTTGTCGAAAACGGCTCCAAGTTTTTTCTTTAAATTTCTTGTATGAATAGAGTAAAATACACTTATTTACATGGCATAGGTCCGATTTTCACGGATAACTCCGACTTTTTAAAATTGCAAAAGTTTAAAATTTTTACGGCGTCTTTCTGGAACTACAAAATTGAAGATAGAGATTTTTCCTTCAAAGATTTTTTTTCTTCATAGTGAGTTCTTTCTTTAAGGTCACCTACATTTTTTTGAAAATTTTAGTATTTTTCGCGCAATATGTGCAATTTTAAAAAATTACAAAAACGAGATTTTCTCAATAACGGCTCCAAATTTTTTCTTTAAACGTTTGGTAGGGATAGTGGTAAATGTACTCTATCAGATGACTTAAAAGCCATATTGCTCTATCGGTTGGTTTTTTCAAAAATTACAAAGGTGTAAAATTTTTTACTTGTCCCTCACGTCGACAATATTTACATTATCGGCGATTTTTTCACATTATTATTATTTACGAGTATATGCTTTAAGTAATGTCAAGTAAAGTTTCTCGAAAACAACCGTTTTCTGTGAAAAGTAGCTCAAATTTCGGCATTTTCAGAAATGCTCAAACGCCATTTTCTCATATATAGCTGCAAATTTTTTCGTGCAACTTTTGTAACAGAAAGTGATAATTACACTCTTTAATATGACGTAAAGTTTATTTTGAGTTTTTTTTTGTTTTTTCAAAAATTATATAAATGTAAATTTTTTGAAAGATCTCTCACATCTTTAATATGCACATTATACGCAATTTGTAAAGATTATTATATTTGTGAGTGTAAGTGCTTCAAATAACTTCAAATAATAAATAAACTCAAAAATTTTCTGTGAAAATGAGCTTCAAATTTCGCATTTTTAGTAGTGATGAAAGTCCATTTTCTCTGAAACGGCACATAATTGTTAAAAGAAAATTGCCATTTATGACTAGTTTTTTGTGTTCTTTAATATTTTAAAAGTAATATTTCCGTTCTACCAATAGGAAACCGAAATATTAAGAAAATGACAATAGCATATTATGCAATTAGTTTATAACGTTGTCCTTTTTTTACACGAATAAGAAGATAATACCGAACGAACGACGTTAGAAGTGAGTTCTGTAATATCTTCCTACGAGCGCAAAAATATAACATTATAAACGAGTTGCATACACTATTTATTGTATAACAGTATTATAAGGATTTAAGGAAGCGAAATTAACTTGGATGTTAAGTTGTAATTCGTTGTTGTAGTAGATCTCAATTTCATGTTTTGACGTTATGAATGCTACCTAAGCAACTAATTTGTTTACAAATGGCAATTAGTTTGAAAGTCGTGATTCAAACATAATGGATTTGCCTAGAGAAATTGTGGAAGAAGTTGCAAAAGCAGAAAATGCTATCATACCGAAAAAGTCTTGCAAACTTTATGAGAAAAAGTACTTAAAGTTTAGGAAATGGATGGATATAAAATATGCAAATTTATTACGCAAAGCTGCTGTTCTTTCGTATCTATCGGAGCAGTTTGGTTAAGTTAGTATAATGCACATGCTAGAATAAAAACTTTTGTTAATTTAATGCATGATTCTTTAACCCTTTCATGCCCACTGCATCACTGGAGATACAATATGTTTGCTTTACTGTTGTGTCATTTTCTTTTACGATATAACTTTGGTCGCGCTATGTCTCTATACTGGAACAGTTAGCATTCGATTACCGACAATTGTCGTGGAATGTACTTCTGGGCGAAAATTCAGCACAATGTATGTGAAAGTGCGCGCGGACTTTTTTTGAGGTTACATTCTCCATTAGTTATCGTCGTCGTTTTATGAGTAATATTGATTTCTCTTTTCCGAAACTTTTAGAGCTAGGAAACAATATAGTAACAGAGCCGGTATTTGAATTAACAAAAAATTGGCGAATCAGTACCTTACACACGGGTTAAACTTTCGTGTATCTCCTAAGATACATCGGGGATAGGGAGAACATTCAAAAGTATTTGCGTAATATCGTTTGGTATCATGGCTCTTCTGGAAGAGGAATTTACAGAACTTTTGTATTTGCTACATGGTTATTCTTCTGACATTAATGGTGATTTGTCTGATTTGGACTAAACGTACAAGAATCTGCACAAGAATTAGGAAGACGACAGCGATTCTGACGATCTTCAAAGACGAATGTTCAAGTTTGAAGTAAACATGAAATTCAATGTAGAAATTTTTCTAGATAGTCTTCAATGATTGGCATTATTTATTATTATTATTATTATTGATATTATTAATTATTATTGTTATTATTACGAAACACAGGTACATGTTCGTAAGAATGAAGTGATAAAAAACCCTAACGCTGAATACAATGTATTTGCCAACAATCGGAAATCCAAACAAAAGCGACTCCAAAAGACCTCATTTGTTTGGAAGAAAGCTACAATATTGATATTATATACAATATATATATATTGTATGTATATATATATATGTGGTTGATATTCCACATTATATATATATATATATATATATATATATATATATATATATATATAATGTGGAATA
The DNA here is from genome assembly GCA_031308135.1 of Acheta domesticus. Taxonomy (NCBI): domain Eukaryota; kingdom Metazoa; phylum Arthropoda; class Insecta; order Orthoptera; family Gryllidae; genus Acheta; species Acheta domesticus. Next base: position 151,809,749 of record JAHLJT010009436.1, on the reverse strand, counting down.
TCAACCAAAGGCAATGGTATTTTCCCAACAAGATGTAAACACATTTCTTACAAAAGCTGATGATGAAACTTTTGTTTTACTGAAAATATAATAATGACAGTGGCAATAATAGTTAAGTTTTATTTATTAGCTGGTGTTTTGTATTAATAACTGGTATGATTTTAAAGTTGTTCCTATTTTTGGCATATTTGGTGCTTGTAGACGTGTCGAATTGTACAATTTGTGCATCAACGATGTGAAAGAAGAAGGTTCTGTTTTGATAGTGAACATTAAAGCGACAAAAAATGACAAGCCCGGAATATTTACGATCGTATCCAGTGAAAAATTTAATTATATTGAAGTCTGTAAAAAATACATTTTCTTAAGACCCTTACATGTTAAACACAAAAATCTTTTTTGTTTTACAATCATGGCAAATGCAGCTGCAATCCAATTGGTATCAATACATTTCCGAAAATACCAAAAAATATTGCAAATTTTTTTAAATTACCAAATGCAGAAAAGTACTCTGGTCATTCGTTTAGGAGAACATCCGCGACGTTTCTCGCAGATAATGGTAGTGATATCATTACACTTGAACGTCATGGAGGATGGCGGTCTACAAGTGTAGTCGAGTCATACATCGAAGAATCGGTGAATAACAAGATTCAAATAGCTAACAAGATATTGGTTAGTGCAGAAAGCAAATAAAAAACAAGCATTTTATATATAAATGCATGTTCTGGAGTGTCAATGACCAATTTATCAAATTGTACAATTAATGTACATGTTCACAAGAATTAATTTGATGTTTTTTGTTGTTCTTATTATGTTGTTCTTGTTATATTACCAAATAAAAACAAAATATAATTTTAAAGGAGTAATACATTAATAAATAAGTTTTTAAAAGTAAGTTTTTTCATAACGTATTTGATTTTACTGCGAACACTGCAATCTATTTATATGGTACTACTGCCTTCTTTAAACTCCATAACTGAAAATATATAGGGGCCGTGACTATTAGGTCAGTAATGGCTCATATTTCGTGCAGAAATAGCAATTATGTAATGATTCGTGCAATATGTCATATTATGAACGATTTTGTTAATGGAAAAGGGTTGTTTATAATGCTGGTATACAAAAAAATGTACTTTTGGCGGTGATAGATGGCAGCTGGCAAGAAAGAATATGTGGTAATTCCATATAGCTAGCGAAGACCCAAGGAAATAGCAAATTAATACGGGAAAGTCTGTGCCATTCTGTAGCACCACTAGTTTGGAAATAATGTACATGACCTTTTTAATGAGCTGATTTTTTTAGAACAGATTTGTAAAAGCAAAAATTATCTTCCATTTTGTAGTTTCCAACTGTTAAGTTTTTGCAATTTTCAAAAATACAGAGAGTTCAACGAAAATGAGATTTGAGCCATTCTTTTAAGCGTCCCTTCTATTCCTGGAAAAAAATTTAAAAATTGAAGCAGTTTTTGAAAAATATTTTTTTTAGAAATTGCGTAAATTTCAAGCGCAAATTAAGCAAAAACTATTAGTTTTTTCAAAAAGTTTTACATGACCTTTTTAAATGAGCTGGTTTTTTACAACAGACTTTTGTCTGAGCAGAAATATTTGTCTTCAATTTTGTAGTTTTGAAAAGTTAACTTTTTGCAATTGCCGAAAAAACGAGCAATTCCCGCAAATAGGACCAGCACCATATGTTTTACCGTCCTTTATTACACAGGTGTAGAAAATTTAAACAAAAAAATTGGAGCGGTTTTTAAGAAAAAATGCTATATATTTCGTGCAAAATTACATGAAAACTGCTCGTTTATTGAAAAGTTGAATATGACTTCATTTCAAGATCTATCTTTACGAAACAGGTTTCTTTTAGGAAAATATTTCTAGATTCAATTTTAAAGTTGTAGGAAAACCCCAAAAATTTTTGAATTATTATTCGAAAAATCAGGGATTTCAACGAAAATGAGACCTGCACCATTCACTTAAGCGTTTATTATCGTATCCGAGGACAAAGCTAAATCAAAAAATTTGGTGCCATTTTTTTCTGAAAATTTTGAAAATGGCCGAGGGACTTTATTTAAAGTACCCCCAAAATTAAAATATCGACTTCAAATTCCAGGGGCCGAGACATTGGCCAGAACGATTGTGGAATATCAATTTTTGGATAAAATCGGCTGAACTGTTTATGCGCTAACGTTGTGCATAGACGGACGGACAGACACAGACGTTTTGCCGTCAACCGGTTTTTCAGTTCACGGACGCACAAAACGGATTCTCGCTATTCTCCGTTTAGAGATTTTTTATATTTAGCAACTGGATTTATTCATTTTTTCTTTACCAGGGCAATAAGAAATTTAGTTTCGAAACTTCGCCTTTTTCTGAGAATACTTCTCTTCTTACAGTAGTAAGGGCGAGAAAGTAATCATGTGAGTTTATTCTGCAGTTAACGGTACAAACCTTTTTACTTTTCCGTATGTACGTGTAGTACAGGGAACGTTTTGCGCGAAAAAACGGCGGATTTTCGGCAGAAAAAATCTTATCGCAGGGCACTGGTAACGAAAAAGTGGATAAATCCAGTTGCTAAATTAATAATAAAAAAATCCTAACATGTGGTTAATCCTGAATTCCTGTTTTGTGGGTCCTTGATACCGAAAAACCAATTGGAAGCGAAACGTCTGTCCATCTGTCTGTGAACAACGCTAGCGACTAAACCGTTCAGCCGATTTTCTCCAAAACTGATACTCCCCAATCGATCTGAGTGATCTCGTGGCCCCTTGATTATGAAACTGATATTTTAATATTGGAGGGTACTTTACATAACGCCTCTGGGACATTTCAAAAATTTTCAAAAAAATGGCGCCAACAATTTTGACTGAATTTTATTGTTGGATACTCTGAAGGTCATTTAAGAGAATGGCGTAGGTCTCAAGTCTCTGATTTTTCGAAAATTGAAACAATTCAAAATTTTTTCCGGGTCTTTCTACAACTACCATTGTGAAGATACAATTGTTTTTCTTAATGATATATTCATGTTGAATACTTTGAAAATATGAGTAGTTTTTCTATAATTTCTTGACAAATATAATAGCTCTATAATAGCTCTCTCGGAATTCACTGCGTTTCGTTTTCGGCGTCTTCTTACAACTACAATTGTGAAAATACATTTTTTTCTCGATGAAATGTATTTATTAAAACTACATCTTCAAATAAAGTATGCTGAATTTTTTGAAAATCCGAGTAGTTTTTCTATAACTGCGTGACAAACATAATAGCCCGCCGCAAATTTACTGCGCTTCAGACAGCTGAATGCGTCGTAAATTAGAACTTACAATTTTGTATATTATTTCTTTATTCGTTTCTTAATTTGACCTTTCGTTACACATTTACCCATTCATCTTTTAGAAATTATTTATTTTGAAATATTTGAAATACAAAACACTAGCTCTTGGATAAAATCGACAATGGAATTCCGTCTCGCGCTCGCAAATTTCTGTGAATTACGTGTCATTGTTGTGACTTGATGTAGCTGTATGAAAAGGAGTTATAATTGTCAAATTTATGTTGATATTTGCATTAAAATATTTATTTTTCGCACCAAATGCTGTACCATTTGTAGTGACTAGAGTATTTTTGTATGGTTTTAGAATACTCTTCTCTAATCATGGCCCTATGAGATGATTTTGTCCGAGGTATCAGGCTTCTTTTTCCAATACAAGTTTACAAAACTTTTGTATTATTTTTTATGCAGTTGTAGAACTCACATAGTTCTGAGAACACTGCGATGGAAACAGTGAGTTGTTCCCTTGCTAGTTGAATTGGACGTTTTCAAATAATAGCTAATAGCTAATAATAGCTAATAATAGCTTCAAATAATATCTAATAATAATAATAGCTAATGTTGGTGCAATATTTCAATACCACACAGATGTTTTCAATAACGCGGGAAAGACTGTGCTGTTGTAGCACAAGTAATTTAAAAATCCATCATTACTCTAAAGGTGTCTGCGAATCCTTTACTGATAAACAGGAGTGAGCAAGATGAGAGTAGAATGATAATCTTCTAGATAGCGAACATGATAAGATTCTATCAACGGAACATGGGCGACAAACATAGCAGTGGGCACTTTGGAGTAGGTAATACGTACCGTATTTTTAAACAAACTAATGGTGCTACAGAATGGCCCAAACTTTCCCGTATTAGTTTTCTATTTCCATTGGTCACGGCTAGCAATGCACACTTGACACATACTCTTGCAAACTACCGTCTATCGCCGCCCAAATTACTTTTTTTTACATTTTCTTATTTTTTGTTTTCTTAAACAGTAGAACGGAAATATTATTTTAAGAATATTAAAGAACAGTGAAACCTCGTCGTAAATGTCAATTTTCATTGAAAACTTTAGAGCCGTTTTTAAGAGAATGAAGTTTCATCGCAACTGTAAAAGCGATATTCGAAGCTCTTTTTAACAGGAATCTGTTATGTTTTCGAAAATTTTTATTTGAGGTCATTTAAAGCACGTTAACTCACAAATACAATAGTTTTTACAAATTGTAGAAAACGATCATATAAACGGCGTGGGAAATCTTTCAAAAAAATTACATTAGTGTAATTTTTGAAAAAACAAAAAAAAAACTCCAAAATGAATTTTACGTCATGTTAAAGAGTGCAATTAGCACTATCCGTTCGAAAAGTTTGAAGAAACAAATTGCAGCCATTTTTGAGAAAAAGGCGTTTGAGCGTTTCTGAAAATGCGGAATTTGGTTTCGAGAAACTTTACTTGACATTATTTAAAGCACATGTACTCGTTAATATAATATTGTGAACAAATTGCCGGTAAAACAATTATTAACGACGTGAAAGTTAAGTAAAACAAAATGTATTTTTGTAAGTCTTGAAAAAAAAAGAGTAGAACAATGTGGCGTAAACGTCATCTCACAAAGTACACTTAGTGCTATCCTTTCCAAAAATCTAAAGAAAAAATGTGGAGCCGTTTTTGAGAAAATCTTGTTTTTGGATTCTTTTAAAATTGCGCATATTTCACGCAATATTGCGCGAAAACTACTACAATTTTCAAAAGAATGTACATGATCTTAAGGAAAGAACTCACATTGGAGAAGAAATTATATTTGAAGAAAAACCTCTATCTTCAATTTTGTAATTGTACGAAGACGCCGAAAAATTTAAAAACTTGAGCAATTTTCGAAAATTCAGTTACCGTGAAAATCGGACCTAAGCCACCTTAATAACTGTATTTTGTTCTATCCTGAGAAGAAATTTTAAGAAAAAATTTGGAGAAAATTTTGAAAATGTCCGGGAGGTGTTCAGTTAAAGTACCCCCAAATTCTGAAGAAAGTTTTTCAAAATCCCAAAGCTTCGACCAGTCAGATGGACGGGGGTTTCTTCAGTTTGGAAAAAATCCTACGCATTACTTAGGTGCTAGTGGTGTTCACAGGCGGACGGACGGGCGTTTCGCTTTCAATTGGTTTTTCAAGGACCCACAAAATAGGGATTCTGGTTACACCACGTGTTCGGGGATTTTTACTTTCACGTATACGTACTTACGGAGTAATCTACGTAGTATATGGAAAGTTATGTAATGCTGCGCGAAATAATGGCGACTTTTCGGCAGAAAAAAGTCGTTGCCGGGCCATGATAACGAAATAGTGGTGCTACAGAATGGCACAGACTTTCCCGTATTAGTTTTCGATTTCCTTGGGTCTGGACCAGCTATACGGAATTGCCACGTACTCTTGCCAGCTGCCATCTATCGCCGCCCAAAATACATTTTTTTTAAAAATATTTTCTTAATTTTTCTGTTTCCTAATGGTAGAACGGAAATATTAATTTTAGAATGTTAAAAAACAATAAAACCTCGTCCGAAATGGCAATTTTCTTTTGAAAGTTTGGAGCCATTTTTAAGAAAATGGCATTTAAGCGCTACTGTAAATGCGAAATGAACTACTGTAAATGCGCTACTGCTAATGTAAATATTAACGACGTGCGATACAAGTCAAAAAATTATATTTTTGTAATTTTTGAAAAAACAAGAGAATAGAGCAATATTGGGTTTATGTCATTTCACAGAGTACGTTTAGTATTATCCCTTCCAAAAAATTAAAGAAAACATTTGGAGTCGTTTTTGAGAAAATCTTGTTTTTGTATTTTTAATATTGCATATTTTGCATGCAATATTGCGCGAAAACTACTAAAATTTTCAAAAAAATATACATGGCATTAATGATAGAACTCACTTTGGAGAATAAATTTTATTTGGAGGAAAAATCTCCATCTTCAATTTTGTACTTGTAGGAAGACGCCGAAAAAAATCAAACTTTTAAAATTTTTGAAAATTCAGACTTAACCGCGAAAATGCCACCTTAAGTATGCCCAAAAGTATGCCACCTTAATAAGTGTGTTTTACTCTATTCTTACAAGAAATTTAAAGAAAAAATTTGGAGCCGTTTTTGAGAAAATTTTGAAAATATCCGGGGAGCTTCATATAAAGCACCCCCAAATTTTAAAGAAAGTTTTTCAAAATCGCGGCTCCACGAGTGGACGCAGATTGGCCGGGAAATATTCATTTTGGAAGTAATCGCACGTATGGTTTAAGCGCTAGTGTTGTTCACAGACTGATGAACGAATAGACGGACGGACTGACGGACGGACGTTTAAAGAGAGAGAGAGAGAGAGAGAGAGAGAGATGTACGTGTACGGGAAAGTAACAACTATATTATCTTTATATCTAATGATTGTCACGCCTAATCCAGTGTCTGTTACTTGGTCGTATGAGCCACGTAACATCTTTTTTCATTTGCTGCGGTTCAATAAGAGGAGCCTTCTCTACCCCATTCATTCTCACAGTTCCCCTTCCATCATGCCACCTTTACTCGCAAGTTGTTCTAGAAGACGCACAGACGTGAAAAAATGTCCTTATATTTGCTGCATCCATCTCGTGCTGGAAGTCTTTCTATGAGGTTCAAGACAAGTGAACCACCAACTCCCACCACGTCCGTTAAGCTGGCAAAGCCATTTACAAAAAACACATTTTCTATACCCTGGATTTTGTGCTTTCCAAATATCCAAAATTGTTTTGCTCCAACGTTTTTTCCAAAAATTGGTGGCTTTGCTAGCTTAATGTTAAGCTGGCACAGCCACTTGGTCAAAACAAATTTTCTTTGTATACAAAATATTGTGCTATTTTTGTGCTTTTCAAATATATAAACATAATTTCTTTGCTCTTACCGTTTTTCGAAAATTTAGAAAAAACGAATTTTCGAAATCACCGGCAGGCGCAACAACCCGTAAGAAAACTACTTGTAGAAAAAAAATATACAGCAAAATTAAATTTTCTTGACACAAAAATAACCACAAAACAATTCTCTTTCCAATAATGTTGTTTCGAATTATTCAACATTTAATATTTCTCGTAAATAATAATAATTCTTTACACTACTGCCAAGAAACAACACATTTCAAGACATACAATTCCTCATAAAAACTAAACTCCTCAATATTTCGCATTGCCCTTAAGCAGAAACAAACAGAAAAAAACATTGTTCTAAAAAACTACACCAACACTGATTTTTTTTGCTCTCACCGGTTTTTGCAAAATTCAACAAAACCACTTATGAGTCACCCGGTACAACGCACTCCCGCAGAATAAGAAAATCACTCAAGGCAAAACCCTAATTCAAAATCAAATTATCCTCACATAACATCAACCACAATACAATACACTATACAACAATATTGTTTTTACTTTCCCGTATACGTACGTATACACGGAGCGATATACGTAGTTTAGGGAAAGTTATGTAATGCTGCGCGAAAAAATGGCCAATTTTAGGCGGAAAAAAAATTAATTGCCGGGCCGTGAAAACGAATAAGTGGATAAAACCAGTTGCTAAATTAAGAAAAACAATCCTCTATCTCGTGGTGTGGTCAAAATCCATGATTTGTTGCTTCTTTATACTTAAAAATCGATTGACGGCATTCCGTCCGTCTATCCGTCTGTGGTCAACGCTAGCGCCTAAACCGTTCGGTCGATTTTCTTCAAAATTGATATTCCCCAGTCGATCTGATTCTAGTCAAAGCTTTGTGATTTTGAAAAAGATTCTTTAAAATTTGGGGGTACTTTATATGAAGCCCCCCGAGGATATTCAACATTTTCTCAAAAACGGCTCCAAATTTTTACTTTAAATTTCTTGTATGAATAGAGGAAAATACACTTTTTAACATGGCATAGGTCCGATTTTCATGTACAGCTCTGAATTTTCGAAAATTGTGAAAGTTTGAATTTTTTTCGGCGTCTTTCTCCAACTACAAAATTGAAGATAGAGATTTTTTCTTCAAATAAAATTTGTTCTGCATATTGAGTTCTTTAATAAAGGTCGTGTAAATGTTTTTCACAATTTTGGTAGTTTTCGTGCAATATTGCGTGCAATATGTGCAATTTTAAAAAATTACAAAAACAAAATTTTCTCAAAAACGGCTCCAAATTTTTTCTTTAAACTTTTGGTAGGGATAGTGGTAAATGTACTCTATCAATGACATAAAAGCCATTTTGGTCTATCGGTTAGTTTTTTCAAAAATTACAAAAATGTAAATTTTTTTACTTGTCTCTCACGTCGTTAATATTTACATTATCGGCGATTTTTTTACATTATTATATTTACGAGTATATATGCTTTAAATAATGTCAAGTAAAGTTTCTCGAAAACACTACCGTTTTCTGTGAAAAGTAGCTCAAATTTCGGCATTTTCAGAAATGCTCAAACGTCATTTTCTCGTATATGGCTGCAATTTTTTTCTTGAAACTTTTGTAACGGATAGTGCTAATTACACTCATTAGTATAGCGTGAAGTTTATTTTGAGTTTTTTTTGTTTTTTTCAAAAATTATATAAATGTAAATTTTTTGAAAGATCTCTCACATCTATATCTATATATCTATATATATATATATATATATACTAATATATAAAGACAGAACTGGACTGACTTACAACGCGATAATCTCTGAATCTACTGAACCAATACTGATGAAACTTTTATACTAGCTTCCTTTAAAGGTCTGGAGTAACATAGGATATGATTTACAACCATAAACCTTAACATATTCACAAAATAATTACTTTTCTGGACATTTTTCGAATAGCATTACATCGTAGATTCAAGAATGCATCAATGTTAATAGTTTAGCTTTGCGCCACCTGAGGCGCACTCTTCGTGAAAACTGAGGATGTCTGATATCTACTGCTCATTTCATCAACAGCCAGAATTATTACGAAATTTGCTGGGGTTTGAATACGGCTATTTACACATGTCCGTGAATGTTAGTTCAGAACGTTTGTGTATCGTTTGAAAGACAGCCGTAACAACAGTGGTAAGGAATTTCAATGTAGATGTATTAAGTAATAATATACAGTATAATGTTAAGTTAGGTTGAGAGAGTAAAAAGTACAATAATATACAATGTAGTTGAGTAAGGTTGAGGAAGTAAAAAGTACAGAATGTATAGTATTGTACAATGTACATAACATAGATATCGTATATTTTATAACCTCTTATTTATAAAATTATAAAATAACCTCTTATTTACAGAAATTTGTGAATTCTAAATTGTTGAAAACAATGGTGAAGCGGAAGACGCATTTGTCAAAACATACTAAAAGTGCGAAAAGATGGGCAGAATATAAAAGTTCAGAATCGGCTACACAAAGGCAAGAGCAACTTACTGAAGACGACAATACTACAAGGAGAGAAGTCAATACCAACAATTCCCTAGGAAGCAGCTCCGCTTTTCATTATGACCCCCAATTTGATTATTTGCATAGTTCAGATATTCAGATTGGTCATATGGAAAATGTTTGTATGTTTTGTGGAGCAAAATAATGGGCATTCGAACATAATAGCATGTGTTGTTCTAATGGGAAAGTAAAGTTAAGGCCTTTAGTGGAGCCTCCTGACATTTTGAAAAGCCTGCTACTTGGTGAACATTCTTTATCAAAGCATTTCCTACGCCATTTGAGACAATACAACTGTCTTTTTCAGATGACATCTTTTGGCTGTACAGAACATAAAGAAGGATTTTACATGCCTACATTCAAAATTCAGGGCCAAATTTATCATCGCATTGGTAGTTTACTTCCAACAACGAATCCTGGATTTCTGCAGGTGTATTTCCTTTCTGAAGCAGACCAAATATCTTTGCGTCAAAATATTGTACCTAATTTAAATCCAGAAATTATACAAATGATACAGAGTTTGTTGCACACACACAATCAGTATATTAAAAGTTTCAAGGCTGCCATAGAACAAGCACCTCAAAATATTCTGGATTACAAAATCCTTATCCGAGTTGACATTATCCCTGTCAATTATCATAGAGGCTGTTTCAACCAACCAACAACAAATGAAGTGGCTATATTACTGGTGGATGAATATAAAGGGCACCGAGATATTGTATTGCACAGTAGAAATGGAAAGTTACAGCGTGTTTCAGAGTTACATCGTGCTTACGACCCTCTTCAGTATCCTCTCATATTTGTTAATGGAGAAGTTGGGTATTCTATTAATATTCCACAAGTAATTTCAGGAAGAGCAAACCAAAACCTTTCAAAGAAAATATCTTGCATGCAATACTATTCTTATAGATTTATGGTGAGGGAAGGTACAGTGAATTTTCTGCTAATGTTCCAGCAATTATTGAATCAGTTTGTTGTTGACATGGCTGCTAAAATGATTACAGAAAGACTTGGATATATCAAACAAAATCAAAAAACATTAAAAGCAGAGAACTACATTCATCTTCGAGATGCAATTAACAATGACGCTAACATAAATCCACTAAATATTGGACAGCAGGTCATTTTACCATCTACTTTTACTGGTTCACCAAGGTACCTCCATGAGAAAACCCAGGATGCTATGACATACGTGAGACACCATGGTCGCTCTGATCTTTTTATTACAATGACATGCAACCCCGAATGGCCAGAAATCAGACATGAATTGTATGTGGGACAGAATCATCATGACAGACATGATATTATTTCACGTGTATTTCAACTGAAATACCAAAACTTGATGAATTTGATCACCAAAAACCACATTTTTGGCGCAACTGTATGCCATATGTCAACAATAGAATGGCAAAAAAGAGGATTGCCCCATGCTCATATTCTGATTTGGCTTCAAAGAAAAATACAACCAGATGAAATTGACTTAATTATTAGTGCTGAGATACCCAATAAAGAAGAAGATCCTCTTCTTTACGAAATTGTTTCCAAACACATGATTCATGGACCATGTGGAGAATACAATTCACGATCGCCATGTATGGTCAATGGTAAATGCAATAAGAGATTCCCACGCTCTTTCACTGTTCATACTCAGTCAGACAATGATGGATATCCACTTTATAGGAGACGTTCGCCTGAAGATGGTGGTCACATTGCAGTTTTGGGTAGACATTCTGATACACAAGTGGATAATCGATGGGTTGTTCCGCATTCACCAGTCCTAAGCAGATGCTTTTCAGCTCATATTAATGTAGAATACTGTCATTCTGTGAAAGCAATCAAATACATTACTAAGTATGTTAACAAAGGTAATGATCGAGCAACTTTCACTGCACAAAATGATTGCAATGAAATTGAAAAGTACATAAATGGTCGCTACTTGAGCACATCGGAAGCCTTCTGGCGAATATTTGAGCTGTCAATTCATGAAAGATACCCAGCTGTAAGTCATCTGGCGGTGCACTTAGAAAATGGTCAAAGGGTGTATTTCAACCAGCATAATATTCTGCAAGTTTTAGAAAATCCTCCTCAGACAACATTAACTGGCTTTTTCAAACTGTGCCAAGATGATGATTTTGCAAAAACTTTGCTTTATTGTGAAGTGCCTGCATTTTATGTCTGGAGAAATAAAAATTGGCAGAGAAGGAAACGTGGACAACTGGTTGCAGGGCATTTGGGTGTAAGGAAAGATGCTGCTCTTGGAAGAGTTTACACTGTGCATCCAAACTTCACAGAATGCTATTACCTTCGTTTGCTTCTACATCACATTCGTGGTCCAACTTCTTTTGCTATGCTAAAAACAGTGAACAGTATTGTACAGCCTTCTTACCAGACAGCGTGTAAGAAACTGGGCCTCATAGAAAATTATGAGCATTGGAAACACACGCTGAGTGATGCTGCACTTACACAGTCACCATCACATATTCGTGAACTATTTGCGATACTATTGGTATTCTGTCAGCCATCTGATCCAAGCAGTTTGTGGTGTGAATTCAAGTAAGTCATGTGTGAGGATATTCTTTTTCAAAAGCGTTTGCATGAAGACAACCAAGATTTACCATTCTCAGTGAATGTATTCAATGAAGGATTAATTATTCTAGAAGACATTATTGCATCTTTCAGTGATAAGCTACTTCGTGATTTTGGAATTCTTGAGCCAAGTAGACAAATTTCTGACTATACAAGAGATACATATAGTATGTGTGATGTGCATCGATACCTAAAAGAAAATTTGCCAAAATTAGTTCCTGATCAAAGAACAATCTTTAGCGCAGTTATTGACAGTGTTCAAAATGATAACGGTAACCTGTTCTTCATTGATGCCCCTGGAGGCACCGGTAAAACGTTTGTAATCAATTTACTTATGGATAAATGTAGATCAGAGAGAAAAACTGTCATTGCAGTCGCGTCTTCTGGAATAGCAGCAACATTATTAAAAGGTGGGAGAACAGCACATTCTACCTTTAAATTGCCTTTAAACACAAATTTTATAGAACAAGCAACATGTAATGTTAGTAAGAATAGTTCTATTGCAAAGGTTTTTCGTGATTCAGTATTAATTATCTGGGATGAGTGCACCATGAGCAACAGATGTCACATAGAAGCTGTTGACAGAATTTTACGGGATGTACGATCATCTTCCAAATTAATGGGAGGAGTTACTGTTGTATTTTCTGGTGACTTCCGGCAAACTTTGCCTGTAATTGCTAAAGGCACTAGAGCTGATACAATCAAAGCAAGCTTAAAGACATCCCCAATTTGGCAGAACGTTAAAATAATGACTCTCAGTACAAACATGAGGACTTTGTTAACTGATGACTCAGATTCTGCGCAATTTGCAGCATTGCTTCTCGCAGTTGAAAGCGGTTCAGTTACCAATATCAATAGTCAAAATATATTAGTAGATCATCGGTATGGTCACGTGGTTCACACTATAGATGATTTAATTCAGAAGATATATGAGGATGTGCAAACAATCCTAAATAAGACACACTCATGGTTTTGTGAAAGAGTTATACTGTCTCCAAAAAATAATGTGGTAGATGAAATTAATCATCAAATCCTACAGCGCTTTCAAGCAGAAACAAAAGAATATCGATCATTTGACACTGTTCTGAATGATGACGAGAGTGTTCATTATCCACCAGAATTTTTAAACTCGCTCAACCCAGCAGGTCTTCCACCGCATATATTAAATTTGAAAATTGGTACACCTATTATATTACTTCGTAACCTCAATGCCCCAAAACTTTGTAATAGAACACGACTTCAAATAATTAAGTTTGCCAACAATATTTTACACACCAGAATTCTTACTGGTCCAGCATCTGGTGAAAATGCTCTAATACCCAGAATTCCAATGATTCCGTCTGATTTACCTTTTCAATTTAAAAGGCTGCAGTTTCCCGTTAAACCATGCTTCGCTATTACAATAAATAAAGCACAAGGACAATCCTTCAAGTTTGTTGGTGTCGATCTTAGAGAAAGCGTCTTCTCTCACGGTCAGCTGTATGTAGCACTCTCCCGTGTTGGGTCAAAAGATAACCAATTCTTGCTTCTTCCAAAAAATAATGAAACTGCCAATGTGGTGTACCCTGAAGCTTTGGTTTAATTTACAAAATGTGTCGTTTTACATAAAACATTCTACAGTGATTCTGTACATTTGTTGTAATTACATTTTCTTCATATGCCAGTTGTCTTCTTTGCAGTTAATTTTGACCCTGTTGAACTTTGTTTTAATATGAGCTAGAGACTAAGTAGTGCAATTATATGTAATGCAACAATGGTTCTTTACATGTGGAGACTAATAAATGTGTTGTTTTGTATATCAATTTCTCACAATTAATGCAATCATCCATTTTTTGTACAAAAATAAGCAAATATTAATTTATACAAAAATATTTGTCGATGCAAATAAAATATTCTTGGAGTCCTTGGTTTCTATTTTATTATTCAAATTTCAATATCAGTAGTCTCTAGCACTTCTGATGAAGTTAATATTGTTTTGTTAAGTGGTTCAGTACATTGTCAATTTATTGTGTACTAGCAACACATTGCTATCGGGACGGAGACGGACAGATCATGGCAGGAAGGAGTAGAGCGGAGGAGAGATACAATGAAAGATATAGATGTAGGCCCAGCCGCAGGGCATGAAAAGATAGAATTAGTCTTCCTGTCTAATAATATTCTGTAATAATGCCCGGGCAACGCCGGGTACTTCAGCTAGTCTTTAATATGCACATTATCCGCAATTTGTAAAGATGATTATATTTGTGAGTGTAAGTGCTTCAAATAACTTCAAATAAAGTATTTTGAAAACTCAAAAATTTTCTGTGAAAATGAGCTTCAAATTTCGCATTTTTGGTAGTGCTAAAACGCCATTTTCTCTTAAACGGCACATAATTTTTAAAAGAAAATTGCCATTTACGCCTAGGTTTTTGTGTTCTTTAATATTCTAAAATTAATGTTTCTGTTCTACCAATAGGAAACCGAAAAATTAAGAAAATGACAAAAAAATGTACTTTTGGCGATGATAGATGGTAGCTGGCAAGAAAGAGTATGTGGCAATTCCGAATAGCTAGCGAAGACCCAGAAAAATAGAAAACTAATACGGGAAAGTCTGTGCCATTCAAATAAGGTCGTGTTGAATTTTTTGAAAATATGAGTTGTTTTTTCTATAATTTCCTGACAAACGAAAGTCCGCTCGGAATTGACTGCGCTTCGCTTTCGTCGTATTCTCACAACTAAAATTTTAAAAATACATTTGTTTCTGAATTACATGTATTTATCAAAACCACATCTTCAAATAAGGTCATGCTTAATTTTTTCAAAATACGAGTAGCTTTTCTATAATTTTGTGACAAACATAATAGCCCGCTGTAAATTTACAGCGCTTTGGACAGCTGGGTGCGTCGTAAATTAGAATGGGCAATTTTGTATATTATTTCTTTCTTCGTTTCTTACATTAGAACTTTTGTTATACACTTACACATTAATATTTTATAAATAGTTTATATTGAAATATTTGAATTAAGTAAAAAGAATTAATAGCTCTCAGAATATCGACAATGCAGGGTCTGCAACAATGGAATTCACTTTGCGCTCGCGAATTTCTGTGAATTACGTATCATTGTTGTGACCTGTAGGAGCTGTATGAAAAGGAGTTATAATTGTCTAATTTATGTTGATATTTGCATGAAAATATTCAGTTTTCGCACCAAATGCTGTAGCATTTGTAGTGAGTAGAAAATTTGTTGCATGGTTTTAAAATACTCTTCTCTAATCATGGCCCTATGGAATGCATTTCTATATTGTCCAGGTTATCAGGCTTCTTTTTCCAATATAGGTTTACAAAACGTTTGTATTAAATTTTGTGCAGTTGTAGAATTCACACAGTTCTGACAACACTGCGATGGAAACAGTGAGTTGTAAGCTAAGATGTTAGTAGCGCACAAAGTGCAATATTTCAGTACTATATAGCCGTTTCCTCTAATACGGGAAAGTAAGTGCTGTTGTAGTACCACTAGTTAAATTTTTGATTTCCGATACTATCGATGAAAAAATTGTATATCCTTTAACTGGGTACCGAAAAGCACACCGATGGAGGCACATCAAACCAACTAAATACTAAACTACACAACACTTCGCATTGTCTTTCCCCAACAATCAACATCTAACTTCACTCTAATAAACTACACTTACACTGATTTTTTGCTCTAACCGTTTTTTTAATGAACAAAACCACACGTATGTGTCGCAAGATAGCGCAACTCAGCCAAAGAACAAAAACAATCTTGGAAGGAAAAATATCATTCAAAATTAAAATGTCTTATAACTCGACCAAGCGAAGAATGAAGGCTGCGATTGCGGCGCGTTGTGGAACTAACAGTGTAAATATGGGTCTGTACAGTCAGTTTAGCTAACAAAAGTCGCCAGGAGCGTGAAGCGAGTTCAGAGACTGCTTCTACGGAACCACCATGGCCTCCTTCACAGAGGTTGTGAATAAGCTGATAAAATATAACTTCAGGGACACATCATGCAAGATTTGCACTGACTTTTATTTTTGTTCCTTTAAGTTGCGTTTTTTTCTTTTCACCGTTCTACAAGACTATAATAAAAAGTTCTATTTATATTGAATTTTTAATACTTATTCATTGAATTTAAACAGTTTGTATTCTTCATTTATCTTTTTTTCCATAGGCTTTAGACGGTTTGTTAGGTATGCAATAAAGTATCAAAACATTAACTTTATTATCAGAAGTATCTATAATATTCTTCATTATGGTGGTAAAAAAAAAGAATGTTATTTTACTTACTGACGTTAAAATAAACGGTTTGTATGAACGTTACTGCTCATCGAACGAATTAGTTTCAAAATTTTGAACCGTTTTGCAGAGAAAAGTATACTTTTGTTTCTTCCAATATGAGGTACAAACATGTCCAAATATAGTTAAAATATTAATTGGGAAGATGCTAGATTTGCAACGAAATAAATCGCACTTTCTTTCGCAATAGTTTGGCACGGTCCCATTTTAATTTTGAATTGAGTGTCCTTATATCTCAGTCTCTGTCGTTTTGATTGTAAACACAGACGGTGGCGCGCTACTGTAAACATCATTCTCAACTTGGTCGAGCTATAACACACTATCAACAACAATACAATGCAATACGCAACAGTATTGTTTACAAATCTTTCATTTCCGATTCTATCCATAAAAAAATCTAAATCATTACACTGAAAATCAAAATACCGACGGAAGGAGGAACACAAATCCTAATAAATACTAAACTACTCCACAAATTGCATTGTCCTTTTCCACGAATAACAATGAAATATTGTTCATCAACAATGATTTTTTTGCTCTCACTGCTTTTAGGAAAATTACACTCATCTTATGTGTACACCGGAATGGCGCATCCTGGCACATAATAATAGAGACACTATTCCAAGCCAAAATATCCTTCAAAATTTTATGTGCCTTCACAAAGCATCAACAACAATACAATGCACTACTCAACAGTATTGTTTTCAATTTTTTGGCTTTCGATACTATCCATTAAAAAAATTCTAATTCATTACACCGATAATCCAAAAACCCACGGAAGGAGACACACAAATCCTAATAAATACTAAACTACTCCACAAATTGCATTGTCCTTTTCCAAGAATAACAATTAAATACTATTATAATACACTACACCAACAATGATTTTTTGTTCTCATAGTTTTTTGGAAAATTAAACTCAACCACGTATGTGTATACCGGAAAGGCGCACCCCGCCGAATAACGAAGGCACTTTTCTAAGAAAAAATATTCTTCAAAATTTAAGTGTCTTGACAAAGCAACACCAACAATACAATGGTCTACGCAAAAATATTGTTTTCAATTTTTTGGCTTTCGATACTATCCATAAAAGAAATTCGAATTCATTACACTGAGAATCCAAAAACCCACTGATGGAAGCACATAATAAATACTAAACTACTCCACAAATTGCATTGTCCTTTTCCAACAGTGAGAACGAAATGCTATTCTAAGAAACTACACTAACAATTATTTTTTTGCTCTCACCGTTTTTTTGAAAATTAAACTCAACTACATATGTGTGTACCGGAATGGTGCACCCCGCCGAATAACAAAGACACTATTCCAAGCAAAAATATCCTTCAAAATTGATGTACCGTTACAAAGCATCAACAACAATTCAATACACTACGCAACACTACACGCGAAAAACAACTTCTAAAAAATTTGACACGATATTTCTGACAAATATAGCCGCATTAGAAGGTTTTTTGTTCGTACGTACTGAAAAGTTACTTGACAGTGCCTTATGTTGTTTCTCAAATAAGCCATTCAAGTGTACTTTGATCTTTTCGAGGCAGAAATAAAGAACAAATTCATTACTTTTTTTTAAGAAAATTTTGAAAATTTCCTAGGCATAGCGTGCTGAAAGTGGAATTTTTAATCCTAGTGCTAAAGGGGAAGCGATTCTCAAGGGTTCAGATAAATCTGTGAATGCAAAAAAGAAAACAAAGTACCTTCGTTTGACCGCATCAGCTACTTTTGACCTAAACAAATCAATAAGTGATTTTTATAGTTTATTTTAAGTGAAATAAGTCATAAAGGCTGTCTAATAATAATGAATGACACACATGGTAAAAGTGATTTTGCTCCCAGGGTTGCGCCACTCTGCTTATGGGCCTCTTCGCAACCTTATCTACTCCCAAAATAAAAAAGTCGCATTTACCACTCCTATCATAAATAATTATTTCGTCATAGGAAACCAACGAAGGAAACCAACAAAACTTGGCAGTCGGACTTACGACGACTAGGTAAGTTAAAATTCAGGAACCGAGTTTAACTTGTAATAAATATTTTTGTGTATTGAAAAACGACGAAACATTGAATTGTTTGTCATTTATACGAATGTATCAAATGGTTTGGGTTTTTTAATAATGTACGTCATTTTTACATACTTTAACGTCGACCTTACAAACAATCCTGCCTTTACTTTCAGGGAAAGCGAGCGCAGCAGAGATGACATTGTGAGGGAGAAGTGGCGCGTAGTCGCGGGGTTACCCAAGGATAACGAATGTGCGCAGCTTCATGCATATGACAAGTTCTCAGCGCACACGTCAACTCTCACCTTGAACCCAGAAAGAAGTTTTTTCGTTCTCCTGCAACATCTATTGCGCGAGTTCTTGTTGGAGTCGTATTTACCTTTACGGGGGCTCCGTGGAATTTGGAGGTCTCGTTTAATTGAACTTTGAAAACAAATTTAGCATTTGTTATCGTGACATCTTCAATATAATTAATCAATCATTAAATTAAACAATTCCATTTTAAGTTTTCTTAAATCATGAAGTGGTATTCCACAGAAATTTGAATTTTAATGCGCATTTCTAGACATGTAAGAAATTTGAAGACTAATGAAGGAACTGAATTAAGAAATTGGCTGATCAAAGTAACCAACTTTTTGGGTCTCTCAATTCGGTGAAACCTCAAATGGAAAGTCAATTTCAATGAATTGAACACAAAATTAAATTATGCTTGGCGTTCAATATTCTTTCAAATTCATTCAGCCTTCATACTGCTCGTTGCGCATATTTCAGGAATATTCATTCCTGCCTGAGATATGCTAGACTATTTTGGGGGAACACATCCTATACTTTCAGTTTTTAGGTTACAGAAAAGAATTGTACGATTAATATGCAAATTTCACTCATGTAATTCTTGTAAACCTCTCTTTATTAAGCTAGAAATTCTACTATTGTCTCGCCCCCTGATTTACGAATCAATGGTTTTTGTTAAAAATTACTTACTCAAGGGTGGGAACATATTTTCAGAGAATACAGATTACTATAAAACTCGGCGTAGTAATCATATTCATCAAGTGCCAGTATCAACAGGTCACTACAAAAAATGTACATACAAGTGGTACAATACATTACCAGATGCCATTATACGATTAAAATAGTTTAAGTGCTAATAATATTTTCTGTAGCACAACTGTTTATACAATTAGATATTACACTGACCATCAAAAAGAAAAATAATATTTATTTTAACGGTAATGATATGTAATGAATTAGTTAATACTTGAACTGTATAATTTTAAAAAGAAAAAAATATGCCTGTAAGAAGTAATATACTTCCGCTTTGGGGCCAATGAGCCCCATCTCGAATAGGTTTTTCGTCCATATTCCTTAACCCAGTGTGCTAATGGCCCCTTGATTTGCTTCTGGACATAAATATAGCTTTTCTACGTGCAAGTTTCGTTAGGCTCGCATTTCACTTTCTCGCACACTGCACACGAAGTATAGAGAAAGTATTGTATTCCTGCAGCAAAAAGCGGCCATTTTTCCGCAGAAAAACTCGTTTTGTGTGATGTCGATAATTTTTAGAAGTGTAGTAAATTGCTTCTAACACGTTGAGTATTCGGAATTCACGTTTTGTTTGCCCTTGATGCCGAAAAAATTGTTTATGGCAAAACGTCTAGTCTCCCGTCCATCGATTCGTCTGAGAACAACTCTAACAACTAAACCGTATGTAAAACGTTTACAAAAATTGATATTTCCCGATCGTTCAGGCTAAAGTGCGGCCCCTAGAATTTGAAACTGATATTTTGATTTTGGGGGTACTTCACACGAATCCTCAAGAACATTTTCAAAAGATTTTATACAATTCGAGACTACATCGAGCATCAAGGAGGAGAGTCGTAATAATTTTAAAAGTTGTATTTAATGTGATAGTTACTATTTGGGTTGTTTAATTTCAAATGACTAAATATGTATTGTTTTGGGATCAATGACCTCAATCTCGACCAGGTTTTTCGTCCGGTTTCCCTATTCCTTTCAGCGAATACTGAGATGACCCCTTTCGAGACATAAATGTAAGGTCTCTGTCTGTGCACGTTTTCTAGAGTTCAGTGGAAATACAATACGTTAGTTATTTAAATTATCGTTCTCTATGTTTTTGATTTGATTTATTTGGTCAAAAACCAGTAAAAACTGTAAGTGACGCATGGGGGAGAAAGTTATTTGCGCACGTTTTCTTGAGTTCCAGAGTTATTTCCCAATACTTTAACTACAAATACGATAGTTGAAAGGTAAATAAAAAATTTAAAAAAACCATCTAATTAATAATAAAATTGCTTGAGTTCGTGGTGATTACATTTTGAATAATTTAATACTATTTAATAAATAGTGGAAATGGTGGCGAAAGGTCACGGTTCCTCACAGGATCTACCTCCAACTCCTTCCAAACAAGTGCGTTGGACGTGTTACAAAGGAAAGTAATAGAGTGGCAGAGATGTGTAAAATCGAAAAGGAAAGAAATTCTTTACTACAGAAATTGCTTCAATTTGGAATAAGTTATTTATTCGTAATACTGTTATTGTTATTACTGATTAATCCATATGGACATATATTAATAATCCAATTTGAATTGTTACGAGCACCAGATGATTATACGAATCTGGAGCATAGGAGCATGTGAACGCACATAACAGTGGATAAATATTCAAGAAATGTTTACGTGAGGGTAGTCGTAAATCAATGAAAGCAGAAAATACGTGTAAATATATTGATAGAACTTCAAAATCTCTGGTGGCCACTGCCACTAATTCCCCCACTCTTCCCTCAAAAAGCGGGTTTAAGCATATGCTTAAACCTCGATACCTACGTACCGATAGTTATTTAATTGGTTAATTAGTACTTAATTAGGTAATTAGTGATAGTTATTTATTTACTACGGGTTATTTAATATATTATTTCAAGCGGCGTTGCCATAATGAAGAGCTGCGACATTGCAGTTTCAAATTCTCGGATTAACTTCCATTGTTGGTCGGCGACATGGACGAGGCAGGGATAGGATGAGGAGACTATATTTGCCCAACATTTATGTTACAATGTGAAGGTGAAAGCATACAAAGGCAATGAATGTATTAGTTACTACGTAAGATTAAAATATATTTGCGTCATTAAAGAATTTCCTGCATGTAACTTCCCACGGATGCGGCCACAGCGTGTGTGGTCTGCAATGGTTATCGCGCACGCTTCTTGCAAGCGCGCAGTTACGGAAGAAAATGATAAAAAAAAATTCTCTTTTACTTAACTTTGCCTCTAACACACAGAGAGAAAAGTTTGGCACCTAAAACAAGGTGCAATCTCATGGAAATATTCTAAGTTCTTGTTTGTCGAGGAAAAACTCATTTTATGGGCTCACAGGTCGTCAGTCATTATTTTTTGTTGCGTAAGGTAACAGAATCTCATCCAAGTTTTCGTGAGGAGTAAACGTCAAGATCTATCGGTGTCTCATATTTGATTCAAAATAACTATACTAGTATTTTTGCTATCCTCTAGACATACGTATATACGGAGTAATATACGTACTATAGAAAGTTATGTAATGCTGCTAGAATAAACGGCGGATTTTCGGCAGAAAAAAATAATTGCCGGGCCCTGATAACGAAAAAGTGGATAAATTCAGTTGCCAAATTAAGAAAAAAATCCTCTAACACATGGTATAACCAGAATCTCTATTTTTGTGGGTCCTTGTTACCTAAAAAGTATTTTTTGTCAAAACGTCTGCCCGTCCGTCCGTTAGTTCGTCTGTGAACACTAGCGCCAAAAACATGAGTACGATTTCTTCCAAAATAGATATCCCCTGTCGATCAGGCTCCACTCAAAAAATCGATCTGGCTCCACTCCTTCAAAATTTGGGGGTACTTTACATACAGTCTCCTGGACATTTTAAAAATTTTCCCTAAAACGGCTCCAATTTTTTCTTTAAATTTCTTGTAAGAATAGAGAAATTTACACTTATTTACACAACTACAAAATTGAAGATCGTTTCAATGAAATTTGTTCTCCATACTGAGTTCTTTCATTACGTTCATGTATGTTTTTTTAAAATAGTTTTCGCGGAATATTGCGTGTAATATGTGCAATTTTAAAAAAAATTACAAAAACAAGATATTCTGAAAAACGGCTTCAAATTTTTTCCTTAAACTTTGATGGGGATAGTACCGAATGCACTCATGTACTCTTTGAAATGATATTAACGGTATATTGCTATATTCTTTTGTTTATTCAAAAATTACAAAAATGTAATTTTTTTGACTTGCCTCTCACTTCGTTAATATTTACATTAGCGGCATTATATTAATGAGTTCATGTGCTTTAAATAATTTCAAGTAAAGTTTCTCCAGAACTCAACCGTTTTCAGTGAAAACTAGCTCAAAATTCCGCATTTTCGCAACTTCGGAAACGCTCAATCGCCATTTTCTCACAAATGGTTCCTAATTTTTTCTTCAAACTTTTCGAATGGATAGTGCTAATTGCACTATTTAATATGATATAAAGTTCATTTTGGAGTTTTTTTTTCAATAATTACACAAATGATTTTTTAAAATATTTCTCACACCGTTATGCACATTACCAGCAATTTGTAAACACTATTGTATTTGTGCGTTCATGTACTTCAAATGACTTCTAATGACGTTTTTCGCTGAAACGCCATTTTGTTAAAATCGGTTCCAAACTTTTCAATGAAAATTGCCATTAAGACTAGGTTTTACTGTTCTTTAATACTCTGAAAATAATAATTCCATTCTACTATTAGGAAACCGAAAAATTAATAAAATGTCCAAAAATGTAATAATAACGATAATGTGTCTGTGTCTTTCAGCGCAACAACTTCTGACGAAGTCTGGGCCTACCAGCGGCCTCCCAGGCCTTCTGGCCATGGGTTGCGGGGTACGTGTGGTTAGCACGAAGACATCCTCCACCGTATTCTGGTCTTCTCAACCTGAGATGTGAGTTTTCTCCTTGTTACACAGCAACATATACTAGGACATTGCAAGGAAAACGTACACTATAATCCGACCGAGAATCGAACCCGGAGTCGCGTCATGGAAAGCAATCACGCTGAACATGAGCTATCCGCGAGAGCTAACGATAATGAAGAAATAACAATACTACTACTACTAATAACAATAATAATAATAATAGTAATCGTCTGCTGTTTTGCATTAGTTTGATCCCACTATGTAAGTGAGGAAGAATAGTGGGTTATATAGCGATGCATAAGTGTTCTATTGTGAAGTGAGGTGTAGTGCTGTGTATAGCAGAGAAATAAAGAAGGAAATGTTTTCAAGTCTTAGTGAAGTGAAATGCAGTGCAGTGAAGTGCAGTGTGATCCTGATTGTATAAATATTCAGTGCAGAGTTAGAGTATAGAAGGTTTTTTTTTTCTTTCTCTTTTCTTTTCTCTCTTAATGTAATTTAATGTTTAATGAATCAGTTAGTTTTTATATTATTATCATTATTTTACCATTATTATTATTACTATAATTACTGTATAATTTGCTAGTTATATTACCTTATTATTGTTATTATTATTATTGGTATTAGTGTTCTATGTTACTGAGAGACTGTGTATTTTTATGTTTTTGTAATTAGCTGCCACCGGGTTATACCCATTTGCAGTTTAAATAAATCTATCTATCTAGACAGTTGTCGCAAGCTGACTTTGGTTACAAGCTCCATGGTGATGAAAGGTCAGTTCACATTGGTTTTACATGGATGATCTTAAAGTGTTTGTTAAGAATGAAGCGATTCTCTCCCAAATGCTGTCTTCGTGAATGACTTTAGAAATGACATCTGCATGAAGTTTGGTCTTGACAAGTGTGCAAAAATCAGTTTAAAAAGAGGGAAAATGACAACGTCAGAGAGCATTGAAGTTGATACGCACACTGTGATTCAAGATCTAGAACCAGGTAAAACTTACAATTATCCGGGATTTGGAGAAAAAATCGTGTTTACTTGTCGATGTTGCTGTACCTTGCGATCAAAACGTCGTTACCAAGGAGGCAGAGAAACGTCTTAAATACAAGAGTTTGGAAATCTAAATCAGTCGAATGTGGGGCGTAAAAGCACAGGTCGTACCGATAGTCACCGAAGCTCTGGAATTTGTTCCGCAAAATTTGTGTAATAACTTGTCTAAATTCCCAAGCAATTCGAAAGACTGGGAAATGCAAAAAATTGCATTATTTGGAACAGCCCCCATTTTGCGTAAAGTATTGTATAGAAAGTATAGAAAACCAATACGGGAAAGTCTGTGCTATTCTGTAGCACCACTAGTTTTCATAATGTATAGTATGTATATTATTTTTCATAATGTTTATAGTATTTGCCAAAGTAGTCCAACAAGGTCGTGTTTAATTTTTTGAAAATACGTGCAATTTTTGTGCGTAGTCTTTTGTCGCCAGTGCGATTTGGCGACAAAAAAATGTCCGCTGCAATTTTCCTGCGCTTCAGGTAGTTGGATGCATTGTAGGTTAGAATTTGTATATTATTTCTTTGCTTCTTTCTTATATTCGACCTTTTGTTATACATTTACACATTAATCTTCTAGAAATTATTTAATATCTATTTGAAATATATGAAATAACTATTGCTCCTACAAAATAGCATAGACTTTCCCGTTAGTTTTTTATTTCTTTGGTCTCGGCTAGCTATTCGGAATTGTCACATTCTCTTGTCAACTGCCATTCTTGCCGCCCACACTACAGTTTTTGACATTTTACTACTTTTTCGGTTTCCAAATAGTTGAACAGAAATATTACTTTAAGAATATTAAAGAACAGTAAAACCTAGTCTTAATGGCAATTTTCATTGAAAAATTTGGAACCGATTTTAAGAAAATGGCGTTTCAGAGCTACTGTAAATGCGAAATTTGAAGCTCTTTTTTCACAGAAAAATTATGAGTTTTCGAAAAACTTCATTTGAAGCACTTACACGCACAAACTAAATTAAAAATCTTAGAAGCACTGTTTGAGCAGAAGTTTGTGAGTAAAGGAGAGGATATATACGGCAGTAAGATGCCTGAATGTATTTTTAGTTTGACCAGGAAAAGAAACTGTGGGAATTTCTGACTATTTTAAAGTTATCGGGGCACCTCATCCCCTCACATTGAACAAAAGCGACGGCTCACTCCCAGCCCTGGCCACGCGGAAGAGCAAGAGTTGTACTCGGTCCTAGCACTGTCCACTGAGCGTAATCCCCCCGCAGAGGGAACTCTGCGAATCACTCCTCAAGTTTCTAGAATTTCGGTTCAGAATGTTGAGGTTTGTTGTGCCGGTTATTCCCATCTTGCAGTATTTCTAAATTGAGTATAATTCCGCTTCAAACATAATACATGACACCAAAAAAAGCAACTACTTATGAAGAATACAGAAGAACGAGAAAAAGCAGCTCAGTAGTCTTCGTTACCGCATTCTTAACACGACGTCAAAGATATGAAGAAAGATTTTTCCGATTTCAATTTATTTTGACAAAGAACAGTATGACTTATGGGAGAAAAGTTCAATTTGGTTCAATTTGGTTCAAAACAGCTCCAAAATTTTGGATTAAATTTTTTTCTTGGATAGAGCAAATAACACTTACAAATGGCATAAATCTTATTTTTGTTTGAACTCTGAATTTTCAAATAATGCAGTTTACATGCAGCACAAATGTGAAAAAATGGGTGCAGTTGTAAATTTGAACTAAACTTATCAACAATCCACTAAAATAATCTTCATTCACATAACTTTCATTTCTGAGTAATGAGAATTTCTTCAACATTAAAGCTTGTACCTCTTTTGCAGTATGTTTACACCAGATGATTTTTTAAATTTGGTTGTGTCAGCTCGACAGTCTGGAATAGCAAAAGAAAACCGAAAAACTCAGAAAATTTGAAAAAAACCTACATTGGGCAGAGATAGATGGCTGCTGACAAGAGTATATGGCAAGTCCAAACAGCTACACCGGACCAAAGAAAATAGAAAACTAATATGAGAAAGTCTGTGCCACTGAAACACCATCACTGTTCCTTTCTCACATACATATGCAATTCATGGCACCACAACTGCATTTATTGTTTAAACAAAAGCAGTAAAATAAGGGAAATTTAGGAAATAATTAATTACTTAATATTCCCACTGGTGGTTTTACTCGTTTGTGCACAGTATTACTTTCTCATACACACATGTAAGCCTGTCAGCCCAACTGCTTTCGTTGTTTAAACAATATAAAAAAATTTTTTTAGAGAATAAATGGTAATAAATAATTCTATTGGTGGTATTTGATAGTGTTGTAATGGCTAAGCAAGCTTGATGGATTTTATGACACCCTTTGAGGCAAATTCCCAGAGACAAACTCCCACATCCTCTCCGTATGTCACACTGAGGGTACCCTTTACTGTTAAGATATATCCATGACAGCACTTGAGACAATCTTGTTTCTTGTACCATTGTTTTGGGTGTAAGAAACCAGTTTTTGAATAACACACACAGTGACCATCAGTGCAAGGGATTATGGATTGATTTTCATTACAGAAAGATACTGTAAGACTTGCTGCTCAGTGGTAAGCTCAAGGAGAAGCTACAGTAGATGCTTAAAAATCTCATTTGCAAATCTGAAGGAAACTGAGCTATCAAGCAAAATTTCAAACATGCTTATCATGCTTGCTATTACTTTGAAATGAAAGAATTTAATGTGCCCAGATTATCTCAAGGCATTTTTATTCAAGCAAGGTTGGTGCAAAGAAACCTCTGACAAAAAGCTTCTTCAGAAATCTCAAGCATTTTGAAAACTTAATAATGAAAATATTTCTTTTCAATAATACAGGCTGAACTGGAATTTACAAATTAAATAAGTATGTGTAAATAAAAATACACAATGAAAATACAATCATCCTGGTGTCTCATTTATTTAAAAGGCAGAAAATTATAATTAATTAATTATCGATTATTAATTATAATTAACATTTAATTATAATCTATACATTATAATTAACAATTAATTATAACCAATAAATAATATTTAATCAACAATTAATTATTATTAATAGTTGTGGTGGCAGAAAACCCAAGAAGATTATATCATGCTATTTCCAGGAATAGGAAGTTTCACATAATATCCAGTTTAATTTGCCATTTCATAACGCTGCCTGAAACAAATTAATTATCAAAGTGCACATGCTCCCTTCCAAGAATACATTTTCACTGGCTTGTGAGCATGGTTGTATGTTGTGTATGAGTGCCTACTGCACATTGATGCCTTATGTCTATGTTGTGACTGCTTGGGGTTACCGAGTCGTAAGAATAATCTATTATTTTTAATCTGCCTTTATAGAGAAACAGAACTTCTGGACAATAGTACAAATAATTATTATGCTATTTAATAATAGAATAATAATAGAGTCAAGATCTACATTCCAACTAAATGAGTAACCAATAAATATTTTACTTTCTCTCTTATTTTAATGGTCAAGAGAAGAACAGGAGCAAAGTTGAAAAATTAGTAGGTTACAATCTGGTATCCATGTCTTAATCTTCTTGCTTCTTTTATATTGTTTCTTGAAAAAGCAAATATTCAGCACCATCTAAATAACTTATCACTTTGCCTCTGTGTTCTCTTAACAATATGTAATCCAGATCTTAAATTTGTTTTTTAAATAATAATTATAATAATAATGTAATTAAAAAATCTTTCTTTATATCTACAGATTTTCTTGAAGCACAAGATCATTTACATCCAGTAACTTGTGAGAATTACATGGATGAATGAGAGAATAAAGCACAGTCCCAACACACAGTTCAAGCCAAATAAACATGCTAATCTAGAATACTTTCCATTGTCCATGATTTTGCTTCACATAAGCTATACACACAACAATCACATAAGATCTCTGTAAATAAATACACTATGTACAAGCAGCGGTAGTTTACTAAATGTGACGACAATAGAGAAAACCATTAACACAACATCATGCCACAAATAACAATTAATCAGTAGCGACATAGTGAACATAAGCTGGAACTAGCTCAAGCATGTGTGAAATTAAGCAGTATATGATTATGATCCTCAAACCTACACAGCATAGAAGAAATGGATACAATTATCTACTGAAATAATGCCCATTTCTTCTATTCAAGTACCCTGCAACACATGGAAGGAATGTTGATACAGCATAAACTGACATTGTAACTTCTCAAAATATTTCACAAGAAAGTCATGATACAATTAAGGCTTAAATGTAATATTTCTTGAGAAAATAGTGAAAAATTATCCTTCCTTCTTGGATGTCTACATAATTTAAGTGAACTATCACCAGCATTCAAACACTGAATATTTCAACAAAATTCACAAATTATGTTTCAATGTGAATTACAATGAAAGAAGTTCATACATCACATTCACAACATATTTCAATGTGATTTCATATAAATTGCATTTAACAAAAATATCACATTCATACTGAAATTACATTATATATAAATTAGAATACAAGAACAATACAATCTATATGACTTGTTGCCAAACTCAATGCATTATACTGATGTATTTTTAATTAACTTCAAATGTCACATTATCAAAAATTTTTGATATAAAATATTTTCTTAAAACCTAAGTAAAAAAGTAAAAATAAGGACCATACATTCTCACAGGAGATCTCTGCAATACCATCTTCCATTTCATAATGGAATATGTTACACTGTAAAGAACATACAACCTGACTACAAATTCTTGAAATTGTAATGTTGGAACATAATAAAAGGTTAATTTGAACTTTGAACTAAAACTCAGCAGGCTATAAAGCTCACCTCAGGAAAAAACTATAAAGCTGGCATTTTGAGATGTCAATGAATTCGCAGAAAATCTACAAGGAAATAAATAACTATTCTGCTACATAAACTCATCGTGAGGAGCAAACCTCATCTTCCAACAAAAACCTTATAATAATGTCATAAATTACAGGAACCCACAAAAACTTTCATACCCAGATCATTCCTGGCCAGATAGTCATACAAAGTCTTTGGTAAATAAAAGTAAATTGCCACGTATCACATAACTTCCACTTTATAACCTCCCTATAGTCCTACAAACGAAATGAAAACCTTTTTCTATTCATCCCAGGCCAAATTGGTTTCATTAAATAAACAAATATTAGAATTTTTCTGTAAATCCCTAGAAAAATATATATTACCAATTCACATTCTTCTTATCATTACAAATTTGAATAAAAATGAGATTTGTTTCTCAATATCCATAGAGAAAATGTTAGCTGTTCAATGCTAACGGAATGGAGCATATGTTACAATAATAAAATACAGGCATTGATAGAATGCCACCTACAACCTGCTAGTTACTTATGTAAACTGTAGAGAGGCATATGTAAAAAAATTCGAGGGCCTCATCATAACATCACAAGTTTTCCCAACAGACTATTCAACAAGAACCTTATGTAACAATTTCAATTACAACAGAATTGCATCACAAGTGCTGCACATCAAACGAAAGGCTCCAAAGAATAGACAGAAACTTCATCGGCCTTCTTTGGCAGTCAGCTTCTCGATCAGCTCTTGGAGAGGTGCAAGTTCTTTGCGATCAATCAAATTGAATTCCTGAAATATATTTCACAATTAGAAGTCTGTTAATTTCCAAACACACGAGACACAAAGAATTGCAAGCATAACTTTCTTAAAAACATAAATCACAATAAAACAAGAAATGTCTTTTGCTGAAATAAATGTGTACTATGATGACCAAGCGTAATGTCGATATGTCATTGACTTTCCGTTGGCCGGTTCTTCTGACAAGAAATGATATTCTTTCTCAACAACAAAAATAACATTTATTAACAAGATTCCCATCTTACAGGTTCACAACTTACGTCAAGTTCTATCAACTTCTCCAAACACTAAGTTATCACTGTTAATATCTTTAGCAAATCATGCACACTATTGCATAAAACCCACAATCCATGGAGCCAAGAAGTCCTTGATCAAGTCTCCCCCACCTCACGAAGTGGTCTGCTTGTTTATCTAGGGTCTTCCAAGATGATACCCTGTAGCTGTGTAGAGATAAATGAAAGCAATAACCCACCAGGTTATGTATTTTCCTTCAATTGATGAAAACACCAATCCTGCATCACTTCCCAGTAATGTGAAAACATGTTAAACCTTGCACAAAATCATGATAATATTGTTCAAACAAGGCAAGAAAAAGTTCACAACAATAATATTAATAACTACTAGCTGAACGTGTGCAACCATTCTGCATTTTGTAAATCATTGTTTTAAAGTGAGAACATTGTACTTTATTTCAACTTCTGGCCCGAACCTGAACTGTACATTGAAGAATTTTAGGTCTGTCATGACCTGTGTATTAACACATCAATTTAATTGTATGTGCTGGTTTCTGTTCATTTCTGAACACACTACTTTGAAGAACAGGTCACCAGAAGAACAAAAATTTCACTAAATTCTTTGCTCTACCTGACATTTCCCTAAATGCTCAAGGGACCAGTTTGAGACATCAGGAAACAAAGGAACATCATGCAGGGTGATGCCATTGCAAGAGATGCAGATGTAACCATTTACAAATGAGTTAACTGTACATGAATGGACTGATAAAATGCATACATGGATGTAACCTGCAATTCCGTATCTTGCATCTTGCAAGATCAGGTTCTTGCATCTGATGTTCAAATTCCACTACTGTCAAGATTCAATCCCTAGGAGCTCCTTGTCAATAATGCTGCAGAGGCAACATAAACAAAGTTGGATTTAGAGAGGAGCATGGTCCCCTTAACCCTTTACCTCACTCCATGACTAGCTAAGTAGTACGACTATTCATGTACCCTAAACAATTTGTTATTTCTCATAAACGTTATATATTCCATATGCATTTTTTGTATTTCTACAAAATGGTACTGTTTGGTGAAGACAAGAGCCCAATTATTTCTGTAGAATGTTCGTTCAGCCACTCCAAATCCATTTGAAGGCCTGATCTGCAGCATTTTGTGTTCAAAATCTTGAAAATGCTTGTGTCAAGAATTTTTATTTTAAATATTATCTATTTATTCTTACATAATTTTGAAAAAAAGATTTACTAACACTGCAGGTTTTGTGTTTTTTTATTACAATAAATTCCATTCCCTACTGGTAACAATTATTTTATCATTATTATGTTTGGGTAATAAGTAACATATGTGGACAATGTAGCAAAGTTGCAAGACAATTTTACTGTTATTTTGCACTCCTGTGGTTTGTGTATTTATTTGTATGGGTACTGTGACGAAATAGGGGTTTTCAACACTAGCAAATGAAGGTTGTATTGCTTTATTTTGTACATGTTTGAAGGTGCTTGTAGCAATTAAATTGGAGTTTAATATTTCAATACACAAAATCATCAATATTTTTTAATTTGAAATAATTCAAAAAATAATTGAGGCATTTAAGGAGACACAGAAGACGAAAAATTAAAAAAATATCAACTTCCACTTTTTGGTGGATTATTAATCCATCATTTCCCCTTTTCAGTGATGTATTCATTTTATCTGTATGTTGATTTTAAGTTGTTTTTTTAATACATACAGGGTGTCTGGGGAGGAAACATCGAAAATAAGCTCTTAAGACAATTCTAAGCATATTTTATCTAAAAAACTATGTGGACAAAATATGCTTAGAATTGTCTTAAGAGTTTATTTCTGAAGTTTCGATGTTTCCTCCCCGGACACTCTGTATATATAAATTGTATATATACACTCTGTATTATGCTGTATGTCAACCTTGGGCACGAGTTGCCGAAGTAAAATTATCTCCAATGTTTTTACTTTACGAGAGAAATAAGGAAACTAGGAGAGGAAATGATAGGAGTGTGAGAAGCAAGCCAGATTTCCTACGACATCAGTGAAAAAGAAACTAAAAGAGTAAATGTAAAGTGACTCGGAAAATCCAACATACTGATCTGGAAAGTACTAGAAATACATGGCAAACTTTGAAGCCTCATTCCTAAAGTTTGTTTTATGGTATACAAGGGAGATTGTTTCCTAAACTATTAGAGCTAGAGACTTCAAACTCTTAGACATTTTTCACAAAGTCTAGCCCTTTTATTATATCTTATTATTTAAATAAATTATGTCCATAATAATAAAAAACGTGGGTGCTAATATTCTAGACTTTTAAAAATGTATATCTACAACAAAAATTAAAATTTCTTAAAAATTCTATGATATAACATTCAAAATGTAGACAAGAAACTACAGTAAAATATCAATCCTCTAGTATATATAGAATAGAAAAAATCTTTGAATTTCACGTAGCTATAGGGCCTTCTGGGTACCCTTAATTGGTTTATTGTTTGTTTGTTTTTTTAACTTTTTAAAACCGAGGGGGCTGGGGAAAGTTTAATGAACCTTGTTTAAAATCTCTTATACACCTTAAAAGTAAAGAAACCTTGGTTTGTTAATTCTCTAACTTAAAAATTCAAATGACGAAGAAACAGTAAATAAAATTACACCAAACTTTGATCAAAATAATGATGTTTAAAGTAACTCACCTGCACAAAGAAAATGAAATGCTTAAATGATGTATTTAAATGAGCTTCCTCTCCCAACTGCACAACTTCAGTGAAATGTTGATGATATATGTGTGCATATACTCTGAATAATCTCTTCAAAATAGTTTTTGCTATTGAAAGAAAGTTTTTCGGAAACGGCACACCTGTTTCATAAGAATTACTTTTTATCATCCATGCAGACATTATTTACATAATATTATAAACAAAATAAGAGAAACCAATGATCGGTTTGAAATTTGAATATATGTCCCTTCAATAATATAACTTCCAAATTTTTGTTGCATTCTCATTTGAAGTAGGAAAATATAAGTAATTTTTGTTGAACATTTTGGATATTTAATTTATTCTGCTGTCATTGTCATTTCAATATCTAAGAGCTTACTACTGACATTTTTGCACAACCAAAATTAATAAGATTCATCTTTACTTTAACACGATATATTAACTACACGCTTTTTAAATGAAAACCTGAGACATTTCAAATATTGATTACTTTTAATGGTTAAAAACTTAATTTAGTATTTTAAGTTTGTTATTACTAGTATTGATGCACATATGAACTTGTGTTTTATTATTGAAACAAGATACAACAAAACTATTCCAAATATAATCTTCATAAACATTCACTTCACCTATTTTTGAAGGAAAAAGTGTTTCATCATCAAGTTGGTCTTGCACCCAAGTCATTAGGTAGTCAATGTATTTTGGGGCAGAACATTTGATTGGTTTCTTCACAGTATGCCCATCAGCCCAATGATACTCATATTTTGGGCCAGCTGACATAATTGGGCAACTTTCTTCTGTACAAAATTCGGTGATTGTGCCATACAACATATTGATTTGATTAAAAAAATCAACAGCTATAAAAGAGAAAACAAATGAGAGAAATTGGTAACAATAGATAACATGTTTCACCAATATGTTTTGAACATTAACTACACTTACTGTTCACAGCTACCCACTCGTTCAAATCTTCCCCTTCAGGTAACATAACAGCTAACCTTAGATTTCCTGAACCCAATGTTGCAGCAGCATGTTTCATTAAATCATATTGATGAGTTCCCTCTGGAATATTTTTCTTAGGTTTAAACGTCTTGGATGATCGCCCCCCGCTGTAAGAAACGAAACAAAACGAATTCTCATTTCATACAGTAAGACGGAAAATCAGTTCACTTACAAACAATGACGCTTATTGTTCGCACTTAAGAGGTGGCTATATATTACAAAATATGTAGTGAATTATTTTAATACTACAACAATACTACTAAAAGTTACTTACAATAGGAAGCTCATCTCGCTTGCTCGAACTGCTTTCTTTCGAAATAGGGACCTTCACAACAAATCACCAGAACGAGAAACTGGAACACCAAATGTTTTTTCCACTCTCTTTAGTAATTAATCAAACAACTTACAGAACCCACTTCGCATAAAACGTTAAATCACTGACTGAAGCTTAGTGAACCAAAGGAGTAATGAATCTAATATGGCTGACACAACACGTTACAGAGAAGACATCAAATTTA
The DNA here is from genome assembly GCA_031308135.1 of Acheta domesticus. Classification (NCBI taxonomy): domain Eukaryota; kingdom Metazoa; phylum Arthropoda; class Insecta; order Orthoptera; family Gryllidae; genus Acheta; species Acheta domesticus. Next base: position 151,775,019 of record JAHLJT010009436.1, on the reverse strand, counting down.
ATATTGTAATTTCCTCGATTATTCATCGAACTCAAATTGACCTCCAATTATAATATTATTTTGATTTAAATAAATGCAAGTTTATTGCCCTTAACAAATAAACTAGGCAAGTATCACTACACAGCTATACACACAGTACTCGCAGTCTAATCGATACGATTACAATCGAGAACGACACACACGATTTTCGACCTCTTTCCACCATGTTTTCGACCATGCATGACTTCTCGACCTCGTCACGGCGAATTTGGAATTACAAGAGAAGAAATGAGAGGTATAACAACGCCACCTAGACACGAATCTAGGTGGCGTTGGGTGTAATATACCAGCCGTTATATTAACTAGTACTACGCAATGCCACCGACTTTCTCGTACTAAATAGTTTTCTAATTTCTTTAGTCTGGCTTAGCTTTTCTGTCTTGCCGTGTACTTTTGCCAGCTGCCATCTATCGCCGCCTATAGAATTTTTACGTTCCCGTAAACGTACGTATACACGGAGTAATATACGCAGTAAAGGGAAAGATATGTAACACATGTGTGAAAAAACAGCGAATTTTCGTCAGAAAAAAATTCATTGCCGGGCCCTGCTAATGAAAATATGAATAAAACCAGATGGTAAATTAAGAAAAAAATCCCTCAACACGTGGTGTAGCCAGAATCCCTGTTTTGTGGGACCTTGATACCAAAAAACCAATCGAAAGCAAACGTCCGTCTGTCCTGTGAACACCTCTGGCACGTAAACCACTTGTAGGATTCTTTCCAAATTAAAGAAGCCCCTGTCCATCTGACTCTAGTCGAAGCTTTGAGATTTTGAAAAACTTTCTTCTAAATTTGTGGGTACTTTACATGAAGCCTCCCGGACATTTTCAAAATTTTCTCCAAAACGGCTCCAAATTTTTTCTTTAAATTTCTTGTAAGAATAGAATTTGTTCTCATTATTATATTTATGAGTGCATGTGCTTTGAATAATGTCAAGTAAACGTTCTCGAAAACTCAACCGTTTTCTGTGAAAACTAGCTCAAAATTCCGCATTTTCAGAAACACTCGAACGCCATTTTCTCATAATAGCTCCACATTTTTTCTTCAATTTTTTCGAACGGATAGCGCTAATTACACTCTTTAATATGACGTAAAGTTCATTTTGGGGTATTTATTTGTTTTTTAAAAAATTACATAATGTAATTTTTTTGAAAGATCTCTCACACCGTTGATATGCAGGTTTCCCACAATTTGTAAACACTATTGGATTTGTGAGTTAAAGTGCATTAAATTACTTCAAATAGAGTTTTTCGATAAGATTCAAACAGATTTCTGAGAAAAAGAGCTTCAAATTGCATTAGCGTCAAAACCCCATTCTCTTAAAAACGTCTGCAAATATTTCAAAGAAAATTGCCATTTAGAGCGATGTTCTTTAATACTCTTAAAATAATATTCTACTATTAAGAAACCAAAAAATTAAGAAAATGTTAAAAAACAAAATTTGAGTGGCGATAGATGGCAGCTGGCTAGAGTACATGGCACGTCAGCGTAGCTTTTTTATTAAAATGTTCTTGTTGAGTATTACATAGTTCAGTGGAACTTACACTATACATATGTTTTTGTTGCTTACAACTAACTTACATACTAAACTTAATCCAATTCATAGGTGAGGAAACCGTCATTGGTACCTCTTAACTGTCAATTTCGGCGAATTTTTGCAGGAAAATGTGGAATGGGTATTTATTTTGAATTCGGGTTGGTTGGGTTGGGTTACGGCCGAGGTTGAGAGCTTTTAGAGTGGGGATTTGTGGGATGGTGTAGTAGAAATTAGTGGAGAGGTAGTTAATATGGTTGGCTATGGGTTCTATGGATTATTCTTTGTGTAGTTGATTGTTGGTGACAAACCAAGGGGCGTTAGTAATTATTCTGAGGAACTGGTTTGGGAAAATTTGTATTTTGTGGATATTGGTTTTTGCGGCGTTGATCCAGATGGGACATGCGTATAAAAGGAGGGGTCTTAAGATGGTTTTATATATTATAATGGCTGTGTTATATGGCAGTGAGGAATTTCTATTGATGATAGCTTTTAATTGTAGTAGTTTTACTTTTGTTTGATTAACAATGCGAAAAAAATGATTAGTAATGTGTTGATTTGATTAAAAATGCGAAATTTGAAGCTCTTTTCACCGAAAATGTTTGAGTTTTCAAGAAACTTCAACTGAAGCACTTACACTCACAAATACAATAATGTTTACAAATTGCTGGGAAAATGCGTTTTAAAGATTTGAGAGACATTTCAAAAAATCACATTTGTGTAATTTTTGAAAAAAGAAAAAAAATACCCCAAAATGAACTTAGGTCATATTAAAGATTGCAATTAGCACTATCCGTTCGAAAAGGTTGAAGAAAAAATTTTGAGCCATTTATGAGAAAATGGCGTTTCTGAAAATATGCAATTTTCAGCTAGTTTTCACAGAAAACGTTTGAGTTCTCGAGACTCTTTACTGAAAATTATTTATTATTATCCCCGATCGGTCTGGCTTGTCTCGTGGCCCCTTGAATTTGAAACCGATATTTTAATTTTGGGTACTTTAAGTGAAGTCCCTCGGACATTTTCAAAATTTTCTCAAAAACGGTTCCATTTTTTCTTAAAATTTCTTGTAAAAATAAAGTAAAATACACTTATTAAGGTGGCATAGACCTCCTTTTCAGGTGAACTCTAAATTTTCGAAAATTTCAAAAGTATGAATTTTTTTCGGCGTCTTCCTACAAGTACAAAATTGAAGAAAGATATTTTTCCTCCAAATAAAATTTGTTCTTCAAAGTAAGTTCTATCATTAATGTCATGTACATTTTTTTAAAAAAAATTACAGTAGTTTTTGCGCAGAATTGCGTGCAATATGTGCAATTTTCAAAAATTACAAAAACTAGATTCCCTCGAAAACTGGCCCAAATTTTTTCTTTAAACTTTTGGTAGAGATAGTGCTAAACGTGCTCTATGAAATGACATAATTGCCATATTCCTCTATTCTTTTGTTGTTGTTTTTTTTTTTTTCAAAAAGGACAAATATGTAATTTTTTGACTTGTCTCCCATGTCGGTAATATTTAGATTAGTGGCGATTTCTTCACTTTAATATATTTACGAGTACATGTGCTTTAAATAATGTCAAGTAAAGTTTCTCGAGAACTCAACCGTTTTCTGTGAAAATTAGCTCAAAATTCCACTTTTTCAGAAACGTTCGAACGCCATTTTCTCATAAATGGCTCCAAATTATTTCTTCAAACTTGTCGAACGTATAGTGCTAATTGCACTCTTTAATATGACGTAGGGCCTAAAGTTTAATTTGGGGTATTTTTTCTTGTTTTTGCAAAAAGTACACAAATATATTTTTTTTGAAAGATCTTTCACACCTTTAAAATGCTCATGACCATCAATTTGTAAACATTATTGTATTTGTGAGTGTTAGTGCTTAAATTGATTTCAATTGAATTTTTTCTAAAACTCAAAAATTTTCTGTGAAAAAGAGCTTAAAATTTCTCATTTTAGTAGCACTTATAAGTCTTTTTTTTAATGGCTCCAAATGTTTAAAAGAAAATTGTCATTTAGGACGAAGTTTTACAGTTCTATATTATTTTAAAATTAACATTTGCCTTCTACCATTAGGAAGCAGAAAAATTAAGAAAATGTGAAAAAAACTGTACTTTGGGTGGCGATTGATGGCAGCTGGCACGTGTATGTGGCAATTCCGAAAAGCTAGTCGAGACTGAAGGATATAGAAAACTAATACGGGAAAGCCTGTGCCATTCTGTAGTACCACTAGCTTTTTCTTAATTTATCAACTGGATTTATCTAGTTTTTTGTTACCAGGGCCCTATAATAAGAGTTTTTCTGCCGAAAATCCTCCTTCTTTCGCGCAGCATTACATAACTTTCCCTATACTCTACGTACGTATAGTACACGGGAAAGGTAAACACTTACGTACGAATAAGGAGAGGGATGGGATCAGAATGTGCCTATGATTGTAACAGCGCCTTACTTTTGTCAAAGGCTTTTAATCAGCATTTAAAAATATTGAACGTTAAAAATATTATTGTTTATAATAAATAAGACTAATAAAAGATTTTGTCAAGAAGGGTCAAAACTAGGATAAAAAAAACACACATGCTGGTGTCAGATTGGCCCTACGATCGCATTCGAGGGACAATGTAGTTTTGTGAGAGGGTTTAAAAAATTCAAACTTTTCCAATTTTGAAAAATTCAGGTGTGAGAGTGAACATTGAAGCCATTCCATCTGCATTAGTGCATATCATTCTATTATTCCACAAAATGTAAAGAAAAAATGGGGACTATTCTTGAGAAATTTTTGAAAATATCATGTGAAATATCCACAAAATTTAAAGAAATCTTCTCAAATCATGATAGCTTCTTGTCGGGCCAGATCGATTCGAGAATATTCATTTTGAAAAAATCTGTTTCTTTAGCAAAACATTTCCTGGGATCTTCAAAAAATGTCATTGGAGATGATACAAGCGCTTTTTTCAGATGACATCTTTTGATTGTACAGAACATAAGGAAGGATTTTTAAATGTCCGCATTCAAAATTCAGGAGCAAATTTATCATCGTATTGATTGTTTACTTCCAACAACGAACCCTGGCTTTCTGCAGGTATATTTTCTTTCTGACGCACACCAAATATCTTTGCGTCAAATCTTGTACCAAATTTAAATACAAAAATTGTACAAATGCTGCAGGTTATGTATGGAATAGATAGAAGTAGGCTCCATCGCAGCGCATGAATAGATGGAATTTCTCTTCCTGACTAATAATTTACTGTAAAAAATGGCCGGGCAACGCCGGGTACTTCAGCTAGTAATATGTGAATACTATATCAGGGCACAACTAGCATACTGACTTTATCGCTAAAATTTAGGAAATGAGAGTGATGGAGAACCAATTAATTTTATGTACAGTTAATTCCCAATCCTTTTCCCTTTCATTAAAAGCTTACAATACGATGGATGTAAATCCAGATTGTTGTAAAATTATTCAATTTGTAGAAAAAAACGTAAGTAAATCAATAATTTTCTTATCAATGCGTGCGATTTTCATTCTATAAGGTTTAATTCACTGAATGGCAATATGAATAAAAAAATTGTTTACCATACAGATATTTTTTATTTCTCAATTTCCTAAAAATGCAATTTTTTCAGTACCGTGTTTTTGGACTTACACATCTTCTATTCTATAGCCCTCAAATATGCCTGATTAAACGAGGGTGTAAGTCTGCTGGACTCCTCTTAAATTCTCTTTCTAGGGCTTGGTCGCAGGCAACCAATGCTTGGTTGAGAATTCTTGTTGCTGACTGCGATAATCGATCGTTTTCGAGGTTTGCCTCCATGAACTTTATGCGGAGGCCTAACCTTAAACAACCTGAAGACATTACAAAGGAGTCCTTAAATAATCCGGGAGATGGGCTAATGTACCAACCCACAAGCAGAGACGGGTTAACAACTTTGTCACCAGTAGGCACGCAAAAAATTGTCGCCTTTTTAATTGTTTTTTCTTTAAATAACCCAGGAAAGATGTTACATTTAATAACAAGTACGATTTATGTTTCAAAATTGGAACATATTTATGATTATGATTAAAATTACATATGATTTATTTAATAATTTATGCGTGTTCAATTTTTTGTACTGGAAATCAATTAATTTCTATATCATATTTTGATCTATAAAAAGATCACAAATACATCATGTTTTTGTGTTTTTTGTTCTAATTCATATTCATTACTCTACTGCTGTTCTACCTTTAAACACCTTACCTTACCTTTTACATAATGCCTACATTTAACACTAAAAAATGTGAACGAAATAAGACATTTTCAAACAGATTATCAAAATTTCATGTATTTAAATATTTATAGCTTTTGAAATTTATAATATGAATGATTTTATATATATATATATATATATATATATATATATATATAAAATCATTCATATTATAATAATTTCATGTATTTAAATATTTATAGTTTCTAAAATTTATAATATGAATGATTTTGAAAATCTGTTTGAAGGTGTCTTATTTCGTTCACATTTTTCAGTGTTAAATGTAGGCATTAAGTAAGAATTAAAGGTAGAACAGCAGTCGAGTAATGAATATAGTATGTACATAAAAATCATTCATATTATAAATTTTAGACATATTAGAAATTTGTAGACACAAATTAAGTCCACAATTTTTGACGCCGTAGGCACATGCCTCCTGTGCCTATGAGTAAATCCGCCCCGGCCCTTGAGGCCTAACTCCATGACCAAGGGAGACTCCGGAGGCCTCAGGGTTTCAGGTCGAGGCCAACTGCGCTGTTGAGCTTTCAGAAGAAATTGTAGAGTTCTTGGGAGAGATTGTTTTCATACAAAAATATCGGGAGGCCTCGTAAAAATAATTTGGAATTTAATTTAAACAGAGACGTGGTCAAGTTTAAAGCTATGACAATCGTCAAAACATATGTGGATAAAATCTGCCGACCTGGAGGGCCGAGGTTGCTAGAGCGTGTGCCGACTCAGAGCCTCCGTCGGAAGGGTCGCGGGTTCGCGTCCCGCTGTGGGCATGGTTGTTTGTCCCTTGGCTTTCATATATGTGTGTTGTCTCGGAAGGCCATGTGAGTCTCCTGACCACAGACTAAGGAGCCTGCAAGTGTGTCAGTGTCCAGTGTAAAGTTTAATATGTGTTCCCATGAGGGACGTAGTGAGTACCCGGGGCGGACAGGTCGAAATCGGCATCCCCTGAAAGCTGGAAAAAGCCCCTGAAAAAAAAATGTGGATAAAATCTGTTGCAAATGAAAACAAAACACGCAGCTTGACGTTGAAGGGCGCGGCATTACTTTGATGATATGATTATATATTATTTTGACTAGGGACACAATAGAATGGAAGCGGATGTTCATTGATCGCAAGTAGATGCAGCCCAGCAGCCTGACTGGAGCAAAATGTGTACTGAAACCAACTTCCGGTCGGCAGGACATTACGCAACGAAGGTCTTTAAAGCATTTAGGTCAAACAGTGCAAACAAACTGCCTGCGTTCGAATTAAATGTACATATTTACACGGAGTTTAACATTTGTAATGATATACACGATATATTGATTAAAGTGGCGAAAATGTATGACGTAGAATATGATTACTCTGGCTTTTCAAAACAGTAAAGGAAAGCATTAAAAATATATAGAAAATGGTTGAGGAAAATCTGAAAGTTGTTGAATAATTTGCTTCTAAATGCTACACATTTAGACGCGAGCGCCTGGCTGGCTCGGCGTGGAATGCGCTGGGAGTTACCCTAACTCCCTGGGAGTTACCTTTACTCCTAACTCCCTTACCGTAACCGAACCTAACCTCCCCTGACCTATCCTCCCCTGCCTTGACGCGCTGAAGCAAGCACATTATCCTTTATCGACCTACACTATTCGATGGGCTAATGCACGCTCATCATCCAATTGGTCATTGATAAGACCGTTTGGAGAGGTTCGAACAGCAATAGGTTCGGGATATCGGCCGGCAGGCGGACTCTACTTCGGATCCGCGCGATATTAGCAAACTGAAAGGGGAAGGAGGATGGAGGTAGGGAGTCACAAAAAAGACGGTCGCGTGCACTTGGCAAACAGATTCGAAAGTATTGGCATGTTTTACGACACAAAAAATCTTAGCTGTTATAAATGCAGGAGAATAGTAGAGGAATATATTGTATATTATCCAGGGTAGTGCTCGTTAGTGAGTCAATACAGAAGGAAAATTTTATCCTAAGATTTTGTGTATAAATAATAATAATAATAATAATAATTAGGAAGGAGGAAGAGACCTCAGACAAATTGAAGCCTCCTGGCGCAATGTAATAGTTGGAATAGGAAAGTATGTAGTCAGTCATCAAGATGACCCTCTAACGCGGCAGGTCATGAAATCTGACCGAAAAAGGGAAACTGAGACATCGTTAGTGTAGCAAGAAGCATTGCGAACAAGACTATGCAAGACATGCAGAATAACACAAACACTGAACTTCTGATGCTTCTTAACATGAAATGTGAGATACAAAAAATGTTAAAGAAATCATGGAGAGACAAACCACTCGATGGACAATATTTGAAACGAATGGACAGAGCACAGATCAAAAAAAGGTCAATCATTTATGTGGCTTAAAAGGGGAAAAATGCTTCCGGAATCGGAAGCAGTTCTAACAGCTACTCAAGATCAGGCGTTGAGAACACATTATGATAAAGAGGTTCTCAAAATTTCCGCCGATAAATGCCGCATTTGCCAAGTAGAAACCATTGATCATATCGTCTCAGCTTCTCCAATTCTAGTAAAGACTGAATACTTGAAAAGACACGACAGGGTGTGTAGTTACCTCCACTGGCAGATCTGTACCGCCCTCGAAGTTCCAAACACATGCCCCAAGTGGTATGAACACTCACCAAAATCGGTGACATCTGTTGGACTCTATACAATATTGTACGACCAACAAATTCAAACGGATCGCACGATAGCAGCAAACAAATCGAATATTGTTATCCGGGATTTGGAGAAAAAAAGATCGTGTCTATATGTAGATGTTGCTGTGCCTTGTGATCAAAACACCATATCCAAGGAGGAGAGAAACGTCTTAAATACAAGAGTTTGGAAGGCGAGATCAACTGAATGTGGGGCGTAAAAACACAAGTCGTCCCGATTGTTATCGGAGCTCTGGGATTTGTTCAGGATAATTTGTATGAGAACTTGGTTAAACTCCCAGGTCATTCAAGACTGGGAAGTGCCAGAAATTGCTTTACTTGGAACAGCCCACATTTTGCGCAAAGTATTATAGAGACACCGACAGTCGCTAGGTCTGCTCCTTAGGTAGCTTGATGCAACCTGGAGTAGATTTTTTATTCAGCCGTCACATAACATGTTTATTCGTGATGTAGAGGAATAATAATAATAATAATATAATAATAATAATAATAATAAAATTTTAGAAAACCCTAACGAACTCCCCGAATGGCTCACTCGCGGCATTACGTATTTGCTACCCAAAGGAGGAGACAGCTCTTTGGCGAAGAACTACAGGCCAATTACTTGCTTGCCAGTAATGTACAAACTTATAACTGCAGCCATTGCTGACAAAATGTATAGGCACCTAGAGAAGAACCATCTGTTGCCAGTTGAACAGAAAGGATGTCGTAAAGGTTCCTATGGCTGTAAGGAAATCTTGCTTCTGAATAAAATAATTTTGAATGATGCAAAGAAACGAAAACGTAATTTAAGCATGGCTTGGATTGACTACCAGAAGGCCTTTGACAGTGTACCACACGATTGGATTTTGAAGACCCTGGAGATCTATCGATTTCATCCTAGACTTGTTGAGTTTTGCAAGGCTAGTATGAAGTCGTGGAGTACCAGGTTACTAATCCACAGCGGAAAGGGAGTAGTAGAAACCAGAAGTATTCAGATTAACAGGGGAATTTTTCAAGGAGATTCACTATCCCCTCTGCTGTTTTGCATTAGTTTGATTCCTCTATCAAGACAGCTGTCGCACACTGACTTTGGTTACAAGCTCCATGGTGATGAAATGCCTGTATCACATTTATTTTACATGGATGATCTTAAAGTTTTTGCTAAGAATGATGCGATTCTCTCCCAAATGCTGTCTGTCATCAATGATTTTAGCAATGACATCTGCATGAAGTTTGGTCTTGACAAGTGTGCAAAAGCCAACTTAAAAAGAGGCAAAATGACCACGTCCGAGAACATTGAAGTTGATAGACACACTGTGATTCAAGATCTTGAGCCAGGTAAAACTTACAAATATCTGGGCATTGAAGAATGTGAGACCATCTCGAACGACACAATGAAAGAGAGAATTCGCAGAGAGTATTATAGACGAGTGAGACTTGTCCTGCAGTCCGCTCTGAACTCAAGGAATAAAATATCTGCAATAGGTAGTTTGGCGGTGCCTGTAGCCGAATACAGTTTCGGACTAGTAGACTGGACTGAACAGGAAATTCGCATCATGGATCGAAAAACCAGAAAATTGCTTACAATGCATCATGTTGCCCACCCCCGAGCTGATGTACATAGACTTTATGTGTTACGTAAAGAAGGAGGAAGAGGCCTGAGACAAATTGAAGCCTCCTGGCACAATGCAATAACCGGGATGGGAAAGTATGTAGTCAGCCATCAAGATGACCCACTAATGAGGCAGGTCATGAAATCTGACCGAAGAATGGGAAACAGAGGCATTGTTAGTGTAGCTAGAAGCATTGCGAAGAAAACTAGGCAAGACACGTCGAATAACACAGACACTGAACTTCTGATGCTGCTAAACATGAAGTGTGAGACACAAAAAATGTTAAAGAAATCGTGGAGAGACAAACCACTCCACGGACAATATCTAAAAAGAATGGACAAGGTACAGATCAATAAAGATCAATCATTTATGTGGCTTAAAAGGGGAAGAATGAAGCCAGAATCGGAAGCACTTGTAATAGCTGCCCAAGATCAGGCCTTGAGAACACGACATTATGATAAAGCGGTTCTCAAAATTTCCCAAGATGATAAATGCCGCATTTGTCAGGAACACGTAGAAACCATCGATCATATTGTCTCAGCTTGTCCAATCCTAGCAAAGACCGAATACTTGAAAAGACACGACAGGGTGTGTAGCTACCTCCACTGGCAGATCTGTACCGCCCTCGAAGTTCCGAACACATGCCCCAAGTGGTACGAACACTCACCGAAACCGGTGACGTCTGTTGGATTGTGTACGATATTGTACGACCAACAAATTCAAACTGATCGCACGATAGCAGCAAACAAACCGGATATAGTCATCCGGGATTTGGAGAACAAATCGTGTTTGCTTGTGGATGTTGCTGTACCTTGCGATCAAAACGTCGTTACCAAGGAGGCAGAGAAAAGTCTTAAATACAAGAGTTTGGAAATCGAGATCAGCCGAATGTGGGGCGTAAAAGCACAGGTCGTACCGATAGTTATCGGAGCTCTGGGATTTGTTCCGCAAAATTTGTGTAAGAACTTGTCTAAACTCCCAGGTAATCCAAAAGACTGGGAAGTGCAAGAAATAGCTTTATTTGGAACAGCCCACATTTTGCGCAAAGTATTGTAGAGGCACCGACAGTCCCTAGATCTGCTCCTTAGGTAGCTGGTTGCAACCTGGAGTAGATTTTATATTCAGCCGACACATAACATCTTAAGTCGTGATTTAGAGGAAAAATAATAATAATAATAATAATAATAATAATATGTAGTATATAAGTAGATGGTACGATTAAATATGTATGGACCATACAGGATCAATCTAAATTAATTCCAGGAATTAAAACGTTTTTATTATATACATTTATTGTGAACTCGACGTTTCGCACATTCAGCATGTGACTAGTCAAGAGGAATACAAGTATAGAAACGGTTTGTTAATGGCATAGGCAATACAAATTGACATAAAAACAATGGAATATAAAATTATTGAAATCAATATTTACATTTGGCATTACATGAGAGCGCAACAGATTACAAGTTAGCAAAAAAACGTCGAAGGCTTGTCAAATCTTGTGATTACAATTCGTCAATTGCAGAAAGCAGCACAAGATTAGATACGTTAAGGAATGGCACCAATTATAAAGATTGCAAATCATGGATCAAAGAGTGGTAAAATTCCAATCCGAGTACCCAGCACAATGAGTGTTGGATGTAAGTTTACCCGCACGTTTTCTCTCCATTGAAATTTCCTAATTTCGTCTGGGTCTGCATGGTTTGAACTCATTTTCCTCACTGTGTGTGTGTACTGTGCACACACACACACGCATTGATATTTCGTCTCCGATACTTAGGCAACCCCGTACGTACAGCTGCTCGGAAGGTTCATAGAATTTCTCTGGCGGCGACAGAACATTTCCTGCTGATCATACGTGCATCAGAAGTTGCTTAAAGATCAGGGGAGCATGTGTACCTCCGTTTTATGAAATTTCCCTCTTCACGTTCATTGACAAAAAGTAATCATTTTCCACCACACCCTAGAAGTCTGTAACATTACTTCTGGGACACCGAATATAGTATTTGAATTAGTATATTTAGGTAGGACAGTATCTGTGTGTGTGTGTGTTTGTGTGTATGTCTGCCATACGATTCCGTACTCCAACTTCGTGATCAACAACGAAACGTTGCTTTAAAATCTGTCAAAAACAAAAATTCAAACTCCGATACATTGTATGTTTCAGGTATGTCGTAGCCCTATAGAACAATCTGAATATTGAAATTTATCAAGACCGCCCGGAACGGTGTTTCCGTGACAAATTACAGAGCGGTCCAATGTAAATATTCTGTGTGCAGAAGCACCTACATAACTGCTTTTTCTTTAAGTGCGCAATTCCGCCCCTCCCGCGCACCAAGAGGAGGGGGCGTCACAGTAGCACTCGTTGTTCCGGTGGCGACCTTTTCTCAGCGTCCTGTCCTATTATCGCGTGCTGACCTTGCGAGATCACTAACAAGGCGCACATGGGCTTTGTGTAGGCAGATAACAATCGCGGAAAAACGTTTTCGCCAGAACAATGCAGATTTTGAGCTCAACAGGATGTATAGGCCTAGTCATAATGTTTGTAATGGCAATGTCACTACATAATAAAAACCGTGCAATCTGAATCCTGATTAAAGCTTCCTGAAATGGGAAGTCAGACGATGACGTTGGTCTCTAAATTCTCCTAAGTTCACCATGCGCTCAGATCTCAAATTATGTCAGCAAGTTCTGGTGAATTTAATGGCGGAATCGTTTACTCCCAACAAAATGAAACGAAATATAGTGGTAACACGTGACTTGTAGATACAAAATTTCTGCTATCAAGTTTGTGGAAAATGGGGTCCTGGAGCACCAAAAATGCTGTTCTGGAATATGTGGAATCTATGAAGGGCCTGTAGAAGCAAGAATGTAACTAATCTACTGGGTATGTGGACTTTTGTAGAGTATGTGGCATTTTTACTGCTGCAGGTCCCTAGATTTGAAGCCAATAGGCTTGCCAGCTAGCAACCAAGTCATTGAAAATATTTATGGACATTAATATGAGACAAAGTTACTGAAGACACTTAACTAAATAATACACATTTAGGCAAATGACGTTATATATTTATTTAAATTGGCACATTTGGATTATTCCTTCTTTTCAAAGTACACGCCTTATTTTTCCCACACGCGCTACCACGTACATTTTGTCATTATAATTCAATATAAAACTCTGAATAAATGGGTGTAACCAAATTTAAAATATTTGTGCAGCACATGTGAAAAGAAAGATCTTAAGAACTATATCGTAAGAAGAGACATTTTGAGTTTGACAATATAGTCGTAAAATCATTTATGACGAATTGCCGATTAACGTAATTAAATATTTACATTTTTAGTTGAAATCCAAACTGTTTAGTTGTTTTTGAATTATCCCAGTTTTTCTGTGTATTTACCAAAACCATTTAACTCTCACATGGCCAGAAGCTGCTTAGTTTTCCGGCAATTTAGGTATATATTCGTAAGTAGTAATATAAATAAGACGAACAAAGGCGAGGACTCAACTCTTGCTTGTTTTTTTGACGTGTTCGTGATGTGTGGTTGGATGCATAAATAGAGATTAAATAAAGATAAGCATTTTATATTGAAACATTTGTAATGAAAAATAATGCATTTGGAAAATACAATGTTTCATGTATGCTTGCACTTACGTTCAATGTTCATTAGAGATGGGAAGCCGGCCTCAGTATCCGAGAGCTGAGTAATAGAAAAGATCGAATGACCGTGGTTCGATTCCGCCTTGAGCTTGAAGCTTGCTTGTGTTGTGACATGATGAGCATTTTCCAACCACCAAGAATAATCTTTCGTCCACTTCACAAACTCAAGGCTATCGCCAATACAATATTGAAGATAGAGGTTTTCTCTTAAAAATATGTTATAAAAATCAGACCTTTAAAAAATATTATGTATAATTTTTCGAAAAAGCGAGTGGTTTTCCCGTAAGATGTTTGGAATTAATACAATTTATTAAAAAAATTTCAAGGGCTCCAAATTTTTTCTATAAATTTCTTCTATTGATAAAGCAAAAGGGCACTTAAAAATGGCGCAGGTCTCATGCCATTTTTAAACGTCGGCAAAAGTAAAACTGAGTGACTGCTTAATGTAGCGATAAATCACATAGCGAGTTAACTCCAAGGTGCGAATCTCGGCGCGGGGAAAAATTTGTTGCTGGTTGGAAACACTTTTGCAAGCTCATGTAGTAAAACATTATGTAACCGTTACAAATAATGCGAGAAAGTACGTGCTGTTACGGTACTTTTAGTTTTCAAAAATCTCTCACGTATATTTAATACGCGAGATTTTTGAAAACTACGGGTTCTACGGGTTGAAAACTATTCAAATTACAGGTATTTTACACCTTACCGCATTGTGAATACAAGTGCTTCAGATGATTCCTCCTCTCGAGAACTAAAAGTGTGAAAGTGAGCTCAAAATCGCTAATTTTCGGAAACGCTCCAACTTAATTTTCTCAAGAACGGCACCATACTTTTCAATAGAAATTTGCATATGTGACCATGCTTATCTCTTTTATAATATTATTGAAGTCATGTTTGAATATTCTTCAATGAGAAGACTGAACATTTGAGAAAATGTGAAAAAATGTATTTTAGTTGCCGATAATTAGCAGCTGGGAAAAGAGTAGGGAACAGCTTGGCAAAACTAAATAATGATATAACTAAATAGTGCCAGAAAGTCTGTGCCATTCTGTATCTATACTGCCTAGTTGTGTAATAAAATCTGCTTTTCAAAAATAGATCATTAAAATAGGTCATCAACAAATATGAGTAGTTTTTTGTGGAAATTTTAATGAAATGAAGGGAAGTAATAACAATTTTTTCTCAAAAACAGCTCCAATTTTTTTACAATTTCTTTCTGGAATAGTGCGAAGTTCGTTTACAAAAATAATGCAAGTCCGATTTTCATTGAATTTAATTATTATTAGTTATTTAATTATTATTAATATTTTGAAAAATTGCAAACGTTACTCTTAACGCGAGAAAGTACGTGCTGTTTCACATCACTAGTTTCTTTAATGATTTTTGTTCTTCAATGTCAGATCTTTCAATTAGATCATTTGCAGATTCTTGAACATATGAGTTGTTTTCGCGTAATTCTGCTGAACAGGGTTTTTGGGTTCGCTGATTCCGATGTAAACATCGCAAAAAACAAAAATGGGGATCCAACATGGCGGATTAAACATAATATTTCAATCATGAGAATCATTAGGCTGCACGAAATGAAGGATAGCAGCTAATAACAACTTCTTTTTTATCATTTCAATAACCGAATAATAGAGAATGAAGTTTTTACAAATTTCATTGTGGAACTCGGTGGAACGTAACTGTTTTCCACTTCAAAAAGAAAAAATAATATATAATTTTGTTTCAACATTAATTATTAATTAATTTTGAATTTTTAAAGTATCTAATCGTATGTAACCATCACGATTTTCGTGATGGTCTGAATGATGAAAATTGCTCAAAAACCGAAAACTTTGACACGTGTTCAAAGTTACAGTTGATTTATGATCTTTGCGTCGTGTAACAGTTGCTCACTCAAAGGTCACGTTTCCAGTGATGCAGATCATAGCTGTGACGCCTCGGACATTTTCTAAACGTGCAGGCCAGTCCATTACAGGAATGTTATTGTCGTGTAAGCACTCCGCCACAGTGCAGTGCCGTGCAGTATGAACATGTACTTGATCGCGTTGAAAGATGCAACCGCCATCCCCGAATTGCTCTTCAACTGTGGGAAGCAAGAAGATGTTTAAAACATCAACGTAGGCCTGTGCCGTGATAGTGCCATGCAAAACAACAAGGGATGCAAGCCCCCTCCATGAAAAACACGACCACACTATAACACCATCGCCTCCGTGTCCGGATCCTTTTGATCACATAATGTACACAAAATGTTTTGGTAAAATCAGCTATTTCACTGACAACCCTTTCCATAGCAATTCAAACGAGCAATAAATGTCAGTGAAAAAATCCAATTTGTGATCTTACAAGGTGAATTCAAAAAAAGACCGGACTGTTCCAATAAGTTCATATTGTTATATACATCTCAATCGTGTTTGTCGCCTTCAAAATACTTCCCTTGGCTAGTCACACACCGATTCCAGCTTTTCTTCTGGCTTTCAATTGCCTTTTGAAACACAGATTCGGAATCACCTTGAGGTCTTCTGTACAATTTCTCTCGATGGTCTCGTAACGATTTGTATATCTTGTCAAATTCTACTCTTTTGTTTAGTAAAATGGTACATCATTTCGCCAAATTTTCAGGATTATTTTTACAAAATTATAAACTTAAAATACATTTTTTAATACTAAATATACTTCCATTATATAAGAAATAGGATTGCTACCTTCTGAAACCCATGACTCGGAGATTTTGAATCGGGGCTGGGGGTCACAAAAGTTAAATCATAATGAATGTGATTCTAGACCGTAGAATCAAGCTACCAATACATGAGTTTCTATTTGTACGGGTTATTCACATTCATGAAGTGAAATGTAAATATTATAATGATCGTACTGGGAATCATACAGAGTAAAGAACACAATTCATGAGACTCATGCGCTGGAATTGCATTACATCGTATCATGGCGGCTTTCGAGATGCATTGATTTTTCACACAGTTTAATGTGGAATTTGAAATTTTGTAAATTGAAAATTAATATTTGTTGTAATAATAATTTTCATGAAGGAGAAAGAATTTTAATGTGAAATACGAATTTTTTCCCACATTAAAGTGTGGATTATCTTTATGATACAAAGTCAGATATCAACTTGTTTTCGATATCATTTAATCCACCATGATAAACGCTTCATTCTTTTCCACAGTCGACATCATGTTTTACACTAGTTTGACTTCACCTTGCAGAGACAGATATAATCACGTTCCATTTAATGTTGTATTTTTCCAACCGACCTTTCCCTAGTTTAATTTTCTTAATGGGTGTGTCTCACGCAGACAAATCCAAACTGTCCGAAGAACAATCATCCTTACATAGTTTTTGAGTAATCTATTCGTGTGCGTGCTATTCATGGGTTTGCGGTTCCGTCTCTCATGGTTAGATCACTTCCCGCGCACCAATCGAGACATACGAGGTGTACGCATCTCGGTCACCTAACGGGCAACTGGTAATTTGTTTTCAGATTCGGCCATAAAATTCTAAGAAATTTCCAAAAAGTGTTTTTTCGTAGCTTCGCGCTGCGATCTTAGTGAGTATCACGGGAAATAAATAGATGTAGGTGGCGTTGATTAAACTCCAGCACCAACGATGAAGAGAAAGAGAGAGAGAGAGAGAAAGCGAGACGACGACAAAGAAGAAGACGAGTAGTAGGGTGTTTCAAAAGTCCAATATGTAAAGTAAGCATACAACATTTCGTTAAAGAACGGGAGAGGTGACTCAGTGCATCAATTGATGCCACTGCAATCATATATACTCTTTGACTGCAATGCCTCTGACCAGGAGGTCCTAGATTGAAGCAAGGCCATCTAGAATAGTATATTAGAAGGCCTGAGCCAATGTGAATGTCACATCATCTGACGTAACGCTGTACTATTGACATCCGTATTAAATTAAAGTAGACAACTTGAAAGAAATAGAGCAGGAAAAATATAAATAGAATTGTTATCATAAAGGTACTTAATCTCTTATGAGTATCAATGATGGCAGCAAAATTTTGTGATCTCTACAAAATTATATATTATAAATAATGTAGTAGGTACACAAATTTAAGCTTTCTCAGTATTATGTTAATTTGGTATGTGTGTACGAAAATTGTACAATATCAGAATGCCTTAATACAAATAACTCTAAAATAAATTCCTAGAGTGTCAAGAAGGCTTAATGTTTCCTCGTGTTATTTTAAACAAGTATGGGTTTCCATGCGATTTTAAGAACCAGATCTCTGTTTACAACTGTGGAGAGTGCGCCGCTTGGACAGCATACATTTCCTGCCAGCCACCCTTCGTGACGTCATTCGGCGCAGGAGCGGGCCTTCTCTTCTAGAGGGCCTTGGTTCGAGTCCCGACAGTGACAAGACTTTCGACACTAGCTTGTCAGCTAGGTCGATTTCAGTCTCTGTCTGGAGAATAATACTAGATCTCACTCATCCCCTCTCACATTAACGTGCACTACATCCCTACACACATGCCGGGAGATCGGTCGGGAGCTTAGAGCTTGTCCCGGCTGAGGTGATGCCCCTCTGGCGATATGAGAGACCATGACTGCCAGGAAACGATTCAATTTACAACGCTACATAAACGCTGTGCGTGAGTCTAGTGTACATTTACAATGTCTTTGGTCATAACGTTGTTTCTATTCCATTTATTTGTGAGTTTTTGGTAACACAATATAAAAATTGATTTTAAGTTAAGTGTGTGTATTTGAAAATGAGGATTTTGACATTAAAGTTTGACGATAGGGAAATTGTGTTTTTCAACACAATTCTGTGGCTTTTTATTAAAAAAGATGAAATTTCCATTGTGGTTCAAAAAGAAATAAAATATCTTGGTTTTTATATTTACCCAGTAACAAAATAAGAATTTATAAAGAACTTGTCTCTGTGACTATACGTACTTGATTTTCAGATATTTGAGTGTAATTGAACGATTAGTTACTGTGACGACCAGTCCATCCAGAACGTCGACGGGGTGTTGTGGAGACACGTCCACGACGACGAGTGTTATGTGACGAACTTCTCCTGCCGATTTTGTATTTTCAAGTGTTATAATTTCAAGTGTTGTAATATACTAATCTGTTGTGATATCTTGCTTATTATTTCTTATACACTAGAAAGAAGATATCACTTAAGAAGATATTAATTACGAAGCAGAGCAGACCCAACACAAGGTAACGCTCGCCTCAGTTACTATTAAAATTAGGAACAGATTTTTTTCATTGAAACATCCGTATGCTTTTTGAGGCCAAAAGTACTACTACATATGTTTACAATACAAAGTCATTGCCAGTTAGCTACTCTCTTAATTTCTGCGAGTGAACTCGATTAGAGTGAATTTTCACTCACCCTTCGACCTAGAATTGAACTTCGCGAAACGAGTGGATTTCACTACCGTCTTCGAGCGAAATGATTCACTCGACGGCAGACGACGCGTTCCCTCGATTAGAGTGAAAAGCTGCCACTCTCCAGAGACTGAATTTTCCGTCTAAATCGAGTATATCGGGCATCCATTTCGAGTGGAATGGTATCTAACCTCATATTTAAATTGTCAAAATGACGTATTTTTTTAGTATGGAAATATACATTAATTTTCAGGTAGCATTTAAAGGTTTTATGTAATATTTGGGAATTTGTGATACATAACACGAAAAATAACTTAACCACACTTTCATGATCTTACAAAAAGAAACAGCAAATTTGCTGTTTCTTTTTGTGAAAGTGTGGTTAAGTTATTTTTCGTGTTATGTATCACAAAACCTTTAAATGCTGCCTTAAAATTAATGTATATTTCCATACTAAAAAATAACTATTTCACCAATTGGCGGAATTGTATATCTATAAACTTCCATTTAAATTGGTGTCAAAAGGAAGCAGGTAAAACAATGGTGAGGGAATTTTTAAAGTCGTGTCATATCGTATAATAACTTTTGATTAAGCGCATAATTGTCAACAGTAATCATTTTGGTATTACATTATAGTTTATACATGTGATGCATGTAATAATAAAAAAAATATTAATAATAAACATGTTTATTATAATAAACATGTTGTGTAAACTGGTGCATAATCAAAAAGTATAAGTTATGACATGACTTTATACAAAGGAACAGCAAGGGTAATATACTCATTTATAAGAAACACAGATGGTAATTAAAAAAGGTGATTCCTTTATTGTTAAATATGGGAAAAAGGTGTTCCTGTTACAGGTTACCAATCAAACCCAATTTAAAGAAAAGTAGTAAAACAAAAAATAACACACAAAAATCACTCCTCGCACATTCCTTAAATCATAATATATTTACACTGGTGTCAGCTGTTTCTGGATCTGACCTGAAAGCAAAATTTAAATATGAGTTAATAATTTAGGCCATTCATACTCAGTTAAAGATAAATATTATTACACTTACTCAAAAATATCCATGCCAAAACATGAATTCTCTTTTAAATTGCATAATCTAGTATTCAGATTATCAGAACAGCTTTTCGGGGGTGCCAGTTCATAAACGCAACTTTCCATAAAATTGTAGAAATTTAGGAGAGATGGCGCGTATTTAACATCCATTAAAAAACTTGCGAACACTTGTACCCTCCCATTGCATATAATTATGCTTCACACTACAATTTTAATGGAGGGAATCTGGAAAATTTTTAAAATGAACATAACATTAATATTTGACCTTCATTGAAATTCATAGGCAACAAAGCAAAATATTGAAGCTTCAACTTTTTGAATATCTAGTTTTTCTATGGAAAAAATGAAATCTGCGGCTGTCTTTGTTGGAGGCCTGTTGATGCAAAGCAATATCATTTAGCACAGGAAGATGTACAACAGAAATTTCAAAAACATATTCAACAGAATACTCATTTAATTGATGGGTTGGTAATTTAATATGTGGTTGGTTTGTTAACTTACTGATCAATTTATCGGAAAAAATTTCCTTCACGCCTCTCTTTTTTAAATAAACGCTCAAGGCAACAGGATCATTCAGGGTATTCTGAAAGAAAACAAAAATTACCACGTGCTTGTAGTCTTATGGGTTCAAAAACTCTGAATTATTTTTCTATAAAATAGCATGCTGATTTTCGTCATATAATGATTTTTTGTTGCTCATAAGTCTTTTGCGCCAGTAGATGCAAAATGATTGTAGGTGGAAATATTTATCCAGTGCAAAAGAATTTGTTTCCTGTAGTTGTAAGCTAAAGTAGTGGTTTCGAACGCCTGCATTAAATAGTATATAAGATATTACTTACCTCCGGAAAGCCTGCACTCATCGTCTTGGGTTTATCTTCTGCAAATTACAATACGAAGAACACAACAACTCGAATAACAAAACAACACCTCGAACGAACGCAGAAAACACGAGAGAGAGCACAGAGAACAAAACACGCACGTGGACTCGGATAACCATAGAAACAAACAGAATGGCGCCCAAGTTCCCCCTCCTCTCTCCAGTTACTCGAATTCGAGTGGAATGTCCCGACGGAGCCCACTAAGGCAGCAATCGCACTGGTGGGGGGTTTCTCCGTTCGTCGAAGAGAGTGAGATTTTTCACTCTACCGGAAAGAGTAGTTCGTATCACTTGTATCGAGTTAAAATGAGTGAAACGATGGCTGTTTTCACTCTAATAAGCGTGAAACAGTAGCTCAATCGTCTTTCGAGCGAAATTTTTCACTCGAAAAATTAAGAGAGTATTATTAAGGTGACCAATTTTTTTACATTCCCGTATACGTACGTATAAACGGAGTGATATACGTAGCATAGGGAAAGTTATGTAATGCTGCGCGAAAAAATGGCCAATTTTCGGCGGAAAAAAATTAATTGCCGGGCCGTGAACACGAATAAGTGGGTAAAACCAGTTGCTAAATTAAGAAAAAAAAGATCCCCTAACACGTGGTGTAGTCAGACACCCTGTTTCCTAGGTCCTTGATACCGAAAAACCAATTGAAAGGAAATCGTCCGTCTGTCCGTCTATGAACACTGCTAGCTCCTAAACCATACGCACGATTTCTTCCAAAATGGATATTCCCCGGTCGATCTGATTTTAGTCGATGCTTTGAGAATTTGAAAAAGATTCTTCAAAATTTGGAGGTACTTTATATGAAGCCCCCCGGGAATTTTCAAAATTTTCTCAAAAACGGCTCCAAATTTTTTCATTAAATTTCTTGTATGAATAGAGTAAAATACACTTATTAACATGGCATAGGTCCGATTTTCATGAATAACTCTGAATTTTCAAAAATTGTGAAAGTTTGAATTTTTTTCGGCGTCAGTCTCCAACTACAAAATTGAAGATAGAGATTTTTTCTTCAAATAAAATTTGTTCTGCATATTAAGTTCTGTCCTAAAGGTCATGTAAATGTTTTTCAAAATTTTAGTAGTTTTCGTGCAATATTGCGTGGAATATGTGCATTTTTAAAAAATTACAAAAACAAGATTTTTTCAAAAACGGCTCCAAATTTTTTCTTTAAACTTTTGGTAGGGATAGTGGTAAATGTACTCTATCAGATGACATAAAAACCATTTTGCTCTATAGGTTGTTTTTTTCAAAAATTACAAAACTAAATTTTTTCACATGTGTCTCACGTTGATAATATTTACATTAGCAAGGATTTTTTCACATTATTATATTAAGGAGTTCATGAGCTTTAAATAATGTCAAGTAAAGTTTCTCGAAAACACAACCGTTTTCTGTGAAAAGTAACTCAAAATTTAACATTTTCAGAAACGCTCAAACGCCATTTTCTCATAAAAAGCTAACAAAAATTTCTTCAAACTTCTCGATCGGATAGTGCTAATTGCACTCTTAAATATGACATAAAGTTTATTTTGAGGTATTGTTTTTTCAAAAATTACATAATAGTAATTGTTTTGAAAGATCTCTCACATCTTTAATATGCACATTACGAGCAATTTGTAAACATTATTATATTTGTGAGTGTAAGTGCTTCAAATAACTTCAAATAAAGTACTTTGAAAACTCAAACATTTTCTGTGAAAATGAACCTCAAATTTCGCATATTTAGTAGCGCTAAAACACCATTTTCTCTTAAACGACACATAATTTTTAAAAGAAAATTGCCATTTATGACTAGATTTTTGTGTTCTTTAATATTCTAAAATTAATGTTTCCGTTCTACTAATAGGAAACCGAAAAATTAAGAAAATGACATACTTTTGGCGGTGATAGATGACAGCTGGCAAGAAAGAGTTTGTGGCAATTGCGAATAGCTAGCGATGACCCAAGCAAATAGAAAACTAAAACGGGAAAGTCTATGCCATTCTGTAGCACCACTAGTTTACAATGAAAAGGAGGACGAAAAAATTAAGAACAAAGTACAACGTAAATAAATTAACCATTTTATTAATTCAAACAAAAATATACTAATTATGCTTACATCCCTTTTTATTATTTAAGTAAACGTGTGTATTTCCATTGAATGAACATTTTTGGTCAATATATCATTTTTTAAGAATATATTGAAAATTTCGGAGCACCATATATCCTTCATACTGGATTTCACGGTAAGTGCTGCAGCTAGAGTATCGTGATTCAAGCGTGATTTCTCACTTGATCAACTAGATTAACACATTCGTTTTAAAATATCGAAAAGAAGGTAAGAAGACAAGCTGGATTGGTCACCTTACTATTACAAATCTAAACTTCAGCAACATTTAATTTAGTTTGTCAAACTGATTATTTTGTACTTAACCCCATTTGTTGAAGAGTACCTATGAGAGTAAACAAGGATCTCAAAATATTAATCTTCGTTAATGTATCAAATATTGTTCGATTTAAATGTTCCATTGTGAATACTGATGGGAAGAGTATTTCTGACAAGGGAATGCCGCGATGTGACATGTCGAAACATGCCCTCATATTTTTTTTCATTGAATGCCATTTTGATCTCATTTGCAAAATTTTGGCTGCCGATACACACTGCCAAATACTTTAAAAATTTCCCAACTTGCCAACATTTTCGCACTATTTTTCGTTTCTACAGAGAACTGGGACAGCCCTCGCAAGCCGAGCAACGAGCGTGCGACCTCCGAGGCTGGCGTTGCAGAGGGTTGGTTCCACAATGTCAAATGACATTCGGTGGTAGCAGGCCATTCCCAGGACACTCATTGCTTTTATTATTGTAAAAGTCCATTTTATTTGAGATATTTAATTTTCTTAACCACTTATCAATGAAAGTTTATTTTTTTCATTAGTGTGAATATCGTCAATATGCATAATTATTAAATATTGAAAATGTATATCATATAACTACTATATCACTTCGTATTTAATTGTGATTATGTAAAGAAGATATTTAAGAGTTGTTCTGTGAATAAAATTCACTTCTCATGGCCTCATTTTGGTTTTTTGTTCGCGAAAATTACGGTTCTTTAATTTCTTCCCTTATAATGTTTTAAGGAGTATATCTCTCACGGAAATATTGTTCACGAGTATTGTTCTACGTAAATCATAATTATTGGCATTTTTTAAGATATCAGTGACTGTAGATATCTAAAGCACAAGAAATAATCACAACTGGTTTTAATTTTAAATTATATCACGAAAATTGAACATACATCATTTAATTGCTGATTGGCATCAAGAAATCTTAGGATACAACCTATCTTCGAAAAAAATACAAAATGTAACAAGCTATTATGCATGCTTCACAAATGATGAGTTGTTTCTAATAAAAGAACTTATACAAGAAACTGCAATTTATTTACTGTTTACAGAAGAATTATTTAAATTTCTATGTTAATTTTATATAGATTAAATTAATTCATATTTTGAAATGAAAAAAACTTTGTGCTTTAAAATATTCTCAAATGAACATTCAGTTGTAACTGACATTCCAACGGATAGTAACCGTTAGATAAAGGTCGGATAGGCCAACAATCACCCAGAAGCAAAATATTACAGAAAGAGCATTCGACTACAGTACGTTCCCATTTGGGAACACCGGGATAAAAAAGGGTTAAAAAATCTTTTCTCATGACTACTAACAATTTTTATAGCAACATACCTGTCTGTGTCGATAAATCAGTTCTCTCTTTCGGAAATTCAGAAACAACTTACAACCTTTCCGCACTTTTTCAGTTTGCACTGACATTTCGCTTGTCATTTCGCAACTGAACTGTTTCGCAGTAGACGTGGACGAGAGCTCTCAAATTCGTGGGCAATAAGGTTTATCACGAGTATTTCTTACAAAAATTAATAACACAAAACTAAAATTCGGAAGAAACTTTTATTAGTAGTTTAGGCTTCGTATATAGTTATTAGTGTTATTAGTTTCATTATTTTAGCTTCTAGGAGGGGCAGCTGCCTCCTCGCCTGCCCCTCGCTGGAAATGACCATGGAAGCTGAGTCCGCCGCTTGCGGCGAGCGGTGGTGTTGAGTCACAAGCGAGCGCGCTGGGTAACGCCTGCTTTGCATTTTGCTTGGCCATTTTTACACCGGCTAAAGCAAAGGTCCAATTCGCAAATTCAGGATGTTTTTTAATTGACTTGCAATGTGTATCGGCATCCAAAATTTACAGCATGAGATCAAAAGGGCATGTACATTCAATGAAAAAAATGTGAGGGTATGTATCAACATGTCACATCGCGGCATTCCCTTGTGAGAAAGAAATGGAGAAAGGTGGCGGTAGTGTCTGTGAGCTTTGGCAATAAAATTTTGAATTAATGCAAATAAAATTATTAAACATAGGTCTGTCAAAAGAAAATCCAAATTATTTAAAAGTTATTGTCAAAAATAATAAGGCACTTTTGAAAAAGCGAATGGCTTAGTGTGTGGCATGTTTTTTCAAATTGTGTTGGTTTTAAACATTGGTTTAACTCAGTGTACCCACTTCATTACAAAAAAGACTGCATTTGTATGTTAAATTTCACGAAGAATGGAAGATCCATTTTTTTCGAGAAAAAAAATCCTAGTGGTGCTACAACAGCACATATTCCTAATTGAAGATTTTATTTCCAAAGTGTCGTATGTCCGCGAAACACAATTTTTTGGGAAGAGAAAATGTTTACATTCTGCCTTAGAGTTCATGTTACAATTGAACCGCTTCCGGATACCGTTTCACAAAGGAGAATCGCAGTTTTTAACACAATATTTGGGAGCACGAGGAGAAGCGTCTTCAAAATATATTGATACGTAAAACTAGGAAGTCGTTTTGGAAATAAGTTTTTGAATTTTTTAGTCTTAAATATATTACCAGAACTACCTAAGTCAATTAATATGTTAATTTACAAATCTGTATGAGTTCACTGTTATCCAATCTAATCGTAAGAATAAAAGAACAATTTTTAAAGAGATTTTTATTTGTATTATTTCTTTGTTTTTCCTTTCTCGCGCTTAAGAAGGAACTTCTTCAGACGAGAAAGTTATGTAATGCTGCGCGAAAAAAACGGAGAATTTTCGGCATAAAAAACTCTTATGAATGAAAAAGTAAACCCTAGTAATGAAAAAGTGGATAAATCCAATTGTTAAATTTAGAAAAAATCCTCTAACACGTGGTGCAGACAAAATCCATGTTTTGTGGCTCCTTGATACCGAAAAATCGATTGACGGCAAAACATCCGTCCGTCTGTATGTGTAATCTATTTTCATTTTCTTGCTGGCTGTATGAACAATGCTAGTCGGCAAAATGTGTATCCCATACGAATTAGCAGACATTGTCGCTTGTAACCCATTATTGAAACGCCGTACTGATATCAGAAGGCCATAATGACTGCTGAATTTTCTTTCGCAACTAATAGTTTTATTTACGGCTAAAATATGTATCGTGCATCGTTGGTATTCGCTTATTTTGCGTGATTTGCGGTAAATTCGCATAGTTTTCGCGCAATTATGCTTGAAAACAGGCAACAAAGTATGTGCTATTTTTATCACCACTAGTCAATTTGTTTAAATTATTTTTTATGTTATAAATGTTAAATTATAATAATTTAAAATATATTATGTTATTTATGTGATCTTCAAATTCTTGTCAATGTTGGAGGGAAGGAGAGGCCTCGTTCAGAGTTTACAGATATATTGATTACTTTGTGTACTACACGCTCATGTAGACAAATTGCAACCAAGAAAAGACATTTTCTCTCCAATTCCTTCTCTTTCCACTTGAGCGAACAGTTCATGCAACGCGACGCAGTTGCCTGTTATATGTGTTATTCGACGTGCTCACCGGGTGCCGCTGCGTAACGGTACAAGTCTTTTGGTCCATTTTTGGAGGTCGGATCGGCCGTGTCCAGTGTTTTTACATTTTCATAGCATTTTGATATACTCGTTAATTTGTATTAATTAAATAATAGGAATTAAAATTTCCTTCGAGCCGGATTTGAACCAGCGACCTATGGATGTCTGTTCGCTTGCCAACTACAGTCCACCGCTCTACCAACTGAGCTATCAAAGGATGGTTGCTAGTTGCATCAGTTTCTCACAAACTTAAGTAACAAATTCTTCTTCTTCTTCTTCTTCTTCTTCTTCTTCTTCTTCTTCTTCTTCTTCTTCTTATTATTATTATTATTATTATTATTATTATTATTATTATTATTATTATCATTATTATTTTAACAGAATGTGAGGAGGAAGGAGAGGCCTAGTTCAGAGTTTACGTAACAACATTTTGAATAATTTATGTACTCAAATAACAATATTAAAAGCACACCTACGTATTATGAAACCTATTTTCTTTCCCTTTCAACTTGAACGAACACTGTATGCAAATACTTGCTGTATAATTAATAATTTATTAATAATATTACAATAGTCTATTTTCGGGCCATTACGCCTGTTCTTCCGCCTTATCACGTTATATGTTTACATTATTTTAAATATTGTAAGAAACACGAAGGCGCCCTGAACGTCAGTTTCACTCATGGAGCTAGGATTATTATTTATTCGTAACTCCATGGTTTTACTTCCATGAAGTGGAAACTGAACCGTGGTGAAAGACGTAGAGTAAGCCACGGTATATGACGTAGCGATTCACTAAACAGAAAAATCGAATCAGGATTGCGGCTGAAGCACCGTGTAAGAAATACCTTACACGCTACAAGAGCACATACTTTCCCGTGTTATTGAAAACAGCTACGTACGATTGAAATATTGCACTTTCTGCGCTACTAACATCTTAGCTTTTATTTGAAAACGTCCAATTCAACCAAGAAGCGAATAACTCACTGTTTCCATCGCAGTGTTGTCAAAACTATGTGAATTCAACAACTGCATACACATATAATACAAAAGTTTTGTAAACTTGTATTGGAAAAAGAAGCCTGATACCATACAGCTACATCAAGTCACAAGAATGACACCTAGTTCACAGAAATTCGCGACAGCAGAACGGAATTCCGTTGTTGTGAATTCCTGTCTGAAGCGCAGTAAATTTGCAACAGGCAATTGTTTGTCAAGAAAGTATAGAAAAACTACTCCTATTTTCAAAAAAGTATGCATGACTTTATTTGAGGATGTATTTTTGATAAATAAGTTTCATTGAGAAAACCGGCTGTCATCTATCGCCGCCCAAAGTAGATATTTTTGAAATTTTCTCAATTTTTCGGTTTCATAATGGTAGATCGGAAATATTAATTTTAAAATATTAAAGAACACAAAAATCTCGTCCTAAATGGCAATTTTCTTTAATAAATCTATTGCCATTCGTAAGAAAATGGCGTTTAAGCGCCACTAAAAATGCGAAATTTGAAGCTCTTTTCACCGAAAGTGTTTGAGTTTTCAAGAAACTTCATTTGAAGCACTTACACTCACAAATATAATGTTTACAAATTGCTGGTCATGTGCATATTAAAGATTTGAGAGACCTTTCAAAAAAATTACATTTGTTTAGTTTTTGATAAAACAAAACAATACCCGAATTGAACTTTTCGTCATATTAAAGAGTGCAATTAGCACTATCCGTTCTAGAAGTTTGGAGAAAAAAATTTGAGCCATTTATGAGAAAATGGCATTTGAGCGTTTCTGAAAATGCGGAATTTTGAGCCAGTTTTCACAGAAAAAGGTTGAGTTCTCGAGAAACATTACTTGAAATTATTTAAAGCTCATGTACTCATTAATATAATAATGTGAACAAATTGCCGCTAGTGTAAATATTAACGACGTGAGAGGCAAGTGAAAAAATTAAATTTATACAATTTTTGAAAAAACAAAATAATAGAGCAATATGGCGTGTATGTCATGTAATAAAGTACATTTGTCACTATCCCTACCAAAAGTTTAAAGAAAAAATGTGGAGCCGTTTTTGAGAAAATCTTGTTTTTGTAATTTTTTTAAATTGCACATATTGCACGCAGTATTGAGCGAAAATTACTAAAAATTTCAAAACATGTACATAACCATAAAGAAAGAACTCACTATGAAAAACAAATTTTATTTGAAGAAAAAATCTCTATCTTTAATTTTGTAGTAGGAATACGCCCAATAAATTTAAAACTTTCTCAATTTTCGAAAATTCAGAGTTAACCGTGAAAATCGGACCTAACCCACCTTAATAAGCGTAGTTTCCTCTATTCTTACAAGAAATTTAAAGGAAAAAATTGGAACAGTTTTTTTTTTCAATTTATAAAATGTCCGGGGGGGCTTCATGTCGAGTAACCCCCAAAATTAAAACATCAGTTTCTAATTCAAGGGGCCACGAGATCAGCCAGATTGATGAGAGAGTATCAATTTTGGAGAAAATAGACTGAGCGGTTTAGTCGCTACCGTTGTTCACAGACGGACAGACGGACGGACGGACGGACGGACGTGTTGCTTCCAATTGGTTTTTCGTTATCAAGGAACCACAAAACAGGGATTCTAGCTGCACCACGTGTTAGGAGATTTCCCTCCTTAATTTAGCAACTGAATTTATCCACTTTTTCGTTACCAGAGCCCTGTAATAAGAGTTTTTCTGCCGAAAATCCGCCGTTTTTTCGCGCAGCATTACATAACTTACCCTAAACTATACGTATGTATAGTATAGTATACGGGAAAATAAAAAAAAATAAACTCACGTATTTCTTGAAATTATAATTTTTTTATAATCGTTTCTAGAAAATGACCGAATTTTTACTCATCCATTCTTCAGTTTCTACCGCATGGGTATTCAGAGAGGTAGCTATCAAAATTACTTTCAACTTTGTGGCGAGGAATTGCCCACTTAATTACATTTAATGTCCCTTCAGTAGAATTTGTTTGAAAGAGTAAATTTATTTTCTCTCTTGCCCAACATTACATACACGTCGAGATGCAAGCGATCTCACTTTCTGACACCACTGGATCACATTCGAAGTTACCTCTCGACGCAAATCAAAAATAAAACCTACATTCATACCTTCCGTCTCAGTAGACATACAAACCCATTTGAAGACGACTTCAAAAATTACGAAGAAATAACACCCCAACCCACGACTACAAATAGTTTATGATCTTGAATCTCATGAAATTTTAAAATATATACTTTAGTTGTTGTAGTAACAACTAAATGTGTTAATAGAATGCTATTTTATAACTAAACCCATTTCTTTATTTATATTTCAGTTCAAGCAGCAAGCAAACCCACATTTTGACATTTTTTTAAAGGGCTGTGAAGTGTTATTTTAAATGTGAATTGATATTTTAAATGAATCGTCACGAAGAAGAAATTGTTCGTAACATCAAAATGCATAGCTTTATATGGCCTTGACCCGTGGCCATTGTGTAGTAGTGACACCACATTGAACTGAGTTACACTTTTTCAGCTTTAGAAGTGAAATATGCCAGCATAACTTTTTCAGAAATATCGGAAACATTTTTTCTCTACACCATCCTTCAAAATTTTTATATTCTTTCTCGTTAGACATTTTTGACTTTTCTGGTATTACACAATTCTGAGCTGAAGTTGCTATTCTTTCAATTTCATCATCCCATGTTTATTAATATCTCAATAATAATTTCTGAAGCAACAAATGATTCACATGCGTACACCTTTTACTTTTTTACACGACTCCTTTTCTAGGTTCTTTTGTCTTTAATGTTGAAATCATCCATTCCTACTAAGCTCGATCAACAAAATACGTCACATGAGTTGGCCACATTTCTCAGAAGAAAAAATAGTCAATATTGCAGATATTTGAGTTTTTCAAAGTGGATAAAACGTTGTACAATATAGGTATTGTAATAAGTTTGTTAGAATACTGATATGTTAAATACCAATTACAGTACTGAATGCACTTCGCGAATAATCTTCCTAGTTTTCGCGCAAATGCTTAAGCTTTTCCAAGATATAAATTAACTAGCAATTAGTAATCACTCTAGGGAAAGTATAATTTCCCGGCTTTTTCAATAGAATATCATGACTGAGCATGCTGACTTGAAAATTTGACGGAATCATTGCTGATAACGAAAATACTGGAACAGTTAAAACACAAACCAAACATAACAAGACACAGTATTCTCTCTTAACTGTACAAAATCATCTATTTTTGCTAATGTTGTTTCTTCCTTCTTTTTGACGCACAACATCAATGATGATGTAAATAAATCTCGTCAGTCTGTACACGTTGTATACGGGATTTCAGCTTGCTTTGGTCCCAAGATTTTTCAATATGGCGGCCATTCGGCCCTGCCAACTTTGAAAATGTACATGAAGCTAGACATCGGCGCTACATTCAAACACGCAATTCGAGGAAATTGCCATCAGGAACTTCTCTCATTATAATGTTAATTTTAATCAAATGAATGTTTTGAAACATTGAAATAATTATCATTTGGATCGATTATTTTGATAGTTTTCGACTGAAACTGATAATGTTGAAATATGAGAAGTTTAATGTTTTACTTCATTTTAAAATGCAAATATAATTAGAAAGCTTTAGAGGAATAAATTACATTCTTACAAAGATAGTTAATGATTGATATAATATAGAATTAATGGAAGGAAATTTTAAAAAATTGAAATCAGAGTATATCTTAAATATTATTTGTCTCCATTTCATTATTACAATAATATATTTAATCTCAACATTCAACAGTGAAAACTAAGGAAGAAGAGTTAAAACTATTTATTTTTTTACCAAGTAAATTTATTTCACAATAGTTGCAAACAAGTGTTTTTACAGTTAAGTTTTTTGTGAAATCTTCATCTACACTGCTCCTGATCAGATGCACAATTTGTTTGCACAATATACCCCATCCTTCTCTCTATACACAACCATAATTTTCTCCGCATTTTTCCAGTACTCCACTGCATTTTTCCAATTTGTCCAAAGTTGACACCTTAAAAATTTAAATAATGTATTCATAACACTATTAAATTTAAGATATTGAATCTCATTTTCCTTGTGTTAAATATGTCAATGAATTTAGATAATTAAGATTCCTGTTTCAAAGCCTGCTTCCAAAGGTTTCTGGCCTTTTCCATTCTGTAGCAAGGTTTTCTAAGGACATTCTTATTGAAGAATCACTTTGACTGAGATCATATATTTTCGGTTGAAACTGCATTAGGGAGTAAGCCTTGAATCAGTCTGCCCTTCAGTTCACTGCAATTTATCAACCATACCCTGTTGTTAATTACTTTTAACATTTGAAAAAAATATTTATATGATAACTGCTTGAATCATTTTAATAGAATATATGAAGGTGAATATGAAAAGATGAAAATTAAAATGCAAGAATAATAATATACAGCATTTACCATGTATCCTGACAATAAATATTTTTAAAATGTTCCCCTTTTGCACAGAATGTTAGCAGTATTGGTCTTATTTTACGTATGATATCTACATTACAGATCTGCTCATGGGCTTTCTGGCCTGGCTTCATAAATCTTTGGTCTCATTGTGTACTACATACACTCCTTTCTTTGGGTCAGCCATGACTATAAAATATCAAAAAATTTTAATAAATATAATAGTTATATAATTACATTAATACTATACAAAAGTATTGCATAGTGTAATGTATAATATAATATAGGTTTACATAGTAAATACTGTCCCACATTTAAAATACTAAATATATTTCCATGAGAGTGTGAAAGTATCAAAGTATGTAATCAGTAATTGTATGTTCAAAGCAATGTAAATATGTATATGATTTATTGAATATGAATTGCTAGAGCAAAGTACCTTGTCATATATTGTTTGAAGCAATTCTCTTTGACAGATATCATTGTTATTATTTTTACTATTGATATTATTATTACTACTAATAAGGCTGACAAAAATAATTCTCCTGGATAATTTACATCATCTTTACCTCTATGAACAATATACTTACTTTGATTTTCCAAACAAAATTCTTTTAAGAATTCTGAACAAAGAAGTTTAAGGTCCTTGGAAAAAGAATGTATCATAATTGCCTCTGATATTCTCCCAAATTTCTTTTTCTGAAAGAACTTTCCCTGTAAAGAGTGTTTCCTATTATTTCTTCTTTGCAAACTATACCCAATACAAAGTATAAAAATATACACTCATATGTTGAATGTTACCATCATGAGTTTTTTTATAGATGAATCTTGCAATTGCTTTCTTCACAACCATCTAAGTGATCTGTTTGAGTACTGACTTCACAATACTGAAAGAATATTGTTAAGTCGATATGAACTGCATTTTAGAGATACACATACATTTGTAATGTTAATTTTTTCACTTATGGCTTTATTATTAGACCAAACACCATGAATTAAAATATGTTCAATCACCGTGTGTGCTACAATTCCCAATTTATAGATATAACCAAAGATATACAAAATACCTGCATGTGGTAATGCACAAATAATCTATTCCATAACATAGAGCAATAACATTGTATCTTGCTGCACTATTTAATATTCATTGTTTAACTTTAACACGATTTGCATGCGTCATTTTAACTCACTTACGTGCATTGTTTCCACTGCCTCGTTTAAAAATTCAAAAACAAATAATGCGATGAGAATATCAAATCAAAATTACAAATTCAATTTAAAAATTGTAAATATGCTTCTACGCCAGCTTCAAAGCGTGCAAGAGTGCAGTTTTGAACATGTTGGTAGAAAATAAAACAAATGAAAAGATGCCAAACCCAGCTAAATAAAGTCTCTTTCGGCGTGTATGTGCCAACACATGGGGAGTTTCATTGACGGTTGACTCCTCTGAAATGGACCTGTACTAAACTTAAAGTGAAACGAAAAGTCCCTAAGACAATGCCGTTAGTATAACGGGTGATATTCATGAAGTTGGTATGATCCACTTTCTCTGGGACCATTTGAGCCTGCAAACGGCTATACACAGAAAGCGTAAATATTAGGTAGAGGACATCAAAGCCGTCTAAGTGTGGTGTCAAAAAGATGACCACCGGCACCAAGGGCTGAAATACAGGTGGCATTGGTAGTACCGAAAATTGCCGGACGAACAAAAATGTAATAGCATGTCCAAAAGTATCCTATTCTGTAGATTACGGTATGAGAAACGTTTCTTTGAGACCATCGACCTCACAATTTTAAGTTTTAAAGCCATAAAACGGTTCGTTTAGGAGTTATTAAACTAAATATATTTCGACAATGCTGTCGTGTGTTGCGGGTTGTATTTGAAACGAACATTTATATATTTTTAAACAAATCCTGCGTATTTTTATAGTCAAAATGCAATTAGTCACATCTTCCCGAAATTCTCTTTCTTTAGAGACCTCATTTATAAAGATTAGTTACATGTAAGAGCCGCAAAGGAAAGGTATGCTACTGAAATAATACAGGAGACGATTATTGTTTAAATAATTACATAATTCGAATATAAATAAGTATTTAAATCAATTTTGCCAAATCAAGAAAGATAAACGAAAAGTGTAGCCTTTTTGGGGATCCCTCCCCCTCGCCCTCGATCAGCCAATGACTGATATGTACCGCAAATATTGTTTTACATTTTCTGTAAAAGAAGGTAAATATTAAGCTACATAATCGTAACACGTTCACAGATAGTACGGACAAGTGATTCTGCCTCGTGAATCGGGATCGTGAAGAAGATGAGCCAAAGTACGTGGACACTATCGCTGTGTGTTCGAATCCCACGTAATATATGAATGTTTTCGGTTCTGTTTGAGGTTTGGGGGTATTCCGAATCATTAATTATAACTAGATGAGTACAATAATGCTTCAAGAGTGTCTTGCTCTGAAAGGCAACTCTGTGCAATCTGTGTTTGATAGAAGAACTGGATCCAAACCCAGTACAATGATAAAAGCACCGCGGATGGACCATGAAATACCGTGGACAAACATGTAAATGTACAGGTGCAAGGGAGATCTATGCGATGTTTCGGGGTTTGCGAAAGTGCTTTTCACCACACCCCAGAAGAGCGGTAGGTACTGCGAGAGGCCCAGGTAGTCTTTTACACGAAGAAGAATATAGGAAACTAACTACCAGTGGCGTAGCGTGACTCGCACGTTTGGGGATGCTCAACAATAACACACAAAGTGTCATTATCAACTACTTCATCTAACAGGCGAACGCAACACAAGGCAGATACAATGGATCTACTTCCACGATCTCGATTGCTTACGACTGTGTAGGCGCTTCCCACAAAATCCTCACAGCTGTCAGGACTGCCGATGTCTTGAAAGCAAATTATACAATCGCTCAGCTTTAATTCTTATACGCGAATGGCAATGAGACCACTTGTTAATTTATATATTGCAGACTAAAATAATATGTAATCTATTTAAGGAATAATTTAATTTCTTGGATATTAATTAAGAAATAGTAGACAGACACTATTTCTACAGTTTGTGCCCATGACCAAGCGGAGACTCCAGAGTGAGAGAGAGAGAGGGAGGGAGAGAAAGAGAGAGTGAGAGAGAGAGGGAGGGAGAGAAAGAGAGAGTGAGAGAGAGAGAGGGAGAAATTTACTGACCGCCTGAAGTGTGCTGCGCTCTCGTGCACAAACGAGCAGCTTCTTTCCGCAGTGGACGCTAGCGTAAAGCAGCCGAGTTTCTCTGGGCCAGGGGTGACGAGGGGAGAGGGGAACCTCGTCATCTGCGCATGCGTCATTGCTCGTCGCAATCTCGCGGCAGACGCTAAAACCATTTTAGCTTCCAAGCAATCACAGGCCAGCTTCAACAACCCGCCGAATTCAATTATAAGAAATCAATTTAAAATTAATACAAAACGTGTTCCGCTCAACGGACCACTTGTAAGATTATCAATACAGTATTTAGGGTTCTTTATTAATATTATATACGGGGATGTTCAGCATCTCAGCGTCCCCTGACGCTACGCCACTGCTAACTACTACGAGAAAGTCTGTACCATTCTGTAGAACTAGATGTTATCGTATACGGGTCATTCCATATTAAATCAACAGAGTCATTTTACATCACCATCTCAGATTCAGATGAAATTTGACACATAGGTAGTATGAATGGAGAATAAGAAAACTGCAAATTTTGAGTAAAATATTTCCACCCGTTTCGGAAAAACAGACATGTAAAATTTTGCAAAATTGGGTTCCCGAAACTTTTTAAATTGATGTAGAACCTCACCAAATTAAGATAGAGAGCTGGAACAGGTGTCATTTTGCAGCTTTCTTTATTGCCTTTTATAAGATATACAACTCAATAGGGGTTGCGTTCAAAAAGTTTTTCAAATTTGAATTTAAAATTTTGATTTTGAGTTTTTTCAAAATGCTCATCTTCAAAAAAATTGAAAAAATTCTAAAATAATCCTTGTATATTTCCAAACAGATGGTACAAGTTTAAAAATGGGACTGCAATGGGTTCATACGGTAATCTTTATTTAAAAGTCTAGATTTTACTGATTTAAAATGCATTTCATTTCAAATTATAAGTCCTAATATATACAAATTATTAATTTAGTGTTTTTTATTGGCGAGTGTGTTGTGTTTTATTGTTATGATAATAATAATAATAATAATAATTATTATTATTATTATTATTATTATTATTATTAGACCGCGGAATGTTATGCAATTGCATATTTTTACTGACTGTGCATATCGAAAGGAAATGTATATAACTTTACCTATCACAAAAAATAAAACAAATCAAGGTCACCTTTCAGTTGATGAACCAGATACGTGGGAGCCTAAACATTTAAGCGAAATGAATTGTTCAGGTATGAACACAAACATTGAGCAGCGTCAGTTGGTTATTTACCAACATGCAAAGGGTTAATGATGACCAAAATTTTGCAAAATGTCATTAATGAAAAAAAGCACAATGAGTGACATAATCTCATGGTACATCAATGAATAGGCGATTGAACTGCAACCCGGAGGAGAACGTCCGAAGACTTTCTGATCGAGAAGAGAATCTTGTTGTGAAAATAATAAAGAAGGACCCTCGTATTAATGCACCAAACGTTACTCCACAGTTATAAATTGTCATTGACAAGAAAGTAAATCCCGAAACCGTGCGAAGGATACTAAGGAGGTTCAATTTCCATACCCGCGTTGTCAGAAAAAAGCCACTTCTCAGTTAAAAGGGAAATACCCGAAAAGATCTGACTTCGATCCACATCTCTACAAAAACCTGGAATATATGCACTAAAATATACCACATACATTAAAAGACGCATTTAAACTAAAGAATTGCACACATGCAAAATTAAAATATGGTAGATTTGTTTCATTTTTGGTGATAGGTAAAGTTATATACATTTCCTTTCGATATGCACAGTCAGTAAAAATATGCAATTGCATGAAGTTCCGCGGTCTAATAATAATATTAATAATAATAATAATAATAATAATAATAATAATAATAATAATTATAAAGACCGAAGTTATTATAATAGTGACCGAAGAATGGGAAACAGAGGCATTGTAATTGTAGCAAAATGCATTGCGAAGAACACTAGGCAAGACACGTCCAAAAACACAGACACTCAACTTCTGATGTTATTAAACATGAAATGTGAAACACAAAATATGTTAAAGAAATCGTGTAGAGACAAACCACTCCACGGACAATATCTAAAAAGAATGAACAAAGTGTAGATCAATAAAGATCAATCAGTTATGTGGCTTAAAAGGGGAAGAATGAAGCCAGAATCGGAAGCACTTGAAATAGCTGCCCAAGATCAGGCCTTGAGAACACGACATGTGATAAAGCGGTTGTCAAAATTTCCCAAGATGATAAATGCCGCATTTGCCAGGAACACGTAGAAACCATTGATCATATTGTCTCAGCTTGTCCAATCCTAGCAAAGACCGAATACTTGAAAAGACACGACAGGGTGTGTAGTTACCTCCACTGGCAGAACTGTACCGCTCTCGAAGTTCCAAACACATGCCCCAAGTGGTACGAAGACTCACCAAAACCAGTGACGTCTGTTGGATTGTGTACGATATTGTACGACCAACAAATTCAAACTGATCGCACGATAGCGGCAAACAAACCGGATATAGTTATCCAGGATTTGGAGAAAAATCGTGTTTACTTGTCGCTGGTGCTGTACCTTGCGATCGAAACGTCGTTACCAAGGAGGCAGAGAAACGTCTTAAATACAAGAGTTTGGAAATCGAGATCAGCCGAATGTGGGGCGTAAAGCACAGGTCGTTCCAATAGTTATCGAAGCTCTGGGTTTTGTTCCTCAAAATTTTATATTCAGCCGACTCATAACATCTTTAGTCGTGATGTAGTGAAATAATAATAATAATAATAATGATAATAATAATAATAATCATAACAATAAAACACAACACACTTGCCAATAAAAAACACTAAATTAATAATTTGTATATATTAGGGCTTATAATTTGAAATAAAATGCATTTTAAATCAGTAAAATCTAGACTAAGTAAATATTGTGCATTTTAAATAAAGATTACCATATGAACCTATTGCAGTTCCATTTTTAAACTTGCACAATCTGTTTAGAAATATACAAGGATAATTTTAGAATTTTTTCAATTTTTTTGAAGATGAGCTTTTTGAAAAAACTCAAAATCAAAATTGTACATTCAAATTTGAAAAACTTTTTGAACGCAACCCCTATTGAGTTGTATATCTTATAAAAGGCAATTAAGAAAGCTGCAAAATGACACCTGTTCCAGCTCTCTATCTTAATTTGGTGAGGTTCTACATCAATTTAAAAAGTTTCGGGAACCCAATTTTGCACAATTTTACGTGGCTGTATTTCCAAAACGGGCGGAAATATTTTACTCAAAATTTGTAGTTTTCTTATTCTCCATTCATACTACCTATGTGTCAAATTTCATCTGAATCTAAAATGGTGAGGTAAAATTTTAATTAAAACTGTGTTGATTTAATATGGAATGCCCCATACGTAAAGTCGATTTCGTATGCAGAAAGTCGATTTCGAGGAGTAAAGGCAGCGAAAAAGAGTTTCGAATGATGTATTTATTTATTTATTTACGTCAAAAACAGTTAAAAACTGCGTATGACGAGCTATGGGGAGAAGTGAATTTTGTGCACGTTTTCATAATTCTGTGGTCTCTATCTTAAACCATATTCTAGTCGAATTTTGAATACAGAAAAGAGAGTTTTTTTCGAGTTTTGTTGACAAAATATTCGCTCCTATATAATAAAATATATTTTCAAAGGTAAATTAGCTATAAATTTCTGCCCTGAACCCTCATGTTCTTCATGAAAGAATAATACTTTTTGCCGCGATAATATGGGATGGGAGAGCTGTTAATGGCCGATGTAATGGGAGAGCTGTTAACTGCAAATGTGATACAGAATTCTGTTTCTAATTCTCACGCTGAATCTTTGTATTGGGCTCAGGGAGAAGCAGTTTCACACTTATTTCGGTTAGTAAACAAGACGCTACATTTTTAACACTACATTTATTGTGGGTGTTATTAAACAAGACGCTGCGACCTCTTAGAATCGTTGCCAACTGTCTTGAGTTAAATCCAATTGTCACGGCATGCTAATACACACGCACTCAAGCTTGCTTCCCTATGCCGAGAGTACGTCTGCAATGAAATGACTGTTGTGGAATTTTGAATTTAATAACAATGTTTTGGTCGCTCTTCTGGGGAATTGTGGAAATTCCTAGAAATTATATTTCTGGCTTGCCAAGTGACCAGTAAGTTCTGACAGTCTGGTGGTTGTGTTTGAAAGCATTTTTTACATACAGTCGAAGATCTGACGAGCCTATCCCCCAAAGCACATCCTGAAAGCAGTGACTTTGCTCCTTTCTTTAGAATTAGAGCGCGAAATTTGGGGAAATTTATTCTATTCCAACGCACGACGTTCAAAATGTATTTTCTGGGCTGGTAATTAATGCCAAAGATTGCTATAAATACTTGCTTTTACTCGGACGGCGCCAAATTTGAATCATGTTTGGCCGCACGTGCCAACACAAGGTATTAATGGAAATACATGTTTTAGGGTATTCGATTAA
The DNA here is from genome assembly GCA_031308135.1 of Acheta domesticus. NCBI lineage: Eukaryota > Metazoa > Arthropoda > Insecta > Orthoptera > Gryllidae > Acheta > Acheta domesticus. The sequence goes on along the minus strand of JAHLJT010009436.1, from coordinate 151,734,905 downwards.
CGAAATAACGTTTTTTTTCTTCAAAACGTCCGTTCTTCTGTCCACCCGTCTGTGAACATTAGCGCCTAAACCATTCACTTTCCTAAAATAAAAATTCGCCGATCAATTTGCACCGACTCGAGACACCGCGATATTGAAACCAATTGTTTGAATTTGGGAGTTCCTCACGTGAAGCCTCTTGGACGTTTTCAAAATTTTCGCAAAAAATAGCTCCTAATTGTTTTTTTCACATTTCGTGTAAGAATAGAGTGAATTAGATGGCAAACGGCAAATTTTCACTGTTGTCCTTGAATTTTTGAAAATTACAAAAGATTCACATTTTTTGGACCTACAATACAATATATATTATTTGGATATAATATAACTACAATACAATATAATACATAATGCAATAAAATACAGTATTTGGAAGAGAGAGTTTTGCTCAATGAAATTTGTTCTTCAAAGTTGGATAATTACTTTATGTCAAGTACATTTGTCGAAAATATAAAAGTTTCTAAGAAGTTTTGAGTGAAGTATGGGCAGTTTTGAAAACATGATTTTCTAAAAAACGGCTCCAATTTCTTCTTTAAACTTTATATGGATAGAGGTGAATGAAACTTGACATTAGTGCCATTTTGATGTAATTATGTTTTAAATTTTCAAAAATTTCACAAATGGAAGATTTTGAAATATCTATCACGTCGTTAACTACAGGAGTATTACAGGGGTTTTAAAAAATATTTCATTGTGTGAGGGTGCGCTTCGAATTAGTATTTATTATGGAGTTGCTACAAAATTTGAGAGTTTTCTGTGAAAATGAGCTTAATGTTCTTCATTTTCATAAATGTTCAAACTACATTTTCTTAAAAAGGCGCCAAATTTTTGAATGAAAATTTGTATGCAGAATAAAGTTACATTCTTCTGTAAAGTCATGTTCCATTCCAAAAATTAAGAAAATGTGAAAAACGTACATGAATATTGATAAAATAATATTTTCTCAATATAAGTATTATGTAAAAGTAAAAAAAACATTCTGTTAACTGATACGTACTGCAATTATTATGTTCTAGAAGGTTTTGTGAATTATTAATTTTAAGAATATTGTTTATTAAAGTGTGTGATCCTGAAAAATAACTTAGTTTGCATTGTTGCTCTGAAGGAAGACAAAATAATAATAAATATATCAATTCAATGCTGCAAAGCATGGAAGGCCAGCAGAAGCATAAAAATATCGTTTTATTTATATTATTAATTTTATCGAAGTATTAGTATTGTTACATAACCGTGACGAGATTACAAGTAATACGGTCAAGTGATTCAGTCTCGTGAGATAGAAGCATGAGGCAAGTGGGCTCAAGTACAGGGGCTCTAAGGTTGTTGGTTTGGGACCCACATGAATATTTTGAATTTGTGGCGTGGAGGGTATTTCGAGTCCATCCTGTATTACAATTATACCCTAATCGTTCGAAAATTTTTTGATCTGAGAAGCAACGGTATGTTCAATCTCGTTGTGTAATTGAATCCGTACACTCAGAACAATGCTTTACACACCGAGATGGTTCCAAGGAATATCATGAGTAAATATGTAAAAGGAAAGGGCCGAGATGGCTTGTGAGATGTTTGGGAAGTGCGAAGTTACACTTCACTGGGAATGATCCCCGAAGAGTCGTAGGTACCACCAGAGGCTCTCTTAGGTATTTTAGGGGCCGAAATACAGTAGCTGGGAAGACGGTGAGAAAAACCGAAAAGTTATCCCAGACTCAAGAGAATAGGAATCAAACGAGTATGAGAAAGTCTGCGCCATTCTGCAGCACCATTAGTTTTTCTTTTCGCTCCTATGTAGTAATATATGGGCGAAAACTATTGGAGTCTCCTCAACAATACGATTTTGAATTTTGGAGCGTAAAATTTGTGTTTAAGGTTCATTTCAGCGGTAACTTCGTGCACACGCTAGGATTAAGGTTTTAAAGATCGTTAAGAACAGTGCAGGTTACACGCACATTTGTACTCCCAAATCTGTGCATGTATACACGGAAGTATACGGCAGGCATAACGGGAGGGAAGATTAAGTTGGTGCCCTTCAACTAAACAACCAAGGAGTATTCAGAACTAGGCCCGACCATTCACGCCGTTGAACATGACATCATGCGTTTCTGCGCGACGTGTCTTACAAATCACAACCCAAAGAACTGGCTCCAAAATAATTGAAGGGCCTGGGGTAGTAACAATTATAGATGGAGCCATATTTATCTCCTTTATAAAGTCAATGATCGCAGATTTCTAAGGATGAGTAGAAAAATACCCTCTGCACCGTGCTTCGCTCACATAACACTTACTTGCTATACGGATGTACAGAGTATCGTATATCGAATATCGTATGTTCAGAAACAGCGTTCCCAGCTGCTTTTAAATGTATATCCCGGTATCAATCTTCAAAAATCCTGGCACTTTCACTAAAATTCCTGGTGTCCATGTCAAACGATTTAAATTTTGAAATTGGTGATATTGTAACTGCTATGTTTTTTAACGCGCACAGAAAGTTAGTTAAATCTACCTCGATATCGATTTCTGGGAGAGGTGGCTCAGCGCATCAAGTGATGTCACTGCAGTGCCTCTGACCGAGAGGTCCTGGGGTTCGAGTCGCGACGGGAGCAGGCTTTTCGACACTAGCCAGATAGCTCGGTCGAGTTTTGTTACTGTCTCGAGGAGAATTCTAGCGGCCGGCCGTACTGATCGGTACTTTTCTGTGATTTCTCCGATCAATATCAGGTGAATACCGGAACATTACCCTACCACATGGGTCACGAACCGCGCACGATCTTTCCTTCCCATTCCTTGTCTTATCTAACCCCGTACTTACACACATTTATACTAACATACACTACACTACCATACATGCCAGAAGATCAGTCGGAAGCTTAGAGATAGTCCCGGTCGGGCCGGTGCCCCGCTGGTGGGAGATACCTGGTTGAGAGTAACCCCGCTAGCCAACGGTAGGTCGGTGCCGGAAATCGCCATTCAGCGGGACAAAGATCACACCCACCTCTCGAGAAAACAATAGGCACTACACTTGCGAGACTAGCCAGTGACCTTAGCATTTGACGCGCCCGGAATGACTAACAATCAATCAATCGATATCGATTCATTTTATATTGATAAAATAAATGGAAGGAATGGAATTTTCCATCTTTTTCTACCACAGCACGTGCTAGAAAAAGATCATCCTATGTCACCCTAATGTTTTTACGGCAGGATTTACATCAATATCATAGTAAGTTGTAATATTGGTATTAGATTTAATTTATCGAATCAGAAAATATTAAAGGAATCTGAAATAGTACATCATTAATTATTGTAGACGGAAAATCCTGGTATTTAAACGTACCAGGTTATCTTCATTAAAATCCTGATTAAAATACCAGGAATCCGATACATCTGGCAACATGATACCGAAGGTTGCCCGGAATTTATCCTGCCCCCTTGGCCAATTCACTGGACGAGTGCAAGTGCAAAACCTTCAATGCATACAACACGATTCTTTGTCCATTGAGTTTGAATCACGCGCCCGGATATGATATTCTGTGAGCAGTGAATGCATTATCGTATCATTTTTTGTGTGCGTCGTTTCGTGGATGCATGACAGTAAGTGAGGAGAGTTTATGTGAATCGTTTCCTGTCCCTGCGGAAGCACCGAATGGAGATATTGTTTAACGAGAGAGAGGTGTGAGCCAATAGAGGTTCACGAGATGATAAAAACAGAGCACTGAGAAAAGTGCGAGTCTAGACACCCATTACTGTTGGTTGTTAATATACAAAGCTCATTGAGAAAGTAAGAACAATTTGCGACTTACACCCATCTGACAGCACGACGATCGTGCATGCGTAGTTGCATGCTTCCACTTGAGAACAAAGTTGCTAGCCATTTCGTTTGAACACATTAACGTGTAAAGACATTGTAATTTCCATGTTTAAAGCAATCTATCGGCCCGCCAGTTGTGAAATAAGAGCAGTTATTAAGTTTTTGAATGCGAGAAATGTTCAACCTTGTGTAATTTATCGTCAGATAAACGAAACTTACGGAGAGGACGCGATCAATGAACGTAAGGCGCGTTCAGTGAAGGGATGATATGAATAAAAATAAGTACTACACAAGTAGGAATTACATTGCTCATTTGCACAAGTAGGAACTACAGACTCTCATAAGCAGTGGCGTGCGGTGAAAAGTTTAGTAGGGGAAGCACTTTTGAAGTACAAGGTATAAAAAACGTAAAATAGTTGAAGATGATACGAATTTTCACAGTTAAAGATGTTAATGTTAAAACAGTTAAAGATGATGAAATGTGAATATTAACCCAGGCGTCTTGCATACGAACGTAACTGATCGCCCGGGAGTAAACAGACCCCAGGGAAAATTTCGTTGGCTAAATGCCTTCTAACATTATAAACAAATATAATTCGGTATTTATGTGACTTACAACTTAACCTTATTTATCGAGTGCTTAGTTATTTAAAATTATTAACAAATGTATAAAATCCACCAATGCATTAAAGCATATTTTTTTCTTTCATCAAATGAAAAATAAGTGCGTAAACTTTAATATATGGTGAATGTTAATTTGAAAATATATCTATAGAGTTCAGTAATAATGTTTTTCACGATAAATGAATGTGATGTCCGTTCTATTGTTTTCTTACATTTTTCACATTCTCTGGATGCTCTGCAGTTTAAATTCCTCGGACAAATTTCACGTCCTGTTAGTTCTCTTTTTTGCATCTTATGTTCCTTGTTTTTAATCTGAATGCAAATATTGTATTATTTTTGGTATCAACTCTCGCGACAATCCTGGTAGAATTTATTTCATAATAGACCAAGGGCGAATACGATCCAAACTTCCGTCTGCAATTCTTACGTGTGGTGATTCCTCGAAATATCTGGAATGTTTCATTCTTCTGAAAGTTGATCGTGCCTACTTCGGAACACTGGATCACCGGAAACGGAGATTATCGTAAGGATCCGTGGGCGTTGCGCCGCCCGTGGCAAGGATCCGTGTGAAGTCTTGTAGACTTCGTGGTTCCTACTTTCCTCGCTAGATGCCATGACTACTGCGCGGAATGATTTCTCAGATTCATTCCCTTCTCGCACGGAAGAACTGCAGAACGGTACGCAAAGCATTTGTTTAGAATACTTTCTTTAACTTAATATTCTCGGTATTATTAGGTGCTTTATACTTTCATTGTATTATAATGTAGTTAGCACGTACATAAAACACTCTCAAAAAGCCAAAATAATAAATTCTTTCGAACTTTAAATTGCTACCAGTCGATCACAACGGAATGAATTCTAATATTCATTCTCCTCGCGCACTCACGGCCGACCCGACTTTTCACGAGGCATGACGAAGTCGAATACTTGCATCTTCGAAGAACGAAGCTTCGCTGACGTCACGAGACGAATTTACACACCGTTTTGAAAACATCGATTGTTACGGTTCAACCACTCGTACATAACTCAGAATCTGAGTTGAGTAAACAGTTTTGTTCTGGTCATAAGCAAGGAATATTTTAAATATAGAAAGGATTTTTCTGTGCTTTGCTTAGGAGAATGACTCATTCCCTTCATTTCATGGAATGCACGCCACTGCTCATAAGTAATTGCTTCTTTTCGTATGAATAAAAAGTTACTACTCTCTCTTAGTAATTGGTCATTGATTGATCTCGTGCGATTGGTCGATTTTCATTTGTCTTGTTTGTTTGCCTACGTTATCACCCGAAGCGTGCTTGTTCCTGATGGTATCGACCGTGTTAGGCTACGTGATACAATTGACGTGCATTGTTAGCAAAATCGTGGGAAGTCTTCCACCATTCGTTCACTCACTACCAAAAATCTCACAACAGTTGTGTATAACATCTCTTTTATCCATTCAATATGATTTGAGTCACCTGAGATTGCTCCGAAAATTAAAAGTAAATACTTTGCACTAGAAGCAAATTCTCGATTTTATTCACGGGAAAAGTAAGCAATTACTCATCGTCCGAGCAGTTACTTGTCAATAACAAAAATCGCTCAAGATATGAGCAATTGCTCACGAATAAAGAAATTCGTATTATTTGAAGCAATTGCTTTGAAAACTCGAGAGAGAAATAGCTCATTTTTATTCATGTGTCCCACGCCACGAAATTGGGGTAGGGGTTCGTAACATAACTTACGTAACGCTAAAGAGGAGGTGCGGGTTTGAGGCAGCTTTACTCTGCGTTACATAGGGGTAGAGGGTATTGGTTTCTTGTTACGGTACATTGATTTTTTTTTTACATTTTTCAACATTTGCTGAAATAATTCCTTTTTTTGACACTTGTTCTAGAACATTAAAATATTAAGTAATTAATTTAAAAACAAAAATAAATTAAAGTTATAAGATGTAAATTGCACCCTCTTTTGTATTCACAAAGGGGAGGGGTGTTATCGCAAGCGTTACGTAATTATTTAGGGGGATTCAAAAGCGCGTTACGGGTGCGTTACAGGGGGGTATTCAAAACACTCCAAATTTGCGTTATGTAATTTATGGACCCAAAGATATTTAACGGAGGGAAAATATCCACGACGAGAAGCGTTATGGACGCCCGTTGTTGATCACTGAAGAGTTGGTGCACTACGTCGACGAATAAGGTCACTCCAATGGGCGAATCACGATTCTGTCAATGCATATTCAAAACATTTCACGATGTTTATTACATAAAATTGTGACTGAACATTTGCATTAAACTTGTGTGCACAATGAGCACTGAAAACACTAACGGACGTTCAAAAACGGAGACGCATGGGAGCAACTTGAAGATTTTGCAGCGTTATGCGACGAAATAACGCTGTCGCATTATAACATTCGAAAAAACGACAACAAAATAACGCTGTCGTGACACAACGATTTTTGTCATAGGAGATGAAACATGACTTGAAACTATCTGACAGTCACTGGAATGACGGAGTGCTACTTCCCCGAAATCCAAGAAAGCAGAGCTAACTGATTCTTTAAAAAAATCATATGCACCGTGTTTTGGAACTTCCCAAGGAATTCCGCTAGTGAAAAAGTGGAACGAAACAACAATTAGCACTACAACACTACAGCTACTACTAAGCACAACAACAACAACACTACAGCTTACTGTGAGACATTGAAGAAGTTACGGCGCGCGATGCGTAACAAAATTTGTGGACTACTAGCTCACAATACTAAATACTGACTACCAATACTAACAAGTGGTGCTGAAACACCGCGTACTTGCGCACCATTAGTAATAGTTATGTAATACTATTTATACCACAATTTCTCTCCGTTTTAACTCATCTCAGTCATCAATTTTTTTGTAAAACTCATTTGAAATCGTAGAACATTTAGTGGAAAAATTAAATAGTTTCAAGCAATAGATTTTTTAATTCAAAACGTTAAATTAAAAAGCGCGAGAAAGAAAAAATATATTTCTGGCATTGAATTCATTGTATAAGGTATGCAGTGTATTCACGATCGTCTATAGTAACACAATAATAGTTATCATTACAAACTATGGTATTGTAATATTCTACAAATATATAAAAGTATTTGTTTATATTACCTCGAACAAAACACAGCTGTCATTGTCGCCTTATCAGTGCGGCGTTACAACAATGGATTACAATAACCGGTAATGACCCCTCAACTATTCATTTTAAATTGTCTCCTTTTATTGTGTTTAATGCAATTAACACAATAAAAGGAGGCAATTTAAAATGAAATAACTGAAATATAATAAAAATTAATAAAATTAAATAAGAAATAATATACAAATCCTAACTTAAGTAGCATCCAACTGCGTAAAATGGGAGCGGGTGTCAGAAAGTTAGCAATCTTTGTTTCATATTTATTTCAGATAGGTTTTAAATAATTTTTAAAAGATTAATTTGTAAAACAAGAGCTCTGATGTAAGAAACGAACAAAGAAATATGAAATAACTAGCTGGTACCGGGCGCGTTGCTGCCGCAGAAGAAATAATTGAGGAACTATTCCTCTCTCTCTATCTTTCTTTCCCCACTCTCTTTTCCCCTTCTCTCTTTTTCTCCTCTCTTTCCCCTTCTGTCTTTTACCCCCTCTCTCATTTCCCTCCTCTATGTCTCTCTTCTTCCATCTGTCTCTATTTTGCCTCTCGTATCTCTTTTCCTCCCCTGTTTCTCTTTTAACTCACTGTCTCTTTTCCCCCTCTGTGTCTCTTTCCCCTCTGTGTCTCTTTCCCCCCTCTGTGCCTCTTCTTTCCTCTGTGCCTCTTTTCCCCCACTCTCTGACTCTATTTGTCCTCTTTATATTCCCTTCCACTCTATTTTCCCTGTCTCTCTCCATTTTCCCTGTCTCTCCATTTTCCCCTCTCTCTTCATTTTCCCCTCTCTCCATTTTCCCCTCTCTTTCTCCATTTCTCCCTCTCTCCATTTCCCTCTCTATCCATTTCCCCTCTTTCTCCATTGTCTCTTTCTCCATTTCTCTCTCTCTCCATTTTCCCTCTCTCAATTTTTTCCTATCTCTATTTCCCCCTCTCTATATCTTCCATTTCTTTATTTCCTCCTCTCTATTTCCCCCCTCTCCCATCTATTTTCCCCATCTCTCTATTTTCCCCCTCTTTCAATTTTCACCCTATTTTCTCCCTCTCTATTTTCCCTCTTTCCCTTTCTCATTTTCCCTCTCTCCCTTTTCCCTCCCTGTCCCTCTTTCTCTTTTTTCCCTTTCGTCTCATCAACTTGTGCCTCTGGTTACTTCTGTTCTCCTCGACCTCGTCCCATGGCACATGGCAACGCCCAGCAACAATGAAGCTCAATTGGGAATTGAAGCCCCATCTTGTGCTGTAGCGCCATCTAGTGGAGTTACAATAATTGTACTAAGTCTAAGTTCTTCCCGCATGTGCAAGCAATAAGTTGACAAAGTTTTATCGCAATCGGATGCACGGTACGGCAACGCATTAAGCACGAACCAACAAACATTGATTTTTATATATTAGATTAATTTTCTGAATAATTTTTTTCGTGAATTTTTCCGATAATTTAATAGTTATTCTGCTATTTGGGACGGAGATGAATCCAGCAAATAATTACAATTGATCCTGTCGTTCTTGTGTTATAAATGGTTTAATTAACCCGACTTTGTTTTATTTACTTAGATTCTGCACGTCTTTGAACAGGTGGCGTAATATTGAGGAGCGCCGGAGCATCAAAAATGTAATAGAATGTTCAAGAAGATCTCATCCTGTAGATTAGAGTGGAAAACATTTCTTTGAGGCCAACTAACACAACTTTGTTTTATATATGTAGTTATACACATTCTAACGTACATAGCATCCACCTTATTCAAAACACCTCTGGAATTGCGATCAGGAAGGGAAGGATTAATTTTTCAAAGGGAAGGATTAATTTTGACGCCCAATTACTCCACAAATACTCATTTTTTCGAAAAATTCAACATGACTTTATTTGAAGATATGTTTTTGATTAACACATTTAATTAAGAAACTAGTGGTGCTACAACAGCATATACTTTTTCGTGTAATTGGAAATAGCTACAGAAGACTAAATTATTGTATTTTCTGCACAACTAACATTTTAGGTATTATTTGAAAACTTCCAATTCAACCAAGACGCGAGCAACTCGCTGTTTCCTTCGCAGTGTTGTCAAAACTATGTGAATTCGCTTGGCTAATATTATCAATCCATTAATTAGAATAAATGCAACATCAAAATAATTACGAAAATTCTGGCTGCTCACTTACGAGTTGCCTTTCGTCGTAAGATAACAGTTCCAACACCGTTTAATCGTTTTTCTTTTATTCAATACGTAGTAAATTTCTTTAGGGTTCAGATGATATTAAATGGTATATAACTAGACCCCGAAACTAAGTGCACTAAAAAAGTTAATATGCATGCAACCATTCACTTAAAATTGGCAATAGATGCACTAAAATAGCCAATACATGCACTTAAAATTTAAAAAAAATGCATTAAACAAAAAGAGTTAGCAACAGTTAACTTTTTATAGGTAATCATTTAGCACCGTAGTACAAAACGCGTATAATAAAATATTTATTTTCATATTAAATGTGGAAAGTTTCTGTTTGTTTGACAATCGAGATTGAGATTCTTTGCCGAGATCATAGATCGAGGCAAATATCTCAATCAAGATCGTGAAAGAAACGGGAACTTCACACATGAAATACGAACATCATTTTTTCTACAACTGCATAAAAATATAATACAAAAGTTTTGTAAATTTGTAACGGAAAAAGAAGCCTGATACCCTGGACAATATAGAAATGCATTTCATAGCGCCATGATGAGAGAAGAGTATCCTAAAACCATGCAAAAAATACTCTACTCTTTATATAGGGGAGAGCATTTGCTGCGAAAACTACATATTTTCAAGAAAATATCAACATAAATTTGACAATTATAACTTCTTTCCATACAGCTATATCAAATCAGAATAATGACACACAATTCACAGAAATTAGACAAAATATGCTTAAAATTGTCTTAAGAGGTTATTTTCAAAGTTTCGACGTTCCCTCCCCGGACAGCCTATACATTATGTTATCAAAAGTATCCCGGACACGGAGGCGGTGGTGTTATGGTGTGGTTGTGTTTTTCATGGAGGGGGCTTGCACACCTTTTTGTTGTGCGTGGCACTATCACGGCATAGGCCTATGTGGATGCTTTAAACACCTTCTTTCTTGCTACTGAGCTTTTCTGAAAATGCGGAAATTTGAGCGAGTTTTCACAGAAAACGGTTGTTTTCGATAAACTTTACTTGACATTATTTAAAACACATGTATTCATAAATATAATAATGTGAACAATTCGCCGCTAGTGTAAATATTAACGACGTGAGAGACAAGTCAAAAAAATTACATAAAAAAATTACAAAAACTAGATTTTCTCAAAAACGGCTCCAAATTATTTCTTTAAAATGTTGGTAGGGATAGTGCTAAATGTACCTTATGAGATGACATAAACGTTATATTGCTGTATTCTTTTGTTTTTTTCAAAAATTGCAAAAATGTCCTTTTTTTGACTTGGCTCTCACGTCGTTAATATTTACACTAGCGGCGAATTGTTCACATTATTATATTTATGAATACATGTGTTTTAAATAATGTCAAGTAAAGTATATCGAAAACACAACTGTTTTCTCTGAAAACTAGCTCAAATTTCCGCATTTTCAGAAACGCTCAAACACCATTTTCTCATAAATGGCTGCAAATTTGTTTTTGAAACTTTTGTTATGGATAGTGCTAATTACACTCTTTAATATGACCTAAAGTTTATTTTGAGTTACTTTTTTGTTTTTACAAAAATTATACAAATGTGATTTTTTTGAAAGATCTCTCTTATCTGTAATATGCACATTACCAGCAATTTGTAAAGATTATTATATTTGTGAGTGTAAGTGCTTCAAATAACTTCAAATAAAGTATTTTGAAAACTCAAAAATTTTCTGTGAAAATGAGCTTCAAATTTCGCACTTTTAGTAGCGCAATTTTCTTTAAAACGGCTCATAATTTTTAAATGAAAATGCCATTTAGGACCAGGCTTGTGTTCTTTAATATTCTAAAATGAATATTTCCGTTCTACCAGTAGGAAACCGAAAAATTCAGAAAATGACCAAAAAATGTACTCTTGGCGGGGATACATGGCAGCTGGCAAGAAAGAGTATGTGGCAATTCCAAATAGCTAGCGAAGACCCAAGAAAAGAGAAAATTAATACGGGAAAGTCTGTGCCATTCTGTAGCCTCACTAGTTGTATCTCTATTAGATACACTAAGTGATCAAAAGTATCCAGACACTTGGCTGAGAATGAATTATCACTTCATGGCGTCCTCCATCGGTAATGCTGGAATTCAATGGAGTGTTGGTCCACCCTTAGCCTTGATGACAGCTCCACTCTCGCAGGCATACTTTCAGTCAGGTGCTGGAAGGTCTCTTGGGGAATGGCAGTCCATTCTTCCCGGAGTGCTGCACTGACGAGAGGTACCGATGTAGGTCGGGGAGGCCTGACACGAAGTCGGCATTCCAAAACATCCCAAAGATGTTTGATAGGATTCAAGTCAGGACTCTGTGGAGGCCAGTCCATTACAGGAATGTTATTGTCGTGTAAGCACTCCGCTTCAGTGCAGTGCCGTGCAGTATGAACAGGTACTTGATCGCGTTGAAAAATGCAATCGCCATCCCCAAATTGCTCTTCAACTGTGGGAAGCAAGATGTTTAAAACATCAACGTAGGCATGTGCCGAAATAGTGCCACGCACAACAACAAGGAGTACATGCCTCCTCCATGAAAAACACAACCACATCATATCATCACCGCCTCCGTGTACGTATATTTTTTATCACAATGTGTAAATGGATCGCGTGGTTGGCCAAGGTGTAATCCAGTAACTTGACTCCGGTACTGATATTAAATTTCGAAAGGGATGAGGGAGGTTTCAGTGTTTTTGTTCATTAAAATGGAATTGTAAACCTCGAAGTTCTTTGGCATAAATACTACAAGAAGAATGCATACGTATAAACGAATTAAATGTGAAATTTAATTTACAATACTGAGATATTCTGCAATGAAATCATGCAAAAGAAGGGGTGGCTTATCGACGTCTACGTCACCGCCAAACTACGTAGTGAAGTCCTGTTCAAAGTACAACGGGAAAGTCGCTCCCGTAATTTGACCGTCGTTACTCAGATTGGGATAGCCCTCTGGCAGACTCATATTCACGGCGCGGCGGTGAGAGAAGAGTATATCGACGACTAGAAAGTGGCCGTATGCATTGGGAAATTAATTGTTTTTATTCAATCGCGTACTATTGTGAAAGGTTCATTATTTTCTAGCGAACACTGGCAAAGAGATGGACGCTGGCTACCTTCTTCCATGGCCTATCAGGGGAAGCATATTCGTAATTTTGTGAATCAGTTCAACCAATGGCCAACCATTGAAGGCGTTGAGTGAGAAGGGCATAGATAACCTCGGTACCCGACCCTGAGGGTGAGATGGAATCAGGATGAGGGAAAGGGGATCGTTCACAATCTGTGATCCGTTGTTTAAGATAATGCTCCAGAACCCATCTGAAATAGACCTATGGTAAACACAGAAGCGTCGATTCGGATGAGACAATTCTCTTTGAGTTGCCCACCTAATGGTTGGAATATCCGCCACATGCGGGACTAGCTCCTTCCGTTACACGAAGCTGCGAAATAATGCCCACAAAACCGATCGTTCTTTTGTTACGAGGCTATTTTATCCTACCAAGGTGCCACGAAGGAGCACCCAGCAGACTGGGGAGCACCGAGGATAGGAAGGGAATGGTGGTGGGCGGGTTCACCTTGGCGCCTGCCCGTCGCGCCCGCGCTGTCACCCTCGCCTCCGCCTGCGCCCTCGCCCGCGCTCTCCCCCGCGCTCTCGACGGCGCTCTCGTCCGCGCCCGCGACCTCGCACGCGCCCTCGCCTGCGCCATCGTTTCGTCCTCGCCCTCGTCCGCCCCTCGCTCTTGCCCTCGTCCGCGTCCGCGCTTTCACCCGTGCCCGCGCCTGCGCCCTCGTCCTCGTTTGCACCCTCGCTCATGCCCTCTTGCGCGTCCGCGCCCGCACCGCGCTCGCGCTTGCGCCCTCGTCCTCGTTTGCGCCCTCGCGTGCGCCCTGGTCCTCGCCCGCGCCTGCGCTCTCGTCTGCGTCCTAGCCCGCATCCTGGCACGCGCCCTCGCCCTCGCCCCCGCCCTCGACCGCGCCTGCGCTCTTCCCCTGTTCCTCGCCTTCGTCCTCGCCCGCGCCCTCTTCCGCGTTCTTGCCCACGCCCGCGCCCTCGCCCTTGCCCTCGACCGTACATGCGCCCTCTCCCTCGCCCTCGCCCGCGCCCTCGCCCGCGCCCTCGCCTGCGTCCTCGCCCGCTCCCTCTCCCGCCTTCTCGCCCATCCCCCCGCCCTCGCCCGCGCTCTCGACCGTACCTGCGCCCTCCCCCTCGCCCTCGACCGCTCTCGCTTCCTCGCCCGCACACACGCCCGCGCACGAGCGGTGACACACTCGAGAGGTTGCCATCGAGATAATGCTGATGGCCCGCGGAGATTCTGACTTTTTGCGCTTGCCTTGCCGCGTGGAGGAGTAGCGTTACGTAAGAGGGCGCTATATAAAAGCGGCGCGGGCAGGCGCCCAGCACAGCACCACCGCCGTCATGAAGTATCACGTGCTCGTCCTCGCCCTCGCCCTCGCTGTTGTCCTGGTGAGTCGCGCGCACCAGCCGCCGACGCCTCTGTTGATTAGCAGAGTTGTTAATGGATAATGCTTCATTGCAAGAGGTCAATGTGTTTCGTTGCATATATTGCATTATATTACATTCTCCTGTGCTAAGGAGCAAGACTGTTCGCAGTTTCTTTGCATCATATTTCAAATTCGTACATTTTAAATTCACACTTTAACTGAATTTTGGGTTTTGGATAAAGTAGACTAAATAAAATTATTAATACATCATCAAATTAATTTAGTTTAATGCTTACTTAAAGTGCTTGTGCAAATGCAATGCATGTGTGTGTGTGTGTGTGTGTGTGTGTGTGTGTGTGTGTGTTTGGGCGCGCATGCTTCGCATGCCTCTCTAAATACTTATTAGAATCAGCAACATTAAGAATAATTATAGTGATGAACAATATGAACAGTTCTAATCACATTCCTTCTATATTTTTTGCGAGATTTAATTTAAGTCTTTGCGATCAAATAATTATCGTTTCTGTATTAAATTCATTTAAGGAATGTTATTCCGTTTTTTTTGTAGCTCCCAAAAACGTGAGTGTTTCTATCGTATTATTAAGTTGCTAATTTGTAGCATTTTACTGTATCATATAAACAGTATGACAAGTGTTTTCAAGTTATGTAATTGTATAAAAATAATCTCATGAGTTTGACGGAAATACCTATTTTCAATTTTTCTGTGAACCTTTCGTACGTTTTTATTTTAAGCTTAAAGTTTTGTACTTGACATAATTAAATCTTTAATATTAGAATTGTAAATGATGACATGAACATGTTTTAAAAATATGATTAGTTTTTTCATATTATTTTAATCACATTGTTTCAATTTTTCAAACATATGTGAACGGTATCTTCTTAAATGCAACTCCAGCGTGTTTTCATCATATTCTTGTTCAGAAAGCGTACACTGTATTGAACAATTGAATCACAAGCTATAAGTGCAATTATCATTCAAAATTTTCAAAAATTACTCACACGTTATTTTGTTTGGAATCTCTCGAGCTTTTAAAATTTCCATTTTAGATATACTTCAAGACAATGCACGTGTGGACACAATTTTCAAATATGTTCTGATGAAGTTCCAGTACAAATGAGCCACATTCTATGCATTTTGCAGAGAGTTTGGCAAGATATAGACGAATCATTAAAAGCATATAACTTTCAATGTAATTTAAAAAAATATTTTGAGATGAACCGTTTCAAAATTGAAAATTTGCACAAAATTCAAAACAAAAGAAAATTTTTTTGGCAGTCTCCAAAGGTTATACGAAAACAAAAGACCACAAAAGACCCAGCTACCATTCCGGACACTGCTGGCCTGACGTGCCAATTTTGATAAGAATTGTTTGTATTCTTACGGTCAAAAGGGAGGCGCAAGGAAAGAACATCTTTATTCAAGGATTGCCAACCTAAAAATATTAATGTTAAACAGACTTTTTGCTCAATTCTGATAATTTTTAAATTGCTCAATAAACTATCATAGAGTCTAGTGAAATTATTCGACTCAATTTGCGAGTTGCAATAGTTGGAAGTCTTTATAAACAAAGTGTTCAAAACCAATTTTGGATTCCTTCTGTTCTCTTTAGCTAAAATTTTTACATTCATAAAATCTATTTCAAGGCCAGTATTAATTATGTGATTGGTCAGCGAATTTTCTCTATAAATGCTTTCATTCACATTTTGAATAACATATAATAAGGTCAAATATATTTGTGTTGGGTACCCTCTAGTGTTTGAAACAGAATTTATAGTGTTTAAAAAATGTGTTGTTTGTAGCTTATTGATGGGACAAATTGAGCCTCAAAACGTCGCTTTGTAGAACTATCAATAAATGCATTATTCACTGCAGTAGTTCTTTTAATAAACTGTTCGTCTCATAAATATACAAAATATTTTTCTTTGATAATAGAAAATGAAGAGCAAGAATTTTAATAATTTCAATATAATTATTATATGCTGAACCCCTTCGAATTTTTTTCGCACAAAAAGAAGAAATGTAGATGTAGAAACGTTTTAATCGAAAAGTATACTCCATATGCACAATACGGGTGATCGAAAACCCAAAAACTAATGTTTCAAAACAGAGTTAAATAAGTTTCTGAAAATGTAATTGAAATGTATCTTTATCTAGACATCTACATGTATGTTATAGTGGACTATTGTTGATTATTCTGCTATCCACATTCACTTAAAAACCTATTTAATCACAAGTAATTATAATCACTGAAACGATTTTGTAAAGGGACACATGTCAGACTATTGATGGATATTACGTTTATTTATATATACTTACTAACGTTTGCATTTAAAAACCGTCAGTCTTCGAACTTACAACACTCGCTATCTCCGCTTCGTATAACTATAACCTCATGATGCAAGGATATCCATGTATTCTATTTTAATTGAATTGTAATTGGCATTGAAAATGACATAATGAACAAGTAACGGCCGATAACCATTACATTAATTTTAATATACTAGTAAAATTTAATGTTTTAACTTTAAACCTAGTTAATACGGGGAAGTTGTCACACATCTAGGACCCACTAACTTTCATTTAAAGAAAACGCACGAAATCTGGTTGAATACAATAGTCAAATTCCTTTCTAATAATTTCATATAGATGTAACAAATAATACGATAAATTATGTGATATGTCGTTGCACAAGAAGACTGGAGAAGGAAAGGCGGAAATCCTCGTTCCATCTGTAAGATATAACCTTTGTGAAGGATGTAGAGACCTTTTTGCAGACACAAAAATTGCTGATTGCAGTCACAAAACTCTCCTCCTCTTGAAGTTTTTGTGCAACAACGCTGCTTTATTCGCGCAATAATATTATAAAAACAATTGCCTCCAAATTATTCTAGTTTCATTGAACATTATTTTAAGTGTTATTATGGATCTCAGGAGGTCACCTAAACGAAGCCTTTTGTCGAACCAAATAGTTTCAGTCGTAAAACTCTATATCATTCGTGAAAGTAAAAAAAAAATATTATAAATCATTTTGACGCAAATTCTGTTCAAATATAAAATTGGTTTCCTCCGATGCAGGGAAGACTAGACACTTCTTACACGATTCTATACACCAGGGCTGACCAATGAAAGGATGAACATTAGAAGGGTTTATGGGCCACATATCAAATTCTTGTTAAGCCGCGGGTCGCACCGTAATTTAAGATGTTTTTTATGAGAGATTATAATGAAACAAATACAGTATATGTTAGATACTGTTTTATTCACCGTAGTTATTGATTAATATACATATTTCACGTTTGTAATGAATTTTTCGTATTTTCAATTACAATTCACATATTTTACGATTATAATTGTAACGATAAAAAAGGCATAAAAACGTATATGCTTGGTATAACAAAATTGTTCAAAGCATCCACAATAAAATGTTTCAGCCGCCCAAAAAAGATCTGGCGGAAAGTCCTGCTATACAATCAACATCGTAAATATTCATTTCCGAACATATGATTTATTTTTTCTTGTCAGGTTCAATGCCAATTCTGGTCAAAACGAGAGTCAGCTGCATTTCTTCTGGTGATAAACTGTATCAAAAGGACGGTGGACATTCATTTAAAAAAGTATACGATGGACAATTTAACTTTCGCCAATGATGAGGAAGCGCTGCCTGGGCGAGGCGAGCATCTGCCGGCCGGGAACCGTGCAACCTGATGCCGCCTGTTCTGCCAGCCGGCGCGTCGTGCCATTCGAGGGACGGCGATCCCGATAACTCTGTATCCCAAGAGCGTACGAACAGAACAGGAGTGATACAATTTTCTTTAGAGCAGAGAGACACACATATGACACGTTCGAAGATACTATTTGACTTATTAGTTGATGCCAAGGGCAAGCCTGTGGTTTTTCTTAGGATTTGGCAACTGCTCACTCTGCCGTGCCATCCATGAACTTTTAATTACTGTATGCAATCCTGATCTAATAATGAGTTAGCCGTTGGCCGTGGCACCCCAGATCATCTGATCCAACCCCAGGTGATTTTTTTCTTTGGGAATGATTGAAAGACAAGGGATGCGCTGGAAAGCTCTCTTCAGAGGAAGATGTCCGGCGCACTAATGAAGATATAAACCCTGCAAATCTCTCGTGATTTGCTACAAAGAATACATCAAAATATTTTAGAGGAAGCCAAGATAGCATTTACATCTATGGGCACCATTTCTGCATCTTCTGTGGGTAGAGTTTAAGGGCGGGGAAAACGCCGGCATTCCAACGCAGAATCTGAGTCAGCGCTTCGCCGGGGGACATTTCCTCCTTTTTCAGCGATTGGCAATATATTTCCCTACTCATTTACGTTACTCATTAACGACAGAAAGTTTGAGAGAACAAAATGTATACCTAATAAATATACATAAAAGTACAGACAGTTGCTCCAAAAACAATGTAAAAACTCTCATCTATAATATAGACGATTGATTTTCTTTTAGAAGGTACGATATAAGTAATAGAAATTCAAAAACAGTCATCAGACAGCTCCCATTTGCGGCAGTCACGAAACTGACGCATTTTAAGTTCCTAGTCGGCAATCGCTGAGAGTTGGGGGGGAGGGCGCTTCTTCCAAACCAAACGCGAGCGCTTCCAAGTAAATTTTTCATTACGAAAGTGAAGATTTTTCTCTTAAACCTTTTTTGCGTTCTCGGGCTTCGCAACATTAAATTGTAATTAAAAATGTAATTAATGTTTATATTCAAATATATATTTACATAATTACTGATTAATCAGTAAAAATTGCTTCACTAAAACTATTGGCGCTACTTTCTCTCATTATTTCTAAATTTTGCCATTTTCGAAAATTCAGAGAGTTAAAAGAAAATGAGACCTATGCCATTCTTTTAAGCGTCCTTTACTCTATTTGTGCAAAACATCGAAAGAAAAAATTGCAGTCATTTTTGAGAAAAAAAGTTTTTATATGAATTACAATAATTTCAAGCAGACATTATGCAAATACTACTCTTTTTATAAAAAATGAAAACGTTTCATTTAAGAAAAAATCTCTATCTTCAATTTTGTACTTTTGCAATGTCATTTTTTTTCAAATTTCGAAAATATTTAGAAGTTACCAAAAATGGGACCAGCACTATTTTTACTTTCCCGTATACGTACGTATACACCGAGTATATACGTAGTATAGGGAAAGTTATGTAATGCTGCGCGAAGAAACGAATTTTCGACAGAAAAAAAATCATTGCGGCGCCCTGATAACGATAAAGTGGATAAATCCAATTCCTAAATTCAGAAAAAAAGTTCCCTAACACGTGGTGCAGCCAGAATCCCTCTTTTGTGGCTCCTTGATTCCGAAAAACTAGTTGAAAGCAACACGTCTGTCCGTCCGCCTGCCTGTCTGTGAACAAAGCTAGCGACTAAACCGTTCAGCCGATTTTCTCCAAAATTGATATTCCCCGATCAATCTGACTGATGTTGTAGCCTCTTGAATTTGAAACCAATATTTTAATTTTGGGGGGTACTTAAATTTTCAAAAAAATGGCGCCAACAATTTTCATTCAATTTTGTTGTTGGATAGTCTGAAGGTCATTTAAGTGAATTGCATAGGTCTCATGTTGGTTGAAAACCCTGATTTTTCGAAAATTGAAAAAAATCGAAATGTTTTTGGAGTTTTCCTACAACTATAATTATGAATATTAAATTTTTTCTTAATGAAATGTGTTCATAAAAACAGATCTTCAAATAAGGTTATGTTCAATTTTTCAAAAACATGAGTATTTTTTGAGAAAATTTGTGTCAAACAGGCAGCATTTTATTTTCTTTAAACCATTTTTTTCTTAAAACCCGCACATCGTTTTTTGATTAAAATGGGGACCTTAGATAGCGTAAAGGAAGCCTGTGAGAATGGCGTAGGTTTCATGTTCGTTGAAATGCCTGATTTTGCAAAAATTTTAAAAATTAAAAAAAGTGTCGGCCTCTTTGTACAACTACAATTGTGAAAATACAATTGTTTTTTTTAATGAAATATGCTCATCAAAAACCGATCTTCAAATAAGGTAATGTTGAATTTTTCCAAAATATATGTATTTGTGGAGTAATTGGGCATCAAAATTAGTCGTCCGCTCGCGTGAGAGAACTTTAGCCTAAGAGAATTTTAAAACATTGTTAAAAAATTGTTTGGTTTGGTAAACATTTTTTTAGGATCCTGAAATTTAGAGAATAAATAACGAAAATGCATTATTGTAAGTACATAAAAATTTATAAAGTGTAAAATAACAGGCTGTCTTAGCTCAAATATAAAGAATGTTATTCTTTAAAGTTATGAAGAATGTTATAAAGTTATAAAGACTGTTATTCTTTATATTTAGGACGATTATAAAGCTAATAGGATTCGACGAGATTAATATATCGAACAAAAATATTATTTTGTAATATTATATAATTATAATTATTAATATGTAATTATTTCTCTCAAACAATCCGCAAATCTTTATTGAAATTTGCGCAATAATGCGGCAAATGGATATTTAAAAAGCACATTGTTGGTGAACGAAGAGATGGTGGCAGTGATAAGATAAATAAGTTTTATTTACTAGAGCTTGTGTTTACAAATTAGGCTTTTAGAAATTCTACAAAACATATTTGATAATCACTATTTTTGTCTGTGTCGAGAGGTATAGAACATACATATATTCACAGAAGGAAAGGTCACTTATCTTTGCAAGTGTTAGCATTTCATCAGTACACCATGAAACAGAACGTGTGTAAATGACTGTGTAATTAAATGTTACGAAATTGCATCTTACAATTAGGTAGCTCATATAAAAGATTATGCACAGAAATCATTGCAATTTATATTGACTACGAAATGTTGGATTCATTTTATAAAATATTTTAAATAAAATTACTTGAATTGTTAATTAATGTGTCTAGAAGTCTTGTAAGCACACACTTGTTTAAGCTGGCATAAGTTTTCTTTGAAAAAATTAACATTTTTGCACGAAGATTAGTAAATAGTATGATAAA
Source organism: Acheta domesticus (assembly GCA_031308135.1). NCBI lineage: Eukaryota > Metazoa > Arthropoda > Insecta > Orthoptera > Gryllidae > Acheta > Acheta domesticus. The sequence goes on along the minus strand of JAHLJT010009436.1, from coordinate 151,713,646 downwards.
GTTTATAGGTCCTTTTATTAATTAATGTATTTAACGTCAAAAAACAATTAAAAGGATCGTGAGTTAAAATTCTTAAAATGACTTCTAATGAAGTTTTTCGAAAACTCAAAAGATTTCTGTGAAAAAGAGCTTCAAATTTCGAATTTACAATAGCGCTTAAACGCTAAATTTTCTTAAAAACTGCTGCAATCTTTTCAAAGAAATTTTCCATGTAGGACGAAGTTTTACTCTTCTTTAATATTCATTTATTTTATTTATTTGGTTATTTGGTAAAAAAACAGTAAAAACTGTATATGACGTATGGGGAAGAGATTATCTGCGCACATTTTCTTGAGGACCAAAATTAACAAAAAAAAAAGCGCGAAATTAGCAACTTTGAAAAACTAGAAAAATTATTTAGAAAAATTATTTTAGAAAAATAAAAATTAGAAAAATGTTTGTTCCCGAGTTATAGAAAATCAATTTAAACGGTAAATGAACTGCTGATTTGATTTTTCTGCATAGCTAACAAAATAGTAACGAACATCAGTTCTACTCCTTCCACTACAAGAAAAAGGAGTGCTCAACAAAACGTGCGCACAGTGAAGCTTTTCTTAAAATAATATTTCCGTTCTACTATCACGCAACCGGCAAATTAAGAAAATGTCAGAAATATGTACTTCGGGCGGCGATAGATCACAGCTGGCAAGGATATGAGGCAAGTTAGAATAGCTAGCCGAGACCAAAGGAAATAGAAAACTAATACGGGAAAGTCTGTGCTATTCTGTAGCACCACTAGTTTACATCCTTTCATACATACGACGAGAAAATTTAATGAAATATTGGAGCAGTTTTTTTAGAAAATTATCATTAAAAAATGTCACGGAAAACTACGCAAAAACTACTCATATTTTCGAAAAATTGTACATTACCTTATTTCAAGCTCTGAATTTGAAATTTTAGTAAGAAAAAAATCACTTCCTTCCATATTGTACTTGTAGACAAAAAAATGTAAATATTTTACATTTTCGAAAAATCGGGGGGGTCAACCAAAAAGAGACCCACGCCATCTTTTAGAGTTCTTTACGCTATCCGAGAACAATGTTCAACAACAATGTTTGGAGCCATTTTTGAGAACATTTAGAAAAAGTATCATCTTAAGTACTTACAAAAATCAAAATATTCCTTTGAAACTCGTACAGATAGATCGAGGAACATCAGTTTTGGAGAAAATAATCTGTACAGTTTAGGCGGTAGCGTTGACGACATACGAGTACTGAAGGACAGACAGATGTTTTGCTGTCAATCGATTTTTGGGTATCGAGGACCCACAAAACGTGGAGGATTCTTAATACACAACGTGTCAGATGAAGTAACTTACTAGAACAATATTTATCCACCATTTCGTTATCAGGGCTCATCAATTAGATTTTTTCTGTAGAAAAAGCACCGCTTTCCTGCTTCTTACAAAACGTCATCTTCTTATGAAGAAAGGCGAGAAAATAAAAATAGAGGTTTTCGCCAGACGCAGGACGATATTTCGTTAGTCACCAGGACAATATAACGTTACAGAGTTGACGGCTTGTACGTGCATGTAATAACAAAATTGAGGGGGGTATTTGTTTTGCCCGTACCACGGGGAATATTCAATCGCCGCCGATACGAGAAAACGTGTTCTGAAATTGTAGGCATCCTGCAACTCGTTATTCATTTTGTGTAGAAATTTCAATAGCATGTACTTCGGCTTTTCTTTCTTGGCGCACGGGGGGTGTCAATAAAATGGAATATCTCAAAGTATTTCGCATTGTTCTCCGTTGTGCCGTCAGGAGTCGCATGATCGCGACTGTATCGAGCAGTGCTGGCGATCATGCGATTCCTGGCGACACAACGGAGAACAAAGCGAAATACCGTGAGATATTCCATTTTATTGACACACCCCCGTGCGCAAAGAAAGAAAAACCGAAGTATAAGTCTCATTTGCCTTATTTTTGGAATGAGAGTTTTCCTGACAGAACATTTACAAGAAAGGAATAGTAAATTTTACTTATTTTCTAATCTAATTTTAATTTAATCTAATCTAATCTTATTTTCTAATGGATAGGGGGCCATGACCATGACCATGAATGGTTGTGTCAATATCTTACCTATGCAAAAGAATATCTTTTATTTAATTAAGAACAAATATTGAATCGCATTTCAACTCAAAATACGTTTAGGAGTACTTCAAGAATATTACATAGAAAAAATAGTGTGGTGGTGGAGTGACGTATTGAACATACGGATATTAAAAAACTAATCTAACTGGGATTGTGATTTACTTGTGAACAGTAGTAAATCAAGAACATTTTCAATCAGTTATCGCTCAAATTTACTTATGAAACTGTGATGACCGCATTTACTGATGAAAAAGGTGACTGCACTTACTTGCAAACCGTGATGTATCAAGATCTATTGCCAATCAGTATTGTCCAAATCTAGTGAACTGAATAATGTTTAACGACCAAGTCCCCTTCGGGGGATTAATAATCCAATTAGCAGAAATACTAAATCAACAAAACAGTGAAGTGTTCGCTAACATAACAGCTCGGACGGATCGACAACTTTAGAATACAGTGAGTTAACACGGAACCTTCAGCAACAGCACCAACTATTATTCCAATAACATCAACTATTAAAACAACATTAACAACAACTAGTGCTACAAATCAATATTTACAATGCCAACTACAGTAGCATCTGCATGAAAAAGAGATCCCAATGACCGTGCCAGAAGCTACGGCACCTAACGAGCACGCTTCTACAACGCTGCAAACAGCCTCAACCTGAACAATTCATGGCAAATAGTTCCGCCGCGTCGAAAAAAAGTCAAAATGATGACAACCCTAAAGGATCCTGTAGGAAGATTATCAGTGAAAATGGCACATTCTCATAAAAAAACTAGTGGTGATACAGAATGGTACAGACTTTCCCGTATTAGTTTTCTATTTCCTTGGGTCTGCGCTAGCTATTTGGAATTGCCAATACTCTTGACAGCCACCATCTATAGCCGCCCAAACAACAATTTTTGACATTTTCTTAATTTTTTGGTTTCCTAATGGTAGAACGAAAATATTCATTTTAGAATATTAAAGAACACAAAAACCTCGACCTAAATGGCAATTTTCTTTTAAAAATTTGTACCCGTTTTAAAGAAAACGGCGTTTAAGCCATACTAAAACTGCGAAATTTGAAGCAAACGTTTTCACAGAATATTTTTCATCCCGATCAGGTTTTTGTCCAGTTTCCCTGATCCATTGAGCAAATGCTAAGAGAACCCCTTGTTTTGCATCTGGACGTAAATGTAGCTTCACTGTGCGCACGTTTTTGTTCAGCATTCCTTTTGCTTGTAGTGGTAGGAGTAGAACTGACGTTCGTTTCTATATTTGTTAGCAATGCAGAAAAATTAAATCAGCAGTTCATTTACCGTGGAAATTAATTTTCTATAACTCGGGAACAATTTTTTTTATATTTTCTATTTTTCTAAAATAATAATTTTTCTAAATTCTTTTCCTAGTTTTTCAAATGTTGCTAATTTCGCTATTTTAAAATTTTGGACCTCAAGAAAATGTGCGCACTTAATCTCTTCCCCCATTCATCATAAACAGTTTTTTTTACTGTTTTTTGACAAATAAGTAAATAAATTTTTGAGTTTTCAAAATACTTAATTTGAAGTTATTTGAAGCACTTACGCTCACAAATATAATAACGTTTACAAATTGCTCGTAATGTGCATATTAAAGATGTGAGACATCTTTTAAAAAAAGTTACATTTGTGTAATTTTTGGAAAAAAAATCCCAAAAATAAACATTACGTCATGTTAAAAAGTACAATTAGCACTATCCGATCGAAAAGTTTGAAGAAAACATTTTTAGTCATTTATGAGAAAATGGCGTTTGTGGTTTCTCAAAATACGAAAATTTGAGCTAGTTTTGTTTGGAAACGGTTGAGCTTTCGAGAAACTTTATCTGACTTTATTTAAAGCACCTGTACTCGTAAATATAATAATGTGAACAAATTGCCGCTAACTAGATATTAACGACGTGAGAGACAAGTCAAAATTTAATTTTTGCAATTTTTGAAAAAAACGAAAGAATAGAGCAACATTACCTTTAGCACTATCCCTACCAAAAGTTTAAAGAAAAAATTTGGAGCTGCTTTTGAGAAAATCTTGTTTTTGTATTTTTTTTAAATTGCACATATTGCACGCAATATACCACTAATATTCTCAAAACAATGTACATGACTTTAAAGAAAGAACTCACTATAAAGAACAAATTTTATTTGAAGGGAAAATCTCTATCTGCAATTTTGTAGTTGGAGGAAGACGCCAAATAAAATTCAAACTTTTGCAATTTTCGAAAATTCAGAGTTAACCGTGTTATTAGGACTTATGCCACTTTAATAAGAGTATTTGACTCTATTCTTACAAGAAATTTAAAGAACAAATTTGGAGCCGTTTTTGAGAAAATTTCGAAAATGTCTGGGGGGCTTCATGTAAAGTACACCCAAAAATTAAGGAATGTTTTTCAAAATCTCAGAGCTTCGTCTCAGACCAGATGAACAAGGGTTTCTTCAATTAAAAAAAATCGTACGCATAGTTTAGGCGCTAGTGTTGTTCACATACACCGGACAGACGGACGTTTTGCTTTCAATTGGTTTTTTGGTATCAAGGACCCACAAACAGGGATTCTGGCTATACCACGTATTAGGAGATTTTTTTCTTAATTTAGCAACTGGTTTTATCCACTTTTTCGTTATCAGAGCCCGGCAATGAATTTTTTCCGACGAAAATTTGCCATTTTTACGCGCAACATTACGTAACTTTCCCTATACTACGTATATTACTCCGTATATACGTACGTATACGAGAAAGTAAAAAAAGGTATGAGCATCTCCCTCGTGATGAAAGTCTAAAAGTGTCCTCAAAATAAGAGAATATATATATGCTACAACCAAAGGCAGAGTTCAAAAACAAAACGAATATCGAACCCCGCCGATTTTCATACCAGGTGTTAGAGTTATATCTGATATCATCAAATCAATTAAAGAACTGGTTAAAGATGAAGACTTTTCATACAAACTAATCAAAACCTATCAAGATGAAGCCAAAATAACAATCAATAATGACAAAATCCTACCTCAAACACAGGATGTTTATCGAAAGGTTATTAAACATTTGAAAATAAAAACTATTGAGCACTACACATTTCAGTTGAAGCTTTCGGGTAGTGTTAAAAAATATGCACCCATCAGCAGACGAAACGGATCTTAAAGAAGTTATAGAAGCGGAATGTCACAAGGGAAGACAGATTCAATATATCAAACATCGTCTAAAAAAAGCACGTCTATCATTGTATTTTGTGGACTTCAGATGAAGACATGGCAACGCACTCATCATCCAGCAGACAAAATAATCATTAACAGAACTTCCCGCAATTTAATACGAAAATTACAAGAATTCTACTCGGAAGAAATGAAGCAACTAATAGGAAAGCTATCACCAACAAAAGCAACGGAATTACTCTTAGTGGAAAGCGACTAAACAATTAAAAAGACCGACAAATTCTGTTCCCCTCTCCCTTCGTAAAATGGTGGGAGTTGGGCCAGAGAAAAAGATAAGGCAGAAGAAAATTATTTTGCTCATACATTTCAACCATGCCCCTCAGATTTACTCAAAGAAGAACAAGAAATTATAGAATTTCTGGAATCTCCTTCAAATATCACTCCCAATCAAATTCTTCTCAACATAAATCAGAGCAGGACTGAAATTCCTTCCAAACCACAAGGCTCCTGGACATGATCATATTGTACGGGAAATGCTAAGAAAAACTGCCTAAGAAACTCTTTGTTCTCGTAACATCGATTTTTAATGGAATAATACGCATCGGATACTATCCTTCACAGTGGAAACTGGCACAGATTTTTGTATTTGTCTTATGCTCGAGGAGAACAAATTGCAAACAAAGCAGATGTAAAAAATGTTCTAATTAATAACTGATTATTCATCCCAACAATTGCATTTTCCCCTCTTTTGATAGCTCATTTTATTAACGCATTTCGTACTTCCATAAAGTTGATTGTATAGCAGATCTTGCCAACTCCTGTATATAAAAAAATTAGACGATATCTCCAGAGTTAATAGAAGGCTACTTTAGAGCACATGTAATTGTTGGTCGTCAATCAAATAAAATTTTGTTGTTTCTGATTGCAGGTAGCCGGCGCTCCAAAACCCCAAGGTACGTTTAATAATCATTTATATATATAAAACAAAGTTGTGTTAGTTAACCATTTATAACTCACGAACGACTGAACCAATTTTAATTATCTGTTTTGTTGGATTCCTCTCCGTCCCGAATAACAGAATAACTAATAAAATATCGAAAAAATGGCACTACATGGCGCTGACGAATAAAAAACTAGATATTCATGCAAACGCAGCCCGCTACACAGTTCGAATCTATATCGTTAAATAACTACGTCCTAGGGCCTTAAAAAGTAAAATAAAAAAAATTCACTCCGTATTCTACAGGATGAGATCTTTTTTTTTTTCACGAAAAATAATTATACAGAAATTTAATATAATGTGTAAAAATCAATATTTGTTGGTTCGTGCTTAATGTGCTGCCGTACCAGGCATCCAATTGCAATAAAAATGTCAACTTGTTGCTTGCACTTGCGGGAAGAACATAGAACTAGATGGCGCTTGAGCACATGAGTTAAACTAGAGCGCTTCAGTTAAATGCAATTCCCGTGAGCTTCATAGTTGCTGGGGTTTGCCGTCTGTCGTGGGGTGAGGTCGAGGAGAACACGAGAAGCAGGCAGTGCAAGTTGATGAGAGGAGAGGGAAAAAGAGACAGGGACAAAGAGAAAGGGAAAAAGAGGGAAGATAGAGGGAAAGAGAGGAAAAAATAGAGAGGGAAAATAGAGAGAAGGAAATAGAGAGGGGGAATAGAGGGAGGAAATAAAGAGGGGGTAAATAGAGAGGGGGAATAGTGAAAGAGAAGGAAAATAAAGAGGGGGAAATCGAGAGAGGGGAAATAGAGAGTGGGAAATAGAGGGAGGGGAAATGGAGAAGGGGGAAATAGACACGGAAAACAGAGACCGAGAAAAGATAGAGTGGGGGAAAAGAGACACAGAGGGGAAGAAGAGACAGAGAGAGGGAAAATAGACACAGATGGAAAAAGAGAGACAGATGGAAAAGAGAGTGGGGAAAATAAGAGAGGAGGAATAAAACAGAATGGGAGGGAGAGATGAAAAAAGAGACAGGGGGAGAGGAATATTTCCTCAATTATTTCTTCTGCGGCAGCAACGCGCCGGGTACCAGCTAGTATTACCTAAAAAAACGCTGCTATATTTAAACATCCTTACACATTTTCAATAACGAGTCTCATTTTCATTTACAGCGCAACGTAACAGTTAACTTTGATTGTATTTAATCTGGTGTAGTTTCTGCTTGTAGAAATCATGGGAGTGTTACCCTTTTTTATAGGGAAGTGTACAATAGAATGACATTTAATATTTATTGAGGCTTACAACACATAACTAAAGGCTCTTTTGGGGACTGAACATCAGTTTTAACATAACATAACTTTCTTATTCTAAACGTAGAAGTTTAGATTGTGAGTGAGTGCAATGTACCCCCCTGTTAATTAAATAAAATTAACTCTTTCTAAATTTGCAGAAAAACCAAAAGAAGATGACGTAAAGACACTCCACAGGGTGAGTATCTTTTCTTACTGTGAGTCACATCTACAATAACCACAAAAATGCCGAAAGTCTCAATACGCATTTAACATTCCCCCAGTTGTATTATGCCTAAAAAACATAAAAAATTATATCACGATACAAAAAATAATCAGGTAGACCCGAATCACCTCCTGCAAGAGCGAAGAATGCCATCAGAACTACATGTCGATAGGTTCCAATTGGCAGTAGTTTGATACATGAGCGCGATCGTGTTGTTTATTAAACTCGTTAAATGTCCTGTTTTGCCCGGTTATTTATTTTGAAAATCATCTTTTAAACAGCCCCGCCCATTAAATTCGTCCCAAAAGCCCTATTCACCCCACTCCTCTCACTTCAATTTCTCCTACAACTTAGCCCGGTCTGCAAGCCCCGCCCACTTCGCTCGGCAACATTACCATAGCATTAAACTAAAGTTTGCAAAACTAACGTTTGTAAAACATGTTGAGACGACAATTTTCATATTTTGGAAGAGAGGAGGAGATTTTTATATTCTGGTTAAGCGAAATTAATTTAAAGAAACTTTTATTACACAAAAGGGAATTTAATACGTGTGTATATTACAAAATCTCTGGGCCGCTGAAGCAATTGTATTCAAATTTCTCACGAGCACTTTCGAGCACCCGAGAAAAAATGTGAATGAGATATTTAGCTTAATCGACAATGCGTCTATGCGACATTGTAGCGGCCAGCTGCTCTGATCGGTGATTTTCCGTGGTTTCATCGAACAATACCAGGCGAATTCCGAAGCCTAGGAAATGGGTCATGGACCGCGCGCGATTTTTCCTTCCCGTTCCTCGCCCTATCCTTCCCCCTACACACATTTATATTTACATGTACTACATTACCACATACGCCGGGAGACCGATCGAAAGCTTAGAGCTTGTCCCGGCTGAAGCAGTGCCCCACTGGTGGTAGATACCTTCTTGGGGAAAATCCGGTTATCCAACTATGGGTCGTTATTGGATCTTGCCATCCCGAGAAGGTCACTGCTACTGCCCGATCAAAACATCCACTACACTTACGGGACTAATGACCTTAGCCCTTGACGCGCTCGGAAACACGACGGGCGGCGCTGGGAGAGGCCGGGAGACGTGCATGGTAAACATTCTCATATCGCTAAGCGATTATTAAGTAACGGAAATATTTGGATCCGTTCGATTTAATTGTTCAGCATATAAATTCGTGAATGTAATTGTTGATTAATTTCGAGATTCTGCACGTTTCTCATCGCGCGTACTACATTGTCTCCAATTGCTCTCAGGAGAGCACCGCCACATTGGCTAAAACTGACTTGTACTCAGAAATATAATAATGTCAACACATCGGTGCGAATGTAACAATGCGGCACAAATATGTATCGTTAATATTTACAGCGGGCGGCTCAATATTAAACGATTGCAGTAAAATAGTTAAATTGTGTGAAGCAAAGTTCTTAAAGCAGAGATTTTGAACTCTAATCTTATCTAAATTAAAAGTATTTTGGATAAAAATTTACGGAGTTATGGCCAATTGAAAAGTGTCGATTTATATCGTTTTAACGTAAAATTGATCATATTCGGACTAATGTGGCCCACTGAGTCAAATAAGTAATGTTTGATGATCGTAAAATTGTCGTGGAATAACGTGCGCACCACCTCGGCCAAAATACGTTGATAAAATAAAATAAAATAAAATTGTATTTATTTGTAATTGTCTTAAAACAAGCCAAAAAGAACCCAAAATATGATGTTTATGGGGTTTGAGGCACCCCTGAACCTATTTTTAAAACGGTTTTATTGGTTTCAATGTTATTCTTGCACCGAAAACAAACTTTTTTTCGTCAAACCTCTACAAATATATTCAAGAAATCATGTAGAGCAGTGCCGCACAAATGTCGGTCGTAATAGTGACGGCGCGCTGCGCAATTACAATCCTTTATCCATATTTCAGAATTTATTACTAATGCAATGACAAAACTAAATTTTTTTTAAATGCTTATTTTTCGGTAATAAATAATAGTAAAATACAGAGAATACCTCAAGTATTGAGTAACTTGGAGGTTGCTAGGAATGAAACTGATAGGCATTATTCCAACGGTACAAATGTTCTTCAACCATTTCATTGCAGAGTGTGAGATCCCCGCAGGACGATGTTCCCGAACCGCCAAGCAATCTGCACAGGGTGAGACTTATTACAATTCTTTATCCACATTTCAGAATTTATTACTAATGCATTGACAAAACTAAATATTTTTTAAAAAATGCTTATTTTTCGGTAATAAATAATAGTAAAAATACAGAGATTACCTCAAGTATTGAGTAACTTGGAGGTTGCTAGGAATGAAACTGATATGCATTATTCCAACGGTACAAATGTTCTTCAACCATTTCATTGCAGAGTGTGAGATCCCCGCAGGACGATGTTCCCGAACCGCCAAGCAATCTCCACAGGGTGAGATTTATTACAATTCTTTATCCACATTTCAGAATTTATTACTAATGCATTCACAAAACTAAATATTTTTTTAAAAATATACTTATTTTTCGGTAATAAATAATAGTAAAATACAGAGATTACCTCAAGTATTGAGTAACTTGGAGGTTGCTAGGAATGAAATTGATATGCATTATTCCAACGGTACAAATGTTCTTCAACCATTTCATTGCAGAGTGTGAGATCCCCGCAGGACGATGTTCCCGAACCGCCAAGCAATCTCCACAGGGTGAGATTTATTACAATTCTTTATCCACATTTCAGAATTTATTACTAATGCATTGACAAAACTAAATATTTTGTTTTAAAAATTGCTAATTTTTCGGTAATAAATAATAGTAAAATACAGAGATTACCTCAAGTATTGAGTAACTTGGAGGTTGCTAGGAATGAAACTGATATGCATTATTCCAACGGTACAAATGTTCTTCAACCATTTCATTGCAGAGTGTGAGATCCCCGCAGGACGATGTTCCCGAACCGCCAAGCAATCTCCATAGGGTGAGATTTATTACAATTCTTTATCCAAATTTAAGAATTTATTACTAATGTATTGACAAAACTAAATATTTTTTTAAAAAATGCTTATTTTTCGGTAATAAATAATAGTAAAAGACAGAGATTGCCTCAAGTATTGAGTAATTTGGAGGTTGTTAGGAATGAAACTGATATGCATTATTCCAACGGTACAAATGTTCTTCAACCATTTCATTGCAGAGTTTGAGATCCCCGCAGGACGATGTTCCCGAACCGCCAAGCAATCTCCACAGGGTGAGACTTATTACAATTCTTTATCCACATTTCTGAATATGTTACTAATGCTTTGACAAAACTGAATATTTTTTTAAAAATATGCTTATTTTTCGGTAATAAATAATAGTAAAATACAGAGATTACCTCAAGTATTGAGTAACTTGGAGGTTGCTAGGAATGAAACTGAGAGGCATTATTCCAACGGTACAAATGTTCTTCAACCATTTCATTGCAGAGTGTGAGATCCCCACAGGACGATGTTCCCGAACCGCCAAGCAATCTCCACAGGGTGAGATTTATTACAATTCTTTATCCACATTTCAAAATTTATTACTAATGCATTGACAAAACTAAATATTTTTTTAAAAAAATGCTTATTTTTCGGTAATAAATAATGTTAAAAGACAGAGATTACCTCAAGTATTGAGTAACTTGGAGGTTGCTAGGAATGAAACTGATAGGCATTATTCCAACGGTACAAATGTTCTTCAACCATTTCATTGCAGAGTGTGAGATCCCCGCAGGACGATGTTCCCGAACCGCCAAGCAATCTCCACAGGGTGAGATTTATTACAATTCTTTATCCACATTTCAGAATTTATTACTAATGCTTTGACAAAACTAAATATTTTTTTTTAAAAATTGCCTATTTTTCGGTAATAAATAATAGTAAAATACAGAGATTACCTCAAGTATTGAGTAACTTGGAGGTTGCTAGGAATGAAACTGATAGGCATTATTCCAACGGTACAAATGTTCTTCAACCATTTCATTGCAGAGTGTGAGATCCCCGCAGGGACGATGTTCCCGAACCGCCAAGCAATCTTCATAGGGTGAGATTTATTACAATTCTTTATCCACATTTCAGAATTTATTACTAATGCATTGACAAAACTAAATATTTTTTTAAAAAATGCTTATTTTTCGGTAATAAATAATAGTATAATACAGAGATTACCTCAAGTATTGAGTAACTTGGAGGTTGCTAGGAATGAAACTGATAGGCATTATTCCAACGGTACAAATGTTCTTCAACCATTTCATTGCAGAGTGTGAGATCCCCGCAGGACGATGTTCCCGAACCGCCAAGCAATCTCCACAGGGTGAGACGTATTACAATTCTTTATCCACATTACAGAATATGTTACTAATGCATTGACAAAACTGAATATTTTTTTAAAAATGCTTATTTTTCGGTAATAAATAATAGTAAAATACAGAGATTACCTCAAGTATTGAGTAACTTGGAGGTTGCTAGGAATGAAACTGAGAGGCATTATTCCAACGGTACAAATGTTTTTCAACCATTTCTTTGCAGAGTGTGGGATCCCCGCAGGACGATGTTCCCGAACCGCCAAGCAATCTCCACAGGGTGAGATTTATTACAATTCTTTATCCACATTTCAGAATTTATTACTAATGCATTGACAAAACTAAATATTTTGTTTTAAAAATTGCTTATTTTCGGTAATAAATAATAGTAAAATACAGAGATTACCTCAAGGATTGAGTAACTTGGAGGTTGCTAGGAATGAAACTGATATGCATTATTCCAACGGTACAAATGTTCTTCAACCATTTCATTGCAGAGTGTGAGATCCCCGCAGGACGATGTTCCCGAACCGCCAAGCAATCTCCACAGGGTGAGATTTATTACAATTCTTTATCCACATTTCAGAATTTATTACTAATGCATTGACAAAACTAAATATTTTTTTTTAAAAAATGCTTATTTTTCGGTAATAAATAATGTTAAAAGACAGAGATTACCTCAAGTATTGAGTAACTTGGAGGTTGCTAGGAATGAAACTGATAGGCATTATTCCAACGGTACAAATGTTCTTCAACCATTTCATTGCAGAGTGTGAGGTCCCCGCAGGACGATGTTCCCGAACCGCCAAGCAATCTCCACAGGGTGAGATTTATTACAATTCTTTATCCAAATTTAAGAATTTATTACTAATGTATTGACAAAACTAAATATTTTTTTAAAAAATGCTTATTTTTCGGTAATAAATAATAGTATAATACAGAGATTACCTCAAGTATTGAGTAACTTGGAGGTTGCTAGGAATGAAACTGAGAGGCATTATTCCAACGGTACAAATGTTCTTCAACCATTTCATTGCAGAGTGTGAGATCCCCGCAGGACGATGTTCCCGAACCGCCAAGCAATCTCCACAGGGTGAGACTTATTACAATTCTTTATCCACATTTCTGAATATGTTACTAATGCTTTGACAAAACTGAATATTTTTTTAAAAATATGCTTATTTTTCGGTAATAAATAATAGTAAAATACAGAGATTACCTCAAGTATTGAGTAACTTGGAGGTTGCTAGGAATGAAACTGATAGGCATTATTCCAACGGTACAAATGTTCTTCAACCATTTCATTGCAGAGTGTGAGATCCCCGCAGGACGATGTTCCCGAACCGCCAAGCAATCTCCATAGGGTGAGATTTATTACAATTCTTTATCCACATTTCAGAATTTATTACTAATGCATTCACAAAACTGAATATTTTTTTAAAAATATGCTTATTTTTCGGTAATAAATAATAGTAAAATACAGAGATTACCTCAAGTATTGAGTAACTTGGAGGTTGCTAGGAATGAATGTGAGATGCATTATTCCAACGGTACAAATGTTCTTCAACCATTTCATTGCAGAGTGTGAGATCCCCGCAGGACGATGTTCCCGAACCGCCAAGCAATCTCCACAGGGTGAGATTTATTACAATTCTTTATCCACATTTCAGAATTTATTACTAATGCATTGACAAAACTAAATATTTTTTAAAAAATGCTTATTTTTCGGTAATAAATAATAGTAAAATCCCGACGTTCCTGATCACAATTCACAAGTTCGTAAGCGTTGGTGTTTCCTTTCTGCACTTTTGTCTTTTGGATGCAAGGAATGCACGCACTTTCGATCAGTGACAACAACAGAACAGTTTCAACAGCAGTGACTACAATGTCATCGTGTGCTTCACACTGTTTTCTTCTCTAATCTCTGTTCACCCTAAGAATGATCCTGATGTAAACAATGGAACACATTATTCATCCGCGAGTAATTACCTCATTGGTCGATTGCTCGGCTCTTCCTTCAACGATGCACGTGCTCACGAACTGTCAGAAGCGCCTGCGGCAACGCTAGTCCCGCTTGAGATAAGAATACGTCTCCAATTTCCAGCTGTGACACACACATCCCGTTTCATAATCGTCCCTCTACTGCACTGACGTGAGAGGCTTGTGAAAGAAATTTAATTTTTTTAATTTTTCAATAAACACATGAATAGAGCAATAGAGCAATATGGCGTTTATATCATCTTATAGAATACATTTATCATTACTCCTTCCAAAAGTTTAAAGAAAACATATCGAGCCATTTTTGAGAAAATCTTATTTTTGTTATTTTTTAAAACTGCACATATTACATGCAATACTGCGCGAAAACTACTAAAAGTTTTTTAAAATGTACTAATTATTGGACTAATTATGGACAACAATTTTTTTAAGGAAAAATATCTATCTTTAGTTTTGTAGATGTAGGAAATCACCAAAACAATTCACAGATTTGCAATTATCGAAAATTCAGAGTTAACAGTGAAAATCGCACCTATGCCACCTTTATAAGTGTATTTTATTCTATCTAATAAGCAGTGTAAAATAAATTGGAGCCATTTTCCACGAAATTTTGAAACCTCCAGAAATTAATTAATGTTTTTCAAATCGGCCAGCTTCGACTCATGGTCACATCGACAGGGGTTTCTTCAATTTTGAAAAATCATACACATAATTTAGGCGCTATAAGGCAATCCCTCGACATCCGCGAATTCGCTATTCGCGAGTTGCGAACTTTCGGGATTAAAGAAATGCTACCGTTTTTAACATTCGTGACTTCGACATTCGCCGTTACGTGTTTTGGTTGTACTACTTTTTTTGAAAGCGAACACTTTTCATTTCCGTTATCAGTGTCATCTAGGAAACGGAACTAAGCAAACGTCGGAGCTATCACTTTCTGCAAAATTTCAAAATTGAAGTGACAATTTACATTTATAGAATTTGAACACAATTGTAAAATAATTCAATTCAGTTGCGTCAAATTGGAGGTAAGAGTCTTGCCCACATGAACAGAAAAGCCATTCAGGATCTGTACAACTCTCATTATAACGACCTCATTGAAGAGGAGCTTAAAGAAGAGAGAAATTATCAATGAAGAAAACCTTCTCGAAGATAATGATGAAGTGACGAAAGCGAAACTGCGTCCTGGAGCAATATCAATGTCAAAAGAGTTAATATCGTTCTAAAACTTCTTCATGCTCTGGTGTAAAGGGCATTCTAAAGGGCATTCATGCAAATAACTTCAAAATTAAAGAGAGAAATAGAAGCAGGAACTCTTCCATATTTGGATATTAGAACAAGAAGGAGGGTGATGAAACAAAAATAATTACCAAATCCTGTATCCAATCGCTTTTGACTTTGAAATAAGTTTCAAACATTGTTTTATTTCTTCATTTTGGGATGTTAATTGTGAATTCTGTTTGCGCTTACTCTGTTCTACTGCAATTGATTGTCAGATTTTTTTTCTTTCTTTTTTAAACAATTGTTTCGATATCCAGAAACCTAACCCATTTTCCTTCATTAAAAAATAGACTCAACCTTCGCGGATTTAGCATTCGCGATGTTTTTCGGGAACCTAGCTCTGGCGAATGTTGAGGGATTACTGTACTTCGATTTTTCCATAGCTGCCTCTCAAGGTCCGTCTTCGTGATGGGATGTATCACGGCATTTCGCATCTTTCTCGGTCGTGCCACTAGATATCGTATGTTCGCGACCGTATGAAAAATTGCTTCATCATGTGACATCTAGCAGCACGACCGAGAAAGACGCGAAATGCCGTGGTATATTCCATCGTGAAGACGGGCTTTGAGAGGTAACTATAGAAAAATTGCAGTATAGTGTTGCTCACATACCAGACGGACAGACGGACGGACGTTTTACCGTCAATCGAGTTTTCGGTATGAAGGCCCCACAAAACATGTATTCTGGGTACACCACGAGTTTGAGGAGATTTTTTCTAAATTTAGCTACTGAATGTATCCACTTTTTCGTTACCAGGGCCCGGCAATACGAATTTTTCTGCCGAAAATTCGCCAGTGTTTCGTGCAGCATTACATAATTTTCTCTCCTACCGCTTATGCATGCGTAAGCAATAGCGACAAAGTAAAAATACGATCGACAAGTAGGAGAACCCTGAAGGGATAATACTAGCCCTTACTGCCGTAGCTCAAGAATGGCAGATGATCGTACAGGTGTGCTATTTATCCTGGAAACGTAGTGTGTTTAAGACTTCTTGGCTGTTCGGGTGACGGAGCGTCGTTGGCTGAGAGGCCGACGTTTCGCCTGATATGTTGCAGGCTTCCTCAGGTCAGTGACCAATGTCACTGTTCGGCACTACCCTGAGGAAGCCTGCGACATGTCAGGTGAAACATCGGCCTCTCAGCCAACGACGCGGCGTCACCCGGACAACCAAGAAGTCATAGACTCGAGCGGCGGAAGCTTACGCTAACGTAGTGTGTTTAAATGTCTATTACAAATGACAGACAAACTACATTCGATCTTTCAGGAGGCGTGCAAAAGCAAAGAGATCAAAATTTATTTGGTGGCCCCCTTCAGTGTTTTTTAAAATCACTATCTCCTAGAGGGCACCGGTTTCAAAATCTTTGTAGTAAAGGCAGTTTTTAAATGAAAAAAATATTAAAATTTTGTATTAGTAAAATTAAATGGTGTTCTACTATTCATTATAAAGGCTTATTAATACGAAAGTTTCATTTGGATCTAAGAACTACTTAAATGCTTGCTTGCTTTCGTGCACGGAAAATGCAAACCTTGTTACGATGGCCCGTCCAAAGTTATGAATGCAGTACGGTCTCTTTATGGCGACAGTGCGATGCCAAAGATGGCGCTTTTCTGCTGAACTGTATGAATCAAAAGTTACGCTCTCGATGGAGACGACTAATCCCGCAATGGGGCGGAGCGCTAGCTTAGCGCTATAGTTGTTTGTCTCGAACCTTTCCAATATTTGAGAGCGTATTTTCTTCCCTTCCCTCAAAGCTGCTTTGTTTCTTTTCAGCTTCTCAT
The DNA here is from genome assembly GCA_031308135.1 of Acheta domesticus. NCBI lineage: Eukaryota > Metazoa > Arthropoda > Insecta > Orthoptera > Gryllidae > Acheta > Acheta domesticus. The sequence continues at coordinate 151,696,509 of JAHLJT010009436.1, read as the reverse complement.
GTCCTTTGCACCTCGTAATGTCATAAAAAATCAGAAAGAAAAATTAATTTTAAAGTACAATTATTTAAAGTACAAGTATTTCAATACAATATCCAAAATTCAAGCCAACTACATACACATGCAAAACGGCCAAGGCTTTTGTTTCCTTCCTAACAGCAAAGAAATAATAAGTTTTGATTGCCGTACAAAATATTTAAAATTCCTTTGACGACAAAATATGTTGGGCTTACGGGAACAACTTGATCTAATTCACGGTAAGTTCGAGCTGTCTCATGTTGTGAGAGCGAACAATCATCTACCGGTAGGCATTGAGTACGACTCCCGTTCGAAAATATAATTACAGTTAAATAGTTTTAAACATTAATAACCTTTTGTTTTCCCCACTAAGGAGCACATTACCATTTACTTTTCTTGCTCTTTTACGGTTGGTGGAACACACATTCTAAATTAAGTTTGCAATGAAAATGAAATGAAATTTAAAGAAATCGTAAATTAATAAATTTACCACAAGCTAAAAACCAAAATGAAGAAAAGTAAACGAAATTATTAAAACTCTAAATCTCCAAAATAAAACACCACTAAACCCAGGTGAACAAACAAAAGTAAACCACCGGAACGCGAACTTTCGGAGCACAGTATGATACGGCAACTGAAGCATTTGGCACCGCATCTGCGGCTGATCGAACAGCTGAACGCATCCCTTCCTACAAACATTAATAAATCCTACACAAATTCAAGATGATTTGTTGTAAATATATAATGTGTTCGAGGTATTTTTTTACTAATGTGATTGTTTTATGAAAAATGATCTGAATAAGGATTTAAAACAGTTTTGGAATCTTAAAACGGGGGGATGTTGATTTACCGAAAAAGCCTATAAGGCTCTGTACTTCATTCTTAATCTTGGACGCATAGAGTGTTACAGCAGTTATCCTCTCCTGGTTGGTTCCAGGGGCTAGGCACTGTCTCTCAGTACACAATGCAAGTAAAAATCATACTTTTTCTTTCTGGTATACGCAGTAAAGAGAAAATTATGCAATTCTGCAAAAAATAAATGTCAAAGATTTATTTCATTAAAGTTGAGAATTGTTATTTATATTCGAGTAGTAAAAGTGACATTTTATTTTGCGAATAGGGAAGGTTGCGAGCCGAGACCGATTATCATCACATTATTTCATAGGATCCAAGTTCTGTATTTCACATGAGAAAGACGTCGCGAAGTTTCGATATATCATGTATCCCTTCGTGTTAAATTTATGTTGAAATACATGCTATGCTGGTTGGGATTCTGTGAGAGTTCCTGAATTCCATGGATCATCTCTGCAATCACTACTGGCGAAGCTGAAGGGTAATCTGGGAGCCTTAGAATGTCCAAATTATTTTTCAATAAGATTTGTCGTTAAGAAATTTTTCAATTTTTTTTACTGAACCGTTGAAGAAAATGAAATGTTTTCGACTCCTTTTCTCCGCTTACGTGCGAACTAATTACGAGGGGCATTCTATAATTAAAGAGACAAATTTGCCTGGAGAAATACACGTTTAATTTTACAAAACAGGACATTTCCTACTTTTTAATATATTCCCTACCAACATTTATGCACTTGTTCCAACGACTTAATGGCTTTTTACAACGGTTCTAAAGAACTCTTTTTCTTGGTGTTTGAACCAATTTCCTACAAATATTTCGACAACGTCGAACATCCTGAAACTTTTCCCCACGTAATGCGTCCTTCAGTGGACCAAACAAATGGAAATTAGATAGTGCTTAATCGGGGCTGTAAGGGGGATGAGGCAGTGCCTCCCAATCTATTTGGTCGATGATTCACGGCTTTGTTGAGCAGTGAGAGGACGTGTGTTGTTTTGCTGGAGAATCCTCTGAGATCCATGACGTTTCTTTCTCATAACTGACTTTACCTTGTTAAAAAGTATATCTAAGCAGTATTGGCTGTTTATTATACGCTGTTCTTCGTGATAATCACAAAAAAATGCGCCTACACCGTCCCCAAACACAGTCAACATAATTTTCCCTGCTGATGCGGCCAAAACGATGTTTGTCAGTCACTGAGCCTCGACCACTTTTGAACTGTTCTATGAACTTGTAAAAATTCTCGCGGTTCTTACAACTTTCACCATTTACTTTAGTCTTTACAGAGTATATATATATATATATACTCAGCGTCAGGGCTCATTCCAGTGATGCCAACTTAAACTCCTAAAATTACCAAACTTGTCCTACCCACTGTTTTTTCTCCAGTGAGGAATGTTTTTCTGAGCGAGGAACCTGCCAATGGATAGACACCGGCTGGCTCTGCCGCACATGCGCACAAGAGGGCCCGCGCATTCTCCCTCTTACTCGCACTCACTGGACAGAGGGTGTAGGCTGGCAGAAGACAAGGACTTGTACCGTGACGCATGCCCACGTCTCGGTCATGACTCAACATGACTCCACTAAACTGCAAGACTTTAGCTTCGCTACTGGCAATCACCTGCAAATTGTACAACCAATCATCACTAATAAATGGAGCTTCTATAAAAGTATTGTTCTAGCAGCTAGGTCAGTTTTTTGTAAAGCGGATGCTAGATGTTGAGAAAATGACAGAGTGGTGTCATTATAGCAACGAAGTGTAAAGAGTTTTGCAATAGATGGCCAAAGTAATAGTTCTAAAGAATTTGCAATCATTAAAACTGATCGTTTCAACCACAAATACATGGAAGTCTGTGCCATGTTGTAGCTCCACTAATATTTGGCCCTGAGTGTTATGGATGTTGGCCTGGCGGCAGTAGTGGTATTGACAGCGTGTGTTGTGTGTGGCAGGAGGTGCGTCAAGCGCCGGGCGCGCAGGAGGGGCAAGCCGCGGCGGAGGACGTCGCTGGGAAGATGCAGGAAGGCGGCAATGCTGGCATGGAGCAGGCGCAGAATGGCGCCAAACAGGCGCAGGACGCGTCCCAGGGCTGAGCCCGCCCCAACGCCCCGTCACCCGGAATTCAGACTCGTCACCTCCTAGCCTACGCACTCTGCGCCAAGCGCACTGTATCAGACCAAGCTCAATAAAGAACAGCCTGTACATTGTGTACATTCACCTTCCTTATTGCCATTAACTCGGCTCACTAAGACAACGCTCTCCATTAGTAAACGGATAATGTTAGGCAGATGTGAGGCGGATTCTTGTTTCCCTCAAGCTCAGTTTCGAAATGTTTCTAGAACTCCCAAGTAGTATTTGCATGTAGGTGGGATGAACTTAGTAGAAATTTCCCCCTTAAAAAGTATGAATTGTATATAATGTATTAGTTTTTACGCCATCATACTATTTATTTTATTTTAATGTATCTAACTGCATGAAACAAAAAAGTGTTTGTATACATACTTGGGCGTCACCGCCAGGACGCGCCCCCTCCCAATATTTTTTAGAATATGAGGTATATTGGAGGGTCTCCCGGTAAACTCTGTCTTATCTATTAAATAGCCACAATTTAGTACTGATGACGCCTATGTTTGCAGGTACAGCCTGAACCGACAAATCTCCGAATGAAGTATCGTGACATTGCTCTTGATCTCTTGAGGGACATTAGGTGTAGGGGGCAATAATAAACAGCTATTATCCTTAAAAATTATCCCATTTTTCCCGTACGGAAACACCACAGTCTACAAATAACATGATGCAACGAGAGATGATGGGAATGATCTGCATTATGTTGAGTACTAATTGATCCCATTGAGCAAATGCTGAGATGTGCCTTTGTTTCTGAATACATTTGTCGAGGAACTGTTTTCTGGCAGTAAAATACCTGTGTTGTGAGTAAAAGCTTGTATATATTACTATTTTTCTTTCTCAATAAACATGACTCACTTCTGTATAGCAAAACATGTACTGCCACTACTTTGTACATTTTAGGTTGCGTCTCTGTTCTTGTCTTCTCCGAGAGCGTCCGCCTTATCGTGACGCGCATTTGTTGGAATTGATAGAATTTAATTTCAATATCGATCTCAAAATCGTAGCTCACACCCGCAGCTAAGGTAGTCAAAATTCCTGACTTGTTCGAATATGAAATTTTAAATACATATTTATGATCTGACGAAGAATTTGCCTTGAAAAGTCATTACTTTATTATTTTTTTGATAGAGACTTTAAGGATATACTTTTTCAAGTTATTATTCAATATACAAGCATGTTTTTGGAGATCATTTTCATTTTTGGCAATTAAAACCTGGTCGTTTACAAATAACAGAATATTTAAATAATTCCCATTTCCCAAACAGATACCACCCGAACATTCTCCCTTGCACACCCTAAATGCATCGTCTAAATACATTAAAAGGTGTTGGGGACAAACTGCACCCCTGTTGTACTTCTTGATTTACTAACAATGTTTTGCTCTTTCGGTGGTGTGTACCTCTGTCCTATCCTTCCTCCATTCATTCATTGCTATTAATTACTTAGGATATCGTCTGGTTTCCAAAATTTGCTATAGCTTTCTTCTTACGACCCTAGCAAAAGCCTTCTCAATGTCTATGAAGAGAAGATGTATGTACGTACCTTGGCGCAATAGCCTCTTGACGAAGTTTGAGCCCACCAGCGGCTTTCCAGCCTTGCGGCCATGGGTTAAGGGGGTACGTATGGTTACCACATAGACATCTCTACGCCGTATTCTGGTCTGCTCAACCTTGAGAAGCTTTCTCATCGTCACACAGCAACTTGTACTAGGACAATGCAAGGAACACGCACACTGTAATATTGTCTGACCGGGAATCAAATACGGGGTCGCGTCATGGAAAGCGAGCACGCTGACCAATACCCATGAGGGCATGAAGAGAAGATAGGTTTCCAAATTATATTATCTTCTCTTTTCAATTATCTGTCTCAGAATGAAGGTTTTGTCAGAGCACGTGCAGTCTTGTCGGTCTCCACACTATCCATTTAACAGAAGTTCTTGAGGAATGTTTTTAATCTATTGTTTAGAATTCTGGCATGTACCCTGTAACCGGAACTGAGAATCAGTGCTGATTTCTCGATACTTTCCAGGGTCGCTTCGATCTACTTTCTTAAAACTGAGCTTAATGTCCACATTCATCCAGTATTGAGGAATTCTTTCAATTTTCATGTTCAGAAAATGTAATAGCCGATATTTAAATAAAACGCTACTAAACTTAAATACAACATTATTTTACATTCAACAGTTTTACAGTCAACTCCTCCATTCCTGGTGGTTTTCTATTCTTGATTTTTGTCAAAGCCGTTCCCATTTCGTTCATACTGAGCTCATCTATACCTTCCAGTGTCTTAAATTTGCATAAATCTCCTCATTCGGGCTATACCACAATCCTAAATAATGTTGTACCGACTTATTTTCGTCAATTATATTCATTCTGGCCGCATCTCTTTCTTGGCTATTGAAGTCATGGAGGCGTTTACCGGCAAAGTCTTGTCACCTGTAAGCATCTTGTTCCACTCTGCTGATTAAGTTTTCCCAGCTTTCCCTATGAGAATTCTTGACAAGAATTTTGACATGTTACGTGTTCTTTTAGGCCCTATATATTTCTCACCTTTTTGGTTTTCTGCGGTAGCCATTTCTTCTAGGCAAATTTCTTTTATGTTAATGCCCTTTTTAAGTCTTCATTCCATATTTTGAGTCTCATCCTTCTTCTATAAATCTGTTTACCCAAGACTTCACTACCAGCTGGTTCACGACATTTCTTAATGTTATTCCACTCTTCTCCCACATCTGATGTGGGAGTGATAGCAGGCCATTTAGTCTAGTTTGGAATAGCGTCCGTATACTTAGGTCTCTGAAGAGTATGGCTTAATGTCTAAGGTGGGGTGTATCCATATTAGGTTTCATATATTGACTCCTTCTCTTCCATGTAGCCACCAGAGAAACTTTTAAGACAACTAAAAACTGATCCGAACTCATGTCACATCCTCTGTAGACATGCGCATCTTTAATTAGTGGCGCCATTTTCCTATTTGAAATAAAGTAGTCAATAATAGTTCTTGAACCTCTACTTGACCAAGTCAATTTATTCTTATCTTTCTTCCGAAAAAATGTGAGACATTTTTAAACTGTTGTAGGTACAAAAATGTCTCAGCGAATATTCGTTATCGTTTATGTGAAATTCCTTTGATGTGCCCAAAATGTTTGGAATTGGGCTGTCACCAATTCGAACATTCATATATCTGAAGAGTATTACACAATTCCTTATTCAGGCTATTTTGCTATTTTTCATGGAATAGATAGCTTTCCTTTTCCCTTCTTTCTGGGGCATACATTCCAATATCAGTAAAATGTTCCTTGTCAACCTTTAATCTCGTTACAATCCTCTCATTGACCCATTTATAACAGGGTCATATTTTATTCCTCCATGTTTCTTTCACTGGAATTACAACCGCTGTTCGAGTTCGATAGTTTTCATTTACACCGCTGAAATATCACAACATAATCTTGTAATTCTTTGGTTCCTTTTAGTTTCATCTTCATTTCAGTAACAGCACATTCTGTACATTCTTCTCCTTGAGTTCTCTTACCAGTTCAAATTCTTTCAATCGTATATTTGTAACATTCCGGGTGGCCAGAACAATGCTCCCGTATTCCTAGTGTCTTATCTTTGTCCGAGCAGTGATTGTCAACAGTCAGTCGGTATACTATTTTCCTGTAAGGTTTAGTAATAGTTGTTTATACTGTAAACTGCCAGCCTCAAGCGCAACATCCAACCTAGAGGAACGAAGCATTTGATTTTGGACTGCCTTTCACCTAGGGGTATTGTCTTCTCTTCGGAAGCAGCGTCCTCAACGCTGTACCCCTTTTCAGAGTATCATTATTATCCAAGGTAAGAGGATTCAACCTTTCAAAAATCGTTCAGCTGCCCTCAAAAACTGAGGCCGTTGACGGTCGGGGGCCCCCTAATGTAGGAAAGTCCTTCTTCGCCGAAACTGCCCTAAGCCGGAAAACGGCGACTTTTCTACAGAAAAAAACTTTTATTGCCGAGCCCTGGTAACGAAAAAGTAAATAAATATTGTAATAAAATATATGGTAAGTTATTAGTAGTGAGGCGGCCGGTCATCGATAGATTCGCCGAGGACCAAGCAAAATAATGAAAATAATTTTTAAAAATTTGTATTGTGATGTATCACACATCTTGAGTTAAAATTGTATAAAGAAAAGTCGAAGAATAAGAAATATTTTGCGTCGCTTTTGCGGGAACTAAGTACAAAACCGAAAAAAAATTACATCAAATACGTTCAAAATATATAGCAACCCCCATTTTCGCAGCAGTATTTGCACGGTATCTACCAAACTCTCCTTACACAACATTAGCCATTACATCATAAATACCTACTTCACAACTCGATAACAAAAAAGGCAACAAAAATGAAATTCAAAATTATCGGCCAATTTCTCTTTTGTCAGTTTTTTCAGAAATATTAGAGACTTTTTATGTGAGAATGGAAACCTTTCTCAATAAACACGACGCGTTTTCAAATTGCCAACATGGATTCCGGAAATCAAAATCTACGGAAACAGCCATTTTTTCTTTTCTTAAAGATGTTGCCTCATCATTGGATCAAAACGAAGCAACTATTGGAATATTTTTAGAACTTTCAAAAGCTTTTGACGTCATTGATCATAACATTTTACTTTCAAAATTACCTTCATATGGAATCCGTGGTATTGCTCTAGATTGGCTATGTTCGTACCTTAAACAACGATCTCAGAGAGTAGAAATATCTTACTGGAATGATGGAACTTTATGTACACACCTTTCCGGTTCTTTGCCAATTGCACGTGGAGTCCCGCAAGGATCAATTTTAGGCCCTATTATCTTCCTGTTGTACGTAAATGACATGCCCTTAGCGATTCGAAACGGAAGAACAGTTGTCTTTGAGGATGATACAAATATTCTTTGCAACAAAGAAACCGTAAATAGTACAATGTCAGATGTTTCAAATTGGTTCCGTAATAACAAATTAATAGTAAATGAAAAGAAAACTGTTTCAATGCAGTTTTCTATTTCAAATAAAAAATTCTGTACTCCATTGAAAATGAACGGTGTGCCATTGACTGATGTTAAAGTAACAAACTTTTTAGGTCTATCAATTCAGTCAAACCTCAAATGGAATGCCCACTTCAATGAATTGAACACAAAATTAAGTACATTATGCTATGCGTTCAGAATTCTTTCAAATTCCGTCAGCCTTCATACAGCTTGTTGTGTATATTTTGCCAATGTTCATTCCCGCCTGAGATATGGCATACTATTCTGGGGAAACACATCTTATAGCTCACAGACTTTAAGATTACAAAAAAGAATTGTACGAATAATAAGCAAATCCAACCCCCGTGATTCTTGTAAGTATCTCTTTATTAATCTAGGAATTTTACCATTACCTTGTCTCCTGACTTACGATTCAGTAGTTTTTGTCAAAAATGACTTACTTAAGGGCGGGAATATATTTTCAGCAAACGCCTACGTCTATAAGTATAACATACGACGTAGTAATCATATTCACCAGGTGGCAGTATCAACAGCTCACTACAAAAAATTCACATGCAATTCATGTACATTACTCTACAACACTTTGCCAGAAGACATTAAACGATTAAATTCGATAGAAAAGTTTAAGTCCCAAGTAAAATCTTTTCTGCTGCATAACTGTTTCTATACAATTCGAGACTATACCGAGCATCAAAAAGGAAAGTAGCATTAATTTTAACAATGATAGTTAATGTAATTATTTATCATTTGGACTGTATAATTCTAAAGAACCTGTAACAAGTATTGTACCACTGTTTCTGGGTTGATGGCCCCCATCTCGATCAGGTTTTTCGTCCAGTTTCCCTGATCCTTGAGCAAATGCTAAGATGGTCCCTTGTTTTGCTTCTGGGCATAAATGTAACTTCATTATTTATGCACGTCTTCTGAATTTCAGTGGGAAATATAGTTATTCAAATTATCCTTTTCCACATTATCGCGGCAAAAAGTATTGTTCTTTCATGAAGAACATGAGGGTTCAGGGCAGGAATTTACAGCTAATTTACCTTTGAAAATATATTTTATTATATAGGAGCGAATATTTTGTCAACAAAACTTGAAAAAAATCGCTCTTTTCTGTATTCAAAATTCGACTAGAATATGGTTTAGGATAGAGATCACAGAATTATGAAAACGTGCACAAAATTCACTTCTCCCCATAGCTCGTCACACACAGTTTTTAACTGTTTTTGACGTAAATAAAAAAATAAAAAAATAAAAAAATAACAGTATACTATTTCTATACTCGATAACAGTATTCTGTTATATGTAAACGATATGCCCTCATCTATTTAAAATTGAAGAACGGTTCTGTTTGCCGCTGACACGAATGTTCTTTGCAAAAAAGAAGCAACAAATAATATGATTTCAGAAGTTTCAAATTGGTTTAATGATAACAAACTAATTGTTAACGAAAGAAAAACTGTTTCAATGCAGTTTTGCGTTTCAAATAGGCAATCGCATGTTCCATTGAAAATGAGCAATATGCAATTAGCTGATGTTGACGTAACAAAATTTCTAGGTCTCTCAATTCAATCAGACCTCAAACGGAATGTACATATAACAGAGTTAAACACTAAATTAAGTTCGTTATGTTACGCATTCAGAATTCTTTCAAATTCTGTCAGACTTCATGCAGCTCGTTGCGTTTATTTTACAAATGTACATTCCCGCCTGAGATATGGCATGATATTCTGGGGAAGCTCATTCTGTAGTATTCAGAACTTCAGATTGCAAAAGAAAATTATTCGAATAATGAAAAAATGACTTCCACGTGATCCCTGCAAGCCTCTTTTCATTGAGCTTGGAATCTTACCATTGCCTTGCCTATTTATTTACGAATCTGTAATATTTGTCAAAAATTATCTACTTAACGGAGGGCACATATTTTCATGCAATATTGATATTTATAATTACAACACACGCCCTAAAAATCACGTTCATCATGTGTCAGTATCAACAACTCAGTACAAGAAATTCATATACAATACATGTACATTACTTTACAAAGCATTGCCAGATGACATTAAACAATTAAACAAAACAAAACAAACAAATGTAAATTAAAAGTAAAATCTTTTCTGCTACATAACTGTTTCTATACAATTAGAGTTTCTACTGACCGTCAAAAAGAAAAATAATATTTATTTTAACAAAACAATGATATATAATGAATTAGTTTACATTTGTATTGTATACATTTTTTAAAAAAGACTTAATACGCCTGTAAACGGTAATGTACTTCAGCTTCCCCGTCCTATATCTATGCGACACGCTAGCCTCTCGGCAGCAGTATAGCTCTGAAGGCCACAGCAAAATGGCCGAAATGTCAGCAAAACCGACTGAGACGCGGCTCATCCCGGACAGCCAAGAACAAATCATCAGTTCATTTACCGTTGAAATTGTTTTTCTGTAACTCGGGAACAAAAATGTCTAGTTTTTCAAATGTAGCTAATCGCGATTTTTTTTTCATTCTGGGCCTCAAGAAAATGTGCGCAGATAATCTCTTCGCTCATACGTCATATACAGTTTTTACTGTTTTTTTGACCAAATAAATAAATATATACTTCGATTTATTTGTAGGTGGCTCAGTGGCGGCTCGTGCTTAGGTTGCACGGTTCACAACTCCCAGATAATCGAAAAAGATTTCATAAAATCTTAGGAACATACATTTCCTTTTAATGACATTTATTATTCAAGATCTGCAGCAATATTGATGTATATAAAATCATTCTGAAACCAAAGAACGTCCAACAGGAGCTGTCTTCGGCATTCGGTGTCCTGCCAGGTATTGCATCACGCTTTTGGCTATTGACTGTGTTACTGGGTTTACTGCATTCACTCTTTGACCCTTCGATTTAACACGGCGAACATGCTGCATTTTGGTGGCACAACCAGGTGGATGGCGCGGTCGTGCGCTGCGCGGCGGCCGAGGGAGTCTTAGGAGAACACTATAACTATTTTGTCTCCGTCTGACCCGCTGCAACGTAATTTTATGAATTTCGCTGGTTATTGAAAGTACACAAGTTGACGGTACTTAATGTACTATTTATGATGTTTAGAGATGTTTTATTTAATATTATATTTATTGATTCACAATGTACCCTTGATGAATTCTTTGTATAAAGTTGGCCGTTCTGGAAGGAAGTCCCTTCTTGTCTCTCACGCTGTGTGCTTTTCGGGGCCTCGCGGCAGCCAGTCTGCTAGCATTCTGCGGGCATAGTTGTGAATACGAATGCGTGTAGATCTTTCATTATTGCAACACATACCAGGATAGTGAAGTTTTCGAAATAAAATAATTTTATTTGTGTGAAACGTGTCGAAGCAACAGTGCTTGTTGCAATGTGCTGGAGCTCAAACATAAGTGCTCAGTGGAATCAAAGCCAGAACCACGTGCGCGCATAAAATTATGTAAGTAATGTTTTAATATATACTTTGATTTAACTTATTTTTCATGAATTTGAATTGCTTACATTTTTGCTATATATTGTGATATACAAAATGGTGGGTCAAACATTCGACGGTAAACGCCAGAGCCTCGCGGTGCATGGAGCATAAACGTTGCCAAGGGATTGTTGATTTTGAGCAGTGGGGAGAAAAACAATTGGGACGTCACTTTCGTAGGTCGTGGTGTGAAAGAAGCTCTCTCTTGATCTAAACTCCGAGGTGAACACATCGTCTGATAAGTATGCGGAAGATAACTTCAGTTCGGTTGATAGTTACGTTATGCTGTAATACAGCTGCGTAATATTTGTCAGAACATTGCCGTGTGACATTAATTAACTGAATCAATTCGGGTGGAACTGTTCACATAAATTATTGACGGAAAAACTTTATTTGGCAAAAATAATCTAGTTCGTGGCATTTACCATAAACTTTAATTGAAGAACTGTAATTAAGACGTTAATTGAATATAAACAAGATAGACACTGCAAATTATGTCCGCAGTGCCGTGGCGGAACATATTAATTTAAAAATAGGATTAGCAACGAATACATAGCTAGCAGATATTTTGTTTTCGATTTCTTAAGTTCGCGGGTAGGCGCATATCTGTTGCGCAGTTTTAGGAAAATGTATCTCTAGATGCCAGGGTAGCTGTAGATGATAGTTACATATAGATGTTAGAAGGAACACAGAAGCATCAAGTAGATGACATCGGGTCCAGCCCAGCCGAGTGAAGATTGGAAAACGACGTGGAAGCCCAGGTTGCTTTCTTCGGGGCGACATCCAGACGACCAACAAGGGAGCTCAGGGGTATTTTATTTGCTAACGACCGTTCAAATTCAATTTAAAGGTCATGACCCCAAATAATAACGTTATTATTACGTTAATAAATAGGAGTTTCGAAACGAAATCAGTCAAATACTTGAATAAATAATGTTCTGTTTTTCAAACTGATTAAAAGGATTATTATTGTGCAACATAGCACGTTATTAGTGCAACTATTCCAGAATCAAAAGATAAAACTTTCAGATTTCGCGCTTTTCCGTACGGAGAGCGGATCCGGTTGCAATTTTTGCTGATCACAGGTAAGCAAATTGTCATCGAACAGAAGAACCCCAACGACTGAGATATATAAATGTATATAGATTTTAATAATTAATTAGAAACCACTGTTTCAATATTAGTATTTTGAATTTTGGAAATTACATTTCCGTCAGTCGATGGAGGTCATCCAATCGCGATGTCATTCAACCCCGATTGTATGACATCATACCAGCTGATTATACTGCGATTTCTCTAACTTTGCCCCTTAAGACCACTCAAGGCCCGTCTTTGCAATGGAATATCACACGGCATTTCACGTCTTTCTCGGTCTTACCAGTAGACCGTCGCATGATCTCAAGCACTGCTTGATACGGTTGCGTTCATGCGAAATCTGGCGGAACGACTGAGAAAGGTGCGAAATACCGTGACATATTCCATCGCGAAGATGGGATTTGAGTGGCCTTGAGAGGCAAAGTTAGAAAAATCGCAGTATAAATGTCAAGTGCCGTTATAAGTAAATCGAAAAATACGCTCCTTGCTAACGTTTGTCCCTGCTACTCTTCGCGTATGCGTTATTTACACATTGCTACTCACACGTACTGAACTCGTGTTGTCACAAGACATGAATGAAATATATGAATTCCAGATATTTTTTCGACCTTGAATGGCCTTCTCTTCACATTCCAGCAAGAGAACATTTGCAATTCAGGAGCATTAAAAAAACATTCCATCTTTTTTACTTTCCCATGTACATACATATATACGGAGTTATATACGTAATATAGGGAAAGTTATGTAATGCTGCGGAAAATCGATTTCGAGATTTCAACGCAAATATATGTTGGGATCCCTTGATACCGAAAAGTGTGTTTTTTTTTCAAAACATCCGTCCGTCCGTCTGTGAACACGACTACCTCCTAAACCATACGTAGAATTTTTCCTTAGTCAATCTGGCTCCACTCGAGGGGCAGCGATTTTGAAAAACTTTCTTCAAACTTTGGGGATACTTTACACGAATCCCTCCGGACATTTTCAAAATGTTCTCAAAAACGACTCCAATTTTTTTTCTTTAAACTTCTTGTAAGAATAGTGTAATAGTAAAACTTGCTCAAAGTGGAACCTCAATTTTTTTTCTATATTAGACAAGATTCCGCTTTTTGCAATGTAATACTATAGAATTTGTGATTGGGAGGACTGCGTTGTAAGTTCACATTTGACAGATTTCCGCATTATACACGTTCCGCAGTGAGAAAGTTTTACTGCGTGTGTGTGTGTATATATAAAGTCCGTATCGAAGAAAAAATATTAATAGTTTAGTGAAAAAGATCAACATCGGCACCAATAAAACCGTTTTAAAAATGGGTTTAAAAGTCCACAAACTCTATTAACACCCCATTTTTCGGCCTTTTTTCGCAGCTTTTCAGAAAATAACGAATAAATAAAATTTTATGAGATTTTTATCAACGGATAACGGATTTGAGCTGAGGTAGTGCCCATGTTACCCCGCAACAATTTTATAATCATCAAACAATACTTATTTGACTCAGAGTGCCACATTAGCTCGAAAATGGACAATTTTGCATTAAAACCATAGAAATAGACACTTTTCAATTGACCATAGCTCCGTAAATTTTTATCCAAAATAGTTTCAATTTAGATAATAGAGCTCGAAATATCTATAACATTGCTTCGCACAACTTAACTATTTCACTGCAATGGGCTAAAATTGCGCCGCGCCCCATCATTATTATTTACGACCCACAATTGTTTCACACTGCTGTATAATATGATTTTTTTTATTCACTATTAAGCTGTATTAGAGATATTTGTACACACTTGGTGAAAAAAGTTAGTTTTCGATGCAAGAATAACATCAGCACCAATAAAGGAGTCTTTAAAATGCGTTCAGGGGTGCCACAAACCCCATAAACACCACATTTTTCAGCCCTTTTCGCTACTTTTTAGAAAATAACGAATCAATATAATTTAATGGTGTTTTTATCAACGTATTTTGGGCTGAGGTGGTGCCCACGTTATTCCACAACATTTTTATAATCATCTTATATTATATTTGACTTAATACTTACTTGACTCAAACTTCAGACCACATTAGTCCGAATATGGTCAATTTTACGTTGAAACGATATACACACTTTTCAATTGGTCATAGCCCTGAACATTTTTCTCCAATATTCTTTTAATTTAGATAAGATTAGAGATTGAAATCTCTGCTTTAAGAACTCTGCTTCGCACAATTTAACTATTTCATTGCAATCAGCTAAAATTGCGCCGCGCGGAAGCCGTTTCAATAGCGGCGAGAAGGCACATGGGGAAGGAGCGGGCGACGAACAAGAGACGCGCGGCGCGAGTGATAATCCGACCTCCGAAGGTGCCATAAGCATAGAGTAAAGATGTATAGTCCTTAGTCTATGCCATAAGCGATGTCGCGGAGATGAGCCTTCTCGATCCGGCAACGCTAGCCACAGAACAACGAAGATGTGATGAATTGCTCGCTATCATTGAGACTGTTCAGATCAGGACGAAAGAAAAGGGAATGAGCGCTACGCGCTGAGAGGAGAAACGCTTGTCAGGGTTCGTCAAAATAAACGCGGGGAAGAAATTGTCATGATTGTAATTCCCCGTATGTTCAGAGGGAAAATACTTGATTTGTGTCATTTTACAGCAAATTGTCATTTAGGAGTAACAAAGTTGGCCAAATTGTTACCGGGACATGGAAACATTTGTACGAACGTGCCACAGTTGCCAGAAGGTAGGAAAGGCGGGAGAAAAGATGAAGGATCCCTTAAAAACCGTGCCGATAGTGGTGCAAGTTTCTTCTAAAATTAATGTCGATGCATGCGGGCCATTTCCGGAATCCGAGAAGTGGAACAAGTGCCTGCTTACAGCCATGTGCATGTCTTCCAGGTACGTTGAGGCTATTCCTGTAACAGATTTACGTTCGATAACAATAATAGATGCATTGCTCGAATTATTCAGTCGGTTAGGATTCCCGAGAGAACTTCAGTGCAATCAGGGAACATATTTTACAAGTGAACTGACAAACGAGTTCTTAGATAAATTCGGGATGAGAATTATTGTGCATAGCTCCGCGTATCACCCGCAAAGCAATGCGGCAGAGCGCATGCACCGAACACTACAATATGTGTTGCGCGTGTTGTGTTTTGAGGCAGGTCCAAGTTGAAGGTAGGTCCGGTGTTGGAAGAGCACATTTCGGCAATAGTTTTCGCCATGCGTACGATCGTACACGTGAGCACCGGTTTTTCACCTGCGGAATTAGTTTCCGGTGAAAATCTCAGAACACCAATGACGCTATTATACGAGTAGTAACGGGGAATTGGTGACACAAAGTTCTGTCGTTCAGCATGAATTTAATTTAATTAATAGACTCCGCCGATACAGAGAGATTGTACACGAGAAACAAGTACGTGAGCACGAAAAAAGGAAGCCGTGGTGTCATCAGAAGGCAGTTCGAAGAAGCTTCAACTGCGGTGATCATGTTCTTGTGCTCGCTCCAAACCGAACAAATAAGTTGGCGATACAATGGGCGGGGCCAGGGTAAATTGAGTCTCAGAAACGAAACGAATTACCTAGTACGGTTGCCGGGTAAAGCGACGAGGCCCGTTTACCACGTGAATATGCGTAAGCCCTGCCACCAGCAAACAGAATATGTAAATTTTCTCGTCGCTCGAGTAGCCTATCAGACGAAGAGGACGAGGATGAATTTGACAGATACGCAGTGACTCGAATCCGACCACTTCGATGAAGCCAGTATGCTCGAAGGTACTGTCGTCGAGGAAGACTTCCGAGTCGCGCTCGAGAATTTGATAATGAAGTATCAATCTGTTTTTTCTGATAGACCTGGCCTGACGAATGCGGAAGTTTGTGACGAGCTTGAGCAGTGGCATAGGCTCAATGTATGCGAGTGATGTGTTACATCCCTTAGTTTTTCATCACTTTAAAATCTTTTCAGTAAAGTAATTTACTTTCTTCCGTAAGCATCAGTATCGAAGCACCGATATCAATAACTTCGAATGTAGAAAACACAAATTTTATGTGAGAAAGAGCTTCAAATTTCGAATTTACAGTAGCGCTTAAATGCCATATTCTTACAAGTGCCTTCAGATGTTTCAAAGAAAATTGCCATTTAGAACGATGTTTTACAGTTCTTTCATACTCTTAAAATAATATTTCTATTCTACTATTAGGAAAACGAAAAATTAAAAAAAGTCAAAAAATGTATTTTGGGCATTGGCAGATAGCAGCTGGCAAGAGTATGTGACAAGTCCGAATAGCTAGCCGAGACCAAAGGAAATAGAAAACTTAATATGAGAAAGTCTGGATCATTCTGTAGATATTTTATATTTTTATTTGTACAAAGAAAGAAAAAAAAAAGAAGGAGAAAAGAAAAAAGAAAGAAAGAAAGAAAAGAAAAGAAAAGAAAAAAAAAGAAAAGAAGAAGAAGGAAAAAAAGAAGAAGAAGAAGAAGAAGAAAAAAAAAAAAGAAAAAAAAAAACACCTGAAGACGCAATGCAAGCTTTTCTGTTCCAAGAATTCAATGTGATGTGCAAACTCTAATGACAGCTTCAGTTGAGACAAACAATTGAGATTTGTTACCAGTAGACAATATGATTAATGGAACTTAAATGATTTAAACTTTTTTTGTAACCATGAATAAAATGAAATATATATAAATTTTAAGAAAAATATGATTAAAAAGGCATTTATGTCACAAAACAAAACCAAATTAAGGGCAAAAAAGGCAAAATAAAAGTTCGCCAGAATATTCAGTTTTCCATAATTCTTACACATATATTAATTGCTTTTAAATATTTTCATTAGAATAAAATAGGCATTTTCTTAAACATCTGATGTCTAGTTATTCGTAAGAGGAATGCACCTTGTAATTGAATAATACAAAAGTACTCATCTTTATCAAACATAATTTGCTAGACCTAAGTAACTTCTACACAAAAATTGGAGATTTTTAGAATAATGTATTTTGGTGCCAGAACATGTGATTCTTATAAAATTGATTAATGAAATAACTTATCAAAATTCTGACATTCTAATTTCCTTCTCTGTAAAACAATATCTCAAAACACTCTTCAATATTGGAGATTCACATGAAGTAAATAATAATCACTGAATTTTTAAATTTCATCTCTTTATTTGATTAGTAACATTAAACATATTTATATACACAACATAGCTTGGTTTGCTAGAAGCTTTCAATATGAATTATAATGCGGAGAGAACAGTTTCAGAATACAACGGAAAATAATATCATAAGGCCTTCTTTTTTCAGTCTACCCATACCTAGCCCAACACACTTGAAAAATATAATTATGGAAGTTAAATCTTACAATTGAACACAATAAATGTGAATATTGGAATTTCCCAATAATACACACAAGAAATCAGCAATATAAAAAGAACTCAGTTATATACTGGAATATCAACTGCAAGTGTTTAAAACAATGGCATGGCCAAGTTTAGCAAATTTCTTCAAAAACAGAAAAAACAATATAATTTAAAAATGTACGTAGATACACAACCAGTGTAAAGAATACATAAATCAAAAACCACCATATAATTACTTAAAAAATAATTAAACACCAAAATCGTATTACAGAATCTCATAATGGGCATTCGGTATCTTCATATCCTTTCAGACCTCTCCACATATAAAACCAAACACACACACACACCATTCCAATCCTAATCATTGTATCCAGAAGTAATCGTTCAAACGCACATATCATTCAAAGAATTTTACATTAATAAAAATGTTCATATCCAGAAACATACCTACTTCTGTCAAATTGGACCCCATGTCATTAATCACACAATTCTTTGCTCCCTCAAATTACTTAATGCAAATTCTCTTTGCAATCATACAATACAGTAAAGTACACCACATTTTTAATTGCCACATGAGTAACACACAGAACTGAAATTAAAAGGGGATCAAAATTGAAGATAAACTTCTGTTAAAAAAATTTATCTCGACTTCATTACATTAAATTTACCTTCCATATCCTTTAACGAAATGGAAGAATGTCTTCTACAAAAATATTAATAAGTATATGAAGAAAATACCATTCATAATATCATTTGAACCTGAGATCCTATCCTTGATTGAATATAAATTAAATGGGAACAATGCATTAAAATTAACTAATATTATGGCTAAATGCTTGGCCATTTATAGAATATTTGGCACATAGTAGTTGTGTTTAATTATGAAATAACATTTGTGAATAAAATAAGTATTCTATAAACAACCTGAGAAAAATTAAACTAAATCTCATAAAATAAAGAAATTTCAAATGTGGGAGTTGTACAAATTGGCAAGAACCAATATCCGACTTGTGCTTGTGGATATTTCAAATATGTAACACCATCACTGCATAAAAAGTCCAAATCCTTGCACTGACAATAATACACAAAGTTTTTGTTTAAAATAAGAGTAAATTAGTCACAAAGTTTTGTTTCGTAGGATTCTTAAAAATTATTGTATTGTAATGATAAATGCACAAACTTCAATCAAATCAAATTTAACTTATCCACAATCACAAAGACAGATATGAATTAAAACTAACAACCATGTCTGGATATCTTGTACATTTAAGCCTTTATTTGAACTCAAAGAACATACCCGGAACTGATCCAGAAACTTTTGTACTGGCCAAGTTAATATATAGCAAGAAATAAATCTGTAGAATAAAAATAAATTAGAAAAAAATCTTTTTTCACTTTGCTAATATCCTAATTTCAATTTGAGAAAGACATTTTCTTAACGTAAAGAATGTAAACAAAACAGTTGCTTCACAGCAATTGAGTAGCAGTTGGGCTAGAACTTTCATGTAAACTTTTAACCATTTCTTTACACTTTCTGCAGCCTTCCATATGTCTCATCTCTTCACATAATGTATTACATCTTAAGTCTGATTGACAATATTGATCCAATTCGTGATGTTTTACATCATACAAAACACCTACAGTAAAAAGAGCATTAAATTCCCCTAACAGTCTTTACGTAGTAGAAAGAACTTTCATCATGCAGTCCAGCCCAACAGAAGTTCAATTAAAGTAAAATAATGTTTTAATCTCTCTGAGGGAAAAAAGCAACATTGAGGTAGCAACAGCATGTATCAATGCTATTCATGTGTGTAAAAAACTGAAGTATTCTTACACATTATATCAGAATTTTCTGAAATATGACTTCAACAAGATGTTCCTATTTGAACAGAAAATGCAACATTGATCATAGGTCAGAATCATGCTGACAGAAATATTCAATAACATATTTTGGAAAATTCTGATGAAATTGTACATTGAAAATGACTACAGTGAGGACATGAACAAGAAATAACCAGAAATGCAAATATTATTTTTATGCACATAAACATGATTTGTAGATAAGACAAACAACTAAGCAATTCATACTACCATCTTCCACATCTCAATATATTTGTAATTGCTCCAAGATTATTGGAGTGTCCTCTTTACCAGATTTCTCGACAATCCTCAGGCCTTCTATGATGATGGAACACAAATACATAGTATTCTTTGGACGGGCTTTCTTAAGCATTACCCTTGTAATAAACAAGAAGTAATCAGTACAAACACCAATCATTTCTAATAAGTAATACAATGAAACTTTTTCACACACTACATCTCTAGTAAAGAGGACTGCTCCCCTTCAATAGAGAACTTTTAAATTCACATTTAAAACTATGAAAATCCTTGATATAAACATTTCATTAGAAATATCACTTTCCATTTTTTGCCAGCCATGGCTAGTTAAGGCCAATGTAGGAAATGATTGGTTACAATGTTAAAACAATTACTGGAATAACTCACCATTCTGAACTACATATATTAATGATGTGATGCAAATGTTTCCAAGCAAACACAGAAATATCTAGAACATGAATAAGTACCAACTGTTCTTGTGCTCTTTACAGCCCATTGAACAGTTATCTACCTTAAGAATGATTTAGAGATTATTGCATAACACATTTTTTTCTGTAACAAACAAACTGTAATTCAAAAATCTAACAAAGATCTCTAGTAAACAGATAATTCTGGAAGATCATGACAACCACTGAATTCTAATGGGAGACAAATATCACAAGTATCTAGAATCACTTGCTGAGTAGTACAATGATTCAACTGCCAGCAATACTGGATGGTTCCCCAAAACATCAAACGATTGTCTCACAATATAAAAGTGTGCCATATTGCAACAAATAGGTGTACTTGAATTCAGTACCCCTCCTCAACACACATTGCTGGCAGTAGTTAAAATACGAAATACAAAAGAATTATAATATGACTACAGAAGAATTGGAAAAAATAGTTAGATTCAACAAATGAATTCATTTAGGAAGTGCAAATAATTATAAAAATAATAACAATAGAATGTAGGTGAAATAAAGCACTTCACCTTCACAAACACTCAAAGAGTTGACCAGCGTAGAAATTAAAATACTACAAAAGGAATAGTAAGGAATCAATCTGTAGATCACATACCCCTCAGCCTAAAAAAAGGAAGTACAAACTTTACATCACAGTTTGCCTAGTGAAAAGCAAGATAAAGTTTAGAAAATTCCAGTCATTCAAGCTCATCATGGGATGTATGTTTATGACATCATAAAGACCATCCTTATTTTATTACTAAGATTGAATTATTACAACACACCACATTATTCATTATTGCTAGTTTGAAAGTGATAATGAAATCTTACAATACATGCATTTTGTCCTTCAGTCAAGGACCATAATAATACATCACAGCTACTAGTTCATGATATACAACCATAACAACTTTTTATCACAAACAGTATTTGAAAGCGTTTGAGGATGATAAAATATCAGAATGGACTTTATGATGACCTGAAAAAACACTGTAGGCCAATGTGTTCCAGAAGTAATATAGCAAGTGGAACTGAATGATGAGAAATTATGCATGAGAGTGATTTCAGAAAACAAGAGGAATTTCTCTTTTTGACTGATTGTGAATTGAATTATCTTAAGTAACAACTTTGTAATTGAGTCTTCTTTTAATGGCATTTCTCCTATGAAACAGCTATTTAAAACATCACATTAAAAAGTACCACAAAAATGAAGTAAATAACATAGCTATCAACAAATTTCAACAAATCACATTCATCTACATAGTTATTTCATCTAATGAACACTGAGTCAATAAACCAAAACATATATCACAACAATTTGCATCTAAAGTTTTATGAGTCTCGTCAGAAAATCAGTTCAGCAAATGCAGTTTGTCTGACAGGAAATGAGACTTCAGGTAAACAGAGTTTAAAATAGTGGGTTGGAACCTCACATCAAACACTCTAACTCTTTATATGAGCTGAGAAAATTACCGAAGACAGTAAAAACATCATAGACAATTTATGTGTGTATATAGACATTTGAAGGACCACCAGATAAGGACAGATCAGAATTATGACTAGATAAGTGTTGTTTCAAAATTGGCTTACAGCCTATGTGACATACAAGTACAGCAATAAATTGTGTTTCACGACCAAGATCCTTTTGTATCTATGAACAGATGGTACATCAGAAAGACAAGAGAGAGAAGTTTGTTGTGAGTGTTCAATTCGAAAGTTGCATATTGCCTGTGCCACATGACGTGGTAAGAAGGAAAAGGAGCAACATAGTCTTTGACTCTCTGGTACCTCAGAAGGTAACACAGAAACTACCTTAACACTTTTCATATTCACATTTCGCACTCCATCATCCATCACAACCAACCAAATAGTTGGTTTCAAACCAGTTCCGACCATCACCTACTGCCAAAGCATGTCACATGAGTGAAGTCATTAGGCCCAGGCCGTGGATGTAAGACCCACTGATAGATTGAATGCCCCGCAAGACTGCACCTGAATGTCAATACACATCATATTTGGAAGCATCTAGAAAAGATAGTACAATCACATCAATCCCACCACATTCTAGCATCACAAAATATACTTCTGAACCTCTTTTGTTTTAAAAACCACAACCCACAAATTATATCAACCCACAATATCATTCCAAAATACATTTTTCTGTTGTATAAAAAGTCTCCATTCAGTTTATTAAAGTTACAACCATATTGCCTTGATCTCACCCATGTTTACGAGTAACAGCGGTCTATTCAACATCAAAGATTCAATAGATAAAACATTCAATTGCAACAAAATTGTTTCTAAGATATTGCACAAATTGTTTCAAAATGTAGGAAACAATAGCGAAAGAAGAGCATTCAATATGAAGAACAATAAACAATTCCATTTATCAGATTTTGAGGATGCGAAACCTTATGAGAAACAATTATCATAAGAGTATTATTATTCAAATCATCTACCCACATTGTATTGGTATCAAAATATTTCTTAAAACACAACCCTCCATATAGTAAGTATTTCATAGGACGCAAATTGTGATCATTTATTTCAAGAAAAATACTGAAAAATTCTCAAATGAGGATAAATTAATTTAAGTTACAAAGACATGTTCAAAAACGATCTTTCCAAAATCTTATTGGATTACACTCATTCCTCTAAGCAGTAATCATATCACAGGGTATACTTCCAAAACTGATGTATCAACTCAGACTGTTGTCATATTAAAAATTAAATTGGGCAAATATCTTCATATTGAATGGGACTGAAGGAGACAATACATACCTCACAAATACATTGGATGAATGAAATGTTCAAATATTATAGTACAAAAAATACATTGATTATCTCAAGTAACAAATAGCCTAAAGTAAGAAAATATAGCAAAATTCACCTTTTAAAATCACAGATTTGTCTCTTGACAAATTACTTAAGTAGGAGTCTATGCCTCCTGTTCACAGAAAATTACTTGCATGATTGAACTTACAGTTGTTTCAGAGAAGTATCTCAGGAGCCAACTATTCATCAGCAATGTATACAAATCATGCTGTTACCAGACATGGATGAAACAAAACTGTGAACTTTCAGAGTCATTATCAATCAAATTTTACTCCTAAGACAATTAAGTCCAGCATGTCTAGGGACCATATACCACTTATGCAGGAAACTTGCTGGGCCACAAAACCTACTTTTCTGGCCTGATGTGAAAACCCATTTCAATAGCATGACTTTCTCACCTCATACTTACACCACAGAATCAATCTTAGCCCAAAACGGAGCTTATTCCCAAATTCTTCACTGCAAAATTATATTTTGCATAAAAATTATCTTTAGCCTTCAAAACACAATTCCCTATTAACCTACTTCCCCCCTGACTTAAAAACCCCATCTGTTACCCATGAACCATATACCACCTTTGTTAAGAAAGGAAGTAAATGTACCAACATCAGACATGTACAGAGTAATGTATTATGTACAAATGTGAGCTTAAGAAGTGATGCAGCATGTTGTGTGCAAATCAATTTTCTGAATTGCTGCCTGCCCTAGAATGTAATGAGCTTTAAAATAATTGCCCTGCACTGTATGAATACTGCCAAAAGCCATCACATTTTCTAGAATGTCAATGGGAACACGTCGGGGCTGAGATAACCATTCCAAAGCATAAATAACTGAAAACCATTCTTTCATACTCCCATAAACTTCACTAGTTACCGTACTCCAATATTTTCCCTTTGCTCTCTCTGCTAAGTGGCTAGTAAACTTTCTGGCAGGGCTTTTATCACAGCACACCGAGATTGTAACACACTAATTAAAATACATTAAGATGATTGCAAGCATGAACTCGCAACATTCTTGGAGACAAGACAATCCTAAGACACACAACAGAGGCCGCCAAGTACTTACTATATATTATTGCACTGATTTACACATGTTAAACAATAAATAATCCACAGTTTATGACATTATTGTTCAGTGAAATGATGCCTTTAAGACATCTAAGGAAGGGGTCTCATAGGAGTTTCCCCCATATTGCTTCTAGAATAACACTAGCCACATTTTGTGACAAAATGTGAACATCTAATTTTTTAAATGATGGCACTGGACTTCATTGTTACAGTTTCATGGCTGAAAAAGAACCTTTTGGCAAAAGTTATTATGGCATACACGTTTGGCATGTAAATCACCAAAACAAGGATGCTGCCCAAACAAGTTTAGGCAGTTTTTTGATATTTGGCAGTAATTTCTCCTTCAAAACATCTCCGCGAGTTTAAGTTTTTAAGGTGCATATCAACAGCACACAACCACAATGAAAGATTCTGTTCACGGCTTGCTCATATTTAAAATCCTACGTCTCTACAAAAATAATGTTAACACAAAATATATTACCCTTATCTCTTGTATCCGTTTAACCTTTTCCCCTTAAGTACGTGTGGAGACTCCGTCCGGGGAGGGGGTGGGTCCTCGCGGTTAGCGCGGGGCCGGGGGCGGCGCGGCGTGGGCGGGTGGGGGCGCGGGGGAGGGAGTGGAGGAGGGCGAGGGCGAGGGCGGGGGAGGAAGGGCAGGGGCGGCGAGGCGACGGCGGCGGCGGCAGAGGCCAGCAGCGGCGGGGGCGGCGGCCGGGGCCGGGGCCGCGGCCGCGCCTCATCGCTGGGCGTTGTGGATGTGCGTGGTGAGGTGCTTGGAGAGGTAGTCGGCGCGCGCGAAGCACTTGCCGCACATCTCGCAGTGGTAGGGCCGCTCGCCCGTGTGGATGCGCAGGTGGCGCGTCAGGTCGGACTTGCCGCCGAAGGCGCGCCCGCAGAACAGGCAGACGAAGGGCCGCTCGCCCGTGTGCTTGCGCACGTGCAGCTTGAGGTTCTCCTTGGAGCGCACGCACTTGCCGCAGAACGGGCAGGCGAAGCGGCGCTCGCGCTGGCGCTCCGCCGCGTCCAGGCGCAGGAAGTTGATGAGCGACGCCTCCTGCGCGCTGCGCAGCGCCGCCGCCTCGTGCGCGGCCGCCGCGGCGCTGGCCGCCGCCGCCGACGCAGCCGCCGCCGCCGCGGCGCCGCTTCCGCCCCCGCTGCTCCCGGCGCCGCCGCCCGCGCCCGCCGCCTGCACCGACAGCGCGAACGCCAGCGAGTCGATGGTCTCGTCCTGCTCGCCGTCCGACGCGCGCTCCGTCTTGGTGCCCTTGCGCTCCAGCCCGCCGTAGTAGTAGTCGTCCACGGAGAACTTGTAGAAGTTGTGCTGTTCGCTCTTGGACACGGGCACGCTGGCGGCGCGCTCGAAGCCCGCGGACACGCCCGAATCGGAGGCGTTCGAGCCCACGGCTTCGTTGGAGCTGGACACCTGGTCGCTGCCGCCGTCGGCCGCCGACGAGGTGGAGGCGGCGGAGGGCGAAGCGGCGGCGGAGGCAGCGGCGGCGGCGGCCGCGGCGGAGGAGGAGGCGGTGGCGGCGGGCGGCGCCGTGACGCGGCCGCCGTCCCGCGCGCCCAGCAGCGTGGGCGGAGGCGAGAAGAGCCCCGACGCGTCGCCGTTGAGCCGCCCGCCGCCACCGCCCGACAGCACGGAGAAAGGGCTCTCGCGCGAACCGCCGTAGTCGGAGGTGGACTCGGGCTGGCCCGTGGACGCGGGGCGGAACGGCCGCTCGCCGAACAGCCCGGGGCTGCTGCTGCCGCCGCGCACGGCGCGCGCGAACACGTCCAAGTCGGCCGGCGACTTGGAGTGCAGCTTCTCCAGCGCGTGGTTGAGGCGGTGCTTCTTGAAGGACTTGAGGTAGCGGAACTGCATCCCGCACACGTCGCACGTGAACAGCTTGTCGGCCGGCAGGCGCGCGCGGTGGTTCTGCTCGCGGTGCTTGAGGTAGGCCGAGCGGTAGCGGTAGCTCTGGCCGCATTGTTCGCACTTGAAGGGTTTCTCCTCGTCGCCGGGGGCGGGCCCGCCGCCTCCGCCGCCGCCGTCCTCGCCCCCGCCCCCGCCGCCCCCGGGGCCCGGCGCCGGCGCCGCGTGCTGCAGGCTCGAGTGCTGCTCCAGCAACCAGGCGGACGGGAAGGCCGCCAGGCAGATGGGGCAGCGGAAGGCGGCGGCGGCGGGGCCCGACGACGAGCGGCCGCTGTCGTCGGAGAGCGGCGACGCCGCGGCCGCCAGCAGCCCCTGGCGCTGCAGCAGCCCCAGGATGGAGCAGGCGGGCGCCGCCGCGTCGTTGGGGTCGCCGAAGGTGGTCGGGTAGCCGCCGGCAAAGGGCGAGAACGGGAACTGGAAGGGCGTGGACGCGCGCGTACTTATCTGCAGCTCGGCCGAGCAGCGCCGCCGCGCCGCCGCCACCGCGCACGCTGGGCCGAAGCGGCCCTCCGCCGCTGCCGCCGCCGCAGCCGCCGCCGCCGCTGCCGCCGCCGCCAGCGTGGCCTCCTGCAACAGACACACGCGTCGCGGACCCGCGCTCGCCCGCCTCCGCTTCCTTCGCGCTGCCCTTGTCTGCAAACGGCTGCCTTGCGTAGCGACCGCAATGGGTACAAAAGAAGAGGCAGTCTTATTATTAGTATTGTAACAACTCTCATCTCTTCGTGTTTCAAATGTGGAGGAACAAAGGGATTGGAGTAAGGAGGAAAATCTTCGAAAACTGTCGTGTTGCGCTATATCCTCAAAGGGTATTTTGGTGTGTAAGTAAACATGATAAATTCGTGCTATCATTTAACTAAATTTGTACTGAATACAAAAAATAAATAAATGCGTGGAAGCCTAATTCATGACGAACAAATATTAATTAAGCATTGAATTTAATTATTATTTTCCGCATTTAATGATTTTCAGTTTTGTAGAAATACTCTCCTACACTCTTTTTACTCCAGATAACTATTTGCAAAGCATGATTTGGGGGGATTGAATATCTGTAGAGTATTAACTGTGCAAACATCTATGTTTAAGAAACACTCTACCACACACAGTGTTGGGATATCAACACTAAAGTTGATACATGGAATTTCTTGACATAATTAAAAAAAATTACAATTCACCAGACACTATGTCTAGGGCAAAATTGTGGAATTACGATTCAATAAAAAAAATGTTTGTGGAAATTTTCTAGATGAATCTCAGTAGAGAAGACACCCACTTGCATTGAATTCATTGAAATGTGTTGGCAGAGAAAGAAATCAGGTCTCTTAGAAATGATATGTTACCATCAGTTATCACTAAATTTGATGTATTTTTCATTTTTAACTATGAGAGCTTGACACCATACATTTCTCTCTATAATCAATTATTAACACCAGTTCAATAATACTCTACTGCGCAGTGTTCAAGGTGAACCATTACACAACACTTTTTACAGCATTTTATTTGTCAAAACCTCTTTACAGCTATGATATGCATGTTTTGTTTTGAAAGAGCTTAAAAATAAAGCTGCAGAATGGCAAACATAACTTCTATAACAACAGTGTGTGAAAACAAAAGCAAATATCACAACTTTTTAAACAAAGATACATAAGCATAGGAATTTGCAACTGACTTAGAATGTTTTAAAAAAGCAGATCCATATGAGTGCACTTAAGGACATGGATACAAATTATTTCTAAACAGGAACATGAGATAGATCTGGTCACACTTAATTTGGATAGGGGTTCAATACAAAGTACACAGAATAATGTGTTTTTTAATGTATAATTTCTACTCAAAGTAAATGATTCTAATACGCACACGATTTTGGAATGGTTTGTAAAACGCAACATGCCATATTAATGATTTGCAACTTTTGTATGAAAAACTTTGAAAGATTTCCTCTTTGTTTCTATGTTATAAGTCATTTCACTACTCTCTGTATATACCCCAATCCAAATTGAAGTAATTAAAAGTTGGCCAGCAATATTATTAGCTTCAGGAACTTGGATTTCTATTCAATAATGTGGAACACTAGCAATGCATGGAGGATGGGATAGTAAAATCACACTGAAGCAAAATCATTTAGGGCCAGATGGTTAGGCAATTGGATTACTTTACAGAGCAATGTTTCAAGAATCATCAGTCAAAAAAATATTGTGGACGACATGTGTGGATCTAATGCCACAGGAAACAAGCACTGTTCACAGCAACAAATATAACCAGAAATCTCTCAGCATTATGAAGTATACAAATCCCTTCCTCTTAGAATGCTGGTGGTACATTGTTAAGTTGGAATGGCACAACATACAAAAACGTATTCCAATGAATGCAAAGAAACTGCACAGCAACATCTTAATAAACAAAGCCTTTCTTGGATTTTTCACTGCTATAAATTCAGAAAGTATGTTTAGTGCAGCACAAACTAACCAAACATGAACTTTGAATTCAATTTCACTTGAAAGTATGCAAATGATGCCTAGTTATTTATTGCAAAATGAGAGTTTCTTAAACAAGAGAAAACAACTGTAGTTTTGGGAATCCTGCCTATGATAATCAAATTATGATCATAGGGGATGAAGAAAATGCCTCAACTATTAATCAATAGTGTCAACATTTTCATAATTTTTGTCTTCTAATGAAAGATAATGAAGATTATGTAAGCACATTACTACATAGTGATTTTGTGTGCAAGGTTATAGGAGTCATTAGTTGGGAGATAAAATCCATCAACAATTTTTCATCGAAAAGAAGTCTGAAATGTTGAACGTTTGTTTAAAATTTTTAAAACTGAAATAGCATATTTAAAAAATTTATGCAAATCACTCTGTTATAAGACCTATTTTTATTTTTATACAAATAAGCTGCACATTAGAATCTCATCACAGACTATCACAGTTTTTATCTGTAATTCATATATGTTTCTTGTATGTGTGTCTAACTCATATACATATTCAACACTTCTTGCAAATACATTAACTTTTTCTTCAATAAACTTCACGCTTAGAAAAATACAACTTCAGTCAGGGAACAGTATTCTTGTACCAAGGCAAGCCACAGCCAAAATGAAGTCGGCTTCATACCTCAATCATAAAGGGCAGTTTTTGAATGACCATACTGCCTCTGCTAGTAGTTGCCATCTTTGTAAACTCGAAAATAGAACACTGGAAACTAAGTCAGCCATTCCATTTCAAAAATACACTTAACATGATCTTTCATTCTGCATTTCAATGACTGGTTGACCTTGAAAATATTCAACTTCAAATTCATAAACATCAGTAGGGAAGTGAAAACTAAAGTATATTATTTCAATGCATTTGAATATCATTATCTCAAATCCACACAAGAAGCTGGAAAGTGAAACTAGGTTTGATTCACTTTACAGGCTACCCCTCAATGTGCTGACGCCAATGCAAAGCACCTACTGCCCTTACACGAAATATTCATCACTCAGTAGAAGGAACAAGTTATTTTCCTGGTGCAGAGGTTGAAAGAATTTGAAAGAACAGAGTGTGTCTATTTTTGGGGAGAAATATCATACAAAATTATTTAATGTCAAAATTTTCTTTAATTGTCTTCAAATAGACAATGATAATGGTTTCTCAATCCCTCCAAACCTAACATTTTATCAAAACACATCAATAAAAATAAGATACAAGAACAACTGTTGTACATTTTAAGAACACAAATAATTATGCACAAAATTCACGGGCAGTAAATACTTATTGCATTGGGGCACCAACAAGATTTTACTCAACAATGATAATAAATTAAAACAAAACATCTACCTATAACAGACTCTATTACCATTAACAACAAACAGGCATTGTTCTTCAACATAACATCATAATTACTCAACAAAGTACATCACTTGGTGCCCAGCAAAAATTTGCCCATATTGTGCCACTACACTTTAATAAAATTGCAGTCTAAGACTTCTATTTTCAAAACCAGTAATTTTTAACTTTTGTAACTACAAGTTCTTGTTCCTTTAGGAAAGCAAATACCCAGTTGGAAATACTCCCCAGATGGCTGTAACACAAAGTAATACTTCAATACTTCTTGGTAACATTCAAGTTACAAGGCAGAGAATGTGATATGTACGAACTGGACACCCTGCAATATTGCATTTGAACTGCCAAAAACGTTATGCTATTACAGGATGTGTAAAATGAGCAATGAAATGCATAGCATCCTGATGTAGAAAGTGGTACCCAGTGTACTATTTGGTAAAGATGATGGTGCATTCCCATCTTGAGAAGTATTGGTATTGTTCATCAGTATTCCATCTGGGCTAATAGCATGTTCGAACATTAACTTTAAGTTATCTTAAAAGAACAACTGTTCACATTGTAGCTGCCAAGAATTCATTTATTAGAAGCATAATGTTTCTGAGAAAATGAAACTTCCTTTCTATGTTTCTTGCAGCTTGATATAATTTTTGTAAGTATAAATGGAACCAATGTCAGATCTAGAAAAGAATGCAAATGTACCCTGTATACCTATCACATACCGTATACTCTAGTTCAAAGTAACACAGCTTCACTGTCCTACAAAATGAAAAACTACAGAAAATGTTGTATTAATTTCTTTCTTAATAAAAATAGGATTCTGATCAGAGAAGGATTTAATATGCATACTATCTGTTGGTATATTCTTCACAACCATTCATTTCATTATTTCGCAATAGGTGTCCACTCATCTCTGTATATACAAAAGTGCAAGAGAAAAGCAAATATCTCAAAATTAACCCACAAATTCTGTTTAATTAAACAAGATCAGCAGGTTCAGTAATTTTAGGCAGGTCCAAATAAATTGCATGGATCAAATAAGACTACTGCGTGCATTACAAAAGAGGTGAGAAAGTAAATGAGTTTTTCAGTCACATACAAGCAATATACATTTAAATAAAAGGATGTTTTCAAGTAGACACCTACATGCAATCTTATGCCAAAGATCATTCCTCAACCCTAAATACAGTTGACTTACTAGAGTGATATTTTGTCAAGCTTCACAATGAACTAAAAAAATAAATGTTTCAGAAAATAGAATTACAGTTTAATATCCTTATAAAAGCAGCTTCCCTGGGGTGCTGTCACATCCTTCTTTACAATTTGAACATAATAATCCGTATGGAGTAAACATTTTTGTGATCAGACTCCTCGGTTACATCTTTTTAAAAGCAAATTTTTCTACATAAAATGCTTTAGGGGTGTTTTGTAATTTTAACTAAGGCAATATCTGACCAATAACCAAAGAAAATGTAACTCTTGGTTTACAGGATGCATTTCACATTCACAAATATCTTGTATTCAGAATGTGACCATTTCTTATGAAGCAGGAAATATGAAGAAAATGTATGTTCAAAACTATTCAAATTTAAACTCTTGCAAATAAATAATTCACATTAAGCTAATCTACAACATACATGTTAATAAATAATTTAAATATATTTATATATATTTACAATTCATATACAATCAAATAAAAGGCTCTGTTAACAAAAAAGGGATTATATTCTTTCAATGGCCACTTTTATGTGTCATGAGGCACTTATTGAAACTGATGGTCCCTTCACAACACGGATATGACAACCAATCACATTCTGTCAGAAAGAATCCTGCACAAGTGTTATCAATGATTGTGGAATGTAAAAATCTATTAAAAAATCATTGCACCCACAATGTTGTGTGCAATGGGTCAATAGATTCCATAATGAATACATCAAGGAAATTAAATAATTAAAAATGTCTGAATAGACTACAGAGACGACCATTGTCCGATAATCCCACATCCACCATGCATTATGCAGTCCTCAGTCTCTCATTTGTACAATAGAAAACCCACATGGAACCTTAAAACATACTCTTCATGATCTTATTGCTATTATTATTTGGAAAGTGGAGAGAATTTATTTAAACAAGTAATATTGCCAAATGTATTGCTATCAGAAGTGCATCTAAATGCTGATAATCCACAAGGTAAGGTAAGCTTACAAACAACTGAAGTCCCAGACCCACATACAAAGCAATAAGAGATGATAACTAAATAAAATAATTCAGTCATGTATTAAGCTATTAATACCTGTATATGCTCAACACTCCCTCCTTCAAAAATACTTTAAAATTAACAGTATGATATTCACAGTACTTGTACAACCAAGAGCAATTTCTGGTTTGTGGTCAGAACATTGATGACGTAAATAAAACAATGTTTTACCCTGAAATTGCCACAAGAAAAATAATATAGCTTTGGCTCCAACATATGGTGGGCATAGTTACATAAAATTTCTCTTAAAAAATACATACAATTTCATTAATGATACGAATCCGTAAACATATTATTTTTGACTGTATTTCTTAATGTTTTAAGAATTTATTTGGCTATGTAATCAAAACAGCATAGTTTGCTACAGATAACACAGTATAATTTGTTAACTGAAGTCATTGATACAAGCACTCCACTTGTAATCCAGAGAAAACAGTCTGCTCGTGATCTGCTTTTTACATTAACCTAAGTACTATTGCATTAACTATTGTATTAAATTAAACTGTAATTAAACCATTAAGCTAGAAGACACTACAGAGAAGCTTCTCAAATACTTTGTTTTCTACAGTGACAAAGCTTTGTGTATGTGTACTTGTGGCATGCTAACCAATGTACAGTGAACATAGGGTAAGGGGTGTTATACATTCCAAAACACTACAACTACTCTGTACCACTAACACACCTACAGTAGGACCTACGGCTGCCGTCAGTTGAGATGGGAGGCGGTACAGGACCGTAGTTGCACACCATACCGACCAATGGCAGGTTCAACACCCAGATAAGACACGCTCCACAGACAAATCCCTCAGGAGGGAAAGGTTGACCTCTCTGGCCCATGCTTCACACTACACTCGAAATATTAAAAATGCTTGTGTGATATGACTCTTCTTCAATTAGTATAAACTGCAAAAGTTTTTTTCCAAATCCCCTAACAGCATCCCCTTTTCTACCTTACAATTTATGAAAGTATCAAACAACCTTTAACTTCTGAGGCACGGAATTGAGTGTTGCTGTGTCTGCAATAATAAGTTAAGAACATGAGAATTAGAATCTCCAGGCACATTCTATTCGTTCAACCCACCAGCCCGTGCCAGTGCAGTGTGATCATATTGCTCAATTAAACGAAATACTGAGAAATAAAAGAAACTATTTTAAGGTTGTGAAGATGAAAAGTATCACTCTAAAAATTTCAGGAGTTTAAAATTTTTTTCAGGCAGATAAGTCCACAAAACCCAGACTCTCATTCAAAAACCATTATCTCGCATAACAGCAGCCAGCATCTAGCATTCTAGGTGGGGCGCGACATGGCATGCAAGTTGCAACTCCCATTTGGATTAAAAAAAATTACAAAACAGCTTAGCTTACTTTCAGCTAAGTGTCTACACCCACTCCTAAGTGAGATGTATATTTTTTTCAAAGTGCACTCTAAAAAAGCACCACAACATTCGCTATTATAAATCTCAGGAACTTTTTCTTTAAGTTGACTAGTCACATACAACCATTTCTCTATAGCTGTTTGTGACAAAAATAACCGATGGCATAATTTATATATCTACCATCAACAATAAACCATCTGTATCCCCTCTCTTCCCACTTCAACATTAAATAAAGCAAAGGCTAGGTATATCTAATAATTAACAACTAATATTATAGTAATTAATATAGTATCACATCCAACTGCTGCAGGATAGCGAGTGTATTCAACGTTCCAACTGGTTGACACAGCAGTCTCACTATAATTCTCACTCCACAAAATTCTCGGGGCAATAATACTGTGAAATAATCTCTACAACTTAAAGTGTACACAACAGCATGACAGCTCCAGGCAACTATCACAATGGAAATAACTCCAGTTTTTTAAGACTTTCTATGTTTATAAAAAAATTGTCTTCGGCAGAAGTGGAATGCTTCTGTTCACATATTTAACCTTTCAACAAACTGGTTTAACCCTTTCAACAACTCGTGGAAATGCAATATTCATTATCATATGTATATGGAAGATCAGTTCTTTTTGATAATTTTATATAATATATGTAGATAATATATAATTCGTGTACTATGCACCATATTTACTCACTGACAAGAATAAAGTTTAATAGTTTGCAAGTAAGTATTTCAGGTCTCCGAGTGCGTACTCTCAAGAATGAAAAATTATAGTACTTCTCAAAGTGTCTGAATGTTTATGTTAAGATAAGATTGACAAAACACACGTCTTTTAATTTCATTAAAATAAACTTTGCCAATTTGATAACAAGTATCTACTGCCTAACAAAAGAACACAAATTCTCCATTGATTCAGTGTATGTTTAAAAACATAGTTTTAAAAGTACATATTAATTACACACCTAAAGATCTATTTTTAAAAAACGTAACAAGAATTATGATAAAGAAATCTAAGGCATGATATTGCCTTTAAAATGCATACAAACAATTGAGCACTCAGACATATCCTAATTTTTACTGTGTTCATAAAGACAATGAAATGTTGCTTCAATGCTTGAATTCATGCACATCTGCACCCATTCACACATGGGAGTGTGCAGGCAAACTACACACGTGCTTTTAAGTAGAAGTAGTCGAGAAGCATGAGATAAAATGAAAGCAGCAATTCTCAAAAAACCTTCCAAGTATGAGTGTATATGATATGTAAAAATGTTAACTAGTTTCTTTCAAGAGCTTCTCAAAACGTAACTAGTGTCACAGCCACAAAAGTATTCCAATATTCTCTCTAAATTCAGTTGTTTTCATTTTAAATAATTCAAGAACTACTGCACTGAAGCTTGTGAACCAGCAGCAAGCCAGTATTCATCTCCTTCATGACATTGTGAGAATCTACAAATGGGTATTCTATCACAGCTGTTACAGTACTGAGTAGGAAAATGTTAACATTGTTCTACAAATAAGAAGTGAACTTCAAAAACCAAACACTTCTTGGATTATATGATCAAATAAAAAATCACAGGTATAAAAGTAAAAAAGAGTTTTCCAAGAATGAGATACCAGTTGTCAATGCAACTTCTATATAATCTGTAACTCGTGGCACTCAAGACAAGACGAGATTGGAAGAAAAAATAGACTCTTGGAAATGAGTAAATACTGGTGCCTATAGTTTCTACAGGTGATTGCTACCGCGACATTTAACATTGGTGGTTTATGACCCAGTGGGTTTGTAATGTTATATAATTTAATGCTCTTTCATTATAAATTTTAAATAAAGCACAGTGCTTCAGAAAAGTTTATGTACACAGAATAATTTATATCATCATGTAAAGCACTTTCATTTCTTCAATTCACATTGTGAATACTAAATATGCAATTACTGTCACATACGGTGGTGGTGAGCAAGCAACCTATGGTGAAATTTTGTACAAAATCTATTGGGCCTCACACTGGATTTTCTACTGATACACCAGTCTAACTTGTTTATACTAACATGATTACAAATGTACTCCAAATTACATTATTTATATTTTCTAAAACACCCAACTATTAATATACTTTAACAATTTCCCATAACATGGTTATCGATTTTGTTGCAATAGAAGCATAAATTAAATTTAGCAATGTTAAATAATTTTGCAATTCTAACTAAAACTGTAGAACTAACCAAATGCCTGTTGCAGACTAGAACACTTTTTTCCTACCACAACTCCAATTGTTCAATTTCTCTAAAATTACTCGTAGCATAGCTTGCACTAATTCAATAGATTGACTTTCTAGACCAAGGGCTCCGTTTTATACCACAAGCACCAACTGGGCAGCAAAAACATTTTTAATAATGGAATTAAGCTAGTTCTTTTTAAAGCACTCTTTATGATGAATAATTTTTAGAGTGTTTTCATCAAAACACTTAAATATTTTACGTACAAATAATCCTTGCAAACACAAGAACTCGCCTTGGAGCAGCCTGTACAATTCCGAAAAGATTTAACCATGTATATATCCCATTTTAAAAATCTATCAAAATAACCAATAATCTTTCTAATACTCTAGTGTAAATAATGCATTTCCCTGTATGCAAGGTTAAATTCTACGGAATAGTACAAGGGGGGCACTTTGGAAATACATATAATTTAAATTTCCTGTGTCATTATTGCTGTGGAGATTCCTCTTCTGTGTCGACTGGGCTGGGGGAAAGGAACTTCCTGACATACTTCGGGTAGTGGGTCTTCTCGTGAGCCTTCAGGATGGTGGATCGCGAAAACGTCTTGCCACAGAGCGAACATCGAAATGGCCGTTCACCAGTATGGACACGGCAATGGTCCTTCATGTGATGTCGTAGCTTAAAAGCCTTGCCGCAAAACTCGCACTTGAAAGGGCGGTCGCCAGTATGAACCGGTAGATGTGTGATGAGGGAACTGACGTCTGGAAAGGACTTGCCACAAAACTTGCACAGAACCACATTAGACGATGTCCCAACTTCACCAAGCCCACTTGTTGAAAAGTCTAGTTCCATGGCCGAGTTTTCATGAGACTGAGGAGGTTCCAAGATATCATGAGGAGGAGGAGGTCGTCCTCCAAAATGACTCTCCATGAGGTTCAAAGGCTCCATCATGCCAGTGGCCATAGACACCAGTGATTGATGTGGATGCATGTGAACCTGCTCACGATACTTCAACGTCTCCAGACTATGGGATAGGATGTGGCGTGTGAGTTTGCTCTGGTATGGAAAGGAGGCTCCGCAATACATACACGAGTACAAGCGCGGGGAGTGGCTCTCTGGGGGCTCTGATCCCCCCATTGCCTCCTGCAACAAAACAAAAGAACATCAACTTCTTTTTGCTTGGAATATTGGAATTCTAATATTTTTTCCTCAACCATGATTCCCAAAAATTATAGCCAAAAAATATAGCACAAGAAGTTGACGCTCATTTTGTTTGGCAGCGAAGAAGTGGGGGTGATCAATATTTTTTTGTAACAAAAATCAACATAATTTGTGCCTCAAATTTAAAATGATCGCACAATTTTACATAAAGTCCAATAAACTATGAAAAGACAACCATGGCCAAATTGAAGGTCAACTTCTTGACAGCAAGACAGTTAAAAACATGTTTAAAAAGCAAGCAAGCACAAAGCTCCACAAGGCTAAATAGATTCCACTACCGAAGCAGAGACAAAACAGACTATGCATATTTAGTATTGAGAACTACATATATTTATATAAAATAAATGCCCCAATCTAAATTACAAATAAATATAACATCTCTTAGCACAGTATGAGAATTTTGTGTGGGAGGATAATTTAATTAATGAACATAAAATATGGCCTGGTTTTAATGCAAACTTAGCCAGTAATTTTGTGTTCAATGAGCAGAAAGCAAACTCATTATAAATTAATATAAGAATTTGTAATGTAAATAAACTTAAAAATCAAACATGGGATTTGATAAGAAATAATATATTAAAAATAAATGTGAAATTAATTTTAACTGGTAACCACAAAATTTAGAAATAAAATATTTTTAAAAAATGCTTAAGCAAGTGTAATTTTCATTAAATTATGAATATATAAATCAATTTATTTTTATTTAAGAAAAAATTGATGCAAATTTGGACATTAAAGATATCAAAATAATGTTTACAACATATTGTGGATTCATAAAGAAAATAACTTTATGTAAAGAACTATTCCAGCTACCACATAAAGCAGCTCTTGCTTAAGCATATGCATATGAAAGAATGAAAACATCAAAGGGTTGAAACATGCACAAAAATCGCAAGACTCAAGCAAATAAAACATATAATTTTGGAATGTTTGCAAAAGTACTGTTATCAGATACTCAACACCACAAAATATTTAAACTATAACTTAACAATGTACTCATTCTAGCACACACTAATACTTACCAGTATACAATTTGAGAAAGAAAAGATAAAAGACAGTTGAAAAGGGCACACAAGTTGATTGCATGCATTACCTAAACGTTAAAACATTAAGTGTAAACATGAAATTTAATAAAGAATTTCATTTAATAGAAATGACAGGAGAGAAAACCACAATGCAATACTCTTCCATATTAATTTGTACATGCGTCACAAAGTAATGTAAATATAAAAGATATCCAGAAGTTGATGAAATCAGTAACAATGAGAAATCACAATAAAAGGACATTCATAATACAGAAATGTTCACAACGGCAACATTTTACTTACCGAAAATGTAAATTATTATTTGAGAGAGAGGAATTAGCACACACTAATATCATATTAGAAGGGGCAATTTCTTCTTAAACCGAAATAATATTCCTACGATCGTTGTAATTACTGCCTTTAGCCAAGTTCTGAAAAATAGTTTTGTTTCTTAAAATTGAAGACTCACTCTGATGAGCAAAATTATCTGAAAAAGTATGTCTGTGGTTGTTCATAGCTCTTACTTGGAAATCACAAGACAACACTCCTTTAGGAAACTTCCAGGCCTGTACGCACTGTACAAACAAAATGGAAAAATTTCACGTTGAAACACACGCACATTAACCGTATACAATGATGAAACTTGTGTGCCCCAATCGTAAAAAAAAATAATTTCAAAACATGCTTTCCTGGAGCCACCTAACATAGTCCCTGGTGAATAATTTTCTTATGGATAAGCTTGTCCTAAACAATGTTTTCAGTCAAAAGAGGGAAGATTTTTAATCAAGAATTTCTGAGACCTCCCAAGAAGTTCATTTATATTTTCTGTGTGTGGCAGAGGGTAATGAAGGATAAGCACAGGAAGGAAAACATATTGCAGTCTAAACACAACACTTATATGTAAATAAATGAAATAAAATATGAAAATCTTACCGTATCATGAGGATGCCTGTAATCTGAGGAACTTTCTCCCGTCGTGCTTTTATCATCACCAACACTTCGATCCCAATCGACTTCTTTTTTCAATGACTGGAACAGTCACAATCAGGACATTTCAGAGATCGTTTTTCTTTTACTTCAGAACAAATAACTTAGATCATGTCCTATTTTTGGTCTAATCCTACACCCAGAGGAAATTACACTTGTCATTATAAGGATTTTCATTTACTGTATTTCTCCAGTCCTGAGGCTGCTCTCAAAATAATTAAAAATTCCTCCAAGATTAATTTCTTGCACTACAGAGTTGGCCAAATAAAAATCATACTTCACTGGATTATACACACACTTTTTAAATTTTTTTCACTATTATGATACCAGTAACAAGGCAAATTTTAAAAAATGGCAAGATGGGATCTACACATATTTCACTGAACGGAACACAAGTAAACACTGCATTAATTCTGAATTTTCCTTCCTTTGGTAGACACTCACTCTAGCACAGAACACTTTCTAATACTTACTAGAGGGACTTGCTGCACAGGAAGCATGCCAGAGGGGCCAGGCAAAGGCTCACTGCTGTGGGGAGATGGCAGTCGACTGGTACTTGCGGAACATGTGGCAGTGGCTGCAGGAGCGGGCGGATTGCATGAGGTTGCACTGTTAGATATTGACATGTCGCTTGGTCCGGCACAACCACCGTGAACAGATGAAGACAGGTCATCAGCTTCTGGTGTATTGACTCTCCCTCCACCACCTTCATCACAGCTTTCATTATCCTCACAAACTGAATCCTGGTGACCTCTTGAAGCTCTTTTGGCTGGAGGCGGTGGAGGAGATATACTTCCTCCAGGTGGAGGCGTTCTCACATCTTCATTCAGAAGTCTCTTCGTTACAAGTTCAGGTGTCATGGGTGTGTCTGATGCGCTGACTGTAGCTGTGCTACTACTGTGTTTCTGTTGCTGACCCTCACTCCTATCGTCTCTTGTTGAATTAAGGTTTGTCATTTCTGCTAGCCCCTTCACCTTCAAACTTTCAGCTGTCTTCAGAAGTGCTGACAACTGGCAATATTCTACGTTTACTTCTCCCTTATACATGAATTCCACAAGAGTCCTTAATTCAGCAAATCTCACGTCTTTTAAAATGACGATAGGGTGTCGGGTAGGGTGATCCACAAACAGGGTCTGAAAGTATGAGGAGCAAGCTGATAGTACAACCTTATGAGCTCTGATAGAATGTCCTTCAGCACAAGCAAGGGTCACGTCGACAAGGCTCTCGTCTTGGAGAAGTTGACTGAATACACCAAGTAAGTTGCTCTGATGATTGTTCCACCTTAGGCAGTAATGCTCACTTCCCATGTCTGTGATCTCACCCTGCAAATAAAACAAAACTACATGAAATTTACTACATGACACACTGAACATTTAAAATAACATCATGCATTAGACTTATTACATCGCAAATTAACATTCCAATAACATTTTTCGCGATTCTATACAGTTTTTGACACCAATCATTACATAACACCGACCACCGCTACCTATCCTTCAACAGAGTTTTGCGCTGCGTTTAGAACACATTCGTGCGTTTTCACTAGTCAGAACTTAGATGGTATTTGTAACTTAAGAAGTATACGCATAATTTTGGAGTTGACATGCACCTGCACCACTGTCGATTCGCGATTAACTTGCCATAACTTTAACATCCATATGTGCAAAAGGCACACCACCATGTTCCCGCACAAACGTCATAAATTCATCGAGCAGGTCCCTCATTTTCAGGGCGAAAGATGATGATGTCAAGGATCCAATAGGCACAAATGCTATCTTAAATTATAATTTAATGACCAAATTTCTTTTTGCACACTATGTTTGATCATCGTCTTCAAAATGGCGGAAATTTTCTGCAATGATACTTATAGGTCCCTTCATCACGTTTGGCAGATTGACCCTTCGGGATTAAGAACAAGACACCCGTGAAGGAAGGAACTTATACGATCAGCACTCGAAACATAGGCAAACCAAAGCATGCTGACACTACCCCACTATAGAAAAATCACTGCCAATTCGCAAAACACACAAATATTTACCTTGCTACATGAAACGGAATAAGGCCTACTACTTCACCATCGGCGGCTCACCCGGCCTACTGTGACGTCGCCGGCCTACTGTCAACCGCGCAGCGAGAGTCAGTTCACTAGTCATATAGGTGCATCCAATTTTCATGAAATTTAAATATTGCATAAATCTTCAATAAAGTAGTTGAATACGTAATGTAAAATCAGGTTAATAATTATAGTATAAAACTTTTGACGATAAAATTTGTTTCTCTTTTCATAATAAAGCTATCGTACATCTGACTTGACTTCAGCGGTAGGTACGGAGTGGGGGAGACGAGAACAGTTCACGCAATATGCACACCGGTTGGTATTTTTAATGTTGTCAGCGTTTTGTATCCACATTATTTTTACAATTAAGTGAAATAAGAAATCTCTAAATTCAATATTCTGTTAAAATAATCTATAATAAAGACGCTCATAATGAACTGTCGATAGCACTTGTAAGTGTGGATCGCAAACTCCTGAATTTGTTATGACTTTTCGGCTACACACATTCACCAAAAAAGAAATTATTTCATTCTAAAAATGCAATTAACTTTATTGACAATGCGTAAAAGATGTTTTACTTAACATGACTGACGTTCGCTTGATACTGTGGTTGACTAACATATAAAATTATCCACATCCACAACTCCCATGTCGAGAACCAAAAGTTAAAACGAAACTAGCAGTGATAAAAGAAATGGAAGTATGTTTTTAATGAAGCAAAATTCTCAAGAAGACTTGATTTTATACATCATTTACTTCATGTAGTTATGGAATATTCTCGCTGCCAGGGCAAATAATATATAGTAGTGGGTATTGCAGAGGCGCCTGCAGAACACAAGAAGATTGGAGCAGTAGATCCACGGGGCCCGTTATTACAAAGAAAAAGTACAAAAAGTACTCTCCCTTATAAATACTCGTAAATAGAATTCATTTCTCCAAGCAACAAAAATAAGTTATAGCGGTTCACATGAATTACAAGTAAATACATTTTATGTTTTGGAAGAAAAAATTCGAGACCACAATTAAGTCGGAGCCTGGAACAAGGTGCAACATCCCCTCCCTCTCCTAACCTCTCCCTCTTTCCATTGATGTAGACATATAATGAATTAGTACGAATGAAGGAAGATATTTATTTTTGAGTTCAAAATAAAAAAAAATATTTTGTTAAAAAATTAAGCGAATTTGTTTTTCAGGTTTTATAAAATGATGTATGTATATAGATAATACGTTTTATAAATGAAGAGCGTACTATTTTCTGGACGTCTTTAACCGAAAGTAGCCTGAACTCAAATGGAGAAAAGATTTGATTCTCTTTTTAGATTTTTCAATTACATGATATATAAAAAAATATAAACACACTCCTTTAAACGCACAATTTTGTAATTTCTACGTCGAACAATTTTGCTGAGCGGAACTAAACCGTGGGCGTCATCCATGCGAAGTTATTCTGTAATGGAGCACATTAAGTATCCGTAGTTATTTTTTTCCAATAGTAATTAGTATTAGTAAATCTTTAAGAAAATTTACATTAGAAAATATCAGTAAAATCGTTAGAAAGTAACCGTGGAGAAAGTATTGTAAGAAACGCCTATTGTATTTAACATCCTTAATGTGAAATGTTGTTCATAAGACTGATTTCGATTATTTTTATTTGAAATTATTTGAATGTGTTTGTTTCAACCCATTAAGTTTGTTTTGAATTACACCTTTGTGAGACAATTATGAGACACCTTTGTTTTGAATTACACCTTTGTGAGACAAATATATTAATTAACAAAGATGGCCAGTGAGTTTCTTGTCAACTTATTTTCGTTATACTTTCTATTTTTCATTCTAGATTCGTATGAAGTTTTTATAAAAACAATAATTTAAATTTATGTATTTAAATAATGGGAATTACATATAAATTGTGAACTCACTGATTCGCACTCAGCGAATTTCTTGTCAACCTATTTTCGTTTTACTTATTTTCCACTACGTTACATCCAAGTTGTGTACAATCACATACAAATTAGTTCCAATGGAGTGATTGCTCCCAAATTTAGCACGAATTCTTTTGAGCGACCAAGAATTAAACTGTTATCCCAAATATGTTATTTTAACAAAAAAGTTACAAGATTATTTTTGAGCATATGCAGTCTAACTTTGTTACCCATTATTGAAATCAAAATATCAAGGATGTAAACCGAGAGCAGGGAATTGTAACTAACTAGACGTGTTGTCCTGAGGTATTTTGTAATTCTGAAACAACAATTGAAAATGTTCTATTACCCCTGGTGAGTGGTTGTTTATTTTGCATTCAATTGTGCAAGAAGAACTGTTTCTAAATGAGACTGATAATATTTGCCATTTTTTCATCAAATACGATATTCATAAACTTAGCCGAAAATTGATATAAGTTGCATAGAGACGTAATAGTATTAATTGTATAAGAGATATGAAATTAGAAAAAAAAATCATATATCAAGATCATGTGAATACATAGGTCGTTGCTAAAACTGTGACGGATTAGATGATTTTTGTAGGGAAGTGAGCTTTATTGTATTGGTATGATATATGAATCCACAAATAGCATAGACGTGAGTAAAGATATTTTCTCCTTTTTTAGTGAAGATTTCGTAATTATTTTAGTTGGAATGTGAGGAAAGTAGATCGGGGGATTTGGGGGTGGAGAAAGAGGGCAAGGAGAACGCAGGCCAAGGCAGGGCAGAGCAAGGGCGGAGTGAGGCGGAGCAAGAGGGGATATGTAGGGGCAGTGGCGGGGTAAGATAGGGCAAAGCCAAGTGCGGCGTGTTTGCCCTAGAATAGAGAGGAGTGGGCGAAAAGGGTGGGACTAGATAGAATTCCTATGGATTGTGAAAAATGAATACCAAAGAAACGCGAGGAACTTCAAGTTTCATAGTAATACATTAAAATATATCTTCACTAAAAATATTAAATTTGATTATCATTAAAGCTTTTTACCTAAACCCACGAAGGAAGTCCAGTTATTGATGTTAGTATGAAACATCTAAACGAAAAACCCGTACAAGGATAACGCCATCTAGGCCAACTACCTAATAGATGACTGTGATAAATAAATGTCCGAGCAATGCCAGGTTTCTTGAATTAGTAAATCTAATAGAATCTATTTACTTAGTAGAATGATACGCTCATAGCTAACATGTGGAACAACTATAGGTCAACGTTTTTTAATATTACAAAATCTTGTTGCAATGACATTAGATCATATGTTCCAAGATTTAATTCTAAATTGTATCCGCAATAAAACAGTCCACGGAGATAAGAGCGAGAAGAAGGGTGGTGACGAGAAAACTATTCCTGACTTGGTTATTTTCATTTCTATTTATGACATTGTTGCTAAATGGTATTCCCAATAATTGGCTCTGTTGTAAATTATAGTGAGTGATGCTGCCGTAGAAGTGATAATATTCGAAAAAATATGTTAAATTCAGAGAGGC
This sequence comes from Acheta domesticus, assembly GCA_031308135.1. Lineage (NCBI taxonomy): Eukaryota > Metazoa > Arthropoda > Insecta > Orthoptera > Gryllidae > Acheta > Acheta domesticus. The sequence goes on along the minus strand of JAHLJT010009436.1, from coordinate 151,651,800 downwards.
AACTAACTGATTGAATAAATATCGGGTATCAGATTTAGGTCAATTATAATTTGCGCCCGAATTGACTCAAGAAAACATTAAAAGAAGGCAAAATAGAAATTGAAAAAGGGAAACGAAGAGGATCAAAGATATGAATGCATGATGATGTGAGAAATGTAAGAAGCTGTATTAATAAGATGAAAAAATGCAAAATGGTCCAAGACAGAGAAAACAAATAATAAGAAACTGCTGACCTAACCCTAGGAGAAGGGACCGATTTAAAACTCAAGGCTTGACCACACTGGAGAATCCTAACAATATTGACAAACAGTACATGTAATCAATGTTTACACAAAAATAATTTAAACATTGAATATTTAAATAATAAATAAAATATGATTAAGACATATCAACGAAATTTAAGCAATAACTTTAAGGTTATGAAGTGATTTAATCACAATGTAAAGTTAATTGTAAATAATTTTTCGATCACATTTTTGTGCAGAAAAAGCTTTCATTAGACCATCCACACGTGTTCGAACAAAGCATCACATTCCAATTCCATTCAAAACAATACCTCCTGAAGCACGTTAGCTTACTTTTGATTATTCTCAACTGTGAAAATGAAGTATCTGCGGCACAATTAATAATCATGAGTTGAATTTCATCTTTGGAAACATGATTATTTCGTTTACAATAGTGCAGTATATCAATCAATGGAAATGGTTTTTGGGTTTTCATTTTCTGAGCGTCTCAAGAAAGTTAGGAACCTAAGCTTATAGTTTCTTTGTAAATCCGGCAATAACAGGGAACTAAGGCGGGATTCGGCGGGAGGACAAGGGTGTTCTAGCTCCTCCTAAATCATTCGTCATTTTTCAGTTTATTCAAAATCATTACCAAATATAAGTGTCGTCACAACTAAAAACAGCAAACCACATCCAAACAATCAAACCAACACACAATGTACAACCAAATAGCATTCCACATATTACTTTGTTCATTTAAAACGAACAGATTTCTAAATGGTGGGCCAGCACTGAAATGGCCCCTAATATACTGTATGTATCCGCCTCTGCTAGAGAGCAGTGCCGCGTTGCGCCGCGCCTCGCGGGGCCGGGCCGGGCCCGACGCCGAGGCGCCGGGGCGCGCTACGACGCGACGCCGCTGGCTCGTCCACTCTGCTCTGCCCGCGCCGCCGCGCCGCGCCGCGCCGCGCCTCGCTGCCACTGACGCGCCGACCCCTGCCGGAACCCGCTAACTTGCCTCCAGTTCTGATTTTTGTACACACACACACACACACACACACACACACATAATGGATTTGGTCACAGGGTTTCCTTTGACAGTTTATAAAAAACAGCATTTTTAGAATCACATTACAAAAAGTTTATTATGCGTCAACTATGTTTTGCTTTGCGACGTTAATAATAATATTAATAATAATAATAATAACAACAATACTTCATTGCGAGACACGCCAATAGGCGCCTGTTCTTCCATTTAACAAACAACGAATCGCGACAGCTTTACAACGGCACGTTTACGCCCGTAAAGTCTAGCTTGCCTGTGAATGGGTTGATGTGCCATTTTCTGCTTTCAAAAGACATAATCAAGAATTAATCCAACAACTTCAAGCGGAATTTTTTATTTCATTTCGGGAGTAGCTTTGTCCCTTTTGCCTTGCTTCTTAGTGACGTGGCTTCATAACAGATGCGTACATTTGTTGTCGAGCGACAAGGAGAGTTGGATTTCGCGTTTTGGCGTTTACAAGAAGAGTTCCGAAGATCTAAACCAGATTCTTTGGGCAAACATATAATAGCATAACAATGTGCTCAAGATTAGAGATGATGGCACGTTTTATAATACCTTTCCAGTTGACATGGACAAAATAACTAATGATTTCTGGAGCGTAAATTTACGACGAATGTGTCCTTTCCATGCGACAGTGGTAAGTTAGAAAGCACGGAGAGTCAATTAAATTTAAGGGTAAATCTTAACAAATTTATATATAGTGCATTTCTTTGTAATATTGTATTATTTTACACAAAAAAGAAAAAAAAAGTACTTTATTGAAAGAAGAGAATGAAAGTGTACCCTAAGATAGAAACATTCTCATACAAGAGTACGTCTGATATCGTTGTCCAGTCTATTCTTTTTTTGTTTACATATGAAAGTTCAAATACAAACGTCAATTACTTTTTTGAGTGGCATATTATTAATAAAAGATGTCGAAAGATCGGTGCACCCACAAACAAACAACTTTTACGTGTTTTCAAGTAAAATAAATCACATGAGAAATTTCAATTATTATAATTTGTTGTTATTTTTAAGCGTTTGTATTTTGAATGTTACAAGTTCAGGCTATTGAATAAAGGTTTCAGAGACCACGTGAGAGGGGCGTATGATTTCACAAAAATAAATAACTTTGGGCACATTCAGATTGACGGTAAAAGAAAAAGCGAAAAATAGCCTAAGAGTGTTATACCTAAATTGTTTTCTGAGATTTTGAATATTGTGATTGTCGATATGATATAAACTCAATTTATTTGCATTCTCACCAAGTAAAATTAAATTTTTACTTTTCTTGTGTATACTTAAAATTGAGGAATTTTTGGCGGGCATAAGGATGATTAAAAACCGAGAAAAGAAGTTAAAGTTAAAGACGCACCTTTGAAACATGTTGGAAAGTTGGGGAAAATGTGGCAGATCAGAGAGAAAAATCGTTGACATCTATGATCCATACCAACTAAAATTTGGTTGTGTCATTACACGAAAATTCAATTACATCCCTTTGAAGTACTTTTAAGCACTAAGTAAAATTTAACAGAGTAAAATTATACATCCAAAACGTTGTTCTTGAAGTGAGTGGAAGCTCTGAGGATATTTCGTATTGCCGTTGTTATTAGTAGTGTTTCGTATTGCGGAAGAAACTAGTAATATCTTTTTCCTACTAGTTAGTTTCCTATTTTCTTGAGTAGCGGACAGCTTTTCGGTTTTGCCCCACCCTCTTCCCATCTGCCATCTGTTGGCGCACGAAGAACCTTCCAGGTCCTATCGTGGCACATACCGCTCCTTCGGTGAGATTTCCACTGAAGAGCACCTTCGCGCTCCACGAACATCGCATACATCTATTTCGACCCTGTACCTACACGTATTTGCCCATATTATCCATAGGTATCCTTTCGGTGCTTGCACCATTGATTTGGGAGAAGATATTTTCTTCTTCAATTACAAACACATCAGAAACACGGTTGACGGATTAGGGTCAAGATGTAATTCATGAGAGACTCGGAATGCCTCCCAAGCCACGGAAACAAATTAAAACCTTCATGTCTTACGCGGGTTTCGAAACCATAATCTTAATGTTCATGTATATGCGCTCACCTACCCGAGGCCCGTGTCTCATAAGGCCAAAACACTAAACGGTGCTGGCTGGGTAATAATTTGATAGATCTAAAAATAACTAAAATTGACCGTTTTATGCATATGCGACATTTAATGTGCTTTGTAGCATTGAATGTATGTATTTAAATGACTCAGAAACCATTAATTTCCATAGTAATGCAAACCAAGTTACTTTTTAGCATTAAAATCTATCAAAATCGCACTCAATAATGAACAATTTTCTCGAAATTAACTAACTCTGTAAAAAATATAAAAGAACACAAAATTAACGCACATGCCATTTAGCAGGATGGTTTCGTTTACCTTTTCAAGTAACGTTTATAATTACGAAAAACGTTTTATCGAAAGAATATGTACTACATTTTTAAACAATTTCACGATTTATACCTAATCAAATAGTAAAATTGAAGGGTGGCTTTAAGAGAATCATTGAAGAGTAAAACATAGTACGTTAGGCAACTTTTTATAGAAAACTTTGAAGTCGATTTAAAAAAAATGACATTAAAGCATTTTTGTAAACTTTTATGCAAATTTGAGCTCATTTTTATACAAAACTTTTGAGTTTTCGAGAAACTTCATCAGACTTTATTTGAAGCACTTATATTTACAAATGCAATAATGTATAATCAACGACTAATGTATACATCAGCGACATGAGAGGTATTTAAAAATATATTCAAAAATAATATTTAAAACAGACTATTTTTGAAAACTCGAACGAATACATCAAAATGGCGTTTATATAAATTTATTCACTGCACTGAGCACTGTACGTACAAAAACCGGTAAGCAAAATTCTGATCCGTTTTTGTGAAAATCTTGTTTTTAAAATTGTCCGTAGTTTACTAAGATTTACGTGAAAACTATATGTTTGAAAAAAAGTACATTACATTAATTAAAGAAATAATTACGAAAGTCATTTGAAGAAGAAACTATCTTCAATAATGTAGTTGTAGGACGAGATCCAAAAAATTGGAAACGTTTACAATTTTCAAAATTTCAATTAACTGTGAAAATTGGATCTGAGCCATCTTAATACATATACATCAGTTCACGAAAAAAATTGAGGCTATTTGTGAGAAAATTTTGAAAGCGTTCCAGGGACGGGTGAAGTACCGCCAAAATTCAAAAAAGTCTTTACAAATTCGTAGGGTCTCGAGACGCAACTGACCCATCGGGAAATACTCACTTTGGGGGAAAAAACCTACGAATAGTTTAGTCGCTAGTGTCGTTTACAAACGGAAAGAAAGACGGACATTTTGAAAAAGGAATCCATTTTCAGTTCCAGGGGACCCCCAAAAGTGTATTTCCGTTAAAATCTTGAAATAGATTTTCCGGAGAATTACATGACTTACTCATACTATGTATACACGCGCATATTCGAGAGAACATCTCCCTTTTTCGGATACAAGCGATAAAAATCATAAATTTGTAAACTGAAGCTTATGGGATGCGTACTGCGTGTCGAAAATAAATGTTACACAATTTTAGGGTATGTAGAGATATTGAAAATGATCACTGTGGGAGGTGGCTTAGGGCATCAACTGATGCCACTGCAGTGCCTCTGATCGGGAGGTTCTGGATGCGATTCCGGACGGTGGCAGGATTTTCAATACTAGAGAGCTGTGTCGAATTCAGTCGTTATCTGGAGGACAATTCTAGCGGCCGGTTGCTCTGATCGGTAGTTTTCTCTGGTTTCTCCGATTAAAATCAGGCGAATGCCGGAGTAGAACCCTAACAAACGGGCCACGGACCACGCGCGGTCTTTTCTTCCTCTTCCTTGTCCTACTCTCTCCCCTTAAACTTACATGCACTACACTATAATTCATGTCGGGAGACCAGTCGGGAGCTTACAGCTATTCCCGCCGGGGCGGTACCCCGGTGATGTGAGATACCTGGTTGCCGACAGATAGGACGGCGCCGGATCTCACCAACCAGCGGGGGAAGATCACCAGGAGCAGCAGCAGCAACAACAACAACAACAACAACAGGAAAAACATGCACTACATATACGGGACGAATAACGTTGGCAGTTGATGCGTCTGGAATCGCTAATCGATCAATTCTAAATTATCACTTTTGCCAATGATCTTTGCCCTTTCCTCTTCATTGACAGGTAACCGCTTATGTACACATGTTCGGCAAGTACATGAAATCTCCTTGACTTCGTGAGAACCTCTGACCTGAATCTACGTGAGAACCTGTGGCCTGCCAAACATCTGCATAAAACGTTACCTAAAATTAAGGGAAAATGTCACACGCACCACTCCTTCATAGAAAATGTCCCACAATATATTTTCATTGGCAAAAAGTGGTGATTTTCGACCCCGCTAAGTGTCCTAGACTTTTGTAACGTTTGTTCTGAGACGGCAACCCCATTCCGCGCGGCCGTACAATCGTGCCCGATCTCGCAAGCCGGCCGTGAGGCTTTCAAGGAACTCGCCTCTCTCAAATGATCTTCCGAGTCTAAAAGTGCTTCGAGTTTTGGAAATGAGGACAAAAGTTCCGGTGACACAAGGGTAGCGTCGAAATCAGTAAATGACAGAAAACACGTTATACGGAAATCGATGTTTCTGAAGGCAAAGGAATTATTTATTGTTTTAATGAGAAATTCGGTAGTGTGTTTTGCGCCTGAAATGCCTCTGCATATATTAGATGAGCTCATACACTAAATGCTCTAAAGAGCATACTACGATCTTCATCTAATTTTTCATCTTTATCATCATTCAGAGGCATTCTCGGGTATGACATTTTCATGTCCGGCAGAGATGGCCTGTTTGAGGCTGAAAGGGTGTATCCTAACGGGCCCTAAGCGGCCCCGCTCGGCCGCTGCGTCACGTCGCCAACCGCCTCGTGGCGTGGCGCCCCGCGGCCGGCGGGCGGGCAGCGGCGGGCGGGGCGGGGCGGCGGCGGCGGCGGGGCAGCGACGAGCGGCGGGCGGCGGGCGGCGAGGCGCCGAAACCCAAGGAGGCGCGGAGAGGTCACCGGAGGCGCCGCCTCGCCTGATAGCCAGAGCGCCGCCGCCGCCGCCGCCGCCGCCGCCTCCGTATTGATCTGGTCGCCGTGTAACGCCCCGCCCACCCGCCCGCTCTCCTCTCGGGGGCGGAGGCGGCTGCCACCTTACTAATTCTTTCCCGTCTTTGGCTCGGGGCTCCCCGCCCCGCTCCGCCCCGCTCCGCCCCGCGCCGCCCCGCGCCGCCCCGCGCCGCCCCGCCCCGCCCCGCGCTGCGCCGCGCCGAGCGACCCCGCCCGCCGAACTGGGCCAGGCACGCAACCGCACCACGCCCCGGGCGCCCCGCCCCCACGGGCACCGCCCCTGCGCCCCCGCCCCCGCCCCCGCCCCCGCCCCGACGCGGTCCAGCCCCTCGAGGAGGCCCCGTGCGCAGCGCTCTCGCGGCTGGACAAGAAAGGAAACGCCACATTACGGGGAGGCCCCGAACTCCGAGAACATGGCTAAGGGGAGAGAATTCCCTCACTACGTATACCTCCCTGTATACACCTCCTGTAAATGCACAAGAAACCGACTGAAAGGGATACGCCTTCATGAACTATGGCAGTGAAGCTGCTCGTGATAACGATCTATCAGGTCTAGAGGATTGGCTTAGAAACCCTCTTGAAGATTTTGAGGAAGTTTGACTTCGTGTAGTTTGCTCTTAGACGTTTATTGGTATTTCCATTTCACCTCCTACTGTTTTTGTATTTCTAAAAAATAGGATGCATTTCCTTTGTACGTACTTTTAATTCAATTTCGCATGACTTTTGCGTTTCACTGTATTACCTACTTTATTCATCTATTTGAGGAGTTTCGCATTCTTTCTAAAATACAACACTAGTCTGCGATGAAATTGCTGCCTCCGAAATTTGAATGTTTTTGGGCTATTTTTATTAGGCTGAAATCAAATTTAATGTCAGAAAGTTCCTATCACGTACCATTTAATTTTTTAAGACATTTTAATTTTTTTCTTATAGAGTAATTTTTGCATGCCTAAATAGTAATTACATAAACTGTAATACTTTACAATGTGTAGTTATATACTGTCAGGATTTGAAAAACTAAAAGTATTTAGAATGCTTTTAATGTGTTTATACTAAACACCGAGTGCACCAAATGTTTCTTATTTGATACAGGTTGCGAGCGCCTCAGGACGCTAGAGCATGTAAACGTCTACCCTTGCCATTATTCTATGTGGAGAACTACTCCTTGGTGACTGACACATTCTTGTCTTGGCTTTGTGAAAACTTGCACATCACATTGCATTAGTGTTATCTGGAAAAGAAATCCGTTTCAAGCTGTAAAGTGGAATAGACAATTGTGAGTTTGTAGTTCAATACGAAAGTATATATATCGGGTTGCATTGCTCAGGTGTAAATGATCCACACAACTTTTGTCACGTGTGGATCAGAGCACATTGCAGAAGCTTAATATTACAGGTTTTGTAAAAACAATCATATCTTGTCTACTTTGTAATTGAATTTGGAGACCAAAGTAAAGCTTGGGCATCTCACTAAGTGTGTATAATATGCATTGAAGATCTTGGTCAACAACAAAAAACCGTCGTTTTCTTTTGGAATACCTATGGTTTGGAGATAACAGTCAAACCACAGAAATGACTGCTACTTCTGTACGTGTGATGTGAAGGGGTACAGTTCTAAAAATAAAAAGCAAATTGTGTATCCAGATGTTCGGTCAACCATTTTACCTGTCCCCTTGACCTGTTGAACCAATCCCTGTGAGACCAGAAAATCTTGAACCATTTTCATCCGAATACGAAGTACAAGTGATGGAAATTGAGATGAGTGGCAGTTATTACCTACCAGGATGGTCTGCTGCAGAATGTGGATGTTTTAACTAGAGTGAATTAAATAACTTGGTAAGCGATCTTGCTCTCTCTAAGAGTTAACTGAGTTCTTGGGTTCTAGACATCAAGAAAAAATCTACTTTGTCCAAATATCATTATATTGGTTCAGATAACGCAAAATAGAATTTAACGAGAGAAAATGAAGCAAAAACACCCTACTGACGTGTATTAGCAACTATACATATTAATTTCAGCAATTGTCCAATTGCAATATTAAATATTTTTTCTTTAAAATAAAAAAAATATTATGAAAACAGTTTGTGGCGAATTTCCTGTAATTATACAATACAAGAAAAGTGATTTCGCCAGAAAACATTACGTGATAGATGTAAGCGAATTGAGAATTCGGATTCAGCACATCGACTTTATATAAAATCACATATTTTACTTTAAGCAACAAACAAAAAGTTTAAATTCGCACACTAGTGAAATTTTTATAAGATGGAAAGCCCTCATTATGGCTTGTCATAATAAACATAGTGTATTGACTAAGATGATCACAGAAACCCTTATAAGAGTTTAGACCTTTGATTTGTACGAAAATTCTCGGAATATTATGAATATAATCATGCAGATTAACACAACAGATAAGTGGATTACTGGTGAGGTCTCCATTGTGGAATAAATGCATTCACTGTTTACAAGAACGAAGTATAATAAACAAAATGGAAAACGAAATTGTTCACAGGCGATGTATAACGAAGACAAAAAAGTATTTTCTATTCAAAAGAGTTATTCTATTTGACAATACAGTTTCATTTGTTCAATATAAACTAAGTGTCACCCTTTACTCACGTAATGAAAAAAGCACGTTTTCTTTTCGTCTTTTAAAATGAAAAGCAACATATAATTTGACTATCCAATTTGCCGTTGTGCAAGTATTACTGTGCTAATATTTTCTGGAATGACTAATGAAAATTATTTTATTAAGTTTATTAAACTATATTTTATTAAGCGTAAAAAAGCAATAGATCCTTAAAGATTCATCTTCAAGAAACGACAAAGTAAGGGTCTTATTTTGCTTTTAGCAGCAAACGTTTTCCTCAAGCTCAGACATTAAAGAAATATACAAATTAAAAAGCAAATGCACAATTACGTAACTAAATATCTATTTCTAAGTGCACGTATATATTTTAATTTGCAAAGCAAAAGTTAATAAACAGGAGACGAGAAATTCCTTAATTTTAAGTAACAAGCAATTCCTTAATATTGAAAATATAAAATGCGAAAACATGTCAAATTCTCTCAAGTTAATTCTAAATCCTTAACTCTAAATTAACTCTAAATTAACTCTAAACTCTAAATTAACTCGAAATCCTTAGATATCATTTTTGGATGCTCACGTTGCATTTCAGCCCATATCTTTTTCAAACATGAGAAGTAATGGAGATTATCGTATCTAAAAGTAAAGAAGTCGGAAGACCAAGTAGAACAATCGACGTATTTGACACATTGAAATTGACACCGATGTGTCTCATGCTCCGATTTCCGAAATTCGGCTGCAGAGCGCCTGGCCTGTCGGCGGCCATCTAAAGCTAGCAATGCCCAAAAAACAAACTCAGACAAACAATGTCCAAAATTAAAAGCTAAATTTAGACTAATTAAATGCTCTATTCCCAAATTTTAGGTTCTTCTGGATTTCCCAAAAGCATGGGCGCTGTTAGTTTTAGTATAAAGCTAGCAGCGCCCACGTAGAAAATACAACTTCCCTTTATTGCAAAAAAACAAAAATGCATCCAAAATTAAAGACATATTTTAGACTCTAGAGGGAAGACATCAGGACATTTTTTTCAAAAATCAGGCTTGTACAAAGAGAAACAGTTCACATAGGTTCTTATAGACTAATAAATACAAATTCTGAAATACCTCAGAAAAATATTGAAACCCTACCCAAAATTAAACAATAATTTTAGGCTTCAGGAAAATATTTGTTCCAGTCCATATCCAAAAAAAGCTTAAAATTCGCGAATAGAGAATTTAATAAGTCTAAATTTTGAATGTGGTTTGGTTGAGCTTGGATTTCGGGCGCTGCTAGCTGTAGATAGCTCCGATCGGCAGCGGCGGAGGAGACCCGTCGCGCTGGCCGCCAGCGGTGTGGTGCGGCGCGGCGGGGCGGGGAGCTCCGGCACACGCACCGCGACGCGGGCACAAAGCCACGGTGTGTAGTCACGAACCTGGAGTCGATTTAAATCTTCGATTCGCCGTCGGGGCCCGCGGCGGCGGGAGGTCAGGCGGACGGTGGAGGGGGCGGGGTCTCTGGCACCCCGCCCGCAGGCAATTAGCTAACGAGACCGCCATCCTCCGCCCCGCTACGCGTCGCCATCCCCACAGCCGTCTGATAGGAGGGGAGCAGATAGGCCGCTGGATTGGGGGACGTATCCAGATTGCCTCCCGCGGTCAACTTTTCTTAAGCCTTTTTCCTTTCTTCCAGAAAGGCTTGGCCCGATTGCATCCCGTTCCGATTTCCTCGTGAGTTACAAGGAAGAATTCGCCTAGGTAACATTGTTTGGAAGATCTCCCTTTCGCTTTCATGTTTGAAGAACATGAAAGAGAAATAGAACGAATGTCCTTTTGAACGTTGTTCATTTTGCATAACTCTAGTATGGTAATGGCCAGATAGAGGAAGGAACACTGGTTATTTTGGAATTTAACAATCAAAAGCTTCTTATTGATTGGAACTAATTTGTATCTATATTGCGGGCTACTCCAAGGTGAAGGTAAAATGCGAGCCAAGCTCGCTCCTTTAAATAAGCAAAATTGAAATAAGTTTATTTAATTCCATTATATACACAGTTCCGAAGATTCTGCCACGTTCATCTGTGTTCGAGTTTTTCACTCGACTAGTATGAAAATATCTATTTGCGTTACACATTGAATGGAAACGTAACTAAAATTGGTTTCATCTTCCCCATCCGAAAACATCCAATTGGATCGGGATGCAATCAAGTTTAAGACTTCTCAGTTAGTCAAAAGCGAAAGGGGATTATCAGGGAAGCTGGTGAGAGCGAAACCTGACCGCGGGATGCAATTGGGCGATTCTCGGACTGAGAGCTTGGGCGAAGGAAGTTGACGAGAGAACGACTGGCCGGAGAGTTGGCGAAGACGACGGGTGTGTGACTGAAGGGAGTGAAACGCAGGAAAGAACAGATCTTAAGAGGAACGGGAGGGTTGAAGCAGAACGAGTCGCCTGCAGCCCGCGCCGCAAGCTTCACAGGCCACAAAGTTGATCGAGAGCCAAAGTTGATTTCGAGCTTCCCGGAGAAGAAAATCCCCATAGCAGTCTTCTCCGAAAATTTCTCCGGACATTCCCGGAACGTCCCCAACGGAACCCACAAGAAGAGGGCAGACGAACGATTACGAACTTTGAAGTGTCAATCACTTCATGTCTGCTGAAGGCGGTGGAAGGGAATGAAAGAGTGTTGCAGGTTGTGGGGAAGAGAGGCAAACGAAAAGAAGCGTGTGAGAGGTAGGTGAGAAGAAGCGGCAGATGGCAGACGCGATGCCGTCAATCGAGAACGCGCCCGGGCCCCGAGGGGGAATTGGCCCCTGGGCGCAAGGCGGAGGGCCGGTCGCCAGTGAAGGGTGCCTGGGAGCGTGTTGCAGGTGGGATCTGGCAGGAGGGCCGGTCGCTGGAGAAGAAAGACGCGGCGGAGAACAGATTTTCCGTTAGCAGGCTGAAGCCCCGCAACGGATAGAGCCCAAGTTGCATCACGAAATTTATGTTATTTATACAAGAGAAATCTTAAATAAATAAAATATAAAATATCAAAAACAAATAAAAGAAAATCATATAAAGCACGACACAATGTGTAGACATTATTAATTTATCGCTTTGACAAACAGTATGATTATAGTCAATTTTAAAGAGAAATATAAGATTTTATCTATTATTATTATTATTATTATTATTATTAATTAATATTTCTACAAAAGGAATTTTGTAAAACGGTTCATCTATTCCACTTTTATAATAGCGGATCAGTCAAAAGCATACATAAGAAAATTCCAATAACTTTTAAAAAAATGAAAAAATAAACATTCTATAGAAGATTTCGTTATCAATAATAAACGAATGTTTCTCTACTTTCGTCCAAGGGTTTCCATCTGCATTTATGTATTCGCAAAGGTGGAGACACGGGGAGAGCGCTACAAGGGCAATTGGCAGCGGGTGTCCTTGGGAAACGCCCACTCGCTATCGCCAACGAGTGTCGTTGCCCAAAATCCTCACCGGCTCCTGAAAGCGACACAGAGCGTGAGAACGCAGAACGGACACTCATGGGACAAGGGCAGAAAGACAAAGGAAAGTACTAAAGTAGGATTCAATACTGTTCACCTCGATGTCTAGATTATAGACTAAGAGGAAATAGTTTTAAAGACTAAGAGGAAATTAATAATAGTTTTATATATCCAGGTCTTATTTTTTCAATTTTGAGCTAACGCGAACTTGTATCTGCATTTAAATCAATACAATTTGAAATTAATTTCAAACTGACAGTATTTTAACGACACTGGAATGAACTTATTGTGAATTTAGAACGCATTTTACTTCGTGAAATAGCGAAGATTACAAGTTATCGGTGGATAATATTTCACGAAACGTAATTTATAAGCTCATTCTAATTCTTACTCACTGGAATTCTCAAAGAGTTTATAAGTTCATTCTAACAATTTTACTCTTTCTCATTCACAGATACTACTGCTCTTGACTGGCAGATACTGAGATTTTGAAATTAAAATTACATCTGCATAATACTACTAAAATTTTGTTCAGAAGAATAAATGTCAACTGTAAGATTGGAGAGGCAATGCAGTCATTTAGCAGAAACGCGCCTAAACAGTTACAATTTCATTAAAACAGGACAATTTGGATTAAAGCTACACCTGCCTTAAGTCTTCCACTAATCCAACGAGAGCACACATTAATATTTGTAGTCTCTGTACTTAGAAGCGATGAGGCCTAATCAGGCTTCCTTTTGAATGCGTAGATGACTTTGACAATGATGATGAGGCTGAGGACGATAATGATGATGGTGGTGATGAGGGGGTAATGGAGTTAGGAGACGCGAGGGAATCGGGAGAAGCCGCCGCGAACTTAGGCCCTCCACCACAAATTCCATCAAATAACTCTCGGAGCAGCCGATGCCCAGAGGCAGAAGGCCAGCGCGTCGCGTCGCGTCGCCTCGCCGCGCCTCGCCTCGCGTCGCCCTCGCGTCGCGTCGCGTCGCGTCGCGTCGCGTCGCGTCGCGTCGCGTCGCGTCGCGTCGCATCACATCGCATCGCATCGCATCGCATCGCATCGCATCGCATCACATCGCATCGTGTCGCGTCGCGTCGGCCGCGCCGCAGCGGACCGCCCGGCGGGGAACGACGCCCATCCGCAGCGAAGATGCAACCCGGATCTCAATGCGGGACGAAGGCTTTTTTTCCTGGCGCGCAACTGGCCGCAGGGCGCGTGCGGGGGCCCGCGGGGCCCGCGGAGCCCGGAGGGGGGCAGGGGGGCGGCGGGGGCGGCTGGGCAGCGTGCATTCGGCGGGGGCCGTCGCGCGAGCGGCCTTGGGCTGGGCTGGCCTGCGTGACGCGGCGCTGTGCGGCGCTGCGCCCGCGGCCGACCGTCGCCCTGGCAACCGCACGCCCCGCGCCGCCCGCGCCGCCCACCGCACACTGGGCGACGAGCGCGAAAACTGGGCAAAAGGCGAAAAGTAATGTTCAAGACGTAAACCCTCGTTAGCACCAACTCGCGAACACGCACGAAAATAGTCGTAAAACAAACGAAATTTGGGTCCCGCCAAAGAGACGTAGTTATGAGAACACATACAAAAATCGGATATCAGGAATTTTTATAAAAAGAACATCGATTATTTCATTCCCTTGGAATTCGTGTTAACGAGGGTTTACTGTAATTTAAATGTAATGTAGACTCTTCTTCAGCCTTCGGCCTTGCCCCCTGGTGTAGCCAAAGAAAACAGCGGTTATCGTCTGTACCGACTTCCAAACATTTCGACTAAAGACAGATTTACGTGCGTGTCGCATAGCGACTCTTATTTGAATGCAAATTAAAATAGTTATGAATTCGGATTTTGTACATACGCGACAGTATTCTTTATGGAAGATGTTGCTGCAGGTAGATAATATATTTTAGATTATTGCCAATTTAATGTGTGAACTATTTACAATAAATTACAGTGAAAAATTTATGTAAAAGTACTGTATTTATTTAAAAATTCTTCAAAAATGGAAATAGTTGTCCCGAAAGATAGGGGTTCGCGCCGTCGTCCCTCCCCGCCCCTGTGCTCTACTTCTGCCTGTTACAAAGCCGTGCTTCCTGCAAGAAAGTTAGGCTTCTTCTTTCAAACTGTAGCTTCGTAAACAATTAAAAATGTGTTTTAAAATCGTACATATTTTCATTGGTTAACCTGTATGCTGAAGTCCCCCCCCCGGGTGCGACACTGCATTTCGGGCAAGCGAGGTGTCATTCGACGTGTCTGCTACCTCCTGGAGGGGAACTGGCCATTTTCGCATCCTTCTATTAGATTATTATTATTATTATTATTATTATTATTATTATTATTATTATTATTATTATTATTATTTCACTACATCACGACTAAAGATGTTATGAGTCGGCTCAAAATAAAATCTGCTCCAGGTTGCAATCAGCTACCTAAGGAGCAGATCTAGGAAGTGTCGGTGCCTCTACAATACTTTGCGCAAAATGTGGGCTGTTAAAAATAAAGCAATTTCTTGCACTTCCCAGTCTTTTGAATTGCTTGGTAGTTTTATCCAAGTTAATACACAAATTTTGCGGAACAAATCCCAGAGCTTCGATGACTATCGGTACGACCTTGCTCTTACGCATCACATTCGGCTGATCTCGATTTCCAAACTCGTTAAGAAGAAATTTCTCTGCCTCCTGGGTAACGACGTTTTGATCGCAAGGTACAGTAACATCGACAAGTATTATTATTATTATTATTATTATTATTATTATTATTATTATATTATTGCTGTTGTTAGTTTTTGTTGTTATTTGGTATTCCTTAGTTGGAAAGACCAAAGCTAGTCTAATGACGACAGGAAAGCGTAGTTAATGATGTAATTCCATTTATTGGATCACTTGGCAATCACAGGGTTTTCATTGTCTACGTGACTACTTTATCACGTAAAAAACAGTGATGAATACATTGCAAGAGAATTCATATTGAACACATAGTGATGATGCAAATATATTTGAGCTCAAAGTTTTTTGTTATAGGTCCTGATAAAAATGTCCTGAATAAAGTGCAGGCGATAATTGCTTAGTTTATGTTACGCAAGGAGTGCAATGGCGAGCGATTCACAAGCAGCCGAAAAGCAAGGCACCCAAGGATGTCCAACCGGTTCAACTCCAGCAGACGGCGGTGGCGCCGGCGGAAGCAAGGGTCCTGCTCCCTGTGAGATATTGGTTCGAATCCAATGTAACATATAATGCTTATTTTTGCCATCTGATAGTAATGTGCCACGAAAAAGGGAAGTAAATTCATACGTATGTCATATAAGTATATAAATCCTTACTTTAGCACAGTTGTTCAAAAAAATGAAATATCAGCATTCCGTACTTTGCCGCTTATAATATCGGAGAGATACAAATCCCTATCATTCTGTAATTATACCTCAATTCATAGCTATGCTGTGAATCTACGAAAACGGGTTCCCAAATTATTTTGGGTATCCAGTTACTCCTGCATTTTATTCCTCTCTTTTCAATGTTCCTACATCATATGCACCACCATGTACTTAATCATTTTCCATTCCTCATGCAAGCAAATTTTCAAGTTCAGACAATGATAAACATAATAAATAAGTAATATTATCAAACCAAATTTCAATGTGAACACTTCTTGACTCAGAAATTGTTTTCGTATTTTTTTATTCTTTACGTTTCTATTTTTTTTTTTTTCGCGACCTCTTTTGAAAGAGCTGCGAAGGGGAGAGCTACGACTGAACCACTAGTCCCAAGCCGCTCTCCTTTGCGCGCCGCTTTGTGCAGAGCGGGCTTTAAGAGCCGCTCTGCAGAGATGAACAGACCGAAGGGAATTCATGACCAAGAGAATGTATATTTGGGCACCGAAGTGCAACTGCTGTGACCCGAACTGCTTGGAGCATCTTCTGCTAAATACGACTATTTAGTATGTTGTCGTATCGTGAAGGAATGAGAATACAGGTAAAGAAATCAATTGCATGTGAAACACACACTCTAGGACAGACGCGAGATACTGAGCAGCTACTTAACCGAGCAAGCAGAACGTATTGTTCTCATCAATTTCACATTCTGACTTGAACAACATGTAGGATGATTGTGTACGATAATGAAAAAAAGTGATTAAGAAGCACGAAACGATTATTTTAAGTCACTCAAACTTCAAATCAATTACATAGTTTCTTCACTTATAAAAAGGCTTATTTATTAGCGCAAAAAGGGTGCACTGTTGTTGTAATTTTTCCAGACTGACAACGAAAATCTGAACAAGGTACAATCTACGTTGTTTCATAATTTTGAAATTGAACATTGTACCTCTGCCGATTTTGTGTAGCTGCAACAAAAGTTTCTCCCCTCCAGGCCGTCCTCATGCTATCCCGCTCACTTGTGCCGCCTGTCCGCGCGTCCGTCCGATATTCTCGTCTGCTCCCCCGCCCGCTCGCCATTTTGCTCGCCCGCCTACTCACCAGTCCGCTCGCTCTCCCTCCCGCCCGCCAGCCTGCTCGCCCGCCCGCCCGCCCGTCCGCCCGCCCGCCCGTCCGCCCGCCCGCCCGCACGCACGCTCGCCCGTCCGCCCCGCTCGCCCGCCCCGCTCGCCCGCCCGCTCGCCCGCCCGCTCGCCCGCCCGCTCGCCCGCCCGCTCGCCCGCCCGCTCGCCCGCCCGCTCGCCCGCTCGCCCGCCCGCTCGCCCCGCCCGCTCGCCCGCCCGCTCGCCCGCCCACCCGCCCACCCGCTCAACCGCCTGCGCCTGCCCGCCCGCTCGCCCGCCCACTCATTCGTCCGCCTGCCTGCCCGCCCACCCGTTCGCTCGGCCACCCACTCGCCCGCCCGACATTCTCAACCACTCGCCCGCCCATTCGTCCGCTCGCTCTGTCCCGCTCTCTTGACGTCCCCCCTCCTCGTATGTCCGCTCGCCTTCCCCCTCCCGCTCGCCCACCCGCCGGCTTGCTCGCATGCCCACCCGAGTCAAAGGCCCGTTTGCTCACCCACTCACCCGCCCACTTGCCCACTCGCCCATTTTCTTCCTCGCCCGCCCATCGGTGATAGGGGGGGGGCAGCGCTCACGCAACAATCGGCCGCGGCGCATTAGCGTCACACAACGCGGCGATAAGCCCCGGAAATCTACCCCTGAGAGCTGCACGGCAAATCGCACGGACAGCAGGGATAGAAATATGGTGATATTGGCGGCTGAGCGACGGCCACGCATTTGTCCTATTTGCTCTGCTGATATGTGAAAGTGAGGTGGAGATATTCGCCCGGTCGCGTGTGATAACTGGCGATTGCACTAGACGCTCGGCGCGTTTGTCGCAAAATATCAAAGCTCATGTGAATTCTTCAATGAGACTTCGTTATAAGCATCAAACCGTACACTATCGTCTAGCAGAACTCTACGGTTTTTGCCACAATTCAGTGAAAAAATTGCTAGTGGTTGTGGCCATACGTCAGTAGGTCGGGTGATTAGTGATGCAACCTACTTATAACAATTTACAAACCTACATTCATTTACACTTTTTACCTACTATATTGTTCAGGTTTACTGAACTGTGGATTACTGGCATGAAATTACTGCAATAGCACAGATTTATTTAAACATTCAGGTGTGTACGATATATATTGGTTTCAAAGGAAAAAAGCAAAGGAAAATCATGACAATTTGGACAAGTAACACGTAT
The DNA here is from genome assembly GCA_031308135.1 of Acheta domesticus. NCBI lineage: Eukaryota > Metazoa > Arthropoda > Insecta > Orthoptera > Gryllidae > Acheta > Acheta domesticus. The sequence goes on along the minus strand of JAHLJT010009436.1, from coordinate 151,633,648 downwards.
TTCTTCAATTTCTTTCAATCTGGACCTTATTTTTACATCCTTATGAAGAAAGTTTACTTTCTTATGAGAAAGTTATGAAATGCTGGAAAAATCGTTGTCGAGAAATTAACGGAAATACACATTTTGGAGGTTCCTGATCCTGGAAAAGTGTTTTTATTTCCAAACTTTCCGTCCGTGCGTCTATGAACAATACGATTTTCTGTAAGTGAATGTTTCTCGATCGATCTAGCTAATGTTGCGGCCTCGTTGATCTTGAAATGATCTTTTAATTTCCAGGGATTCATTACATAAAGTCTTGCTGAAACGCCATAGTTTTGTAAGAACAACATTATACCATTTTAAAATTCAGACATTTTCACATTGTATTTAAAATTTTTGTCAATTATTGGTGCACTCAACGTTCAGAGATTAATTTACTGAATATAATATATTTTTACAACACTTCGCTGTTTCACTCCGTGTCATCTCTGTTGCATGGTGTGAGCAGTTCTTCCATTCTGATGATGGGTTAAATGAATAATAGATTGTCCAGCAATTTTGCCGTCGTGTGTCAGTGAAGGAGTAATTGAAAGGCTGAAATTCATGAGTGAGATTCATCCATTTCTAGTTTAAACAGGTTTTTAAACTGTTCTTTATGTTTTATATGTAACTTTCAACAAAACTATTGGCGCTATCTCAAATAACAGGATTTTAAGTTTTTTATGTGGCAATATGCAAAAAGCACTTTTCTGGAAAAAGTTGTAAACTGGAACATAGAAGCACAGATGAATGTGACTTATGTCAGTATGAATTTCGGCTCTCCAATACCTGTGAACCGGTTCAACAATACATTCAATACAATGCTTATTAATCAAAATATAATTGAACGAAATATCACTTAACAAGAACTAGGTTCACATGAAACGTCAGTGTGTTATTAGTGGGATTATCAGATTTTCTCAAATGTAGAATCAAATCCAGAATTCCTTTTATCAAAAGGAATCAAATGCGAGAATCCTGAGCCCAGGAAGATTTTTATAAAGAAAGAAATACTTTACACTGTTACAAAAAAATGCTTATACATCTATTTTAACTTTTTGTTAAAATTATGAAAATACAATACAAGGAACAAATGAATAGTTATTTTCGGGAATTTCGAAATTCGTACGATGTGTGATTAGGCCGGCAGCCACGTAGCCATTTTGAGTGATAACAACCTCAAAAATAATGTCTAATAATGTGCCTTGGTTATGCTTCTAGACAGTAATGGCTGTGAAATGAACAGTTTTAACTAAATATCATAAATAAATTATATCCAGATCTGAATGATTCCACGCAGAGAAAGCGATACCATTTCTTGGAAAGAGCTCCCGAGCCGTCCTGAACGTTGCTCGAGGAGCTCCGTGCGGGCATAGGCGCTCGCTGGCGGCAACGCAGGCGGCGGCGAGTGCACGCGCGTTTGGCGACAGTGACGTGCGTGTTGGCGAGCGGGCGCGGAGCTGTACAGAGATAAGTTGGGAATTCCCAGCGACCCGCCGGGTATCGCGCCGCGCCGCGCCGCGCCGCGCCGCGCCGCGCTGCGCCGCGCCGCCCCTGCGCCTGGAGGGGGCGGGGGACGGGGCGGGGGCGGGGCTCCGGTCGCCCTGACCCCACGCGCAGGGCGCATCGTTGCGTCGCTGTCCTCCGCACGGCACCGCCCCTCCCCCTCGCCCCTCCCGCAACCCGACGCCACACGCGCGAAGGCCAGGCCAGGGCATCGCGGGCGCGGTCCGGACCGGCCTCCCGACGCACACCGACTGCCAATGCAACATCGAGGACCGTGATTTCAAAACATCCATATTTCTAAAAGTAATCCAAGTTCTTTTAACATTTGATTTATTACTAATTCTGCAGTTAAGCGCGAGAACTTGGTGGCGAAATATTTTAATTTGAATTATGTAATATAATTACAATGAATCATTTTTTTAAGCATATAATACAATGTTTATTTTTCTTTCAGGAGAATCAATGAACACTACCGAGTCACCACGATTAACATTGATCATTTATTAGGTTTTTAATAGACTTAATTCATGCAGACCTATTTGGAAGTTGAAATTTATGGAACTATTGGTAACGTGGCACACTTTTTCTGTGCATTGCGAATTCATATTTGGTAAAAAGAAGCGAAAATTAGACACAATCTTCAAACATCTGCGATTCATCTGCTTATTCTCATAAACACGTATATTCGTTAGGCACTTCGACTCTATTTTTCCTTCTTGAATTATTGAAAGTCTTTACCTGAAAGATTGGAATGGTGAAAATTTGCATTTACTCCCGAGGAGTGCAAACAAGAGGCAACGCCAGTAGAGGCCTTAATAAAAAATATCCAATCAGAATTTTGATTTATTTTGATTTATTTAAAGTAAAAAAATAGAAAAATGGTACACGTATAATTAGCTAACGTTTTCTGGAGCTCCAGTATACCGAGTTCACTCTTTTACGGTTCTTCCAAGGTGAATTATTATTAACGGTTATATGTTGTTAAACAAACAAAGCGTGGCTAGCTACATTTGAAAACTAGTAAGTTCGCTCCCAAGTAATAGAAAAATTATTTGCATCGGCAAACAAACTACAGATTTGATATTGTTGACAAACCAACAACCCTTACCTCCTTGCCATAATCCTAACGCAACTAGAAAAAACAGGATTCAACAAAACGTGCGCCTAATGAAGCTACATATCTTGAAGGAAACAAAAGACCAAAGAGGCCAAGGTACTCAACAGATCGATGAAAAGTGGGCGCAAAACCCGATGGGGCCATTGAGCTAGAAGTTCGAAGTACAATGATATTCTTCTTACAGACATGTTTAGTCTTTTAGAATTACACATTACAAAATGGTAATTAATGCATTTATAACCATTAAAATAAATTTGGTCGATTTTGATGGATGGTATTGTTTTGCAATTGTGTTGAAATTATGTAGCAGAAAACATTTTGCAGGGTACTTAAGCTGGTATATCGATTTTAATTGCTGTCACCTGGCAATTAGTTGTAAAATTATGTACATGTATTAAATGTGGACTTCTTGTAGTAAGCTCGTTATACTGACGTCTGATGAATCTGATTCTGCGACATGTGTTGTAATAATAAATATCTGTACTGCATGAAATTACATTCTACCTTTAAGTAAGTCATTTTTGACAAAAACTAATGATTCGTAAATAAATAGGTAAGGCAATGGTAGTATTCTAAGCTCAATGAAGAGAGGGTTGCAAAAATCTTGTGGATAGTATTGCTACATGGCGCCTCAATGATATCGTACAATAAAAAAAGAAAAATGTAAAAAACATGGATATTAAATTTCAATTCAGTAACGATGAAAACTAAATACGAAGAAAGAAGTTTTTACAAATAATATGACTGAATCTTGCATACAATATTACCAATAATTTATTGAAATAAGTATAGTAAATGTAGGAAATAAATAGTAATTTATTAAGTGATGATTAAAATAACATTATGGAAGGTGAAGATACAACCAACGAAACGTCGGCACCTTTGCCATGGACGCGGCGTCACCCGGACAGCCAACTTAATATAAGATACAACCAGCCATTTAATTAGCTAGCCTAGAGTATACATTATAAACAATTTGTGACAATATTTTAATGGAACTCTTATGCACTAACATTTTCTTTACTTAAATAGGTATATTTTGAGGGAATGTTTAATATGAAAACTAATGATTTGAATAAATGTTACTTCCGACGATTTATTATATACTGTGTAAATTGCAAATGCACAATACTCATTTAGTACACTGTAGAATCTCCATTAAAACATTAGCAAGCAAAGACAATTAAACCAATTGCAATTTTTTATTTCGCTACTTCCGAAGATCTTTCTCAAAGTAGTTATAGCTTATGACATAACATACTAGTAATAAGTAATCAATGTCATGAATGCCTCTAATTCAATATTGCTTTTCTTACCAAGGTAAACAGTATTTCATACGTGATAAAATTATTATATAAAAATACAAAATATGTGAAATCGCGTGGCCAACACGTGTCATATCGAAGTGTATATGCATTTGATATTTAGCGTATCATGTGGCAAGCATGCTTTCGGTCAATTTATATCATATCTTCGTTCACTTCTATCTAGAGGAGAATGATGTTTTCTATTTGTCAATATACAAATAATAATTACAAGCAGAGTATCTTCCTCGGCTGGTAGGAAAATACTGCATAATTCTATGACTTTACTTCGGACAATTTCTTAGACTCGTCCACGTTTTCATTATTTTAGCATTCAAAAAGGAAAATAGGCCTCCAAAAGTGTTGTATAAAATCTAAAATATAAAAATTTCACTAATTTTTATATTTTGTCTTTTAAGAGTTTATGTAATATCTACATGACCTACAATATAGAATAGCGATGACAGACAAAAAATCTGTCTGAACGATTTTGAAAAATTATAGAGAAAATATGAACACCAAAGGAACTGAAAAGAAAAATTGTTTGTGTCAGACAAATTTATGGAAGAAATTCTTAATATACAATGATCTTGGAAACAATATTCCAAAGAATGAAAAATGACTGGATATTTGAAACTGACAATTAAACAGAAAGGGAGAAATTATGAACAAAAAGAAGTGATGAGAAAGGAATAATAGGGTAATGCCGCTATTTTTATTCCCTTTATTTTATTCCAATTTTTTTAAAGGGAAGGTTGAAATAAGTGAAGAATTAAAAAGAAGAAAAAAGGTGGATATTATTAGGAAAAACTTGTTAAGTTGTGGAGAAGTACCTGGTAAATCTATCAAAATGTAATTTGGCTCCTAGCACTGGCGTGTGACAAGGTTTCAATAGTCGTTGCTCAGGTTTAGAAAGTGATTTCTTCTGTTTACCAACTTTATATATACGGTATGTCGATTTACAATGGCAACAGCTTCGTTTCTTTTTCTTCTTCTTCTTCATCTTATTTATTTTCACCTTAGCAATCTACAATTTTAAACTCCGCAACACATAGCTATTTTGATACTTGACTGCAGTCTGCGGACTCGTGGTCTTCATTCTCTTGCGTTGATCATCCCATTCTTTTCCAAAATAGGTCTTACTTTTTTATCTCGGTGTTTATTATTTTAAATATTTGGTCATCTGTGAGTTAACATTCCTTAGACTTGCCCACTTCATTGACGTTCTTTGTTTTTCCGCAATTTTGTAACAGAACAAATATCCTCCAACCGTTTCCATATTTGTTCATTTCACACTATTTCGTCCAGACGGTTACAAACACTGCCTCGCGGAGACCATATCAACTGTCCAATTTTTATCTATTTTCTTTCATACACAGAAAACCACGTTTTCTATCTATTATCTTTTTTGCATCTTACAGTTTCACATCAACACGAGCAGGGATTTTTCGCTGATCTCTTTCCAAGAGAAAATGAAGAAACATTACAATATAAAATAGTTCTAAAATCCGCCGAAACCAATGGCACAGACGGCAACTACTGCCTTCCAAAGCAGTTCCTTGGAATACGGCACTAGCAATGGATGTTGTGTAATGCAATTGCAATGAAATTTGCAATATGCAATGCAATTTGTGATTTAGTGCGAAAGGTAAACCTATGCCACCAATGGCGATGTTCATTCCATAATTTTTGGTAAAACAAGTACCAATTCATTGCTACTTTGTCTCAATATTCCGGTTGAATCATGCCATAAGAAAAGGAAGAAGAAGAAGAAGAAGAAAAGTATGAATTAATGGAAGAAGGGGATTAAAGAAAAGGAGAAGCAGCAGGCGTGCAGTGGATCGAGAGATCGAGAAATGTGATCCTTGAAAATCGCTGCAGGTTTCTTAATTTTTCACCGGGAAATTTTCTCGGATTAAGAGGTTATTGAATACTACTTGGGTGCAACGAGCATGCTAGTGCATCAAGACTATGTTGAGAAAATAAGCAACTGAAAGCGTGAAAGTGATCGTATCGCGGTGCACGCGCGCTTACATTCAGAGCTCTGTCTCCGTAGTAAACGAACAATTAGGGATAGATTATTTATAGGTTTGACGAGACCGAAGCGCGCGTTTATTAAATGACAAGAGACAAACGCCCGAGGCTCTTCTCGCGCGCGTGCATCCTATTCCTCCCCGCGCGCCCGCGTGAGGGGCTGCCCTGAGGAGCTCGCGCTGCCGCCGACGGTTAGTAACGGCCGCGGTGGCGTGGGGTGGTGCGGCGGGGCGGGGCGGGACGGGGAGGTGGGGCGGGACGGGCGCGGGCGGCAGCTCCGTGTAAACTCGGCGGCTTGGCGGGCGGCCGCGCGCGCGCCTCTGGCGGGGGCGGCGCGGGCGGCGCGGGCGGCGCAAGCGGCGCGGGAGGCGCGGGCGGCGCGGGTGACGGGCAGGGGCGGCGCAGCCACGCTCGAGCGACGGCGGCGGCGGCGGCGGCGGCGGCGGCGAACGGACGGACGCAGCTCGCGCGCAACCATCGCTGCCGCCGCCACCGCCGCCGCTGTGCGGCCTATTCACGCGCGCTGATGTCATCTGCCGTCCTCGACGCCCGGACCCGCGCCGCGCTGCGCCGCGCCGCCTCCACCGCCGCCGCCGCCGCCGCTGCCGTGGTGCGCGAGCGGGCGGGTGGGCGCGCTCGCGCGTGCGTGCCGTGTTTGGCCAGGCCAAATTCCGGGTTTCCCGCGCGCGGCGCCCCCGCCTCCGCCGCCGGAGGCTCTCCGCCCCGCGGGCAGAGCTCAGCGGCAGCGCGGGCGCTCGCGACAAGGGGCCTTCAGAGGACGTGCATTCAGCGGCGCGGCGGGAGACTTGAAACTCAGGGGACTTCGGCCCATAAAGGATGGTTGCTGGCGGAAGAGTGAAGCTGTGTGAAAAGGTCTTTGATGGAAGCAAAGAAACGAGCGCCAAGACACGTTCTTTGATTCGATTTTTAGGAAAGTCCGATTCGAGCAGGTTGATGATATATACCCACATCTTTTACATCAAGCCTACCTGCAGTCAATCCGTTTGCTGCATAATATTTTTCAGATCATTTATTGGGACAAAATAAAGTAATGTTTCATACCTCTGAACATTCTCCTCTTCGCTATTTTTGAAACAACACTTTCATCCTGATAATAAAAAAGCATAATGTTAATGATTTAATAAGTAAATAATTAAAAGATTTCATGTAACGTACGTTGATTAATTATTCGTCTTTGTAATTGCATTATTTCTTACCTTTCTGAGCATTACCTTTCAACAAGGAATTATGTCATGAAATGAATATGATCTCGTTCCTTTTTTCAGGCAGTTACTGAAATACACGACGTTGTGCTTCTTTCAAACGACAATGTTGTCATTGGAACAATAAAAATGTTCTTTTTCTAAAAGCACGTAATTTAGTCCATATTCCTCTATTTCTTATTTATTATTATTCTCAGATTGTAAAAAGGTAACTCATCATTCACGAATGGAATACAGAAATGTAATCAAATAAAACTGAAGAGCAACAAAAGTTAGAAAGAAGAAGATGCAAACGTTCTCTCGCATCACTTAGAATTTTGTAAACAAATTTGAGGGTCAAAGTTCGCTATCGAGTGTCCGCATGCTGAGCTGTCCCAGCGAGGAAACTCTAGCTCTTCTCCCTGCGTGTGAGTTCGTTCCACGGGGCCGACGGGGGCCGGGAGATGGGGCACTGCGGGTCGGAGCGCGTAGCCCGGCGTCGCCCGGCCCGAAACCGCAGGCGTCGCTCATTACGCTAAGGGGACACGTGTCGGCGACACTTGTCGAAATATAAGCAAATAAAATTTGAAAACATTCAAAAATAATGAAAATGACGAAAACAGAACCTAACATTGTCTTCAATATCACATCAATATACGTCTGCAAATTTAAGTTATTCTGTAAATTTATTCGTTTTGGAAACCTATTTTCACCCTCGGAGTTTTTGTATAAAATCAATATTAAACACCAAGAAACATGCGTGTAAATTAATCAGTCACCTGCGACTCAGTCTACCGTATGCGAATTTTTAATTTAGAAAATTTATGAGCCCGTCGTTAAATAAATACTGCTGATTTGTTGAATCCTTTTCCCGTGCTACCTTTTCCTACATCTTGTTGATGACACATCTATTAATGGATATGTACCAAATCGGTAGTCTAGAATACACTTCGTTGGTCAGAAGTGTACTATCCATCGTGCTGTCCGGTGTATTTGCTTGGAAAAAACAAATCACACTGTTCCAAATCTTGCCGCACCTCAGTGCGCCGCGCCCGCTGGCTGTGTGTTTATGTCCGTAGCTATACACGATTTTCATCGTGCCACGGCGCTTCGCTTTGCGTCGCTTCGCGTCGCGTTGTTTGCCCTGTCTGTTTGTAACACGCCGCGTCGCGCGCTGCACAGCCAGCGCATTGTGATCTAACCTGGAATGGTGAATAAAACTGAATACAATTTCATGAAAATGATTTTCAGGCGATATCAAAGATGATGAAGAAATGGATGAACAAAAGAAATGAAAGAACGCAAAGAAAACATGCCGCAAGACCGCTTCCTTCACTACAATTTCTACAGAGAACGACCGAGTTTGACAGTATACCATCACATCAATCTCTATGGTGTTTCTCATTTCTAATAATTTTTGTTTATTAATTTGCCGGACTGGAGTGTTACGATCTCTATGTAAGTGGGACCGAACACTTATAGATGTCGATGACAGGCCAGAGCTCAAGTCATCTCCCCGATAGTCCCTTGAGGCTGAACAGGTGAAGCCAGAATTTCCTGGCAAGAGTCTAGTAGACGGGCGACGCACCTGCCAGACGCATTAACAGCGGTGGCTGCCAACGCATCGTTTACGTCACTTCAAAACACATCCGTTTGGTTTGGCAATGGCTGTAATTCTCCCCAACCGATTGTTGCTTTGCAACTTGAGCTTCATAACTGGCGCTGTATTTGCGCACGATCGGTAGGATTCATTTTCCGCAGCAGCACTCGTAATGTAGCAAATACAATTTGATTTACATCAGTACTCTATTAAATATTTTGTTACAAAAAAATTTGCAAATGCTAGGAATAAGAGTTTCAGGTTAAGAATTACAAAATGTGATGCACTTTTTCATTAACTTTATGCGATTATGAATATTACTTTTTCCATCACACAGTGGTGTCTTTTCTTAGGAATGAAGAATTGAATTGAACGGCAAGCTAAGAGCAATGCTCTTGACTCATTATGTGCAGAAAGGGAACCTTAATTTCTAATCTCATATGTGAGAAATATTTTTCGTGGTAAGAAAATGTTTCCTTTTGTAGAAACCACTACATACCTGTAAGCTTGACAAGGATCAGATAGCTAATCACCATTTAGAGTGCACATGTGCGTGAGGTTACTCACTTGTGCGTATTTCATCTATTTCATGACTCAAAAGAATAGGGGAGAGAGTGTTACGACAGGATTGTTAATTTTGAAAATTCGGTTGTAACTCCGTCACTTCTTCCGCTTTTGTATGACATCGGTCGAGCTCACAACTACTTCGCGTCATGAACGCTATTGGTTTCATTATCACACACGCACTTCGTCTGTAATGCTTACATAACCGCACCTCGTCAGATCCACATCCATTTCATTTTCCATCCTTTGCGTAGTTCCCCGACTAGTTCAAAGTATCACAGCTTTCAATCGTTCTCCGATTTCATCCTGCTGCAATTCAATCAACGACGATGCTCATTCTGTCACTCACAGTGGCATTCCTCTGAATTCTTTCTAGTTCTTCCCCGCAGCCCTACAGCGACCATTGCATTCCAGCTCCTAGGTGTCATATATGTGTATATTGTTGTATTAATCTACGTGCGGCCGAACCCGTCGGCCCTGTCGTGATAAGATAGGACGATATTCAAACGCTAGCCCCTATGCCAGCCCATAAGACCACTTAATATATGCGCTATTTAGAAACATATGAATACAGAGTTTCTTCCTGAATGAGAACTACGTCGACAACTATTATATGAGCTTATATCTTTGTCCTAAGTATCTAAGTCCTAAGTTCATGCATTTATCCTACGTCTTTGTACTAAGCTTCTTGGTGTCAGGAAAAATATCGTTCACCCCCTCCGTGAGCCGATTGCCACCCCCGCCAGAAGACACCCCCGCAATTCCTCTCGCCCGCACGCTGCGCTGTCTTCAAGTGTTTTTCAACAACAGCCAAAGCAGACGCATAAATGGAACACGTGCGGAATGCGCGAAGATTCAAACGGGTGGGTATTCAAAACGTGTGTTAAGGTAGTTGGGCAAAGTTACTTAGCAAAAACTCAACACATTAGATTCGGCCAATTTGAGTCTTTTCGCTTGCGCTTTTCCAAGTCGACGGCGAGGTTCTGGCCTCCGGCCACCGCGATTAACATAAAACATCCTTGACTCCAGATAACGCAAAATTCCAAAAGCATTTTTCAACCAAATACGTTATGGCTCATCTCGACTCACAACCCACCTAAGCTTGCGGGCTGTTGTACCTATATTTGAGGGTTCAAAACCGATCGAAGCCATGGAGTTTTAAGGGTGAAAATTTCGTACGCCTTCTTTCGGAGGGGAAATAAAGCCGGTTGTCTCATGTTGTAGATTTACTGTATGTAAAAGATCTTCAAACCTAAAGGAAACCTCTATACTGAATTCAAATCTCTTGTATCGTCTCCCTAGTTATACCGTATTTCTCTGCTAGTTGGGGAAAGGAGCGTAGCGAAATTTGCACGGTTAGACTGAAGAGCAGGCCTGATGGCCCGAGTCTCGCCAAGTAAAATAAAGTACTAACTCAGTGACCCAAGCGGAACTGCTATCAAAGCATTTCTTCTTACTAAATAAATACGCGCATTCCACACGCGTTTCATTAATCCGTAAGCTTAAGTTGTTTGACCAAAGAATACTCTTGCCCTGTCTTCGGTGCCTGCCTCTGCATCAACGGCGCGGGGCAACGTCGGATTCCTCGGCCAGTGCCTCCTGGCCGGGCGCGGCGCTGCGCTGCTCCCATCAGCTTCCCACAGGACGTACAACCTTTTATCCCACTAGACAGGCCGAACGTTGATTTCATTTCAAACGACGAGCTATCTTAAAAGTATATAATTTTGTGGATTTATTCTTTCATATGTTCAGAATAAATTATACCTTTTTTTGCACCTGATAATATATATATATATATATATATATATATATATATATATATATATTATTTTACATTCATTCCCTGAAACAAAGAGTTTATATCAATCATGCATTGACCGTATCATCTTAGCAATTATAATTTATTATTATTATTATTATTTTATTCTGTTTAAAATGAAATATTTAAAGTGTTAAAATACTAATTCTTTTAAAACCAACATTGGCTTAATATTTAATACGTGTAAAAGAATCGAAAAGAATCGATTTATATTTCGGGAATAGCAATCTATTCCTGAAACATCGTTCGGGTTCTGCCAATTCGTAAGTGCCACGGCGGTGGCCGCCGCTGGAATCGAACCACGTCCTTTCTCCTCCGGCCGACCGCGGTGGCGTCGGCAGCGTCGGCGTCGGAGGCGGCGACGTTGCACGGCGGCGGTTTTCTCCGGCCGGTGACGCCGCACAATCCTGCAGCAGCAACAGCAGCAGCAGCGGCAGACGGATATCGGAGGGGACGCAAAAAGAGCGGCGTGCTCACGGAAGCGTTGCGCCCGGGGCGGCGGCGGCTGCGACAGCCCACCGCCCCCACCCCGCCCCGCCCCCGCCACCGAGGCTGCCGCTGGCCTTGCACCGCCGTTTTTTCCGCGCAACCGCCGCCGCCGCCACCACCGCCGCCGCTGGCTCTCGGTGCGAGTCACGACGCGAACCGCGGCCGCCGCCGCCGCCGCCGCCGCCGCCGCCGCCGCCGTCGCCGCCGCCAACGCTGCCGCCCCGGGCGGAGCGGCGCTGGCGGCGCTGGTGGCGTTGGAGGGCGAGCGGCGCGAGTGGGCGAGCGGGCGGATGAGCGGGAGGGTGAGCGAGAGGGTGAGCAGGAGGCTGAGCAAGCGGGAGAGCGGGGTGTCGATGGGGCCAGCGAGGGGGTGGGTGGGCGTGCGAGCAAGCGGGCGGGCGAGCGAGCAAGCGGGCGTGCGAGCGGGCGTGCGAGCGGGCGTGCGAGCGGGCGGGCGGGCGGGCGGGCGGGCGGGCGGGCGGGCGGGCGGGCGGGCGGGCGGGCGGGCGGGCGGGCGGGCGGGCGGGCGGGCGGGCGGGCGGGCGGGCGGGCGGGTGGGTGGTCGAGCGGGCGTGAGGGGGGCGGAGGCGCGGGAGGGCGATGTGCGCCTTAGGCGATGGCGTAAGCGCAGCCTCCGCTGATGTGTAGCAAGTATTGTTCGCTTGCGCTGGAGCCAAGTGGGGGCTTTCAGGACAGGACCTGTATGAGTTGTAGCGGTTGCGGTGACACGTGTGCACGGCTGTTAACTTAATGAGAAGGAACGAGCAGACATTCGCTCAACAGTGTTGAATTTCTTATCGCAACTTTTCTCTTCCGACCAACACGTGAAGTGTCCAATTTTACGTGAAGTGTTCAATTTCTTTGATTCTTCAGTCTTTGGTCTTTGAAATAGGAAATGTGAATAGCCTATCTACTAAATGTTATATTTTCATTAGATGTACACGCATGTATATCATAAAGAGACAGAAAGAAATCTACATGAATTGTTGACGTTTATATTTATACTACTCAGTTTGGTGTGTGAAATCAAATAAGGAATATCAAAATTAGAGAATCAGAATTATCAAAATGGCAACACTATCCTGAATTAAAAATGAAATTTAATAACTAGATCTGCGTGGTATATACAGTCAAAGCAAAATTCTTTTTAAAGTTAATAATGAAAGAATAAAATGGTTTCAGACATTTGTCGCAAATATGGACGTGAAAAAAGACCTGGATGTCTTTATCCTACAGGTTCATTTGTTATGAGTCTACGTAGCATTCTTGCTTCGCTTTAATTCTCACTAATTGATTTATTTAAAGTCTTCCCCGGAACTCAGAGAAGGCGAGCATCACAGGAAAAGTGACGGAAACGTTTTGGCGTTTGCGTTGTGCTCGCGCACTCCGCCGTATGACGGCTGTACATAATTCTACCTCGATCTCTGAGAGGAAATTCAAGAAGCGCGATTGAGCCAAAGTGTGTAATATATCATTTTCTTTAAAATGTGATTTAGAATATTTTATACAATAGTGAATGTGATATACCTTAAACAAAAATTCGTAGTCCATGATAATACTGATAACTGTATCGAAAAATAATGAGAGTTTGTCACGGACATTTAAAAATTGATTTTAGGTGACACATTTTACACGAGTGCTCTGTAGCATGAATACCTTTGACTTGAACATACGATTATGCAACCGCCGCCATTTAATATCCTCTCATCCGACATCCCCATCAGACACCAATCAGGAACTGAAGGGAAATTAGAACAATTGGTGACATTATGAAATTTTCAAGATATGAATATTGGTTTGGGATATATTCATGGTTCTCAACATACAGAATACTACACAGTCCCAATTCTCTTGACAGCTGGACATAAAATGGCGGAATCGGTGAAACAATAGAATGCACTACTCTCTGTAGCTAGGGACTCTAGTCGGTGAGTCACCGCACGCCCTCTGGCGACTTCACACTCACGGGAACCTACTGGAAAGTTCATTGTATTTCATTGAAAACTGAAGACTCCCGGGTTGTGGGACCTGTGAGTCAGACTGAAATAATATTCAAAGTTGAAGAATGCCAGAGGATGAATTTACCAGGTATTTAAAAATAAAAAAAACACGTATCGGGCACATAATCAGAATTTAAATAATTATCATTTACGCTAAATTGGTTACATTTTTAATTTTTGAAAATATCTGTATTACGTCATTTCCTATCGTTTTCATCCTGTAGTATTTGTTATGGAAAGCTTGGACAGCACGCCCAAGTACGTTCAGAATTTATGCAAAATATAGCCGAAACGTACATATTGTTTTGTAATGCAGCCGAGAGCAAATTGCATCCATACATTTCATGACTCGAACATAGACAAACTTTACGAAAGTTGTATATTTAATTGTTTCCACCACGCACAAAATTGTACCTTAATTTTATATTGATTACTATATGAATATTAAATAAATAAATTATTTTAAATTCATATTTAAATATAAATCAGCGCAAAACTCTCACGAAGTAATAATGGCGAAAGTATGTAATAATGTTTCGTATTACATCGTTGATATCAGGGCACTCTTGCTTCATAAATGTTTACAATTTCTATGTTTGCTTTGTCCTGTGGAAATCCCATGACACTTGCATCACCATGTAATTCCACTTGCCTCCTGCATATGTTTGTGGAGTCGTAAGAGATAGCTGCGCGAGCGATGGCATTAAAGTGGCACCTCCTCATGCGCAGTCACTGGCGAACCGCGCGACCGTCGAATGCTCTCTTAGTTCTCCCCTCACTGTCAGTTAAACATCACTTAGAAACTGTACCATCCTAAATTTAGTGGGTCACACTTCGAAAGCGTTACAAACCTGTTCAATAACGTTCAGCCTAACAGGTTTTGTGAATTTTAAATTCCAGCTGAAACAATGAATTAATAGAAGAATGTAGTACTTGATAGAATGAAAATGGTTTGCCAAAAATAACATGGGAACTGAAAATTGTTCACAAGAAAAAAATGTCCTTCTGAAGAATTTCAGTAACTATGAGCAATTAAATTGAATGAATTCAAAATTGTTTCCATGATTTAATAACTAATACATTTTGTTGAAGAAGAACTCATCATACTGTCATGAGAGAAATGTAGAGATACTGATTAATCGTTCAGCGTACAGAAACGGTTATCATATTTAGTGTACTGATCTTTGTCAGTTGCATTTATAGATTCACATAATCGAGCAGTCGAACACAACACAAAGAAATAGTATTACTGACCGACAGTGTCAGGTAGTTTGTACTGTTTCCACAACTCACCAAAAAGAGCAAAAAAGACATTAAATTTATCATTTGTTTAAAAAAATAGGAAATTATGTATTCAAATATCATTGAAAGTATTGTATTAAGATTTCAGAACTATAAAACAATTGTTTCCTTCTCAGAAAGCGCAATCTATTCTTGAAGAAAAAAATCTGATGAAAAAAATTAATGAGATCGCAAATGCATCTTCACGAGCTAAATAAATTACAATGAAAATCTCAAACTTCCTTCACTATGGAAAATACATTTGGAGTGAAAATTGAAAACAAATTGTCCAATGAAAATGTCGCCTCAGAAAAACAAGAGAATGAGAGCAGACGTGGTTGAATTACAGCAAAGAGACGCCTTAAAGACATTTCCAGGAACGACGGAACGAAACAGGAGGTTACAAAAATGCACGCTACCAACCACTACTTCAATGCATACTTCTTATGCTATGTTTTGTGCAAGTATCTCGAGAACTTCTGGGCAGTGAACTGAAGAAAAATTTCTTTTGGATATTAAATGTATCCAAATACTTTATCATAAAATTATAAAAATACCCACAACAAAATAGCATACTTTTCAGAAAGAATACAAAACATGCCCCAAAATATTCAATTATATAATATATGAGTTTCGAATACAGCCCACATGGCCACTGAGCAGGTCTCTACACTATTTAACATCAAGTTTCTAGAAAACAATTCACATGAAAATCTACAAGAATGAATCAAATTATACAATCTATGAAAAATAAAATTACTAATTGGTATAGAAAAAACTAGAAGCGTTAAAATAGAGTATAGTTTCACCCTACGCTGACATTTCCATGAAATAATCCGATCTAATCTTCCTCCGAATACAATAGCAGGCAGTACAAATACTGCCAACGAACAGTGGTGGACCATGCCCCCCCAAAAAAATTTCATTTGTTACTTTCCTTTATTAGGCAAAAAAATTGATTTAAATATTTTTATTAGAATTATGTAATTATTTAAACAAGAATATTGTACAGTACAATATATACGCTACAAAAATACCATAAAATACAATAACACATATATTTATTATTTAACAAAAATCTGCCTTCCCCCTAATGATCGGCTGGATACGTCCCTGCAACCAATAGTTTACCATTTAAATAGCAGCAGGCTACTCGTAACTTTAAAGCATGTGAATTACAAAATGGAGTTTTCTTCGCGCAAGCCTGCTCAGCCGGCGCGCGAACGGCCTGCGTAGCCGCCGCAGCCAGGCCGACGCACTGCGACCACGCGGGGGCGTGTCGGGGCACCGGTGGGGGGGAAGGGGGGCGCCGCCCTAGAAACGACGCGATGCCTGGGAATCGAACCAACCCTTTCGCCGAGCGAGCGCGCGCGCGGGCGAGCGCGAGGGGCCGCTCAATTTCATAAAATTACTTCGCCGCCGCTCGCGGGCCGCGCGGGCACGGGCGGGGGTTGGGAGGAGATTGGATGGGATGGGGGTGCGCGGGGCGGCGGGGAGAGCGGGCTCCAGCGACCGATGTTCGCTTCCCGTCACTGTCACAACCCGCCTCCGCCCTCCGCCCTTCGTTCGCCGCTGGCAGCCGCCCAGCCGCCCGCCGCCGCCGCCGCTCGAACCCAGAACCAATTTCTGAAGCTCCTCTTGCCGGCTGTGGCGAGAGGGGTGGCGAGGGGAGGGGAGGGACGCTCTGGCAACTGGAGCAGCCGCGGGGGAGGGGGCAGGCGCAACGCCGGCCGGGTCGCCGCGCCGCGCCGCGCCGGGGCAACTTACACGGCCTCAACTCGCACTTACTTGCACGAGAGGGGCGAGGTGCGAGGACGCTGGCGGCGGCGGGCGGCGCGCCCGGTCGAAGAGTTGTAGCGGCGCAGAAAGAGGCGTTGCCCTATGAAGAATGGGCAAAGGGCGTGCGGGGTTGGCAGAGAAAGGCAATGAGGTTGCGGACGGAGAAATGTGCGAGTCTGGCGATGTTCGATTGGAGAGTTTACAAGGTAACGGCAAGGCAGGAGTGTGAGCGGGTTCGGAGAAGCAAGGGGGAGCTGAGGGACACGGCCGTGAGCAGAGGGGACTTCAACAAGAGCGAGGGGAGAGTTGCGAACGACGCGGAGACGACCGGGCAGAAACGAAGAAGAGAGAGCGCAACGTAAGGCGCGTTGTGAGGAAATGGGAGGAGGGGAGATAATACGTCATTGCTACGGACAACCTACGGAGAGAGGTAGACAAGCGCGGTAAGGAACCTAAGTTTGACTGAAGTTGCTGCGACTTAGAAACAACTGTTTGTAATGAATGGTCGAGCAGAAGCACATGAGATAATAGTCCTAATACGTAAGTCATAATGCATATGATTCAATATGCATGGAATGCATTACATGAAATCAAAATGCATGATGGACATGTTTTGCCTTGGGCTTCCAGATCACAACTAGACTAGATGAAAATTTCGAGCACAAGGCACTTCCCTTCGTTTCTGGGGACACATGAAGCGAATGCTGAGATGATTGCTGGTTTTGCAGACAGGGAGAATATCTCTCATCTCCAAAGTCATACACAGTTTTACTATCCTTTGACATTAAGTAACCACAATATGGATCGTCCAGGCTTTGCATTAAATTATAATTCCTTTGCGGCGAAATACGTCACTTTCTGAAATTCTCTGCAGCGCACCTCGCCCAACCCCACGACCAAGACAGTGCAATGCTGTGCAGCGTGTGGGGAGGCGGCGCGTTTGTGCGAAGGGGCGTCTGGGCCGGGGGAGGCGCATCGTGGCGGAGGCAGGGGTGGCGCCAGAGGGGGGGCGGAGGCGGGAGCGTTGCGCCGTCTCGAGTGTCAAACGGCGGCGTCCCCGAGCATATGACGCGCGTGCTGGAGCGGAGGAGCGGGGCGAATTCGCCCGCGATGGCGTCTCCGCGCGGGCGCACCACTCGGCAGACGGAGTCTCACAAAGGACAATCATAGTTAGCATTTCCTTGTAATGAAATTAAATCAGCGTAATTTCGAAGCATTTAATAGCATTAACTTGTAATAATGCAATGAATAACACGAATTAATAAGTTACTGATATGTTTCGTCACTCCCGGATTCAAAATTGAGTTTTACAAAACAGCTTCGCGCTGCAATGGTTAAAAAAATACAATTTTCTTGTTGATTGTTCTGACCTTTTGCGAAAAGTTGGTGGTGCGGTAAAGAGTGCATAAATGACGCTGGTATTGATGTAATGTTGTATTACGAGGCAATTGGCTGGCATAAATTTTTGTAATTTTCACGTACATATCCTAATCTATTTTAATTTTGGCTACGATTTTTTTTCCTTGAAAATTTCTCTATTACTCTAAGTGTCATTGTATTCTTTATTCTAAAAGAAAGAAAAATCTTGAAGGTAATTGTACTTTTCATTTGTGAAGAAAATATTCTATTCCACGGCAAAGACATATTTCTGCTTCGATTAAAAAAAGAACGTAGGGTTTAAAGACGTTAGAATGATTGATTCATTTTTTGTGTCCGGGCGCATCAATAGCTATGGCCAAAACTCCCGTAAGTACAGTGCAAGTTATATCCTCAGAAGTGTTTTTTCCTCAAGGAACGTGAGATTTGGCGTTGACCAAAACGTCTTCTTGGGGGTATTCCCATCTTCCGAGTATCTCCGTGTAGAAGTCAGCGAGACACCGCCCCAGCTGGGACAAGTTCTAAGCTTCTGGGTGTTCTACTACTTGTGTGGTAGTATAATACATGTAAATTTGTGTGAATAAAAGGAGAGGAAGGGACGAGATACAAGAAGGAAAGATCGTGCGTGGTCTGTGGTCATTTATTTATTCAGGTACTGCTCCGTCATTCGCCTAGTACTGATCGGAGAAACCACGGAAAACTACGGGACAGAACAGCCGGTCGCGGGAATTCTCCACCAGTGTGGTTGCATTAGACCGAGCAGTCTAGCAAGTGAAGAAATAAAAGAACCGTCCACTTAAAATAATATTATTAAGTTGACGAAGATGACTTCTTTTATTTCTTCATGTAATTTCGTCAACAATACCTCATCATAATTTCCACACTATCTAGCAAGTGTCAAAACTCCGCCATTGTCAGGCCTCGAACTCTAGGTCCTCCAGGTCAGAGGCGCCCTGAGCCACCTCAGATATTTACACAAGAAAGTGGTTTCATTCGAAAATTAAGAATTCATTGAACTGATTTTGCGGGTTGTCCGGAATTTTAGTTTTTCGCATTACCGTTCACGTAGAGCTAGTGAATAACGACCGCACTTCAGCATTATGAACTTGAGCGGGGAGTTGCTCTGGCGGAAAACGCTCCGTGCGTGCGAGGGCGAGTGGGTGGGGGGAGAGTGCGGAGCGGTCATGGAAGCGAGGCCGCGCGCGACAGTTCCTCCCCCGCCCCGCCCCGCCCCCTTCTCCCACCCCCGCGACGGCGCTCGCGTGCGCGGGTGCCTCCGCCTCCCTCGCCGCTTCCGCACTCATTGAGGCCTCCACGCAGCCACATTCACAAACTCGAATTAATGCCACGTTCAGCTTTTAGCTCTGAGCCAGCATTCCCGCAGTCTCTGCAGCGACTCCGACCGGGAGGTCCTCCAGAGGCGGATTTTCGACACTAGCTGTATGGCTGGGTCGAGGTCAGCCGCTGTCTGGAGAATTCTAGCGGTCGGCTGCTCTGATCAGTAGATTTCCTTAGTTTCTCCGATGAATACCAGGCGAATGTCTGAGCAGTACCCTAAAGGAGGCTCCACACATTTGCTATTCGCCGAACTGCGAGAAACCGCTCGCCGAATCTCGAGTAATGTAGATGGGTCGCTTGCTATTTGCCGAGTGACAAACATTCGGTGCTTGCCCTACCCATCGCGTGTCGGTCTTTTGGACACATCAAAAGGAGCGAACATTCGACGAACATATCGGCTGCTCGAGATCGGGCGAGCAGTAGCTCGCTGCTCGGCGAATGCCGAATGTGTGGAGACACCTTAAGGTGCCAGAAGCTGATTTTCGATACTGGCTGCATGGCTGCGTCGAGGGCAGCCGCTGTCTGGAGAATTCGGCTGCTCTGATCGGCAGACTTCCTTAATTTCTCCGATGAACAAGCGAACGTCTGAGCAGTACCCTAAGAAATGGACCACGTACCGCGCGCGATCGTTTTCTCCTGCTTTCTTGCCCTATCCTCTCCCCATACTTCCACATACTTACGTTCATTTGCATTATACTCAGTGCCGACGCTAGGCATGGACAGACCGAGCGATCGCCCATGGTCCTGCAAGTCAAGGAGCCCGATGATGGGACTGATGGGCAAACAATTATTTAAAAATTGAAAAAGAAATTAGAACTCGAGGAAATCGTTGTCGTAATTTTATATGTCATGGTACAGTAGTATTTATCTTTTCATGTATTTAACACAATTTTATTAAATACTGACCAAACCCAACATTTGTATCGTTTTAAAACCACCATGGAAATTGTGTTATTTATTCACTAAATACTTTTTCTTAAAACAAATATTTAATATATACTTTCAAAAGCTTTTTCTGGCTTAAAAGTTGTAATTTTTGTTATTTGTTGAAATAAAATAATGCATAGTTTCTTGATACAACTTTCACATTTTTATTTTTTTCGAGGAGGGGACTACGTTTCAGCATTGCCCCTGACCAAAATTCTTCTAGCTCCGGCACTGATTACATTACCACAATATCGGGGAGACCAGGCGGGTTGTCCCGGCCGGGACTGTGCCCCGCTGATGTGAGATACCTGGTGAGGAAAATTCTCCTGAAACTGACGTGTAGGTTAGCGCCGGATCTCACCATACATCTGGAATGGACAATAGCCAGCATTTGCGAAAGAAAATCATTACATTACCTGGACTAATGTCCGTACGAGTTGTCGTGCCTGAAAGCACCAATCAATTCAGTATTTACATTCGTACTAACTACGATTCACGGTCTACCTTTGCTTAAAATGAAGTCACTGGTTGCTATTCTCCCTGACTGGCCCCTTACCCCTCGAACTCGATTTCCATTGCCTACGGTAGATTTTCCAATCAATGGAAATCCTTAACTCGACTTTCTAGAGCAAACGTCGCCGTTCCTGGTACGTCGTGGATGGACGATATTCCAAACAATTTAACAGAATCTTCTGTGAGTACAATATTGGTGCCATTTCTTAGAGGGTGAATATGCGAGGTGACTCAAATAAGATCAGACGGTAAAACCGACACTATGTAGTGAGAAAACACCCAGAGGGAAGCAAGGATTTCGGGAGAGCGGACTTCTTCCCTCCGTCGTTGTTGGTTTTTTTCTCCTCCCCGGATTCGAGCGGGACAACGACATCGCGTCGGAATTTCCACTCGTTTGGAAAGCGTACGGAGCGGGGCGAGGGCCGGGCAACCGAGGGCGACGCGGGCGCAGGGCGCAGGAGCCCTGGGAACGGGGCCGGGGCGGCGCGCCGCTCATCAAGATGCCCGCGGCCTCCGTCCTCCGACGGCGCGGCGGCGGCAGCTAATTTGCGCGTGCGGATGCAGGGGGAGGGGGGCTTTGTGTCGCGGCGCGCGCGGCCGTGCGGCGGGCGCACGCCAGCCAGCCCCGCGCACGCCACTGCACTGCACTCGCCGCCCTCCCCTCGCTCCCTGCACCCGCGCAAAGCGCCATATTTTACAGGCGGGCGCTCGGCTTCTGGGAAGCGCCGCGCAGAAACACACACATGCACGCGGGTCGGGTCGCGCCGTTTTTGCGTCGCGTGCGGCCGGAAGGGGGCGGGCCCCGCCGGCGCTAACCACCGCGCGCCGCCGCCCTCTGTCCTCATCCAATTAACATTCGACTCTTAATTACTCGCGTCAATTTCGCGCTGTAATTTTCGTGTGCCAAACTTTCTAATAGAGCGGTCCTAATTAGAGGCGGTTTAAATTTTTGCCGCGTAATGAATATAATCGCGAGCTATCGGGGGCTCCACGGGCGGTCTCGGTGCGCGCGGAGGAGGCGCAAGCTGTGTACGCCCTCCCCCGCCCTTGTTGCCGCCGCCGCCGCCGCCGTCGTCTCTTCGCTGCTGTAATTGCTTTAGTGCTCCGCGTTACAGCTAGCAATTCATTTGTGTACACGCGTAGTCACACCAGACGGCCGGCCGCCGCCGCCGCCCGCAGCGCTTTGAAGCCCCCTCGGAAGCAGCTGAATGCGCGTGCGGGGCTCACGGGCGGAACTAAGCTGTCACCGCTAAATGCTAAGTGGCGGGAAGCGATCGTTTTATTGGGGGTGTAATGGTTTAGGTTTATTTAGAAGTGGAACGCATCCCACATTTTCTGGAAACTGAATCCTTAATAGCACTCTCTTCACTTAAATGTCCGAATACTAACACTAATAGGCAACTTTCAGGCAGTTTTAGTTCAAAAAGGAACTTTTCAAAATTGAAAAACATCGGATGGTCGATTGCTTCTTACTGTAAGGTAGATAATTGAGGTATCCTGCTGTAAAATATAGAAGAGACAATTATCAATAAATTTTCCTAGCATTGATGCTAGGAAATCAATAAATTATAGAAGCGTAAAATTCCTGGACGGAAATATTCTATAGGTAAAGTAAATGTAATTCAAAATATTAACTTGGACTTTCAAACATCTGAACGTCTAAAAGAGTTGACTTATCTCGTTCGTTATTCAAGAAGTTTTAGAATTCGTTGCCCCTTCCTAGTTCTATTGTTTTTTAGATTACACTTAGACTTTGCAAAGTTATAAAAATTAGGGAGGACGTACGCAACATCCAATAATTATAATAAATTTAGTAAATTATATTTAAAAACACTGTAAAAATTCTCCTTAAAAATAAATCTTTATTAAAATTATTTTGAGAAATACTGAATTTCTTTAAAAAAAACATCAACATCACTTTATCAAATGAATCTGGAAATGAATTGCAAATTTTGCATGTTGCAAATTTTCAACTCGTTCTAATTAAAATAATGACATTCAAGCGATAATGTGTCACGAAATTTGCC
Organism: Acheta domesticus; assembly: GCA_031308135.1. Taxonomy (NCBI): domain Eukaryota; kingdom Metazoa; phylum Arthropoda; class Insecta; order Orthoptera; family Gryllidae; genus Acheta; species Acheta domesticus. The sequence goes on along the minus strand of JAHLJT010009436.1, from coordinate 151,610,753 downwards.
ATCGCAATAGATGGAATACTCTGCAGTTGCCTTTATTCAGAACGTCAAAACTGGCGTTGATGAGGGTTTCCAAAGTGATCACTCAGCCAAAATACACGTAAAATGGAAGCCATATATACATCTCTTTAATGTGGAAACGGGGTAGTGGATTAAAATATATTATTATTAAAACTTATGCTATAAATATATAATAATATATAATTCAAATATTAGACTAACATAATATTTAAGTAATAATTACAAAGTTAATATAAATTAAGGCGTCCAGTGAGAGAGGTCCCACAAAATTCAAAACATCCATTTATGAATGTATTTCATTATGAATACATTCAATATGTTAATAATTTGATGTTTTGAATTTTCTGGGTTAGTTTCCTCGTTCACTAGATGCCTCAATCGGATATAAAAGCCGTTGATGTATAGAAACATGTAAAGTTGATCAAAAATTGGAAATAAAATATAAGAATTAAATCAAAATACACAAAAATAACGATTTTTTTTCATTTCAGTCGTAAATGAATTTATATGAATTTGTTTACACTTCATGATGCGTAAAAGTACATTACGCAAAAGGTCGTGTTATACAATACGTAAAAAATGAAGCGTAATAACAACGTTCAACAAAAATAAGTTTTTTTTGAAAATTTTGTACTTTGTCCAAAAAATAAAGATGTCAGTGTTAAATTATTAATATCATGTGACAATCACTTTATTTTGTATGATTTTGACTGTTTAAATAATTTTGCGAATTTGAGTAGAAAAAATCTGTAATAAACAATTTTATCTGTTACTTAGACATGAGATTTCTTCAAGAAAGCCATGAACTCAAGGGATTCCTAAAGGTATATATTGTTGAATACCCCTGGTCTAGAGCAGAGATGTGGAAGTGTTTGAACATAGAAAGGAAGTGTTTGAGTATAAGGCAAGTACGTGAGCAAATATATAGAATATATAAGTGTAAGTTTGTGAGGGTGTAAGAGGGGAGGACAAGGATGAGGAAGGAAAGATCTCACACGGTCTGTGGTCCGGTTGTTAAGGTACTGCTCCAGCATTCGCTTTACGTTGACCGGAGAAACCACAGAAAACAAACGATCTGAGCAGCCGGTCGCTATAATTATGACAGTTGCTGAATTCGAACTGTATAGCTGTGTCAAAAAACACCCAACTGTCGGAAATCGAATTCTCGGACCTCCTGGTAAGCGAAGTTGCAGAGGCATCGAATGTGACCATTGAGCCATCGCTACAGATCGACACTGAAACATTTAAATCAGTAAGAAAATACAAGGCGAATATAATAGGAAAGTACGGACACATATCGGCATGAAAGGGAGATTGACGTATTAGGAAAACGAAGGAAGGCAACAAAGGTACCGAGCGCTTAAAGAAATGTGCAACAAGAAATCTCCTGCAGATTAGTGGTAAACTCGTACCCGAGAGTTATTATTTTCGGTTTTACGAGATCCAGGATTCGCTCAAGCTATTACTAAAGCTGGAAGTAATGTCTAGAAAATGGTTTTCAGCTGCGCGTTACCTCTCCCTGTATTCTCAGTTGGGACTATGCGAAATTAGTTTCCTTATCTTTACAGACAGCAACAAATGTAAACCTGTGACAACTACATATGTAGTACATGTTGTTAAAGGCAAGCTCTTTGCACCTGCAAATTTGATGATTCGTCGGTTTTTTACAATTCGTAGCCGCCACAGCTTCACATGAGGCTTTCAAATCCTTGGATGAGCTGAAAGAACAGTCCCGTTGCTGCGACTCTCAGCCTTCAAACTGAAGTGTTTCAACTCAATTCTTTTATTTTGCTTCTTGATGAAACATTCAGCGATATTTCAGTTTCGTCAGGCTGAACAGTCTGTGTGAAATACGCGATAAATACGAGTAAATTTTGCATTGCTAGTACGCACAACCTAAAATTCACGTTCACTTATTCTTAATGATCGAAAAGTAAGTAGTAGGAAATAGCAACGTATCACTCCCCACAAAAATTTACCAGTAAATGTAATATTTTTATTATCTAATAAAAGTGAAAAGTATACTTGTAAATTCGATAAAAATGCTTGAGGAAGTTACGTACGGAGTAAAAGACTACGTAAATGTTGGTGAAATAAATTGTTCATGATCGTGTGTGTTCAAGAACCTTGTAGACTTTTAAGGTATTTTTAGTCGTTAACTCGAATTTGTTGTTCCTACAAATATACAAATATTGACTGAGGATCACAGACTTAAATACGCCACAGAGACAACGGAGACGAGAATCCATTGTCAGCTGCCTGCACACTCCAGCAACTGTAACCAGGGCGGCACCACACAACACGAAAATGCAAACTCGAGCTGCAGACTAAATGTAGCAAGTGGAAATGCATGCGCATACCCTGTGCATCACTCGCAACTCACGTGAGGAAAATATACATGGAATTGAATCCTGCAAAGCAACACCGTACCCAATTGACAAGCGTGGGCATGCTAATGCACAACAGGTTGTTTCACGTGTTGTTTGTTTTATTTATTTATTTAACATCTAAAAAAGTCACTTTGTACAAAGTACTATGCTGTACTTTTTCAATGTAAATTAGATCATCTAAGAAAAACGTAACGTGAATATATTATGGGAAATAAATATTATGATATGATTATGTAAGAATAAAAAACAAGCACGCACGTACACGTTCGTACAATTTGAAGATTTCGAATAACAGAAATATGATGCTTTTAATTCAGAGATGTATTAATATGAGAGCAGGAATGTTTTATTAAGTTAAAACTTCATTACGAAGTACAATTTCTTCTGTTTTAATTATCTATGTGGACCTATAAAATTGCTGGCTCACAGCAAGCGTTTCGTCCTTCTGCAAAGAGTTGTATCTACGAGAGAGAGGAAGGTAGGGGTATTATCTCATTCGCTTCATCGTCACTCGTCATGTATCTCACTGAAGTAGAAGAGTATATTTCCTTTCGTGTGTACTATTATTTTAAAATTAAATTTGTTTTAGCAAAGTACAAATTAAAAAAAGGTATCATGTTAGGTTTCGTCGAGCTTGTTTCCAGAGGCTCCACTAGGAGCACATCTACCGCTGCTCAGAGCGTCCACGAGAGATGATAAAAGGCTACATCAACCATGAGGAATTGAAGAAACGTATTATTGGCCATTCAGAACCGTCTTTAACCTTCCGAACAAAATTAAGTATTTCTTCCTCTACCTCCCAACAGTTCTCACATTACACGGACATTTTTTTTATTTTTGAACTCTTGAAATTCACCATGACTACTTGCGTTTCTCGAAGCCCAGTAAAGAAATAACCCGCTTATCGATTGTCGCTGATTCCAGTGACTGGAACCCGCCGAAAAAACTTTCTGGCCGAGCGAGGGCGTTCCGGGTCCATCGCGCGGAGCGACGGGCAGCGCCGATTGGCCGACGGCGGGCCGCCCGCCTCGCTCGCGGAACCGTATTGTTTATGGGGCAGTGACTGGCGCGCGAAGACGCGATCCCGCTACCGCCGGCGGCGGCGAAAACAAAGCCCAGCGGCCGAGCGGCCGCCGCCGCCGCCGCCGCCACGCCGTGTGCACACCGCTCCTCGGCGCAAGAAGGCGATCGCACCACGCGATGAGGCTCAGCGCGCCTAACGGCAGTCCACCCGCGCCGCGCCGCGCCGCCCGCCCTTCGGCCCCGCGCTCCGCTCCTCGCGCCCGGCACACCTTCGTCCCCCGGTTGGCTGCAACCCCCCACGATCGTGCCTTACTAGCAGAATTTTACTTCCCAGAGTGGTCACCTAAACGTGGCTCCACACATTCGGCATTCGCCGAGCAGCGAGCTACTGCGTGCCCAATCTCGACCAACTGATGTGTTCGGTGAATGTTCGCTCCCTTTGATGTGCCCAAATGACCGACACGCGGTGGGTAGGGCGAGCGCCGAATGTTCGTCACTCGGCAAATAGCAAGCGACCTATCCACACTACTCGGGAATCGGCGAACGGTTGCTGGTTGTTCGCCGAATAGCGAATGTGTGGAGCCGTCTTAAGTCTGTGGCGGCTCCTTGGGGTAGGCATGAATAGGTACAAATAATTGATTGATTGGTAGTGATTACGCGCGCGTCAACTACTTAGATCATTAGTCCCGTAAGTATAGTATGTTTTTCATCGATACAGGGAATGAATCACTACGTACATAGTTTTCTTGTCATAACGATGTAGAAAAGAGACAAACATTGGATAATGGTCGACCTAGTCCAATGTATGTACAAACAAATGAGTTGCAGACAAATATGACGTAAAATTACTCGATTCTAATTTTTAGCAATACGGTTAGCGTTTTAGCTGCCACAGCGTTTTACATGCGTTGTAGCTTGCTTGTAGGTGCCTTCAGACACGCCATAATATTGTTTTCTAGGTTTCTTCCAGAATATTCAGGAAAGATCCGACTATGAATATTGTTTCTAGGTAGGCTGCACTCTAACCACAAGAAAGTGTGTTTTTTCTAGTATTCTTCCATAATATTACTGGAACTGGCTAAGAATCATGCCAATCAATTTGTCTTGTTGAGAGAAATCGAATTAGCTATTGTTCTCTTCTGTATGTGTTCTTAAATCATCCAATACGCGATTCAGGTGCATAAAAAAACACGTTTTCTTAGAGTACTGTCTGAGAATTTTCTGGTTGGATCGGCAAAAAATGATCATTTTCCATCGGAAGACCGAGACGCTTTGAATGGTACATCTGTCCTGATTACTGGTCCGGAAGGGAGCAAATAGTGAGTACGAACAAACGGACGGAAGGGCGGATGCAGGTTTCTCGTGAGGATAGTAGAATTACGGGATCCGACCGCGTTTTGTAATTGGTTCGTGCTCGTATGGGATTGATTTGATTTAACTTTTATAAAATTAAGAACGAGTCAAATCAATTCAACTCTCACTCAGGACACATTAAGATTATGCATGTCCTTACGAAATTCAATTTGGTAAATTGTACTTAGCAATACATTATACACTGTGAACCGCATCTACAAGTACCCTAATAATGATTTATTTCTAATGGTTGTGTATCCCATGTATTTTGTAATATACTGTATTTCTGTAACTGTGGTCGCTAATGACCTAAGATGCTTCTAAGGCGACTTTAAATAAATAATTTTTAAAAAAACCAAGACAAGTCCAACCATTTCCCTGTCTCCCTTCACCCCCTCTCTCTCCCATCCGGCCTCTTAACCTCACATTCGTACACGCGCACAGCAAATAAATCTACCAGTCGCACGGGCATCGAAGCGGGCCTGGCAGTCGAGCACAAAAGGCGGCGCGCGGGGTACATGGTTCGGCTATCCGGCCGCTGGGCCGCCCGCCCAGGAGGAGAGCGCGCGGGGCGTAATGGGCGAGGGGGCGGGGGCGGGGCGGGCAAAGGCCGAGCCGCGCGGCGGTAAACGCCGGCGCGCCCAAATTGCCGCTCTCCGATTTTACGCGCGCGCGTGAGAGCGCGTGGACGCGGCGGGCGGCGGCGCTGGCCGCAACGCGACGCCCCGGACGCCTGAGACGGGAATACCGCACGAAGCCCTTCCACGCCGGACACCTGCCGCGCTGAATGCTGCGCCGGCGGATCTCCGTGCTTCAAAGGAGTTGTGTGCGGGCGTGGATAGGCTTGGGATGCGCATGCGGCAGGATGTTCGTGTAGTAATCACAGCGAAAATATAAACACTCAAGAACAAACTCAACTAGAGAGATTCAAAGGGAGTGTGGGTTGGGAGGGGGAGCTCAAGGGACATGTCCCTCCTCCTCCTTTGATCTATGTTGTTTCAGCACGAATAATGGAATGTACCACTAAAATGGATATTTTATAAATTTATCACTTTATAGTATGTTTCAAATGTTTGAATGATGCAAAACATACTTTACATACCGGTTGAATTGAGCTCGTTCAGCAGTGTCGCTGCCTCTGCAGTGACCCTGACCGGGAGGTCCTAGGTGATCGGTTCCCGATGGTGGTAGATTTTCGCTACCAACTACAATTCGATTTATACATAGGTGTACTTCAAGGTCACGAGCTGGAAGGAGAGGGGAACAGTGTCCTCCAATCGGGAGCTTCGTTAGAACTTAAATTTTTGGTTTTGGTGCTCCCGATTGGATAACAACGTCTCCTTCTCCTTCCAGCTTGTGACCTTGAAGTGTAGTTATGTTTAAATGGGAGTGTAGATAGCCACATCAAATTCAGCTGCTGTCTGAAGGAGAATTCTATCGACCAATTTCTCTGATCATCAGTTTCCGTTGTTTCTCCGATCAATTCTGGGTGAATGCCAGATTACTTATTGACTGAGATACAGCAGGAGAGGTATCATCTTCCGAGAGAATACATTTACTCCACTAACAGGACTAATGAAGGTAGCAGTTGATGCGCTCGGAAACATCAATCAATGAATATACTTTACATTCATCGCTAGTGAAAGTTGTGGAGGAAAAGCACATGCATCCTTGAAATTCACTTCTTACGCTCTTCCTATAGATTAAGTACACTCCTTTCGCTAATTGATTTACATTTATCAAAGGATATTTGAGAGAAAAAAGTTTCTAACAACATAGAAATTATCTTTTAAATATGTCATGAGACTAATGAGAGTATTCTGGCATTATACCTCGTAAAGAAATGGAAATTCATTAGAAGTTACTAGCAATTTTTCCAATTCGGATTACTTGATTTATCTATATAAAATATAAATAATTTATTTAAAAAAGTTGAAATTACGTCTTTCCTTGTTCGTTAGTGACATGAGTGGGGACTGACAAACAGTGTGTATTATCTGAAAACGAAACAAATGATGACCAAAAATTTTACGCTTTCAAAAGCAGTTAATTTCATGTAGCCTAAAAGAGCTATGTGATGCACACACACTCCCCTCAATGATCCGGATACAGTCTCTTGCTGTCAGCAGCCTTTGTTTCCAAATGTCCAGTTTTTGTCCAAATTGAACGATATTTTAATAGAAAATGGAATTACTACTCCGGACTGAAAAGTAATTGAGCAGATTGCGCTGAATTTTTCGTCTCTATTGAGAATTTTTATAACATTGTTTTTCACGTGTATATTATCACATTTAATATGATTATTAAAACATAGTTTAATTCATTATTTATTTCATTAAAATTGAAGAAAAACAAGTGGAGGAATGAAATTTCGTAGTAGGCTTTAACAACGTGCCCTCGATCTATGGCAACCGATACAATTTCAAAGCAATGTGACCACCACAACCGAGTCCACGTTACAAGGAAGAAGGGTATTGTTTTATGATCTCTTGAATGTGGTGGAGAGCACTTTACACTCATGCCTAACGGCATCGGCAAAGGCTCATCGGAGCCAGGACTTGTACTAACATCGCCCAGGAAAATGGCTCGGCAGTCGCCAGATGAAAAAGGACAATAACAACTTGACAAGCGTCTCTCGACGAGTGTAGGGTCCCTGAGGGCTGTTTTTGCTGGGCTAAGCACCGACCGCACGATCCGAATTCAGCTGCCGCCCTGTGCAGGTATCGCAGGAATCTTCAGGTCGCAGAGTCAACACGGCTTGTCAGGAGCCCCTCACGATAATACTGATGACAGCGGAATAATTATAATAACAGCGTGAGAGGCGCGGCGGGCAGGGGAAGGCGCGGAGCCGAGCGTGGGCCGTTGGCGGCAGCCGTCGCTGCGGCTCACGCGCTGTACAGGCCGCGAGGCGGCGACGGCGGACTAGCTTATGTCGCTGCCGTGCCTCTGGCCGGGAAGTCCTGTGTTCGAGTCCCGACGATGGCAAGATTTTCGACACTGAGCTATTGGGCTAAATTCAAGCCGTCTGGTGTAAAATTCTAGCGGTCGTCTGAGGTGATCGGTAGTTTTATTTTGTTGTTTTTCGATCAATTCCAGGCGAATTCCAGAGTAGAACCTTAAGCCATGGACCGCACGCGATCTTTGATCCACTTCCTTGTATTCTCACCCATTATTTGCACACATTTAAATGTACTACACAACCACACATGGCGGGAGATCAGTCGGGATTTTAGAGCTTGTCCCGGCTGGGGCGACGCCCCGATAGTGGGATATACGTATTTGGGGCAAGGCGGCTAGCCGATGTGTGGTTCAGAGTCGAATCTCGCCATCCGGCGGGGAAGATCGCTGCCATCTCCCGCGATAAACCATACACTACATTTACGGGAATAATCACCTTAGCCGTTGACCTGCCGAGAAACACTAAACAGAGTTGGCGGAGGAGTGGGCAGTCGAGACAATGGTGGAGGCGGCGGAGGTTGACTGGCATCTCCCGGCCGCACAATGGTCATGGCAGAGGGATCGCGCGGGTGAGGCCGGGGGGCGGGGCTGGGGCGGGGCGGGGTCGGGGTGGGGGTGGGGATCCGGGCTGAGGGCGGGACGTAGTTATGCGTAAAGCGAGGCCCCCTCAGCGGCTGCAGTACACGAATGAACTCGGACACTTCTAGTGCCGAGTCTCTCCACCATCGAGCACCTTCAGGTGGTACGCTAGCAAAGCTGCGTGTATGTAGAACCACTACTTGATTTATAAAAGTGTAAGTCTCGGAACGCGTCCCCAAATTAATAATTAATTTAATAGACATAATTATATATTTATAATATCATTTAATAATTATTTTTGAAGTACCGGAACGCCGTTCCATCGCGTTCCGACAGAAATCTAGCCTTGTGTAGAACTATATACATAGGCACCACTAATAGTCTCTCACTTCTTAACGAATTATCACCAATATTTTTAAATTATATTTCCTACAGTTGGCATTTTAAAATCATTATGTAATACTTTATATGTAATATAGTAATATAGTATGTAATATAGTTTCAGCTCACCATAATGTATGGACAATATCTCTCAATACTTTCAATTGAAATCATTAAATAATTTCAATGTTGGGTTTGTAAGTGCCACCTCAAAGTTGGATAGACAACGTATGTCTAAATATGTTTTAAAAACCTTTTGTCTATTAATAATGGCTTAGGTGTTCTGGCTATTAACTAAATTTTCTCAAAAGCACTTCCTATTTTTTCTTTACTCTTTTTGTAAGGAAAGAGTACAGTGCACAAAATTACATGACGCAATTATTGGTAATATTGAGCTTGATTATAAATGCGATTCTGATGAAAACTTCTGATTCCTCAAAAATTGCACGTATGTTTTGATTTTTACATTGCCGGCGTATTTTATAATTTCATTCCTTAATAAGAACAAACGTTTTAAATGATCTATTATGAATTTTCTCAGAATCACAAAATTTTTATTGAGTAAATGAGTTAAACGCATTTTCAGAAGCTCTCAAACGACCTTTTATGAAAGACGACTACAGATTTCCCCCCGAAAATTTCCCATGTGAAAGGAAGCTGCGCTCTCCTTTGGTATTCTGACGGCAACATTTCAATGAAACTTGATATGATTATGCTTTACTGGGATAATGAGTTCTGAATTTTTTTAAACTTATTTTGATGTGGAGTTATCGAATTCGACATCAGCAATGATGCATCTAAATAACTAATAATATTACTTCATCAATGTCTCCTTTACCAAAGATTCAATTGGTGTAAAAACCGTCATCACTGCAAAATTTGTAGCAATGTTTCATTATGATGTCCATATCAAACTTCTTTCATTAACAGCTATTATGTCAAGTGACAAGGAATTTTCTAGAAAAGAAGTACAAAAGAGTAGAAGGAATAAAAATGTCATTTTAGAAAGGATTGAACTATTTTAGTATATTGAATATTCATTTACAGCCAGAATGTTTTTCGCTAAATTGCCTTCTGTGTATCATTTCACACTACGTATCAAAATTTTGAGATCATCTTCAAAAGACCATTTGAATCAAACAGCACACGCATGGAACTCAAAGAACTTATATTCGATAAAGCACTGACAATCGCTGATAAGTAATTTCAGAATGGTGTTCTTGTTGCCCACTTATAAATAAGAAGTAATTAACATTATTCATATTGCGTACTCTATAATAATATAATATATTTAATATAAAATAAAAATTAAAGCAATACTCTGACGCAATAACAAAAACTCTGTCCCTACATTTTAAAATTTCACTGTCTACCCTACATTTAAAGTTTCACTGTATCACGTTGGATTTTTGATATGCCGATAGAGAGATAAAATTTTCAATGTGAATATTATTTACAAAATATGAGAACCGCCAGCCTGCATCAAAACATTCAGATCTTATCAGATTACTAAATCGTGTAGCTACTTCAAAAGATGAAATAACGCTAGAAGTCGACAGAATAATTCCAGGAATTATTATTAAATAAAAATGCATACCTGCGTGTTTTGTTTTATGTTAAAATCTACGACTATGCTTTCGTTGTAAAGCGGGTTTGATGCTCTAAGAAATATTAGAACGTTGACGGAGTAATTGTGGTATGGATGGTAATGAAACTACGAAGAAATTCGAGAATTCTTTCAGCGATCCACTTATGTCTACCGCGAGAATTCTTTCAGCGATCCACTTATGTTACCGTCTACGAGGAAAGTGGCGAGATTTGAACTGTAGACCCCCACAGACAAGCGCTCTAGGCAGTTGCCCCCATTGCCACTTCTTTGTGCGGGCTCGAGCACTTTGCACCGCCTGGTTGCAGTTCACTCTCCCACAGACCTTTCGTCTCGTTCATCAGAAGAACTATTCAACTTTTCATTCAATCGGTTAGGTGCTAATGTTGACTATAGACGAATGGATTGACGGACAGACTAGTTTTGCCGAGATCCAATTTTTAACTATCAAGATTCACAAAAGGTGAATTCTGGCTGCACGGCGTGATAGTGGAAGTAATTTACTAAACATAGGAACAAGCTTTATCCGCTTTTTAGATATCAGGGCTTTGGCAATACCAGTTTTTGTGACGAAATTCTCTGCTTTTCGCTGAAGCAATACAATGCTTTCTCTTTACTACGTAAGTACGTAGTTGGCGAGAAAGTAAGAAAAGCGTATCATTCTCTGGGTTTAAATTTCATTCATTCATTAAAAATAATTTAATAATTTTCAGTTTGCACAATTTTATGTAACATCTATTGAAGTAAATTTTCTTAGCTCTTAGCTGGTCGGGACGTATGATGGGACGGGCAGTGTGACAAACCCCTGACACCGTTCTCAGAGCGTAATACTGATTACTTCATGTGCGATGGTAACCCAAAGAGGAAGGAGGGCTCATGGGGCCTCACCTCCTTCCCAGAAGCTAATGATATGTATTAAAACATACAGCTTTTACTAACTGTATTGAGAAAAGTAATTAAATTTGTCAATTGTTAACGTTATAAGTATTAACTATAAACAAACAAAAAACTATTAACAAATAAAATATATTATATATTTAGCATATATGAAAAAAATATTTATGAGAAAGTATCAAGTCCGCTGGACACTACACCTGCAACCCCCCCCCCCTTCGGAAAAATCCTGTGTGCGCCTTTGCATCGTGTACAGTGCGCCAGGACAGTCGCTCCGCAGTGGCACCTTGCTCGTGAGAGCGCTTCGAACAAAAAAGCTGTTGGTAGCACGAGCTGCAGCTTCTAACTAAAGAAAACGTAAATGCCACACTTACCACAAGCATAACAGATGCTGTGTTGTCCCCTTCATTCGATCTATTTGCTACCAACATATATACAATTTTCAAATGGAGACCTTGACACGGTCCAGTAAGGAGAAACTTTCCTGGCGCACTATAGTATACTATTTTATTTCTTAATAGTTTGTTGTTTGTTTATAGTTAATATTTATAACGTTCACAATTGACAGTATACTGTACAGGCCGAACCAGTTCTATCGGCAGCAAACACCTGCAATGTGAGGCAAAAATTTCAACATTTTTATAGAACATTTTTACAGTATCGCCGAGGTCAAATGCGACGACCTCCCTGGGATGGAAGGTAACGTCACTTCTGCGTATCCCTGCAACGCGGCGCGGCTGTCTCCTAGTCAATCGCGTTGCGTCGCTCTTCGGAAGGTAAGCTTCTTTCCGCTGTCTGTGGCGCCAACTGGGATTTCGCTCCCTCGCTCTCCCGCCTCACCACTGTGAGCTTGCACACGCGCCGGCGCGGGCACGAATAATGCAAAATGCCCTCGGAATCACATCCTCTCGCATTTTCCCTTCTAAAAGACTTTCTCCGTTTTCTTATTCAACAACAGGAAGGTTATAAATTTTCAAATAGATGCATGGTGATGTCCTTACAGTTTTGATAGGAAATATGTACGGGGTTTTAGTCAAGGATGGGTTGTTTTGAGAAACCTTCTGATTATGTTGCTATGCTGATACTAGATTTTTAATGCGATTAATTATTTATCGAAATGGAACGTTATTTTACATGTAAAATTTTTAAAACCAAGTTCTCATACTTTAAAACAATGTATTATTTCCGAACTAATGCACTATTAATATATTCTCTTTCTACAAGTGGTAACTGAAAGCGAATGGAATTGTATATTGAATTTCTCATAAAAATATTGTCTTAAAATATATTTATAGAAGCAAAACAAATTGCTTATAAGTAGCGAGGAAAGAACATACACAAATGTAAGTACATAACGATTGTTGGAAATTTTATTCCAATTTTATATTTTGAAGAAATCAATGACATTTTATTAATTGCCTTTAATAAAATAACTGTCTTTGTATAACTATGTTTGCTTAATATTCAATGTGTTTTAACATTCTACTAATAACCTCGATTAAGATTCATCAAACCCTTTACTATCTGCATTCTATAGGGACCTTTCTTCTTGGTTCCCAGAAAGCGTGGTGCTTGTGCGGCACCGAATGCGTCAAATGTATTTCTAAGAGAAGCCATCTTGTTTTGACAATAGCACGCAGCGGCGGGCAGTGGCTCGTATTTTGTTAGCAGCGGCAGCGGTGGCGGCGGGGCCCGAACCCGCGCGGGCTGGCGGCGGCCGCTAGGCCCCGTAATGAAAAGCAAGCACCGGCGGTCCCCGTGGGCAGGTGCTGCGGGGGGCGGCGGCGGCGGCGGCGACGGAGGCGGAGCACAGTAGCGGCGGCGACGGGTTCCCGGCGGTTATTTCTAATTATGATGCACCGTTCGATAACATCGCGTGTACCAGAACCCGGGTGTGTGTACGTCGGAACGAGAGAAGGTGGCCGGGCAGGCGGGCGGACGGGCGGGCGAGCGCGAATAGTGAAAAAAGACGAGCAGCGGGCGCAGGAGGCGACGACCGGAGGGTGCGGTCCGGTGCTGGGATTGGCCGAGGACGCGGGGAGCGCGGAGAGCGGCGCGCCCGCCCATTGGCCGCGCCCCGCGCCCTCGCGCCCTCGGCCGGGGGCGGCGGCGCGCGCCCCTCCGGGGGCGACGCCGCGCGCGAGGGGGCTCCAATTGGCCGCCAACGCACGCACGCACCAGGGATTCGGGGGCCCGGGCGGGCCTGGAGCGGGCGCGGCCGTTGGGTCGTAGGCGGCCGCTGGGGTGCTGGCCGAGGGGGAGGGGGAAAACGGTTGGGCCCTGCGCGACGGGCAGCCACTGGGTGCTTTCAATGACGCCCCTACGTGGACCAGGGCGAGATCTCTCTTATGACTAATGTGAGAAACACTCGGTTGAACTGACAAGGGGGACCTGTTTTGTGGGAGGGAGGATATTCCTGGACCAAGGAACATTCTTGTTATTGTACGTGATGAAAGAGATATGGAACGTTGGAAGAATATTTTATCACAGAATTCATTTACGCTGATTTTTAAACGTTTCGTTATGGTGTCTCCAAGCTAGCAAAAGAAATATTTAATTAATTCATTGTGTGAGAGCTGTGAATGCTTCTTCAATTCCGGACACAAGTAGAACAGCAAAGCTCGTCTACAGATTTACTGTACGGGATCCATAATAGTTTATGTTTCAAGAAAGATCTGTCAAGAAGTCAACTAAGATATTGAATTATTGTTGTAATTATAGGATTTCAATGCAAGCAAATGAAAACTTTTCACATGAAATTATGAAAATAATAATTTTCTTTAAATTTCAATATTTTATTCTAAAATGTAATTTATTTTATTTCCGAGAAATTGAAATCATCTTAATTCGTAAATTAGATCCCCCCAAAAATGGCCATATAAGCTAGTTTTCTTTTATGAATTATGCACTTTGGGATGCAAGAAAGAAATCTTGCATATTTGAAAGGTTTAAATGATTTCAAACGTTTTTAGTCATATTGTATTTGCTGACTAAAACTTTGAACCCTGTGCCAAGCAATAATTTGAGATCTATAAAATACATTTGATGACATAATCTTTGAAACGTTTTAAAGACCTTTTCAGAAGTATATAACACCTAACGTTTTTTTAAAATCTACTAAGGTATCACTAACTTTTAAATTGACTCACACGGTGATGTAACATAAGTGTCCGTGATGTGGTCACGTGGTTCGTGACGCAAACTGGAGCTACTCAGAACGAGCCAAAGAGGAGCCCACCCACCGTTTTTCATCATAGAAAGTGTAATCATGAAAAGCTCCCATACCGGGAGTGAAACAATATTATTTTTATAACGTGAGAACGAAAGTCGCAGCATGGGATGCTGCTCGCACCTAGATTCGATCATTTTGCACTGGGCACACGCTCGTTGCTTCGTAAAAATTGTTAACCTGTCGTAAATTTTAAGTAGACTGAACGTATGATTTCAGTTAATGAAGAAGACAGTGACAATGATTGTTTATTATTGTTTAATTGTCAGTGATTAATAAACATACATCTGAGTAATTTCATTTATATTATCAATATGAATGATTAAAACAAAGTAATTTGATTTATTTTAGAAACAATACATACATTTAAAAACAAAAGATGATGATTTTATTTCGATAATATAAAGACTTCCCACACAAAAAAACATTCGTCAGTAAAAAGTTGTAAATCATACTGGTAAGTGAACCTTTTTTAATATTTAAATATAAATTATTGGAACATTGGTGAAATTTTTTTCCATTCATGTTTTGGCGCTAATTTCAAATTTTTGAACTGATAAAATTGGTTTTAATTATTTTTCACTATTGTTGACATTTTTTTTAAATTTGAAAAAAAATGTTATAGACACATTTGAGAGTAAAAAGGAGATAGTACTGCAATGTTATCACGTCGAAAATCAATTTTTAAAAATTATTTTTGAAATTGGCGCCAAAATTGGTTACCAAAAATACCTTGAAATTCAACTATTTTTTCAGCCTGATACATGCAATAGAAGCTGAGAAAATTAAATATGAAAAACACGTTTCTCATTGTATTTCGGTAACAGATTACCCCAGAGTCCTGAATTTTTGTGAATCTACGACATTTTATTCTCCTTCGTATCGCAATTATCGATTTGGATTGAGGGCACTTTTCACTGCCTTATTTGGCTATACCCTTTGGAGCCGTTTTTTAGAAAATCTGGTTTATGTCATTTCTTTTTTCAATTATCAATATTGCACACAAAATTATGCTCATTTTCACGAGTTTTGAAAAAAAATGGAATATAAAATTTAAATAACTAAGCTTGAAGAACAGAGTTTTTCATGAACATGATCTTGAAATCACTACATCTATTGTTTTCTTTCGAATTATATTTGTCGGTCGTCTTCCATGTTTGCGCCTATTCACGTTTCTAGACTGGAAGACTGGAAAGCGAAAGATAACACGCGTTGCTCCGAATGTGCCATGCATCCAGGAGCAGTTTTGCCGATCACTTAAGTCGATCGTTTAGTCTCCTCCCAAAACCTTTCCTCTGCTCGGAGTGGCCTTCAGTCCCACCCCGTGTTATGTCCTAACCTCAGAGAATCAGAAATAAGTTGCCGACTCCGTCGACCGCTTCCTCTTATGAGAAATGATAGTCTTTCTCAACAACAAAAATAACAAGACTTCTATCTTACAGAACCACAACTTAGAAGTTACATCAACTTCTCCAAACACTAAGCAGTTATCACTGTTAATACCATAAGCAAATCACCCATACTACTTCATAAAACCCACAATCCGTGGAACCGAGGAGCCCCGGACCTAGTCTCCACGACCTCAAGAAGTGTTCTGCTTGTTTATCCAGGGTCTTCTAACATATTACTTTGTTGCTATACTCTGATTTAAACACAGTGGCACTTCAAGGTGACGAACTCAAAAGACAGAGGGATACTATCATCCAATCGGGTGCTTCGATTCGACTTGAATTTTTGGTATTGGAGCTCCCGATTAGATGACAATGACTCCCTCTCGTTCAAGCTCGTGATTGGAGTGACACTATGTTCAAATAGGAGGTAGAGAAAATGACAACAATAACCCGCTACATTACACCCAATCGAACGCAGCTCAAGAGCTGATTTCTGGGCTCGCCAGAGACGCGAGCCGCTCTCCACTGCTCAACGAGAAACTGATCCTTAATCTACAGAGATAAAGATAAATTTCTATTTTTTAAAATATCGCTTGCTCACGATGCAGTAAGCAGTTGTCGTTGAACGATTAGAAACGCGCCACCACTACGATATGAAGCGTGAACCCCCCCCCCCCCCCCGGGCCAGCCATCGCGCTGAGTCCGCGGTTCCGGTTTCGGTTACACGCCTTGCCTGGGGCCCGAGCTGTCCTAAATTGACGCTAAAGCGGCAAATAGATGGACGGCGGCGTCCGCGCACTTAAACGCAATCCATTTTTCATGTCCCGCATGCCTTATTCACGGCAGCACTTGGAACCCTCCAGAGAATAAACAAAGCGCGGTGTAATATGGCCGGCGCCGTGGCGCGAAGCCTCGCCCTCTCGGCGCGCGCGCGCGTGCGGTCGCTGGGCTTTGAAGCCCGACGCTTCCTCGCCCAGCCCCGCCCCGCCCCCACCGCGCTGGGCCACTGGTCGGCCGACGGCGGCGTCGCGGCGCCGCGCTCGGGTTCAAGGGGCTGCACGGCCGACGCCCCCCGCCCCCCTCGACGCGGATGGGCACGCGGAAGAGGCCGGGATTAGCCCTTGCGGGGGCCCGGCTTCGGTCTTCCTGTGGGGCCATCATAATATAAAAACACGATCCGATTGCTGGAATAGAGGTGGCGTACTGAAGAAATTGACAGAGACACTGCGTTGAAGATAACAATATTTACATTTATTTACAAAGAAACTTAACAATTAAAGAAATTTACAAATTCTAATTAAAACCCGGCAACCTTTTTCTTCCCCTTAGCCGCGAAAATCTCGTAACCGTCCCTAGGCCTACAGCCCAGTGCCACTGCTGGAACAACGCGTAACAACGCGTGATGCAATGCTATCGGACGTTAAGTCCCCGGTAACCAACGTACCTACATGGCCTGGCGCCAAACCTGTCTCCGCACCGGAAACCCCATGCTGGAGTGCACTGGAGATCCCACCCAGTCGTTAGGCTAACAACAAGCTCTACGAATCTCTCTGAATCTCTACGAGCGCAGAAGGCGCCCGCCTTATACACCCCCCCGTCTCCCCCACCCGGCGTTATGCTGTCCGCGTGACCAGGCTCGACGGCTAGCCAATTCCAGGGGTCTTGCACAATCATTCCAGACTCGCCAATAACCTTTCTCAACAGTTCGTTTGCGTGGGGTGTTTCCTGGAGGAGCCATATCCTGGCGTCTCTTTATTTTTAAATGAGGTGCGCCCTTTCACTCAGCTTCCGGCATAGGCATGCCGCCCGCTTGGAAACGTTGCCACGACGCCATAAGAGATTACTGTAAGAAGGAATACTGTTGGCAGTGTTGGCAACATAAATGCAAGTTATGTCAATGCACTCATTTTGTGAGTGCGTTCGTTTACAGTTAGCTCATTTGTAAATGGCTTCATCACTACCAATGTCAGCGCTCTGCATGACACTCATTTGTTTCCCGACCTGTCTAAATGGTCTCTTCTTAGAGTAACTCCTCTTCATCTGAGGAGACAGACCTGGAGCAATAGCACAAACTAAGAGGAATGTTTCTATCAGTAAAACTGCTTGCAGCAAGGATTATTGGCTACGAGAACGTCGAGTCTACTTTCTCGAGCGCGTTGTCCACGCAAGGGTTTTTTTGGTTCTCAGTTGCGTGTAATGTTCCTCGCTTACGAGAACGAGAAAGAATTTCTGGTATCTGATCACTTTTTCACTTTTCTTCCTTTCATTTCTTTATGTTTTTCTCTCTCGGTCTTTTTTTGGGAACTTTCCTTTTGGGGAAAAATGTGTGGTCGCCCCCTCACTGCGGGGGCCTCGGAGCGGCCGCTCCTGGCTTAATCTGGGCCTGCGGAGCTCCAATGCAGACGGGGGTGGGTACTGGTTGAGACGGCTCAGTGACAACGTACGTTATCGCTGCATGGACCCTCCGGCGGGAGATTCTAGGGATCAAGTCCCGTCAGCGACGTATTTTTGACACTAGCTAGTAGATATGTCACGCCCAATTGAGCTGCCAGTCTGGAGAATTCTAATAGGAGTTTTTCGTAGTTTCTCCGATCAACACTAGGCGAATGCTAGAGCATTATCCTAACACGCGGACCAAGGGCAGCGCTCAATCGTTCCTTCTTATTCCTTGCCCTATCTTCTCCCCTTACTTACACATTTAATTGCAATATACGTATATCGGGAGACAAGTCGGGAGCTTATACTCCGATTTAAACATAGCTGAACTTCAAGGACACGAGCTGAAAGAAGAGGGGAACCCTGTCACCTAATCGGGAGATTCGTTAGGACTTACATTTTTGGTTTTGGAGCTCCGGATTGGGTACCATTGCCCCCCTCTCCTTCCAGCTCGTGACCTTGAAGTGCAGCTATGTTGAAGACAAAGTAAATTGCTTGTCCTGGCTGAGACGATGCCCTGTTGGGGGAAATCGCTGGATACAGCAAGCACGCGTGTAGGTCAGCGTTGGATCTCATCTTCCAGTGGGGAACACTGCCACGTCCAGGGATACATTAACTAGACTAACGGGATTAATTACTATAGCAGTTAACGCATCCGACATAGTAAATAATTACAAATCCACACGGGGAGGAGGGAGAAAATACTTATTTGAATAAATAGTTGAAATGGAAAAAAGGAACAGGAATTCAGCTCCAGTGTCACTAACCCTCATCACGACACTGGTTCTATGTATCACGTTTCTTCTCTCTGGTTAAATTTTTCCCAGGCGATGAGTATTTCGAACGATATCAAACACGCCTAGCATGTTCCTTCCAATAATGCCTTGTTCATATGATTTTTTTCAATTCAGTATTGCAAGAAAAAAGCAAAGATGTTATAAAACATTCCATCAAAGTGAGGAGCGAGGCCGTTTTCACGCAGGATCACCCGGAAGGCCATTCGCTCCTCCTAGTGACTCGGGGCGCTGTCGTCGGTGATGAAGAGATCACTCGATTATGAAGCTGCGCCTCCGCCCGCCCGATGCCAAGCCCTTGCGCAGTAATTGAAGGTTTCGCCGCCCCCGCCGCCGCCTCCATCTCCGCTCCTGCCCCGCCTCCTTCTTCTCTGCCGCCACTGCCTTCTCCACCGAATCCATCTCCGCCACGTCCTCCATTCCCGCCCTCTGTTTCTCCCTCGCCTCCTCTTCTGGCATCGCCTCCGCCAGCGACTTCACCTCCGCCAACGCCTTCGCCTCCGCCAATACCTTCGCCTCCACCACCACCTCCGCCTTCGACTTCGCCACCTCCTCCGTCCCCCCGCCCCATTCTTCGCCCTAGCCACCACCAAGCTCACCGACATTGCCTCGTCGGCCGCCTTCGTCTCTAACATCGCCTTCGTCACCGCCAACAGCTTCGCCTCCTCTGCCGCTTTCGACTCCGCCTTCCTCTCCTCCCCCCGCCATCGCCCTCGTCTACGATACCGCCTTCCCCTCCTCTCCCGTCTTCGCCTCCGCAGTGCCTTCCCCTCCTCTCCCGTCTTCGCCTCCTCAGTCCCTTCCCCTCTTCTCCCACCTTCGCCTTCGTACCTCCACCCCCTCCTCTCTCGCCTCCGCCAGCACCTTCGCCACCGCCTCCGCCTTCGCCTCCTCTGCCGCCGTCGCCTCCGCGGCGCCTGGGCGCGGCCGCCGCGTGATTAATCTGCCGGGGTCGCAGGTCGCCTGCCCCCGCGCGCGCCCTCCACGCCCTCTCCGGCAGCCTCATCAGGCGCCGCCGCACGGCCGTAAGCGCTTTCCGAAGCCCCGTCGCCACACGGGCTCCGGGCCACGGCAGTTACCGTTCCACGTGCTACAGCCAAGGGTGCGAGGCACCTCATCTTGCAGGTCGCGCCCAGAGAAAAATTCTCACTTTCCAAGTCGTAAAGCCGGTGATACAGTGTCGTAGATTTGTAAATGGGACCAACAATATCTATACGAAGGATGTTCAGTAACAACGCCGACAACCCTGCGAATTTCAATCGAGCAGTCCGACAGAACATCGACGGCAAATTCTGACACTTCTCTTTACTCCTGGGTATCAACGTTTTTTTTCTGGGGTTCTTATCCATATCTCGGCTTCTGGAGAGCCAAATCTTCTTGGAAATTGGAACAAAACCGTTACTAATTGCATTTGGTAAGAATATATAACATCTGAGGCTTAGAGCAAAAATCACAAGATAAAATTACGTAAGATGTTGACTAAAAAAATTACAAAAACAACAACAACACATTTCTGTACCTCATTTTCTCAAGGAAAATGCATTAATACAATGAAATATAAAGCACTAATGGTTTTTGAATATTCAAACAGTCATATTTCTGACTATTAAATATTTTGCCTCATCTAGGGATCTTACGCAATTCTTCATAAACTGCAATGAATTTTCAATTATTTCTCATCTACCAACTCGCTCTCTTCACGGTAGACAGCCAAGACAAAAATTCTCTTATTGAAATTTAATACGAACCGCTGGCAGAAGCTTCAAGGCTCCTCTGGGGAGGTTTTCTATGGAATAAGTGCCGGAGGATACTCATGGTGGAAAATTCTCAGGTGAGCAACCCGTCTTACCAAAAAAAGGCGAGCCGTCCTCCAGTCCCGCGCCTTCCCTCGCTCGTAACAAGTCCAGTAAATGTCCCCCGCATTGTGCGGAGAAGTGAGTCGGCTATTTCCGAGCGACACCTAATGCCGGGAGAAGCAGCTTTCGTTCCGTCCACACATTTCACATCGGGCACGCCTGCCCGCCGCG
The DNA here is from genome assembly GCA_031308135.1 of Acheta domesticus. Classification (NCBI taxonomy): domain Eukaryota; kingdom Metazoa; phylum Arthropoda; class Insecta; order Orthoptera; family Gryllidae; genus Acheta; species Acheta domesticus. Next base: position 151,589,674 of record JAHLJT010009436.1, on the reverse strand, counting down.
CCGCGCCGCGGGGACTACGCGCCTGTCACATGCATGCACCTCCCCTTTGTCTTCATTCACCGCTGAAATGAGCCTCGCAGAAATAAAACCTCCAAGTGGGCAATGGAATTACAGTTGTTTTCTTCGTAAATAATCTTCATTGCCTACAGGAAAGTGTTATCACGCTGCAAAGCATGTCAATCAGGTGAGTGTAAGTTGATGAAATATTCTATTCAGTGGGGGAACGCCTTGGCAAGCACATAGAAAAACGGATAAAATAATAACATGGGCGTCTTACAATCCTTCAGACACCTTACACAACATTCACTATGTGAAGCTGTACTTCATTTTTTATGGGATAATTGCAATAAAATCATTCTGAGTTAATTTTAATTGCAGTTCATAGTTTTATTTCCTCATGAAGAAAAAAATGTTACTTAGTTATATTTGTGAGGGTACATAATGTGTCTGCAACAAAATTCAAAGGTTTTCTGTTTATAGACCACCTTTTTGTTATTTTACCGACCCCTAGCTGCTGATTGTTCACCGAGAAACCATTGAGAGAAATTTCATCTGCCATGAATAGACCGTCGCCAGCCATTGGATATAGAACAACTGGGTTGAAAGTCATATCCTTGTCGATTATAGAACGCCTCTCTAACAGAACTATAGACCTGTTCGACCTCCCTTTCCCCTCTGCGATCCTACGAGTTCAATAGCAATGACTTTCAATAATAGGACACTAAAATATTACTAAACTGTGCCTTGGACAGTTTATAAAAGAGTGCTCCTTGAAGGGAAGAAATACATAATATTTTGTATAGAATTAAAATGATTAAAAGGTGGAGCCTGAGCAAGGAAAAACGGATTTTATGCGCACTAGGTATTTTCGAGGTATTACAGTAAATGTTTAAAGTATTTTAAGTATACAGAAATAAGTTCTACAATTCTGGTCAGAGACGTCCGTGATATTGAATAAGTGACGATTTGATATTCTATGCAATTTAATCGCACGGATTCTGAGTAATTACAAATACACGCGCAGTTTCGAGCCTACATAATGTAACACAGTACGATTCAAGGCCTGTTATTCAATGTGCTAAATGTTTGCAAGTTTCTTGGTAATTTTATATATTATTGTTACTTTCAAAATTATATTACCAACTTGAAGGCGCTTGAAATGGCATAAGGAAATTTTGGCCAATAAACAATATTCTAATGAATTTATAATTATTCTAATGAATTTTTTTTTTATTTTCGGAATTCTTGTTACGGATTAAATAATAGTTATTTATGCACCACGGGAGTTTTAAGGGTTTTAAAGATCGAGAGGCGACAAAATGCCAGAGGGTCTTTGGCACGAGGGCTTTGTTGCCCGAGATCACTGGAACTAGTTAACGCCCTTGGTACATACATAATTTTTTATTATCTAATTTTTATTGATTCAGATTTACTAATTGCTAATTAACTAGATGTTAACTTGTCTCAGTTTGTCATTTCTTATTTCCCTCACATAATTTCCTTTCACAATCCCCTCCAAAAGAGAACATGTGTAGCATCATTCAGCTGTTTTCGTATTTCCCTCATAACCACGTCTCTTTCGTTCCAGGTACGTTATGCAGTGTATATCGAGCTCCGTAACGAAGGCAATCACTTTGTATCAGTAAACAATAAACGTAATTTTCAGAGAACTCTCGAACGTCCGAGATTTCGAATGCCCAGTATTGGAACACTGCAATGGAAAAGCACTGCCACATCTTAAAAGATCTTCTCTGCAGCCTTGTACGCAACGGGAGACCATCGCCCTCGCAAGCAGCTCGCCCTCGTCGCCCCCGTCGCTCCAACGCCCGCGAGCGTAGCCCCGCCCCGCCCCGCCCCGCCCCGCCCCCGCCACCGCCCTGCCCCGCCCCGCCCCTCCCCCGCCCCCGCCCCTCCCCTCCCCGCCCCTCCCCCGCCCCGCCCCTCCCCGCCCCGCCCCATTCCGTGTCCGCACGCCCGCCCGCGCACTCAGTCGCCCTTTGCAGAAGCGGCCGCGAGCGGCGCAGTTGCGCGGGCGGGTGTTTACGCGACCGAAAGCGAAAATTACTCCGCCCCACCCTCCTGCCCATCCGCTCCACTGTGGCTGGGACTGCTGCAAGCTCAGCCACCGCGCTGCTGCAGAGCGAATCCGATGTTCAAATCCTGGATACCACAAACTTGACTCTTACAGGTTTACAGAGGTTTACAAGGTTTACAGTTTACAGTTTAAGTTTATTCCCTTTCTTCTGTCCCTGAAGAGACCCCATATTTTAGCAACATCATTATCATTCCTATTTTTATGTCTTGGAAAATCTTTAAAAAGAATGTCATACGGGGTTCCATGGAGTTCGCGATTAAACACTGCATCGCCTACAAATGTTTCTTATATATGATGGCTCAAGAGTTGGGGGCGCCAAGAGTATATATTCTGGAAATAAACTATTGTTGACAACACATTGGGTGCAAGTACGTTTATCATTGGCGGGACAGGTTTGGATAGGTGACTCGAAATTCATTTTGTGCGACCAATAAATCAGTTTCTCTACGACCATTCACTAAAATACGTATTCCTGCTGTGTATTTAATCGACGAATGACATCGATTACACCCCCTCCCAGATTCCAGTTCGAAATCCACGGCCTGTCGACCAATCACATTCCTCGAATTTCGGAATCCACGGGCACAATTGCATTCTCGTTGCAATTCGCACTTCTTTTGAACCACGGTAGACAAGTGATTCGCCGTTTCATATACGTAACCTAGACAGTGTTGTAGTCGTACTTCTCGGTACATTTCGCATTGATCATTCAACAGAAAATGAATGCAAATTTTTACACCGGTCATAGTTTCCACAGATCTTCTACCACCTTATTAGCTGATACTAGTGGAGATTTTACGACTCTCGAACGACGTGTTCGCTGAATGGTAAGTCGGTAGCTGAAGGCTATGTAAACGATTCTGTGGCAAACAAAATGAACACTGCAAACAAGTTACTGCAATCAGTAGAGCAGAACAAAAAACTGGCAAAATACCTTAGCAATATCATCGCATACTAGTACTGATGTCAACTTTGATGAAGAGTCAACACAGTCAGTGATAAGTATTTCTAACTGCAGTAATTTTACCATTAATTTTGTCAGAAAATAAATTCAGACTTATCATGCATCTTATATTACAATACTGGTGCTTTGTATATTATATACAAAATCTATTCGAAATCTTTTCTGAATATTTCAAGGTCGTAGAGAAAGTATTGCCTTCTACTCGCGCATAATGGCTATTATTCACTCGTAGAAATTACGACACTCCCTCCTTCTTCGCTCGTGTCGTAAACATCAACTCGTGAATAATTGTCATCATTATGCGCTTGTTGAAGAATGTACTATTCTGTTGGCAACGGAAAGGGATAGACAAGTGATTCGTGCATCGATGTAGATCTTAAAATAGTTGTTAAATTAGTTAATCCAGAATATTTTGAAGTGGTAAAATAAAAAGTTGCGTTGCGTGAATATTTGAAAAAAAGTTAAAAATGCCTTTTAATGATAATGCCGGGTAAAACCGACAGCAAGATGTGCCAGATAAGAATAAAGATCCCAATTATTTAAGGCAGTAATAATTTTATTATAAACCCTCTCTTAAACATTGTAACATTTCTTCAGTTTCACAATTTACACAGATATAATTAACTTTGTGTTATTCGTCACAGCACCACGTTTCGACAAAGTTCCCAGTCATCTTCAGGTACATATAATTTAATTTAATAAATAAATATTCGCAACATTATTAAACACAGCAAACAACTGCCTTTTTTCATTTTTAGATTTTTGAAGTTTGAAATGCATTGTAATCTTATTTGATAATGAATTGTAGGCAACTCCTTCATGTAATCTCAAAAGTGAGCGGAGTCATGGAGAAAAGGAATCAGATGGAAGCGTATGATAATAGTGAGTGTAGTGTACTGAGTACACTTCACTGAATACACTGAGTATACTGAGTATACTAATACTACACTGAATTATCGAACCCTTCCATCTGATTCCATTTCTCCATGGAGAAATAAAGGAGTACACTGTGCGTACTCAGTACAGCACACTTCTTACCAAATGCCATTTCCAACTTGTTACCAAAATCCATTTTCTCCGTGTCTCCGTTCACCTTTATCAACGGGACTACAAATATTCTGGGCATATAAAGAACTGTTGTGCTGTGTATATATATTCGTAAAGATCGCTTTGTTAAACTAATTTGTTTCAGCGTTATGCGCGAGAATTTTATTTGTTATTCTTGAGCAGTGTGTGCGCTATTTTGTGGAAAACCATTTTGTGTGGTTTTCATCAGCAGCATTTTTTCTGCTAAAGGCCCTGTTTAAACAAATTTTATAAAAATATTTTAAGAATTCAAGAGTTCGACCGATCAGAGTGACCGGCTTCTAGAAGTCCCATCCATGCAGCTTCGATTGAGCTTTTTAGCTGGTAGAGAACACTCCTACAAAAAGTTGCGACATTCCAGGCTAGAAAGCTCTAATTGCGGACTAGCGATACATACACTACCGAATCACGGTCATTACTACGCTACCGTGGTTACTATCATCATTATCATTTCATTAATTCTCTCCGCAACGTCCCTTGTGTGAATTCTACCGTGCAGATCCACTCCCCTATTCATTCCACAAATCTGTAGATTTGCAAGCATTTGGGAGCGGATTTGTAGCTGATTATCACGGATGACTGTGGCGAAACGATTCTGTGGTTAAAAATAATTCGAACATCAAAATAGGTGCCTGTACAATGTGACGACGTTTTCAAGTATTTGGGAATCAGAGGCGTTACCTATTCATTGCTGTCGTGAGCGCTCGGTCGTCGAATCGCTCACTCGTGGACTGATCGGCCATCTTTGTGCTATCCTGCTGCAGACACCACATTCCTCTCATGAATCATCTCTGCTATCTCTACATGTTCTTACTATTAATTTTCATCACATTTTCCCCTCTTCTTATTGCCGCTGCCACTTTTTTTACCACTAGAATCCCAGAGGTAGGTTTCATCCGTGTCCTTTAGTCTCACTACCATCATCGACTCACATTTTATTTGTCTCCAGGTAACAACCTTGGTAACCATTTTCTATTCTACTTGATCCACCACACTATTACCAGATGACAGTTATTGTCTACATTTATTTTCTATCTCTTGCCTTTCGTACCAATCCGACAATCGCGTGCTGGGCCATCGCCACTGAGCCCGTGTCGGGCATGTGCCCTGTTGGGCTGTGCGGAGGGCATCGATTCGGGCGGGGCAGGGCGAGGCGGGGAGGGGCGGGGCGCGGAGCGAGCGAGGCGGCGAATCGCGCGGCGATGAAGTGGCTGCCACCACGCGCGCGAGATTAGGGCAGCGCATTATGTGCGATAATAATTAGCAGCGACATCAAAGGGCGGATAATGGCCCACTGGCCGCTCGCCATCGCGGCACGGCACGGTGGGACAGTGAGGGGATGGAGCGGGGAGAGGCGGAATGGGATGGGGCCGAACGGTACGATGTGGGATTAGGTGGGACGGGGAGGGGCGATGGGGAGGCCGCGGAGTGATGTGGGGCAGGCACGGGCGGATCAGGATGGGGCGTGGTCGGGTGAAGTTGGGTGGGATAAGAAGCGGAGGAGTGGAACGACCCAGGGTGGACCGGGACGGGTCGGGTTGGGGAATTGCGGGGAGGAGAGGGGTGGTTCGAGTCTATCTTGGAAGAGGAGGAGAGAAACGGGACGGAATCGACTGAAAAGAAACGGGAGGGAACGGAACAAATAGCGATGAGGTGTGAACACAAGCGAAAGGCGAGAAAGGGCGGGAAAAGCAACGTGGTCGAGGCGGGGGATGGGAGGAGTAGCGCAGGGAGAAAAGGGTTTGGACGGGTGGGTGTGGGTGAGGTGCAGGGACGAGGGTGGTCCGCGGCCCCGCGGAAGTGTTAGTGAGGTGCAGGAGGAGAGATGGGGAGGGGTGGGATGGGGCCAATTCAAACAAAACGTGACGAGATGGAACGGGATTGGATGGAAGAAGACGGGACGTGGCGGGATGGAAAGGGAAAGGCCGGGACAGGGCGGAGCAGAATGGGAGGAGCGAAACGGAGATGCGAGAGGCAATTTGGGAAAGGAATGGTAGGGGGTAGAGAGGAAAGGGCGGGACGGGCCATGGCACAGTGCGAGCTCCTGGCTGTTGTCGTACTAACAGTGAGGATGGAGCGAAGGCAATAATAAAGTAGTGCTAATTGTGGTGTGCGTTTTAACGTTGGAGGGAGAGCTGTTAATGTTGGGGGTATAAAGACAGCAATCCCGGTGGCAAGAGTAGATGCCGTTGCGAAAGTGATCATAATGGACGTGGAAACTCCGCTACAATAGACGTAATACGAAGTAGAGTGTTGTGGTGTTCATGATCCGGATTGCTGTGGTAATGAATTGGAAATTCAATGATGGTGAAAGCGGCGGCAACGTCGAATGTGATGATAAAGGCACTGTCGACAACTGATGTTGACTCAGGCGATGTTGGCGACGAAAGTGGGATGATGGAGACGCCGACTTGTTGTTTCATTGTTTCAGTGTTGGCATTCAGAAGATGGTGGGAGTAACAGGGGTGTCAGTGATAGTGGTGATGATGGATATAACGATAGTGGGTGATCGATGTGATAATGGAGGCGGTGAAAATGGAGGAGGAACGATGGAGGAGGAACGATGGAGGAGGAGATGATGGAGGCGGTGACGAGGGAGGCGGTGATGATGGAGGTGGTGACCATTGAGGCGGTGACGATGGAGGAGGTAATGAGGGGGGCAGGAACGATGGAGGTGATGACGATGGACGCAGAGACAACGGAGGCAGCGACGATGGTCGCGGTGACGATGGACGCGGTGACAATGGACGCGGTGACGAGGGATGCAGTGACGATAGTAGAGGTGACGGAGACACTTTCGGATGAGATGGGGATGCATGTGGGCGGGAGCACGCAAGCAGGCCGCACCGTGATGGCGGCGCAGGCGGGTCCATCAGGGCTCGGAATGAGCCGCGAGAGGCAGGGAACGAGGTACCGCGGTGCTTGATAACGTGGGGTACTCAAACGCCCGGCAGGGCAGGGCAGGGCACGGGGCGCGCGCGGTGGCCGTGCGTAACGCACGCGCGTTTAGGAGCGGGAGTGGCCGCGCAATGGCGCAGATGCGGAGCGATAGCGCGGAACGCCCGACGTGTGCGTCACGGCCTGAAAGGGGATTCGCTGCGCGGCGCAGCGTAGCGTTTTGCAGACAGGATTACGATCGGTCACTGGACACTCGCCCCTTCTCATTATGCGTACTTTCATGTGCAGAAAATATACAACGTAAGAATGAGTACTCACGTGTTCACTGTATTGCAATAGCAAACTATTCAGTTGCTTTTTCCGCAAACGAAACAAGTGATGATACAACAACATCTAGTTTCTCGTGTTACTGGTAACGGTCAACTAATATCGTAAGACAGCACCTTCTGTCCTACCAATACTTCAGCCATTTCTTGAAAAACTCAAACGTAACAAAAAATGTATCTTAAGATCACAATTACAATCAAAATCTTTATCTTAAATAATGTAGTTTTGGAGAGTTGAGAAAAAATGAACTATTTCAATTTTTGTATATTTCAGCGGTTTGACTGATAATCGGATTTATTATTAAGAGAGCTTTGCTCTATTCCAATGGAAGAAATGAAAATATTTGCAGTCTTTTTAAGAAAAATCTTTATTATTAATCAAATATGTACCATGCAACAGTAAACCAATACGTTTTGTCCTTTGAGACTTATCCTAACCTTTCTTAGACTGCCATTGTGAATTACAGTTCGATTTGCTGTGGATCAGTTGATATCGGTTCAATTGCTTCTCAGTATTTAACAACGCAATGGATATTTAGATTTCTCCTCATTTTGAACCTTCTTCGGAGAAATACCGGTATATTCGCGTGGTGTCTGTTGCAACCATACGTTGATTTCAGATAACAGAGAAAACCAGTTAGCATGTTGACGATAGAAATACACTCTAAATAGAGAAGATAAGTATTCAATTACCCCTTCCACTAGATTTGACATATGATATCTAAAGTTGGATAGGAATATGGACAAGATTCAAGTTGTACATTATTCCGCTCTTCACTAGCGAATTGATTTTCAAGATTTCTCAGTACTTTCATTTAAGGTCTAGCTGGATGATTAAACTTATTTAGCTTATAAATACAGTTTTAGGTGTTAGTTAAGTGATGAGGTAGGTTTGTACATTAACAACACTCTAGAATGAACTACATGTAAATCTTGACAATAGTCCAAAGCTAAATAAAGCATTTATTTTGTTTGAGCAGGTATAATTGCGTGTAATTTCCACGATGTTTACATTAGAAAATTATTTAATTTGGAAAATGAAGCATTTAATTAGTTTTAGTCTATTGTATTGATGTCGTACATGAAATTAGAGATGTAGAAGTGTATGGGAGATGGCGGGGTTCTCTCCCTGCTGATGCACACGGCGACTTGCGGATTTTCCCATTCAGGTATCTCCCACAAGCGGAGCACCGCCCCAGCCGGGGTAAGCTCTAAGTCCCCGACTGGTCTTTCGGCATGCGTGATAGTGTACTGTATGTAAGTGTAAGTGTGTGTAAGGGATGAGGAAAGGACAAGGAAGAGAAAGGAAAGAGGGCGCGCGGTCCGTGGTCCGTTTTAAGCATACTGCTCAAGCATTCGCCCGGAAGTAATCTGAAAACTACCAATCAGAGCAGCCGGCCTCTAGAATTTTCCTCTACACAGCAGCTGAATTCCACATAGCTATCTAGTTAGTGTCGAAAATCCTGCCACTGTCGGGACTCGAAACCTAGGTCCTCCCGGTCACATCAGTTGTTGACCTGAGACACCTCAGCCGGTGTTGTACCGATTATTGCAATAACTTGCTTGTGCACTCGATTTACCTTTTCCGTACCAAAATGTTCATGTCCGAAGTACACAAACCAGATAATGCCTATGGTCAAAATTTGCGGAACCCAAACACGAAGCAAAATTGACTTGTCTTTTACTCGGATTATAACCGCATCATCAATGATTCACAATTTGTTAGGATTACATTGCCACACGAAATCTCTGTCAGTAGGATTGACTTCCTCTCCAGTAAACCATTTCACTCCGAAAATCGCCGCCTCTGACCTTGAAAATTTGCTTTATTTCCCCATAAGAATCCTGTCATCTCTAATCCCCACAAGTGGTAATGATATGAACAAATTATTTTGTTCTTCATCAATCAGGAAGAAGATTATTCAGTCATGAAAATGTTCAACAGTGAAAGAAAATGTATGAGCTCAGAGAATCCGTCCGTGGAACCGGTCATTATTAGAATGGCACTGTTGTACATCATTAAGGGTTTGTGTTCAGTTCTTATAAGAAAATACCGTCCAATTAATTATTCACTCAACATTATGTACAGTTCATACAAGAAGTACACTGAGCTCCTTCTCTGTAATGAATATAGCCTTCCGTATTTTACAGTATAAGCACGTTTGCGCTTATAAATGCAATTATTTTAAATCTTGAAGATATGGTTCAAACGTTCATCATATAAGAATACATTATCTAATGGGGCATCAAAACCAGATAATGAAACCAAGTATTTGAAATAATTTCTTCCAAAACTAATTAATGCTGCTCGCTGTTTTTCAACTCAAAATATCTACGTTGAAAAGAACGACTACTACGAAAAATCTGGTTCAGATTATTTACGTATCGTCTTTATAGCTTATTCATTTCGCGCATCATTTACTTCTCACTCTGCGCCGTTTACTTAAAAAAAACACGAGTTGTATTTTGCTTTCACTTTTATATGACGGTGACTATTTGAGACACGACCACTGCCACAAAGGAGGCTGTGGCGAAGACAGAGAGCAACGATTTTCCATGTTTTAACAGATATGTTGCCAGTTCCTCAATCTTATTATCCTTTTTGATTCAGTATTTGTATAAATTTAAAATGCAATGTGATATATTTTGAAAAATACACAAGAAAGTACATTTTCCATGAGATTCCCAAGAAGGCGCGATCGATATCAGAAAATTGAAATTAGAAGAGTAGTTCTACAAAATTATATACTTTCTTGTATAATTTGTGACGGTTGTATAATCAAGTAATATTTGTTGAATTCCCGAAAGTGTTTCTAATTTGCAACAATATTTTTCTTTACTGAGATTTGAATTAGCAATGGTCTTATTTCGAACACCATCAAGCGCTGGTACGTGTACTACAACGGTCCCGATGCATCAAAAAGAACGTTGAAAACGTTTCAAAACCTCAGAGGTTTTACTGAATTTCCCCTTTTTATAAGCGTGCTTTCTTCTATTCGAGTAAAAAGAATTCGGGGGAATTTTCGTGAAAATTTTGAAAAGACTCTAGAAGATGAAAGTAAAGTAGTCCTAAAAACTAAAAGATCCATTTGAACTTTCAGATCATCGATCCTGAAATATCTATTTTGATGAAACTCCTGAAAACCGTTGAGCCCTAGGGCTGTCACAGAAACAGACATTTTGAGAATAAACGTTTATTGGGTATCAAGCTCCCCCAAAACTATGTATTTCGACTTCACTAAGAATACGAAACGTTTATTAACTACATATAATGAAGAAAGAACAAAACTACTCTTTCGGTATCAAGGACCTACAAAACATGTTTTCTGTGAAAATATCGACACTTTCTTACAGTATTACCTAACATTCTCATTATAGAATGTCTACAGGCGAAATTAACAATTAAATCTTTTTTTTTAAATTTATTTCTACCTGTTCGACATATTTGTCTTTCAGGGGTTTGGACATCACAAACAAATAACTGGCGATTTGATACTCACTGGAACCTGTAGTAGGAATTATTAACAATTAAATTTTTGAAAAAGGTTATGCTATAAAAAAAAAGAAGTTTGTAAAAAAGATTTTGAATAGAAGGATAATATGTTGTAAATGTAGTAATTATGGTGGATGAAATATATCTTTAGGAAATTTTGATTGTATACGTCGAGGAAAATGATTTGTTTGACCTAAATTGAAAGTGCGGGTCTGTTGTAAGTCATTTAAGGAGTTAAAAAATTTAAGGCTTTGTGAACGAATTAGGGAGTTGATAGTGCCAATTTTCAGTTCATTATGGAGTTGAGAGTTGGGAATATACCAAGGTGCGTGAAATATTTTCCCGATGAATATATTTTGGAGAATTTGTAATTTATTAATATGAGTTTTGGCAGCATTGGACCAGATGGGGCAAGCATAAGTAAGGGTAGGACGAATAATTGTGGTATATATTAATTTTGCTGAGTGAATGTTTATAGGTGATTTATAATTAATGAGGGAGTGTAATTTATAAATTTTAGTGTTAGTTTTATGTATAATGTTTTTAATATGAGCATTCCATTTACGTTTAGTGTCTAAGAGGATTCCAAGATATTTAATAGGTGTGTTGGGTGATATCCAGGGTATAGTTTGATCAAGAATTAATATTTCTGCAGGGGTGATTGGTTTACAGAATGTGAAGATTTTAGCTTGACAATTATTCATGTTAATTTTAATCTGCCATTTAGAAGTCCAATTTGTATAAAGCAGAAGGTCTGATTGTAGTCTATTTTTGGCAGTTGTTAAATTTGTATGACTAATGAAAAATGCAGTATCATCAGCAAAAAGGGCTAATTAAGTACGTAAAGTTTGGAATATCAGAGAGATAGATGTTAAAAAGTAGAGGAGATAGACAGGACCCTTGGGGCACGCCCGCGCCAATTGAAAATAGTTGAGAAAAAGAGGAATTAATTTTGACACGAAAGTGCCATTAGAAAGAAAATTTTGAATTATTTTGAACAAATAAGTAGGAATTTCAATTTGGAATAATTTATAAATAAGACCATGATGGCAAATTTTGTCGAATGCTTTTTCGATGCCCAGTAATAATACAATAGTATGCTGTTTTAGGTGAAAGGAGTTTTCAATATGTTCTGTTAGTCTTAAAAGTTGATGAGTAGTTGCATGCTGATGAGTGAAGCCAAATTGAGTGGGAGGAATAATTTTGTTAATTGTAGTGAAGTGTAATAATCTGTGATGTATAAGGGTTTCAAGTATCTTGGAAAGAGAGGAAAGTAAACTAATAGGTCGATAGTTCGATGGGTTTCTAGGATCTTTTTGTGGTTTACAAAAGGGAAGTACGATTGCTGTTTTCCAGGTAGTTGGAAAGTAATTAAATCTCAATGCGGAATTTAGAATAGAAGTAAAACCAGCAATTGATCTTTTACCAAGAGACTTGAGTGTTTGATTATTGATAGTATTCAATCCTGGAGATTTGCGAGTTTTTAGTGTTTTAATAATTGAATGAATTTCAGAAGGGGAAATATAATCAATATTTTGGGGAACATTAAAATTTGGAAGAGAGAGAAAATTGCTAAGAAGATTGTAAAAGTGAATATTAGTAGTTGAATTAGGAGTAAACGTATTTTGGAAATGAAGACCTAGTAATTGCGTTTTGTCATAGTCAATTATTGCTGTAAAGGAATGTTGTTTAAGGATTGGAATAGATGTTTTTTCTTTACAGATTCTTTTAAGAGTTGACCAGAGATTTTTTGATTGGGGATGAATTTGTTTAATAAAGTTTTTGTATTCATTAAATTTATGTTGTTCCAGTTTAGATTTCATAATCCTAGATATTTTGTTTAATTTAGTTTTAATATCTCTACGCCTGGTTTGTTGCCAGAATCGTCTTAGGGAGTGCTTAGTTTTAATAAGGTTAATAATAGGTGAAGGTAGAGGTTTATAATTTACGAAATTAGTGTTTGGTATATATTTAGAACTTATGTGTAAATTATGATTTATTGCATCCGTGAAATAAGTGATGTACGAGTCTATGTCATGAGTTGATAATATATTTGTGGGGAATTGAATGTTGTTTTCAATATTTAATGTAAATTTATTCCAATTTACTTTTTGGAATATAGGAGAAGAGTTAGAATAGGTGATATGAGAGTTGAAATAAATGTTTATAATAACTGGATAATCATCCGAATCAAGCTCAGGTAATACGTTTTGAGTAATTGGGAGGTTTATGTTTTGTGTGATTAGTATATCTAAAATATCTGGGATGATATTTTCATTATATGAATAATACGTGGGTTCATTAGGGGCATGGATTTGAAGATTATGATTAGCAATAAATTTGTGTAATTTTATACCTTTTGGATTATTATTAAGACTTCCCCAGATTTGATTTTTACAATTTAGATCTCCGAGCAGTATGATTTTGTCTGTTGTATTGTCAAATATGCTTTTAAAATATGTCAGCGGGAAATTATACTGCGGAGGCTTATACGCAACTGTAAGGTGGTAAGGGATTTGATTGATATTGATTATTATTGTAATGAATTCGAGGGAGGGAGTGCTAGGTGTATTTATAAGAAAAGATTTGAGTTTGGAAGAAATAATAATAGCTACGCCACCCGATGCTATATTGTCAATTCTGTCATATCTGTATATTTTATATCCATGTAAATAAAATTTTTCATTGGGGATGAGATGCGTTTCGGTGATACATGCTATTTGAATGTTGTGGGAATGAAGAAAATGTTCAAATACTTGATGTTGTCTTTTAATTCCATTGGCATTCCAATTGAGCAGTGTTATGCAGTTAGTTTTCTTAGACATTTTGTTTGTTCAGAAGTGATTCTACGATTTGTTGAATTTGTGGTATTAGTGAAGATATAACTTGCGTAACTATTGTGGTAATGAATTTTGAGGTATTTAATGAAGAAGTGTTAATGTCATTAATAGTTTGAGAATTGCGAGCTGTGTTGGAATATGTATTTGACCAGGCATTAGGTGGTTTCTGAAGTGGGGGAAAGTTTGTGTTGTGGAATGTGAAGGTTTTAGGCTGTGTATTTGTATTTTCCAAATTATGTATCGTCTCTTGTGAAGAATTATTGTATTTAGAAGTTTTGTTGTTAAGTGCTTGTTTAAAAATAGGGCATCCTCTATAATTAGCAGTGTGATTCTGGTTACAGTTAACACAAATCAGAAGTGAATTTTGAGGTTTGTTGCAAAGAGAATAGTCATTCTGATTACATTTGACACATCTGGGAGTTAAACGACAGTTTGCCTGTGAGTGATCAAATCGTTGACAGTTTTTACATTGTATGGGTGAAGAACGTTGAGTTCTTGTTTGAATATTCACTAAGCAATGAAATAAGGTTTTCAGATGTAGAATTTCTTTACCTTCTTTGGAGTTTTGTAGGTCTAAAGCACACGTTTGAAGAGGTTTTCTGGATTTGTCGTAAAGTCTTCTAACACTGATTATGGGATATTGTAACCTAAATAGTTCATTATAAATGTCTGTTTCTGAAATTGAAGAAGGAATATTTTTAAGCATCACAGGGAAACACTTTTTTGATGGATCTTGATATGTATAAAATTGAATGTTGTTTGATTCACTAAATTGGCGAAAGTTCCTAAAGTCGTCAATAGATGTGAACTGTATTTTTATTTCATTTTTGCGAGACTTAGTGGTATATTCATGTTGCACAATTTTTGATATATCTTGTATTAATAGCTGGTAATTTTTTCCAATCACAGTAAACGGTGGAATTTTCACTTCAGAGTTAGAGAGTTCGTTATCAGGATCGGCAGTTTCGTTCAAGATGTCGTATCTGGAATATGTTGGAATTGAATAGGTTGGTTTACATTGTTTTTGACGTTTGGCTGAATTTGCTTCTTGAAGAGGAGGTTGATTATTTGTATTACTTGAAGTGTGTGTAAAGATTGTGGAAGATTGGTTATTAGGTGGCATTTCTTCTAATCCGGGAGCAGCTTGAAGAACATTGATGGTAGTAGAAGATGTTGATTGCTGAGAAGAATTTTGAGGTTGATGTATCACATCTTGAGGCAATGACTTTCGACGTTTGGCTGGATTTGTTTCTTGTAGAGGAGGCTGGCTTTTATTTGCATTATACGAAATGTCTGTGTAAATGAAGGGAGGCTGGTTGTCCGTTTGCATTTCTATCAATCCGAGAGTAGCTTGAGGTACATTGACAGCACTCGATGTTGATTGAAGAGAAGCATTTTGTGACTGATATATTATATCTTGTGATAACAAATTTTAAGATGTAATATTTTCAGGTAAGTTTGAATTATTATTCTGCATTATTTGCAGGTCTTGATGGAACATATAATTTCAATGCACAATACAGTCTCCCCGGAGGGAAAACACGTACAGAGTGTGTTACAGCTGGATTTATTTATGTCTGCAATTGATTTGAACAAATTTATGATAAATGTCAGATTTTCTTACCAGTGGCAGGTTGGTTCGCTAATATTTTGTAAATATATTGATTCTCCGTGTGAAAACAGTCCGATTACTTGGCACGGCTCTCAAATCCTTTTTCTGAAATTGAAAATAATCACTAAGGGGTTTTAAGTAGCATTAACAATCTTTTGAGGATAAAGATACTTATCTCGAAACTCCATTTGCCTGATTAAATTATTATGGGAGGAAATGAACACTAATTCGAAAATAATATCAATTAAATTGAAATTCTTTTGCAAGGCTGTCACTTAGATTGATGTAAAAGTTAAGTTAAAGGATTGTTATGTTTAATATTTTTCAATTATAATTTGTTATTTCTTAAAAAATATGTACAGGTATTTCCTTTTTGTTCTCTATTTTTATAATTTTAGTTATTTGTATACATCTGTATTTGGCCTGAAGATGAATGTACATAAAACATTCGAAACGTTGTCGTAAATAAAAGTTGTTAATTTTATAAATATGACTGTCCGAAATCTTTTTGGATCTTCTTGAACTTTTACATTAATATCAATTAAAATTACGATTTACATATTTACACAAAACGGCTAAACTATCGTTCCATATACCACCGCAAATTACCATCGTCACAAGTCTCGATACTTCGATGATCTCAAAATCAGTTTCGGCGAAAGCTGACTGCGCTACTTCCACGGATTAAATCCCGTTGTGATGGACGAAACGAGTTTATAGAGTATTCTCTCGTCTTTCTTTCTACCATTTCACAATTTCACTATCATCCTGGACTGTATTCATTACTCTCCATCGTTTCCATTTGTCATACTCAACAGGTTCAGTAAGAACCCAGCTCTTCATACATCGGTGAGCTCAAAATTAGATTCTAAGAGTTATGTGAGGCGATTGGATATCTGTCTGTGCTCTGGCGGCACGACAGGAAATAACCCTTGGTTATTCCCTGCCGTGCCGCCCCGTCCTTCAAACCTCAAAAATACTCAGGAATACTCTGTATTGTCACTCTGTAATCTCAGGTATACTCTTTATTGTCACTCTCTATTCTCAGGTATACTCAGTATTGTTACTCTGTATTCTCAAGTATACTGTGTATTTTCAGGTACACTCTGTATTGTCACTCTGTATTCTCAAGTATATTCTGTATTGCCACTCTGTATTCTCAGGTATACTCTATATTGCACTCTGTATTCTCAGGTATACTCTGTATTGCCGCCTCAGATATACTCTGTGAGGCGGCAAGTCGCGAAGTTTGGACCGCGCAGTTGGTGAAAATTCCGCACTGCGCGCGGGAGGTGCGTCGTCCGGGGCCGGATCCGGGCGGCGCGGCGCGCCGGGCGACGCCACCTCTGCTAATCGCCGGGCGGACGGGCCGTCGGGCGGAGGAGCCGCGTGGAAGAATCCAGCCCCGCCGCCCCCGTCTTCCATTAGTTTTACTCTTTTCTCACTCGCAAGCTTATCATTAGCTACCGCAGCCTTTAATTAATGGCCATTGTTAATCAATTTCTTGATTAAAGCGTGAAATGGAATTACGTCGAGCCGAGGGGCTACCGGTCAGATAAGGCCGCTCGGCCGCGGCGGGCGTGGCGGGGTGGGGCGGGGCGGGGGCGGGAGGCGGGGTTGGGGGAGACGCCGCACGGGGCGGGCCGTGCGCGGGCACGCACTCCCCCTTCCCTCCACCTCTCGCTCGCGCCGGAACAATGCAAGATCGCGGAGCGGAGCGGCGCCAAAATTACGGAAATAATTGCCCTGCGAAACAATACCGAATTAGCTGAAACCACCGGCAGCCCGAAATAGCCTCGAAGCGGCCCCAGGCGCCAATGTGGGGCGAAGGGGTCCCCGACATCTCCAGGCTCGGAGGGAAAAGGCGCAGGTCGAATTATCGAAGACGTCAATAGTTTATCGGATAATTCTTCTGAGATGATTTTTGTTTCCTCGCCCGATGTTAAAATTAGTTAAGTACAGTTCTAAACTAGGTAAAGTTAATTAGATTGTCATCAAACATTTGGGAAGTTTTTCTTGTAAACGGAACTATGTTATCTCAAGGAAACAATAAAACTATAATAAATATCTTCAATATTTTGAGGTTTTATGGAAAGGAATGGAAATAAATAATAGACTAGTTTAAGATCCGCAACAGCTGTCAGTGAACGGTTTCAGATTGAAATACCCGTTATTAATATATCTATATAATAGGTGCGTTACACCGAATGCTTGGGAATCTGCATCGTCGCCCAAGTAATACCTTCTGGCTCCGCTAGTTGGTGAAAGGAGCGTAGCAAAATTTGCGTGGTCAGACGGAAGAGCAGGCCTCATGGCCCGAGTCTCGCCACGTAAAATAAAGCATCAATTCAATTCAAACTTCCCCCGATTCACAATTTCATTAAAGCATTGTTTTAGAAGGAAATGTATGAGGAAATAGGAATCAGATTACAGAGTAATTTAGTATTGTCATGAAAATCAGTCATGGTTGCTCGTCTATGTTTCTTCTATACATCCATTTTCAACAACAGGAATCACAGCAAAAGATTTAACAGTACGAAAAGAGAAGAAATTGGTGTTAGAGTGATTCTTTTTTAGAAATATCCTACTAATAGAAGTAAATTAAATTGAGCGTGGTAAAAGAGTAAGCAGGAATAAAAATATTTAGTAAAATTTGAGATGTCGTGGCCTTCGACTCCTGTAGGATCGAGTGATCGAGAACCTACAGATAAAGTTCGGAGCCCGCAGAGCTCACACAGGTGAACATGCGAGAGTGGGATGCTCCATATTTTCCCTTGTGAATTTTTCCACGAGCCTGAACGTTTTTCAGTTAATATGTTGAGTAAATATAAAAACACCGTGCGCTGGGGCAACGCGTCCTGTGATGAAATAAATACCAAAAGAAAGGGGGGTATTGAGGTTTAAAATAAAATAATTCCGAGCGATGTCGCGACAGTTTTATTTTCGTTCTGCTGCGGCTGCAAAAGGGATTCTCTGAGCCCTTTCTTTTTTACGCCATGTGTTGCTAGCGCACCAGCACAATGCACATTGAAGCATAACCCGCTGTATTTTGAAAACGAAATGACAGTTGCACTCGTAAGAGTGACAAAGCGCGTGGGGAATGGGGGAGACGGCTGCGGAGAACGCAATTTGCCTGATTATCAAATGTGAGGGGGGGAGGAAGGGGCGTGGTATGTGTGTGTGTGTGTGTTTTCTGCGTCTGCTATCGCTGAGTGCGGCCCCACCAGCCGCACTGGAGAGAAGGCGATGCAGCGTGATTATGTATTATGCAAATGATACGTGCGCCGTCCTTTGCTGGAGTGATAGAATTCGTAGAGCGTGCAATGCCAGCCCCGTCGCCGTAGCCGGCCAACATGACCACTGCGATCGCGACAGCCTCGGCGAGATGCAGCGCTTCAAAGAAATGTTGTTCTCTCTGGGCTAGGAGTCGGATGACTGACAGATCACCTTGTGGCACACCGTAGGAGTATTACGTGTTGACAGACACAAAGAGACCGTCTCACAGTCCGTCTATGCGGGCAGAGAAATTGTTTTTTTTATTTTTACCGAAGTCACGTGGCAAATTGCAAGAAAGAGTGGAACTACATAAAATATTATTTTTCGAAAAATTCTCAGTACCCGCACTATCGTTACTAACGAGTCATAAAAACAGATGAAAGAGAAAACATACTTCCATACTAATACCACTAATCCCTTTTAAAACACACTATTTTCTAAAAATTGTAAATATGAAGTTGTTGGAAGCAAATCAGAGTATCTCTTATATTCCCAATATTTATTTCAAACATCCTTCATGTAACTCAGAGCTGACAGAAAACAATATTTCTATCATTTGTTAATTTTAAAAATGAATAACATAAATATATTCAAATATCTTGGAATTTTATGTGACAAGAATTCTCCTAAACATTATTTTTTAAAGATGTTTAGAAAACAAAATGTCATAAAAATAATTTCTTAAATATTCATTTCATTTAAGGGAATTTTAAATTTTGTATCGGACACTTCAATAGCTGTGTGCGAAAAGTGTAATTTATAGAAAAGGAGGAAATTCTTTTTGAAGTTTAAAACTCTCCAAGTTGGCATTTCTCTGAGAATTGTCTTTTAATAGCAAATTTAGTATTATGTTCACAATACAAAAAGACAAAATATCGCCATGGTTTCACAGACTGTAGGCATAGATTTTATACGATCGGTTCGGATCAACCTTCGCCTGACGTGCAAATGGGAAAGAGAGTGTGAATATATTGACACGAGTTTATCCGAATGGCTGTGCTTATTCTGAGAATCAGCTGTGGAAAATTGCTCGCGGCGGCGGCGACAGTGACCTCTGTAGTGACCGAGATTCCGCAGGACGTTGCTCTACATTTGAAACATCTCATACTTGGCCGTGGATTAAAGCGCGGGGCGGGGCTCTGGACGGGACGCTGGGCGGGGCACTTGGCCTGTGGGGCGGGGCGGGGGCGCTGGGTGGGGCGCGGGGAATGAGACGCTGAGCGTGGCGAGAGGCGGGGGGCGCGGGGTGTGGGGCGCGGGGCGCGTAGCGGGGGGCGCGGGGTGCAGGGTGCGGGGCGCGGGGCGTGGGGCGTGGGGCGCGTAGCGGGGGGCCCGGGGTGCGCGGTGCGGGACGGGGAGCGCAATACGACCTACGCCTATTTAAAGAGGCGCTCGTATCTCGCGCTTGAAGCGGTGGGAGACCGCACCGCATAGGTCGTCTCCTCCGGCGTTCCGCTCCAACACGGAATTTTTGAAGACCCTAACTGCCATCGGGGCAATACCGACATTTTGATGTCCTGTATGACTATGAGAAGAAATTGATTAGAAACTTTCATCACATTCAGATTATGTAAAACGTAACGTACAACGAATGTAAAATATAGGCATATTCTTCTAAATGTAGATATTTTGCAAAAATATATTCAGCAAATTTTTTTTCTTTAATTAATCTTTTCTTAATTAATTCTTTCTTTAATTTTTTAATTCTTTTTGGGTTTGTTTCATTTTACATAGGGATTATACGAAATACATTTCTTTAAGGGCATAGTTTCCTTATGTGCATTTATAGTTTAATTTCAAACTTTATCATTCAATTTTAAACTTTAAAATAGATAATACATTTAAATTAAGTAATATAATTGTTACCAAATTAAGGCAATACGTTACATTATCTATCATGAATCAAAATATTAAAAAAATATATTTTACGAAAACAGTTTAAAATTTGTTTTCGTAAAATACAAATAAGCATTGAAATTTATGACCTCCTTAGGACTATTAGTCATATGTCTTTGGCAAAATTTATTCACATTCTAAAAAGGTTTTTAAATGATCATCTCAAATATTTATAAATGATCACCCAATTTTCTCTCGTACAAAATCTAGATGGCTTATTGTAACTGGGCTAATTGAAATAATTCATTTTTCAGTTGATGTGTATAAGAGGTTGAAGTGGTGCATTCAATACGTTATTTTAGCAAATAATTCTCACAGTTTCGCAAATTCTTGGAAACTGAATATCATATTGCATTGTACCTCAATATTATATAATCGAGTCATAGGAGTTATTGCAGACGCTTAAAATAAGAAATGATTTAAGGTGACTCTAAATACGAATTTTTATTTAAGGCTTGTGGCAATTAATAATTTTCAATTTTATTCACACTCATTCATATTAATAGTAATAATAATATTAATAACTACTGTGGTATTAATAATAATATTAATAATAATTATTATAATGACAACAAGATGAAAAAGTTTTGAAATTTTGTATCTTATTCATTGATATTTTAAAATTTATTAATAATTCTACAGTTTTAAATTGAGACTTTTGCATTAGTATAAGTCGCAGTGATCTGAAGAATACACCTTAGCAATCTGTGAGTAATATCAGTTAACAATCACATAGAAATAGACTGAATAGGAGAAGAAAATAGACGAAATCTATCTGCACTTCAACAGATCGAAAGAAAAAGAAAAGAATAATAAATATTAAAAATTCCCCTTCCAGCATTAGTTCAGATGTTCTAGGAATGAATTCAAAAAGGCAAAACGCCATGTTTGATTAAAAAGAAGAAACATGCTTTTGATTTAATTATGAAACTATGCAAAGTCAGAACCTCAATGTTTTGAAAGAAATCTCTTTTAATTTCACAAAGAAAGTCTTCTCGCCTAAATATTTTCTGCAAAAATACAACGTCCTTCCCAATGCCTTTTGATATTTAGGCATGAATACAGTTCAAAAAAATGTCAAATTTGAAATTCATTTTGCTTTCTGCGTTGGATGTCTTTCAGATATAGCTCCTTAGCAACAAACAACTATAAGATTATTTGGTTAAATATTCCTTATTTCCATATTTATTTTGTTCTGCAATGAGCTATTATTTAACTCAAAAAAATGGAATATTACATACACACACCGACCAAATTAATATCATTAACGCTGACTTTTCACCTAGCTTGGAAAACGTCCTGAGTTTCCGAATTACCGGCCACTCACTGGCACTGGGTGTTCATGTATGCGTGTGAGGGAGGGGAGGATGAGGCTCGTAGACTTTGGTTTCCTTCACCAACTCCAGTTACCGGGTTTCAAAACCTGGTCACTCCATGAGGAATGCGTTGTGGAGAAAACGGGTTTTCATCAGGTTTTCACGAAGTCCTCCCATTTACCCCTTCTTCTCATTCCACCAACTGCTCTATCTTCATCCTCTCATGTATTCACTTTCCCACTTCCATGTTTCTTATTAGGCCATGTATTTTTATCAACTAAATATTCACGAATCTGTATTCATTTATTATACGCCATCTAAACATTACTGAAAATAAATGACTAAAAAGACAAGACTTTAAACGAGATAATGTGTTTGTATTTGTGTTAAAACAAAACTGTGGGATCTAACGTCAGTCCTGGTAGTTATAGTATCCACAGTGGGGTTCTCAGAGGTGAACTGTCCAGTAGTATTGTTCTTGGATGTTTGCTGCACAAAAGTTATCATCCTGCAATTTAGGTGACAAAATGTCAAACAATTTTAAATATATAAAATTAACTCTAAAGGTATCATTTCGGCAAAAGTATGACCTCAGTGTTACATTCAGCTGAAATTTGTATTTGTATGAACGAAAAAAAGGGCATAATTCAGTTTAAATGAAACAATTATTTAAACATATTAAAATTAGTTCTGAGCAAATAACTTGAAATTACACGCTAGAAAATATTATCCCAATTCATCTTTTCTGTTCAGCATTCTATTTTATAAAACAGCCACACATGATTGGTTAAAAACAGAATTCCGTCTTCTTCCAGTCCGAACGCGATATCAAAAACACGGTTAATCAAAACGTCAACAATTTCTAGTAGAGGTTGATGTGCCAAAATGCCCTTCGCCTGATCCTTATGGCACGCCACACAGCGTCAGCGGCTCGACGCGGAGGCGTCTAGTGATGGCAAATTTTAGAAAAACATTGATACGTCACCAAAAGGTTTTCGATGTCGATGAAAACATGGACCAAAACATCCACGTTTTAAATATGTTTAAACATTTCGAAGTAAAATGATCTTTTTCTAATGTAATACATAATACGCCAATATTAGTTTTAAGTATATTCTGCCTTTAATTTAACTGTCATCTTAATTTTCTAATCAATGTTCTATATAGTGAAGGTTCAAATTGCATGTTAACGAAACTATCACGTACACGTACAAAATAATCAAAAAAAGTAACAACACTGGAGAAAGATTACGAATAGCAAACGGTTTCGGGCCGCCCGGGGATCGACAACAGCGACAGTTGTCAATGGCTGTTGATTGCGATCAATCCACAAATAAAATAGATACTCGAAATTTTATTTAAATCATGACAATTTTTTTTAAAACATCGATGTTTCTGGACAAATATTTCAATCAGAAAAAAATCGAAAGCAAAAACATCTATGTTACAATATCGATGTTTCTGCTCCAGTGATGGTATAATATCGACATTTAAAAAACATCGATTTTTTTGCCATCCGTCTGTAGTATATCGAACGCTGCAACGCCCTGCCGACACTCTTCGCTCCGTGTCGCGTGAGGCGCGGCGCCGCGCCCGCGCCGCCGTCGTCCGCGTTCCTCTTTAAGAGCGAGCGCCACTCCCCCCCCCCCCGCGCTGCTGCCGCCCCCCCCCCGCGCCCCGCCCACCCACGCCCGCGCTCCGCCTTCTTACGAGAAATTCCCTTCATTTACGAGGCGGACGCTGTTTTATTTTAAGCGGCGGCATGACAACTGCTTGCTTCCGCGGTGGGGAGTGCATTACATCGATAAGTTGCGGTAGCGCTGTAAGCTCTGCTTTACAAATAGTACTTCTTCGTCTCCTCTACGCTGCATTGAGCTTTCTTAAGTGAAGATAAATGCTCTTGGATATACGACGTCACAAACTCAAATTACGCACTCGAGTGAAATGTTAAAGACATCCTTTCGAAGATCAACACAATCTTTAAACCTAATTTTAAAAATTGCAATTGATGACCTTTCAAAACAGTGTTAATAAATACTGGTACCTCGTTTGAGGTGACCCTCTCATGATCATCGGCTCATAGAAACTATTTACAAACATATTCCGTGACGTTATTTTGATAATTTACATGGAATCCAATCTTTAGGTTACAAACAGAAGTGATAAGTGATAAACAGTGTAGCACGTTCAATAAAAACATCTCCTCCTCGACGCACTCAGGTACAGAGATAACAGTCTTTTTCTCCGAAATTCCGATGGATATCGATTCATCCGGTTGCACAACTTCCCCCTAACCAACTACAGGAAATGTACGGTTTCTTCCTCACACTAACAGTCTCTACGTTAAATCGCGCTGTGCAGTTTCTCCGCTCTCGCCGTGCACGAAGTCCCAGGCGATTAGCTGCGCAAAGCCTGCAACGCGCGGGCGAGGATGCTGAAATGCCACCCCCAGGAATCGAAGCGAATCAACAGCGCGCAATTGCACATCCCTTTGCAGCAGCCGCCACCACCGCTGGCGCCACGCATCGCGCATGAGAGGTCACCGCCAGGTGAGAGTGAAAACTGTGCAAAGTTGTGATTTTGTTAACGAGTAATAAGCTATGAAAGTCACAATCTATGGTTCGATTAAAATAAATTGGTAATTGACAGAGTTGCATCTGAAGTTGTAGCTTCATACAATAGGAGTATATGATTTGGTTACTTTAATAAGTATTTATTTCAAGTGTTTATTTACGTGTCCCGGGAACACGTGCTCAGAGGTACGCAACCTGTCAACGTTGCTCCCTTCCGTTCAAAACTGGCAATCACCAACCTATTTTAATCGAACCATAAATATAAGATTTTCTAATTAAAGAATGTGCGTCGGGGAAGGAGACTTTTACGTTGGTCTCGCTACCGATCTCGAGCAATAGCTTCTGGAGTGAAGAGGGTAGAGGCTGTGGCGGCCTCCCTCGAGCCACGGCACCGCCCGCTCTCAATTGCCGAACGCCCCTCGCTCCGCACGTGGGCGATTCCATTCACGACAGGAACGGCGCGGTACTCTCCACTACCCAAGTATCGATACTCTTTTGAAGAAATTAACACACTTCGTAGTGGTGAATCCGTAATACCGTGTAACACTGATACTCCAACTATAGTGGTGGTATCCAGATATTACAGATTTATTGTAAATTGAACGATTTAACGCATTTTAGCCTCCTTACTCTTGTGTACTTTAGATACGCAGGAAGAAGCATCTTCTTTCTTTCTTTTTAGTAAACTGTGAGGCGCTTTCTGAAATAAATGTGAAATAAATGTCTCCAACACTTAATTACTGGTGGTGATCTTTTGCTTTGGCCACTCGCAGCCCCATCGCCAAGTGCGTCGCCGCCCTGCCACCCCTGCGTTGCGCCGCATCGCTCGCGCGTGCCTGGAGCGGAGCCGTCTTCGCGCGGCGTGCTGGCGCTTGGCAAGCGAGCAGCGGGGCTTCGTCTTCCCTCATCTCGGCGCAGCCTCTCCCCCGCGCGCCATCGCCCTCGTCCTCGCCCGCAGCCCTCGCTGCGTCTGGCGCGACCTCCGCGCCTCTCGCCCTCCCGCTTGATCCTCATGCCGCCCCCGTTCGCTCGACAACCCGCTCGCCCATAGGCTCGCTCGCCCGCCCCCCTCCGCTCGCTCGCCCACCGCTCGCCCGCCTACCCCACAGTTTTCGCCCGCCCGCCCTCCATCCCGCCCCGCTCGACCGCCCTCCCGCTCACCCGCCCGACCGTCGCTCGCTCACACGCTCGCCCGTTGTTCGCCCGCCCATTCGCCCGCCCATCCGCCCCGCCCATCCGCCCGCCCATCCGCCCGCCCATCCGCCCGCCCATCCGCCCGCCCATCTGCCCGCCAATCCCCCCGCCCGATCGCCGGCCCGCACTCCACCCGCTCGCTCTCCCGCCGCTCGCCCTCCAGCTCGCCCGTTTTTCGGCCGCCCGCCCGCCCGTTGCTCGCCCGTCTGCTCGCTCACACGCTCGCCCGCCGCTCTCCTCTCCTTCGCTCGCTCGCCCGCCGCTCGCCCGTTTTTCGCCCGCCCGCCCGTCGCTCGCCCGCCTGCCCGCCCGCGCGCGCGCGCTCGGTACAGGAATTCCGGCGGGGGCCGTGGGCGGCGCGGACGGGCGGGTGGGCGTGCCGAGGGTTCGGGCGCGACGCGGCGGGCGGGGCGGCACGTGCCACGCCGTCGGCGTGGGCGGCGCGGGGCGGGCCGGGGCGAGCGGGGGAGGTCTGGTCCGCCGCTGCGCCGCCGGTTCGATCCCCGGCGCGTGCGTCGGCTCGATACACGCAGGGCGGAGGCGGCGGCGCGCCGGCCGCCATCTTGCTTCCCGTGCCCCCGCCGCACGCGCCCCTCCCCGCCCCTCCCCTCCCCGCTCCGCCCCGTCCGGCTCCTGCAGCCGCCGCGCCGCCTCCGCGCGCCGCGCCGCCCTGCCATAAAATCCTGCTAACGCAGCGCGGGCGGCCCGGCGGCCGCTAAGAGCAGCCCCTCCCACGCTCGCCCAAGGGTTCCTCGCCCGTGGAGCCTTGCCCGCAGTGGAGCGGTGCAAGATCGCAGCAGAGGGCCGGTGCGAGGGCAAAGCCAAATATATCAGTTATTGCATTTCTGTTTCGCAGTGAGCGCCCTATGAAACAGAACATATGATCTGTTGAGGAGACTTCCTAAAAGGCATCTTATTGTTATTGTTATTGGGCATTGCAGACATTGACGATGAGTCGCAACAACAGTCCGTTATTCAAATCAAATGAGTTTTGGCAGATGGTCTGGGAAACAAAGTTCAGCGGTCTGCTACATCAAATGTAAGGAAGAAGAATCAGTTCGTTCCGTTTCTTTTTATTTCGTATCAAATAGCGTCCCTTCGCTGAAGTTAACGACTCAACATGAAATTCTATGTCTTTCTCTGCAATATGGGAAAAAACTAATGACCAAAGAATGGAAAAGGCAAGATCTGAAGATCGAATGAAGCCGGGGCCGGACGAAAGGCAAGGCAGGAGGGAGTTGGCAACTTCGGGGCTCGGCGCGCGCGCAGGCCGTAGGCGCTTGGGGCAGGCCAGGGCGGGCCAGAGCCCAGCAATGGCTGCTAATTGGCGTCTGTGCAGCCCATTTCCATTTTGTGAACCCTGTGCGCGTGGCCTCTGTCCATAAACCCGGCCTCGGCCCGACCGAGACCTAGGCCCCGACGCAGCGCTGGCACACGCTCCTCGCGGCTCGCGGCCGCACGCGCCGCGCCGCCACCGGCCACGGCCCCGCCCCACCCTTCCCCGCCCCGCCCCGGAACCCGCCCTGCCCCACCCGTCCCGCTCCACCCTGCCCTGCCCCACCCCGCATCACCTGCCCCGCCCTGGCCACGGCGGTGCCACTAGGCGCCGCTTCAGGCACAGATAATATTAAGAATTTATTATGGTATTTTAAATGCACTTCTCATAAAGCATGATCACGTAGCATAGGAGAGTTAGATAGCAATTCTACGCTATGCAATGAAAAACTCGTAACTCCATTGTGTTACTGATGGAGATATGGGGTTTTCATTGCCTAGCGTCGAATTGGGAATGATTGAGTAGCAAATTTTTCTACTGATAGTTTAAGTGTTTGTAAGACAGATTTTGAAAAAAGTTAACGTATTAAGTGCCCTTTAAATAGAATTCGAGAAACTATACTCTATTATAGCACTCTCTGCATGAATAAAACACAAAACTACTCACACACCAGTGACATTACTTCAGTGTTGATTACAACGAAGTAATGTGTTTTTGGCATTTTTTGGTCGATTGTCCGATTTCTCGGCTAGCTTACGATATTCCCCGTCCCTGACGAAATAATACAGATAAGATAAAGGAAGGAACAAACACATAATTGAAGAACGTATAATACTGCTGTATAAATAAATTATTTAAATCAAGAGGAAATATAGAAGTATATAAAGGTTCATTGTTGTCTCTACTATGAACCAGTATTCACACATATTATCCTAATTCAAGTCCGTGCGCAAAAGAAGAACCAGTAAAAAATATTAAAATTCTGTGAAATTTGTGAGAAATTAATATATAAAACCAACTAAAAAGAGCAATAGAAATTAAGAAATGTAATTATTAAATCACCACAAAAAACGAATGGAGTTATAATAACACGTATTTTCTCTAAATGTCGTTAAAGGGTAGTCAATACTATAACTTTTTCCCACCTCTATCTTAGTAATACTTAAGCTATCAGTAGAAAAACTTGCTACCCTATCATTTCCAATTGCTGCCTAATTCTCCAATTCTACTCAATGATGCTTTACGAGAAATGTATTTAAAATACCATAATAAATTCTTACTATTGTTGGATTTCTAACTCAAAATTATATATTTTAATATATATTGTAATTATGACACTGAATTCCTGAAAATGTACCAAGATATGTAACAGAGTTGCCAAGTTCTAAAGAATACCAAGTCATGCAATAGAATTGCCAAGTTTGTCATCATAAGTCAATTGAGTTGTGTACTATATTATCTACAAAGATCTTTTGTTGAGGTGTAATGATAAAAATAATAATAATAATAATAATAATAACAATAGTTCAGTTGTTTCTCAGGAAGCTAGATGACGTTATGTTTCTATTTTATTTGGACACTTTCTTGCATAACTTCTTGAGGATTTATTTAATTTGAATTGTATAGTAGAACCTTAGCATGTAGCTAGCTGGCATTTGATAGAAACGTTTGTAAACTTTAAGCAATGAATAAACTTACACAATTTGGTGAAATAAATGAACTTCTTGTAGTGAATTAAACTTACCCAGCACTTAAAAATTGATGGGAGCGGGTTCAAAGCAGCTTTGGAAATGTACGATACATAAAGAAACGAAAAGGTCTGCTATCAATTTTCTAACGCTGTTGTAACTAACCTTCAGTAATTGTAGCATCTCACTTTTTCTCTTCCTCCCTTTTCTTTTCTATTCTTTAATTTTGCTTTCGTTATTTCTCACGCAGCTCACATGTTTTTTCTAAAAATTCCCTGACTTTTTCTAAACGTTTTCAACGCAGAAAAACTATCACGGAGTGTTAATTTGAAATTCTATAATGTAGATTACCAAAATGCAAATAGGCCTAAATATTATAGTTGCCTAAAATGAAATTATTTGTCAACTGCACAAACAATTTTGTACCCGTTCATGAAGCATCAGTCAGAGCTGTTTCATTGGCTGACTTTATTGAGGAACGTGTGGACAACTTCAGGCCGTTTACCCAACTACTAATTGCATGGCGCGTTAATAACTTATTTAGTTTGGAACCAAAAATCTTAAGCCACAATCTTCAATTTGCATACAAAGTAGATGAGAATGGAAAATGAAAGCTTGAACTTCACTCGCAGTATTCGCAGTGACTACTGCTCCAATGCCAGGCATCTCAACATGCCATTTCCTCCCGTCGGCCGCGCCAGGACTTCGCACAAAGAAGCACGCGCGGAAAAGCCGCGCAGAAAGCGAGCGTGACGCACCCGCGAAGTCCGCCTGGCCGCGCCAACCAGCCGGATTCGAACTTGGAACTGCCAACCAGGCCTTTCCCGAATAATTGCCGCCGCGGTATTTATAACGTCGCCTCTCCCGAGCGACGACGGCGGTGGCGGCGGCGGCGGCGGCTTTACACTTTGCGCAGCGCGTGTCGCCACGCGCCGCCCGCCCCCGCCCCCACCTCCGCCCCCGCGAGTGCATCGGGCGGGCGTGCCAACGCCGCCGCCCCCGCCGCCGCCAGCTGGACGCCGTCCGGCCCCCGCGTCCGCTGCCGCGACCGAGGCGTGTATTTATACAGCGGCCTGACGCAACGCTACGCACCGCGCGTCTGCCCGCCCCCCTGCCCCGCCATGCCCTGCCCGCGCCGCGCCGTGCCGCGCCGCCGCCGAGACGGACCTGCGTGACGGGTGCGGCCGGTGCACGTGCGCGCCCGGGGGTCGAACCTGGGCCCCCGCGGCTCAAAAGCGCCTCTCTGTCTTCGTCGAAGGAGCCGGCGCGGCTGCACGTGCAGTGCCGTCGCCGGGGCTCGACCCAGGCCCCGCGCAACGGAAGCCCTGGGGGATTCCCACAGACGCCTCTCCCCCCCACCCCCTCCGACCCCAGCGCGGGGCGGGATTTGCATAGCGGGCAGTCGTTAGGGCGGCGAGGCCGCGCCTAGCCTCTATGATGATAATGGCGCGGTCGGGTCTAGCCGGCCCGCGGCCCCTCGCCCTAGCGCTGCCCTAGCGCGCAGCTCGGACGCTCTAGTCGTCTATAATTAATGTCCGACGCCCGCGGCAGCGGCGGGACGGGGGGGGGCGGAGGGGCGCGGGTCGAGCCCCGGCAGGTGGCCACGTCGCGCGCAGCTTCTCACGCGCCACGCAAAAATGCGGCGCTGCAGCTGGGCCCCCCGGGGGGCAGGGGCACCGGCCCAATGTGCCCCAATTGCCGTTTCTTTGTCGGCAGCGCTTCGTTCGCGCCCGGGTTAAGCAGGCGACGGGCAGCTGATGCCTGCAGGTTCCAGTAACGGCAAATCCATGCGCTGCCGCTCAGGTTTTGCGAATGCAGGTTGAATTTCATCGGAACGCATGCCAACCCCAACGTCTGTATATAAGCATTATTTAAAATAATTCACATTCTTCAACAGTTTGTTACACTAACGAGGTCATACCTGGGATGATATTTCCTATGTCGGAACATATTTCTAACATATTTGCCTATCCAGCAAGCTGTCAGTTATGTAATTATTGATTATTATTACAAATATTTGAATGTAACAAATATTCTAATATCACGTCAATTTAGAAATCATTGTAGTTAATTCTTAAGGGATTGAAAAACTCTTCTCCAATTGTAAAGGAATCTTCGAATTTTCTTTGATTATCTGTGATGATTTAGTGATTTGCAGTCCAGTCAAGCATTCGCCATGAATCATTCGAATAAGTTGAAGTTTTCCAGTAGAATAAACTGTTTTACTGTGATTTTATGTTTCTAATGTTTATGTAAATAACGCAGTCTTCAAATGACATTAATTCAGATCAAAAGTGTAGTTTCTGATCAAAATTCGCATTTTAGTATTTTAACCTTCGGTTACTATCATTCACAAATGCCTAAAGAGTTTGCTTTTCAATATAATATTATGTTATTCATAATGATAGACAACTATTACGATAAAAATATGAATTAAAAAGATATTGTGAATATTATTCAGTATGAGAAGTTTAGCTCTAATGGAATTCAAAGAATTGACAAATTAACAAAACTGTTAGAGAACTATTATAAATTTACATTTTTTAAATTAAAGACTTTTCACTGTACACTTATTAATTTATATTTACCCAATGCGAAATAAAATCATTTCAGATCATTTATCTACTTTCTAGATCAGTTGTCACCCCTGCATCTTGTATTTCCTGCGGCGTCTCTTTGATGCGTGAATAGGCGCCGCTTTGCATGCGAATCCTAGAGCAGCAGCGCAACCGAAGCTCCTCTGTTTGAGTTCCAACCAGCACAGCCGGTTCTCTTCAAAGGACTAGACAGCTCCCTTGTCGCTTGTCTGCACGCATAAGCTCTACTCATAGACACTGCTCCCCCATACCCTTTTCTTCTAGACGTGCCACACAAAGCAGAACCTACCCATTATTTTCACGCCCGAAAAAGGAACCTGAAAAAAAAGTTAACTTGCAACAAACATGTGAGTTTGAACTCGGGTGCACTGTCCTAAAGAATACCATCTTCTTGCAAGCGCAAAACTGGAATTGAATTGATACTAACACAGAAATTGTGCTGAAACTTTAAAATATTAAATGTTAAAATAATTATTCACAGTGGTCAACACTCTGAAACTGAATGATACATTACTTGGCACATTGAACAGTCGTTTGTGCAATATTTAGTGGGTCATTCGTCATCACTTTCACTAACGATTAGTTTAATTTTTGCACTCTTCAAAACTATCTTATTATTTTTTATAGAGTTATTGGGACTTACGGAATCGAGCTGTAATTTTATATTGCATTTCTTTCATTTAAAGAAATATTTTGCTAACATAGTATCTACTGAAGATTTCTTTTCTAACATGAACATGGTAGTGAAATCAAATTATTTAGTACATTGTGAACACATTGAACTATATTAAAGATAATGGAATAAAACGCCGGGAGCAGTAGAAAATTTTATTATTAAAAGTGTCATACTTTTTAAATGCTTCAATAGAAAGACGCTCGTCCCATTGAAGAATGATGAAGACTTCAACGGAGTGAGAATAAATAAATTAGCACAAGATTGTCAGTAGGCGTGACGATCA
Organism: Acheta domesticus; assembly: GCA_031308135.1. Taxonomy (NCBI): domain Eukaryota; kingdom Metazoa; phylum Arthropoda; class Insecta; order Orthoptera; family Gryllidae; genus Acheta; species Acheta domesticus. The sequence continues at coordinate 151,557,585 of JAHLJT010009436.1, read as the reverse complement.
CTCATGCCATTGTTCTTATTCTAGTTGGCAATGAAATTGAATTGCGGGCATTGCTGAAGTTACTATTTGTTGTTCACTTGTGTTGATTATAATTATATTTCGCAGTCAACAATCATTCTTTGCTGTTAAGTAGATTGTTATTGAAGCCTCCCAAAGAAAAAGGCACGAATGTTGGAAGAGAAGAATTTACAAAAAAGCTGTTCTGTTAATAACAAAGCATCAAACACTTTAATCAAGTACTTCTCAGTTAAATCGGATCAGGTTGTATTAAATGCAGCTACTTCATCTGAATAACACGGTTAGATATTGCAATTAAATGAAGTCGACATAATTTGACTACTTGCATATCCATCATTGTTTAACTTTTTGCTCCCTTATCAATGCGCTAACGTATTTTCTGAAATTTGCAGAAGCTCTCCGCTTGCAATTTCGGGCGTTCCGATTTAAGTACGCCCTGCTCATCCATTGCAAGAGTCAAAACGAGCGTTTCCCTTCCTTCACCGTTTATCCTGGGAGACGCGCCTGGCGTGGATCCGCAGGGGCCCTCCCTAGAGATCCCTTGCCAGCGTATTGCGCGGCGCGCTCAAGACGGGAGCACGCGGACAAGGCGACGCTAGCGGCGCTACATTTAAGTGGCGTTCCTCAAGGCAGCTGGCGCGGGCCGCCTGCGTGTGGCAGTGGCACGCTTCCCGGGCGGGGGCGGCGCGGGGCGGGGCGGTGCGGGGCGGGGCGGCGCGGCGGGGGCGGGAGCGAGCTTTTAGGCCGAGGGAGGCGCGTGCGGCTGCAATTGATTGCCGTCTGCACTATTGATCACCGGGAGGCGGCGGCCTGCGCGGGGGCGTTGGCGCCGCGACCTAATTTTTCTGGCGCGCCCTCCGCCCTGACCCGCCCGGACCTCGCCCCTCCCTCGCCGCTGACCCGTATCTTGGGCGCCAGGTCACGCGCCGAACGGCCGCCCCCGGTCCCTGCGGCGCTGCATCTCCCTCGCAGGGGGGCGTGGGGGGAGGGAGGGGCGGGAAGGGTGAGCCGAGGGCGAGGGCTGGGGTCCCCGGGGGAACGTCTTGCGGACGATATTTTTATCGCTGGCTGTCGAGAGGGGGAGGAGCGAGCGTATCTGCAGTTGGGAGTTTATAAAGCTTCGAATCGTCTGTCACGCTCGAATGAAAGCATGCGAATGCCAAGTTTGAGTGTGATGTAGCCCTTACTTATAATCTTGCGACTTGATTTTGGTTCATCAAGGGTTTTCGTTTCACGAGTCATGTAGATTAACTATAATACATATATTGCCCATTTCCACATATCTGAATGAATCTATTTTAAATCTGAAGGAATTTTATTCAAAGAATTGTTAAGTGCGCTACTGCTGGAGAAAGAACCCCCCTAAAATCCCCCAATCCTGCATCAAACATATTTTTTATAAGAAAAATAATAGCGAACCGTAGCGAGTGCATTAGTGAAGTGATTATGGCGATAGCCGCGAGCTGCGGGGTCTTTTGGATTGAGTTCTATCATAGGCGTTGTTTTAATGTTGTGACACGTGGGGCTCACCAACAACCATATATTACCTTCAATATCTCATTCCTTCTCAGACCCCTCCCAGTCCGAATGTTGTGTGAATGTGAGAAATGAACGTGTCTGCCTGCATGTGCCAAGGCGAGAAAGCTCCATAATGAGCTGAAGGGTCGCAACGTGAGCGCCACCCTGCCACCATCAAACTTCCCTGCTTAGGGTTTCAAGCGAGATACAAGGATTCAAGCGCCACCACGGGCTTATGAGTCACCGCCAGGAGCTCGGCTGCAATGGTCTTGCGAACCACGGCTGAGTTACAGAGTGGAGGCTAGAGTCAAGGGATTCTAGGGAGTATAAAGGCAAAGGTATTAACTGAGGGCAGGGAGCGTCAGCGATAACCAAAAGGTTAAAAAGTTGACATAAAATGCTCGATGATGAAGATTTAAAACGAAAAATATAATATTTTGTAGATTATGATAAAGAGGAAAAAGCTGGTTCACTTGAAACCCGCAATACTCAATACCGTGCAAGACGTTTTAGCATTCAGCATAACTTTCGAAACGGTGCGTCCTAGGCCCTTAAAACTAGGTCCGACAAGAAAAATGTTTCTTAGTTGTCATCTAGAAAATGACACCTTTTTAGAAGTTCTAATACTTTTTCACTTGTAAAACAGCCTCCAAACTATGCACTTGTAAAACAATTATTTTAACTTTTCTTTCCTCTCCTCGTATATAATCCTTAAAAGAATACATTTTATTTGATCATGAAATACAATAAAGGTGTTACCTCAGAAGTCGTGGAATCTATTTTCTTTCACGATTATACAGGTGCGCAAATTGTAAAACACATAAAAGTCTCCAATTTCACTATCGTCGAGCGTGTGAAGTTTGAAATCAAAGATTTACATGTGGCTAGGGAAAAAGACAAAATAAGAAATTTGTTTTCAAATATCAAATATGTCTGTTCTTCTAGAACCTATATGAAAAACACATAAACAAACTTTTACGTATGGAGTGATTCAAATGAAATGCTCTTTCCAATTGTTTGCTCCATCTAGTGCTCTGTTCACTGACTGATAACTTAGAATGATGAGATGTTATACTTGTCTGTACTATAATAGTGCATTGCTTTGACCCAGCGGCATTATATTGTCCCGAATGAAACTATGGCCTACAACAGTACCTACACATACTTTCTCGTACTATTTGTAACTTAACCACTTTTTGAAAATTCAGATACTTTAATGCAAATCGGATTTGCGCCATCTTTATAAGTATTCTTTGCATAATCTGATAAAAAATTTCAAAGACAAAATGGAGCAGTTTAAAAAAAGTTTCATAATTTCCTTTATTTTATGCAAAATTCCGAGAAATCTATTCATATTTTGGAAAAAATGAACGAGGCCTTTTAAAAAAATATAATTTTGAAGAGCATATTTTAATTAAGAAGAGAAATCTCAAACATAAAACATTCTAGTTGTAGAAAGATGTCGAAAAATGACTTTGAATTTTCGAAAACTCAGAGAATTCAATGAAAACGGATCTTTGACGTGTTTATAAGCGTCCTTCGCTCTACCCGACAAGAAAAAAATTCAAAATTTTGGAGCCATTTTTGAAAAAAAGTTGAAAATGTTCTTGTGGATACGTGTAAAGTATCCCATAAAATTAAAATATCAGATTCAAGGGTTCGTGATAGTAGCCAAATATATGAAAAATATCTATTTTAGCGAAATCCTGCTTACGGTTTAGTGACTAGCGTACACAGACGGACGGACAAACGGGTGGACGGAAGAACGGACGGGCAGACAGACGAACGGACAGAAACACGGACTGACGTTTTGCTGTAAACCAATTTTTCGGTGTCAAGTACCTGTAATACGGAGTTTATGTCTGCACAACGTGTTAGAGAAAGGAATTTACTACATGAAGGAAAAAGAATTATCTGTAATTTTTTGGTTTCAGAGGCCTTCAATACGAATTCTTCTGCCGAAAAATCGCCATTTTTCATTGGAGCATTACATAACTTTCTCTATACCACGCATGTGGTATGGAAGAAAGAAACTAATAAGGCAAGAGTATTGCACCGACTTTCTCGTACTAGTTAGTTTTCTAATCCGCTTACTCTGGGCTAACTTTTCGGTTTTACCATACCCTCTTCGTAGCTGATATCTATCGGCGCTTAAAACATTCTTTTTCGCATTTTCTGATTCTTTTTACTCCTCTAATAGTTGAATTGAAATTCGAAATACAAATATCATAGAAGAGTGAATAGTGTTTTTGTATGCAAATTTACATTGAAAAGTTTGAAGCCGTTGTTGAAAAAACGTCGTATGAGCGTTCCTGAATATGCGCAATTTAGAGTTAATTTTCACAAAAAAAATTCAAAATTTTGAAGGAACTTCATTGGAAAAAATGTGAGGTATTAATACTCCCAAATTCAATAACATAAAGAACGTTCGTAATGTAAGTAGTAACGACATGATAAATATTTTCACTTGTGTAATTATTGAAAAATGAAAAGAATACATTAAAATGGCGTTTATATGGATGTTATCTTGTTTAGTACCTTTAGCAGTATCCATACAAAAAGTTTAAAGAAAATATTTGAGAATGTTTTTTGAGAAACTGTCGTTCTGAAAATGTGGAATTTTGGACTCATGTTCATAGACATTTTTTGACTTTTCGAGAAACTTCAGAAACATTATGTGAGGTACTTGTTCTTACAAATGCGATAATGTGTAAAATTGCCGATAATACTTTAAAAATACAAAAAAATATATTGTGTAGTTAGTAGAAAACAGAGAAATACAGTAAAATGACGAAGTCGCAATTTTTTTCGGTAAGTCATTTGACATATGCGCGCTTTTGTTTGTGTCATTTATACAGAGACGTACCCGGGGGAGGGGGGGGGTCGAGCAGTGAGGTTACAGATAGTCTCCAGGCGACTTGATGTTTTCTTATTAAGAAATTTTCATATTTTATGCTGAATGTAAAATGTGTTTTACTTGTCGAACTTGTTAATATTTATAACATTAACAATTGATATGTTGAATGAATTTCGTTAGTACAGAGAAATATTAAAAGCTGTACTTTTGAATATGTAACATTGGCTTCCGGGGGGGGGGTGAAGTTCCACGAGCCTCCCCTTGTGTGAGTTATTGAATTTATATACCTTAATTAGAAGAAACACCTTTTGAAGTTTATGATAATATTTTATCATTTTTTCAAACAAACTCTTTATCTCTATGACGTTCAAAGTGTATATATTAAACATTAGGTTGTTACCGTATATTGTAATCTTTCAATTGAACATTTTAGTTTCTTGTTTCACTCCAAGTTTCGTGAGAAAAAATTGTAGCCTCGGCATTTGCGGTAATCCGAGTGGATGCATGGCATTTAATGCAAAATTAATACTTTTAATTTTTATTTTTGAAATAAACTTTTGTTTTCATAATGATAACTGGAACATTTATAAAACATGAGGGTTATTGAAAAACAAACGAGCAGACATTACTGAAGGACGAGCATTTTTTTTGTCAAGAATATTGATCCGCCGCGTTCATTACAAATCTAATGCAGTTTCGGTCATCGCACAATAATTCAGAATATGAATAGATAAAGTTGACACAATAAATGTAGATACAATTAAAGCAACTTACCATGATTCTTTTCATATTCTCCTCCTCATATCGAATGTTTAACCAAGATGTAAATGAAGGTTTAGTTCTTTTCACGCAACAACACCAAACGTGCTTCTGTAGTTCATTAACATTTTATAGTAACTATTTCCAAAGCTTTCAATGTTGGATGTTGGATAACATTGCAAATTTATATGCACATATAAATTACTTATAAAGCAAACGTTAAATATTTCATGGTAGCATTATAAAGTCCATTCCATTAGTTTTCCAGTAAAATGTGTCACATCGTGCGGCAAGTTCTACAGATTTGTTTTGGGTCCTACAGGGTTGTTTTAGGGAATGTAATGATTCACTGTTACTGAGATGGATTGCGAATCATTTCTATGAAAAAGTAATGATCCACGGCCTTAAGAAGTGTCAATGAAGACGACAGTATAATCGATTAGAGTGGATGTGGTCTATCCAAAACTGAGGCACAAATTTATTAACACTTTCGTGTTGTCTTTAAAGATAAATGTTCTCTATATTACATCAATGTAACTTCTTTAAAAATGAAGAAAATGCCATATTAAGTTCTGACTTAATCTAAGAGACACTCTCCAAACTACATATATACGACCTTCTTTAAAGATGCAAAAGTTCACATGCGAAATGAAAATACTTGAACTTTTGTGTGTTTTTAGTTGAAAATGTATGATATCATTTTAGCGTACCTTCGGCTATAGCGATTACATCACAGAAAAGGAAGATCTGTAGAAAAGTTACAACAGAAAAATACTGCAAATATACCGTATAGAAAATGGAAACCCTCAAAAATGACGTTTCATGTCGTTTAGTAATTGTTCCCCAAAACTGATGAAATGAGGAAGATTTACAAATACTGAAAGAATACAATTACTATTCATTGAAATCACAGAGTTAAAAATGCTTCTGAAAATGTAATTCATATGATTTATATTTACAAAGATGTGTATAAAGTACACGCATGCTGTTGTAGTCTGATTGTAGAATGGCCTGTTATTAACTATAACTAAAAAACGCAATGCATCACTATTTTTACAATCACTGAAATACTTTTGTAAATGGAACAATGTGTCAGATGTTTCATGGACATTGCATCTCATACTCACTAATCATTCCATCTAAAACCTTCCAATCTTCGAACTGAAAGAACTCGCTATTTTCGCTTCAACTACAACTTCAGGATGCTAGGATATTCTTGATTCGCATACAACTACCCAATACAATTGTATTGTAGTAAGCCTTGAAAACGAAATAATGGACAAATGTCGGCAGATAAGGGATCACTTTATTAAGTTTGATATTTATCAACTGAAGTACCCTGCGTTGCTGAAAGAAATTTGATGAGGTTTAAGAAAGCTTTTATTCATTTATGTCAATGTACTCACCGTTTTTGAACTATTCGCCAACAATTGAAACAGTGTACCCTTAAATGTTGCTTTGGAGAATGTAATAGGGGAGTAGGAATAATTTTTTCGAACTTTCATGTAGATTTTTCTCTTGTTTTAAACGTAACGTGAAAAAAATGTCAAGATCGGAATAAAACTGTATATTTGTGTAAAGAAACAATGAAAAAAGAAAAGACCTGTATGTAAGAGAAAATAATAATTTGGAAATAAGGTAGCTAAGTTATTCGCGAACTCTACACTTGTGGGAATAATGACAGCAATTGCTCCCGGAGACACTATAGTTATAGCTTTCGGAAGCTCCACGATTTCCTTCCTTCCATTTTAAAGCATTCAAGGCACTGTTGTCGTTTCCCACATCAGAAGTCTACAAGATTTTGGTGTTGCAATTAACCGTTATAGACAGTCATATGTCGGGAAGGAACGAAAGGAGGTTACAATGTTGAATTAAATAGGACTGGAAAGTGAAATTTCACATGAAATAAAAGGTGTTATGACATGTGAATGAGTGTTACAATACTCGTTTTGAAATTTCAATAGCAGTTTGTACCGTTCTTGTCAACTGGAAGAGTCTCACATAAAACTTTCCGCTCTTGTAATGTAAATTACAAGAAGTAGGAATATTACGCGTTCAGCCGCAGTCCTATCTCTTGCCGAAGGGCGCAGTGAAGAGTATTAGCAGGGCGATGCAATCGGCTGAAGTTGCTTTGGGCATTAATTGATGTCTCTGCAGTGCCTCTGACGGGAGGTCGGGGGTTCGGAGGAGGAGGTGGAGGATTTTCGGGAATCGGTGGAGGATTTTCGGCAGTAGGTAGGTAGCTGTCTGGAGGAGAATTCCAACAGCCGGATGCTTTGATCGGTGATTTTCCGTGGATTCTCTGATCAACACCAAGCGAATGCCGGAGCAGGACCTTAACAAACGGGCCACGGACCGCGCGCGATCTTTCCTTCCCATTCATTGTCCTATCATCACCCCTTACATGCACAGTTACATGCACTACACTACCATTCATGTCGGGAGATCGTGTCGGGAGCTCAGAGCTACTCCTGGCTGGGGCGGTGTTCCGCTAATGGAAGATATTTGGATGTGGAAAGCCCAACAAACCGGCGTGAATGTCGGCGCCGGATCTCACCGCCCAACGAGGGAACATCACCACAACCAGCTCACGCTATAAAACATACACTACACTTACAGGACCATTAACCTCAGCCATTGATACGCCCGGAAACGCGAAATAATGAATTAAGCAAGCGGTGCAGCCTTCCCCGGTCGCGGCCCGCGGCCCTTCGCCCTCGGTGCGCACGCGGGAATAATAAGCGCGGCGTCGCGCGATGGCGGTGATGCATGGCCTCGTGACCGGCGGCGCCCAGCCACCCCAGCCCCCGCGAAGCGCGCCTCTCAAATTTTTTAAAATTTTTTTAAATTTTCTGCATAATTTACAATCTGTTTTTGTTAGAACAATAAATAAATGGTGTCTAACAAATACATTTCTGACGTGAATTTTGTGACATTGAAATTTTCATTTAAGAAATCGGTATGGCAAATCGAAAATATTATCTCGTTTCAGTCTATATACATGTTCACTGTTGTCTAGCAGATTTGTTAAAAGGTAACATGGATGCTCCTACAATCTCTTCTGGTAAGCTTGGCTCTTCGTGGTGATAATTTCTTCTAGCGGGATGATGCCGAGGTCTCTGCATATCGTCTTGTTTGTCACGTACCACGGTGCGTTGCATAGTTTTCGTAATGTTTTAGCTTCGAATCTTTTTAGAATTTCTAGATTCGATTTACTGGACGAGCCCCACAATTCAATACCATAGGCCTCTCAAATAACAAAGAATGTGTTCCCCGGCGTCAGCCGCTATCGACATCTGATTCCTGTTGCAGCTCTTGAGGGCGATCATGATGGAAAGAGATGGGCGGGTTCCTCCGATGCACCGATTTTTGCTTGTTCTGCGCAGCTCCAGTTTGCGTCACGAACCACGTGACCACAACACGGGCACTTCGTTTGAAAGGCCAGACCAGACGTTGGTCGCCATGTGGCATGGATGGCGAGGAGTATTGCGAAACATTTTGAAAGTGGCATAAAGTGACAATTTTCAACAAAAAATAACACGAGAAGGTGTCATTGAAATAAAAGATGCAATATTTAAAAAAAATGTGCTCCATATATCTGTCTCAATGGTTTGTAGCAAGGTGATAATTTGGCGTTTAAAATTCCCGCTAATAGAAGTATTGTGACGCAACTGGTGCCTGAAGCTCATTGGCTGAAGTCGGATATGTTGCGCAAGAGCTCACCCATCTCTTTCCCCATGAGAGCACGATGACGATGAAGGGGGTTCGGCGCTTGTGCATGCAAGTGAGGACGGGAGGAGATCAAGTGTCAATCTCGTCGATTTGCTTCTTTTGGGATTAACTTCATTAATGTGATACAAGGCAGACAGTGGTTTTCACTCCCTTAAGTAGTGAAGAGTAGTATAGAAATTCCTAATTGAGGAACATAGTTTTATTTTCACCAGAACAGTCGTAGAAAATGCGGTGCTCCAAAACTCTTACAACATCGAAAGAATGTGCACTACAATTACCAGCCATGACTCCTAAGCTATTTTGAAAGCTACAATAAATCATTTCTGAATAAAATTGTAATATCTTACCCTTACCATAATTATTTTAAATTAATAATTTTACATTATTTTGTCATCAAACAATTTCTTGCATATCATATTGCATTGCGTATCATTGATGGCACAAATTATTGTAAAATTTTGTTAGGAAGCCGCAATACGGCGATCTCAGACTCAATTGCAAAAACAGGCCCCCCGATGTTTGAATAATATTTTTTAAAGTTCTTTAATACAATGTTTCGATAACTATCATAAAACTTGTTTTATCAATGTATTGAATTGTTAATGCGTACGTAGTTCAGTAATAAAAACTGTACTACGTTCGAGTTCATAAACATAATATTCTAAAGGTGGAATTTTTAATTCCTCCGTAAACTAGTGGTGCTACACCAGCACATACTTTCTCGCATTATAGGTAAAGATTACCTAAAATAGTAATACAACATTTTTCGTTTTAAATTACGAACATGAATTATGCAATATGGAAAATAAATGTTAATAACGATCTAATATAATTTTTTCATTGGTGTCTGTAAATTAAGTGCTTAGCCAATTTATTTGGAATTCTAGAAGGGGCTCACTAGGGCAAAAAGTTTGGGAACCGCTACATTAGCTCGCCTGCATAATCACTTCCGTGCTTCGCTCCAAGGGCCTAGGCGCCCCGCCGCGCTGGCTGCAATGCGTTACCCTCCGGCGGGGGCAATCTAACGAAACGGCTTTATCGAGCGCGGAAGAATCTAATTCCTATTACGTGCTTCTAAATAGGCGCTGCTCGCACCCCCGTCCCCCACCGTGCCACTGCCACCACCCTCCGCCCCGCCTCACCCCACCCTCTGCCAGCACCGCCAATACTCCACTCCAGCACGCCTGCATACTCTCCCATCTGCGATTTTATTTCGGTGCGATTCCATAATATTTTATGAAAAAAGGTCTTCGTGCCTTTTATGGATACTTCAGGTGTAAGTGGACAAAAGCATCCCTTTTGAGTTTTCGGCGTTATATTCTGCGAGTTCATTTTTACGTGAGTGAAGAAGATTGATACACACTGACACCACTATTTTCTTCATCAAATCCACATCAAATAGCTTTTAGGGAATCTTCAAACAGTTCATGTTCATTGAAACACTACCGTCCCTGCAAAGTCTAAAGAATATTAAAATTTATCAATAATTTTCATTAAAAATGTGTATTGGAGAGAATATCAGAGAGGCCAAACGAAAGTGTTTTTTAATACTCTTCAAGTAAAACATAGACAACAGTGTATATGATTGATCACCAAGACTGCAGGTAAAGTAATCCGCCTGAGCAATGGGGTCCAGTACATCCACAGGGGTCAGGGCGCGTCAGATGGAGTGTCTGCAGCACCAGGTTACCCGCGGGCATGCGGTTGCATGGGGGACGGGGCACGCCAGGACCTCGCCGGGGCTCGACCCGCGCGCTCGGGGCGACGCACCGCGGCCATGACGCTCCGCCCCGCCCGTGTCACCTTACCACCCCACCTCCTGCGCCCCTTCCTGCCCGCCCCGCCCTGCAACCCCAGCATCTCCCACCTCCCGAGCGGCTCTGCACCTCTCTCCTCAGCCACCCCGCGCGCCCCGTCCCGTCCCTCCTCGCCCCACCCTGTCCCGCCCCGCCCCGCCCCCCGCCGGGGTTCGTGAAATGCCAGGGGGCGGCGGCGGTGGCGGCTCGGCGCGAGGCCGGAATTCCCGCGGGCCGCCAATGCTAATAGGGCGATGGTATCTGCGGTGGCGGGGGCGGCGCGGGCGGCGCGGGCGGCGCGGGCGGCCCGCCCCTGGCCGATGGGTATCTGCCGCCGCCCGCCGCGCAGCGCCGCGTCGGGTGCCCGCTTCCCGGAGCGGCGTGGCGTGCTGTGGCGTGGCGCAGCTTCGTGGCGAGGGGGGGGGAGTGGGATGGGCGGGGCCCTCCGCGAGCGGTCCGGCGGCTGCGTGCGCCCCGGGCGATGCGACGGGGCGGTGGGCGACCACTTCGCGTTAGACCGCCGAGTTGTCACAGCGTTCCCAGTCTAATGAGCAAACCCAGAGCCATCCAGTAAATATTTGTGTGCTTTATAAAAGAGAATATATCCTGATATCAAATTGAAGAAAGAAGAAGAAAATGCTATCATTCATCATTCTCATTTAATTATTGCTATTCTATTCATGTTTAATGTTCACTAATAAAATGTTATTTAGATGAAGTTAAGTAAATTTGATGCAGATGAGTACGCGTCAACATGGTGTCTAATGAGGCAATTCCGTTTCTGTGTGTAGCCTGCCATTGTGAATTGAAATTTCGTGGAAATATGAATGATTTCACCTTCGTAATATTATGAATTGACAGGGGAAATACTCCCCATCGGATGATGTTATTTCTATTATTAGTCGTGAATTTATTTCTACATCGAAATACCGCGAGCAATCCTTGGCCTTCTAAATTTCTTTACGGTTACGGCGGCTAGAAGAGATGCAGCAATTATAATTAATATTGTAATTGAAATTTTTGAATAAAAATATGTTGGATAGAAATTTTGGTTCTTAAGAGTGTGCTAATCTTAATTGTTACATGCATTTTTACATCGTTACTAAGCAAAACCCGTTTGCATTTCTAAATAAATCTAACACATCTCTGTTGATAGTAACAGATTTGTTCACCGTACTCCTGAAAAGAAAGACTCGTAGCACCACTTTATCTGATGCATGATAGTATTGTGGTCGTATAATGCCTTTTATGAGCTTGTTTCTAAATATGTCAGATTTCTTTCATGATAGCAATTTTTTCGCAATATTTTTCTTAGAAACTGAGATTTGCGACCCGTCAGCAGCATACTCGTCGAGGGCATGTTGTCCTCTATTCGTTTTCTAGCATCATCGGATCAGATAACGGAATGCAGCAGCAGCTTAGAACACATGGCTGATTACCGGTTTTAGGACTCGTTGATAAGACAAATGTTAGTATTACTACGATGTAATGGAGTACAGGATGTGGTGGTCGGAGTTAGAGAGGAGTATCCTGAAAATAAATCTAATCTGCACATCACGCATTGCATATCTCTTAAAGCTGCCTTATGATCGACGCGTTTATATTGAAATGAGGCCATTGTTAAATTAAAAATTAAAATGATTCGAGTGCTTAAGTGTTATTAGATTATTTTCTAGAAAATAAGCTCGCGTAGATCATACGTTCATGTAATACGTTACAAGAGACTCACATACTATTGAAATGAAAAAGGGAGAGAATCAGGAAGGTAAAATGAGCTATCGCGTCATTTGAGCTTGTAGTATATGCTTTATCGCCATGGATATCGTTATCAAAAAATTCAATAATCCGAACCTTCTGCTTCTGTGCGAGTTAGCAAGCAATCTGAATTGAGGAATACGGGCCAATTTTGGTGAATGAGTGCATGTGTCCAATTTTGTCCCGTTTTTTTAGTCAAGGAAATGCCACCATGTCCGGTTTTATTCCGTTTTCTAGTCAAGGAAATGTCACAATGTTTTTTGTTTTTATTTTTGTTTTTAAGAACTGGTCACCTTAGGAAAGAAGCAGTCACGAGGAAGTTGAACGTCCGTGGGTATAGCTCTGCGTAGCATGTACCCATTTCTACAAGGTGCAATCCTCGGCTTTTCAGCCTTTGCGCAACTACTCGCGGTCTCCGAGCGCCACGCCGCCTCCGTCGCCGGCGGGAGAAGGTCACGAGTAACGCGGCGGCTGGGCTCCCGCCCCCTCCCCCGCCCCCGCCTCCCACCCCCGCCCACGCCCCCTCTCTGCCCACGCCCCGCACGCCGCGAGTTACGACGCACGGCCACGCCGCTCCGGGATGACACGGCGGGGCACCCCGCCAGGCCAGCCCTCCCCCTCCCCTTCCCTTTCCCTCCACTTCTCTCCTCTCTCTCCCGCGTGTTGCACTCTGGGGGCAGCACCAAACGCGACCTTTCCCTGGAGTCAGCGGCGCAACAGGACGCAAAGCAGCGGTTCAGGAGGTGGTTCTCCAACACTGCGATTGTTTCCTCGTCAAATTCGTCACCCAACGCGTCATTTACGACCTTGCTATTCGTAGAGGGAAGTGGGCCATTAAGATCTGTTAACCTAAGGAAAAGGTTGGACAACCTGGAATTGGCATTTCCGCATGTTTTCCACCATCACTATAGGAAGGAGATGCTTCCTGAAGCAGGATGCATGAGCATCAGCCATGCTTTCCTTGTGCTCCTGAGTTATCTTCATGGTTCAACATTACTGAAACACGTCAAATTTAGCTTTAATGAAAAGAACCGAGATTTGTTTGACATGTTCTGAAAAATCATCAAAGATTGTTTCAAACCGACGGTTATACGTGTGAGGTAATAGCTAAATACAAATAGAAACGTTGAGCAGTTTCTCATAGGGCGTAGTCTCCTCTGCTCCACAACCATTTGAGACGACGCCAGGATCGGAGAGTCCAATTTCAGCAATCGCATCGGCTTAGGTGGCTCAGGACATCAGTTGATGTCATTTCAAATCCTCTGACCAAAAGGTTCTAGTGTTAATAGTCCCGACGCTGGCACGATTTTCTACACTAGCTAGATAGCTAGATCGAATTCAGTCGCTGTCTGGAGGAGAATTCTAGCGGCCGGTAGTTCTGATCGATAGTTTTCCATGGTTTCTGTAATCAACAAAGGACGAACGCCAGGGCAGTGTCTTAACAAACGGGTCACAGAGCGCGCGCGATCTTTCCTTCATCTTGTTTGTCCTATCCTCACCCCTCACACACTCACAAGCACTATCGCCATCGATCTGACCATCCAGCGGCGGAAGTTCACCATCACTTCGCAATAAAAAAACATGCACTTCAATTACGGACTAATGATCTAAGCAGTTGACGCACCCGGAATTATCAATCAACCAATCAATCATTCAGAGGTCGCGATTTGAGGAGCGGGGTGTGCTCGTCCACTTCAAAGCGGAGCGCCTGCGCTCCTCCGAGGGCTCTAGGCAGCGCTAGGCCGCGGGGCGCAACGGGTTCCAGCGCCTCCCTCGAGGTCCGCGCTTCGGTTCCCCGCACCGGCACCCAGCGCACAATGTGTTCATAGGAGTGTTAACGAGGGGAGTCCAAGGGACGCACCCCTGCCCCCACCCGACCTCCCACCTCCGCCCCGCCCCGCCAGAGGAAATCGTTTCACGTCAAGGCCTTTCAAGACTTTGGCTTCACAATAACACAGCATTTTACGCTATACTCTCGTGTTACTATATTCTCACCTTTCTGATACGCGTTGGGCTTAATTTTGAAAAAAATCAAGCTGACTTATTCGATATCTTTGGCAAGAAAAGTGGATTGGACAAGTCAAAGTGGATGAGGATTCCTGAAATTGCCACCTCTAATGATTGATTTTGCTATGTTAATTTATATTTCTAGATTGAAGCCAAAGAAACGCCAATAAAACGCCACGAATCATTAACGACTTTCCCTGCCCTTTACACGAGACGACTGGTTGTTTTTTTTGCTAGTGAGTCATAAAACGAGTTTCATTATCAGCAAGGACATGTTAAAAACACATTCAGGTATTACGTGCATCGCTCAGTCAAAACTTCAATACATTTTTAAATGTCCTACTCCGAGTATTTGAAGGATGACACGTAATTTGGTATATTTTAAATCTTCTTTCCCTTGTTTTTCTGATATTGCCAGTAAGCATAGTATGCATTTCTTTCATATTACTATGGGTTTCCTTCCTGAGCAAACACGTTATCATTTCTTAAAACTGATCCCCATACGTATTTTCATATTAATATGATTCCCTTTTCATTTTCTAGAAACGACGTATTTTTTCTGATAATGAAATTAGGATTGATGGATCCGTACGTGATTGACAGTGGTAAATTGGGGAGTTAAAACCCTATCATGGGGTAAGTTTAAGAAGCTTGATTAAAATCTTTGCATCAGGTCCCGTTCAGGGAAGGTGGAAGAATAACCAAAGCAAGTGAAAGTAATTTGCTAGTGTGTGTGTAATTCATTCCTTTCATTAAAAAGTTGGAGAAGACAATTCTTATTTCCACTACTCTTTGAAATTCCAAATACAATCATATGCTACATTGCTACTGATTGTAAAGTTATATCACTTACAGTGGTATTGTACTTCTCTTGTATTGCCAAGCTGGAATAAAATGTACCTTCCTGTTATCTTTGAAAATTAAATATACAGCCACAATAAACATTATTACAATTATTCCTTTTTTATTGAGCGAGTAAAAGTGTCATGAATTTGTCCATCCAGCCTGTGTGAAGACGGAGACATCAAAATGGATACCAAAGTTTTCTTTGCTTGTATCAAAACGTGCTTAACTATTTGTTTCTATTTTTCTTGGACTTTGAAAAAAGATGTACAGAATAAAATGGATCGGTGTCATTGTGCTCAAATGGATAATTGAAATGACATAAATATCTGGTCCTTTTATGCGGTGAAATTTTACTATAATTTTTACAACACCCAGTACGAAGTAATAGAAGAGTGAAAACATTATGTCAATAAGTCATCTAACATGGGCCTCTTGTAAATATACTTTAATTATAACTTTTTATTAGAAATTCATTACATTCAACAGGAAACCCCTGAAATATTTAAAAAAATAATTTTGTTTCCCGATACATTTTATAGAAATTTTGTTTTAGTTAATTGACATTTTCCAATATTTAATTACGATAATGTATTCACATTATTTAACTAGTTCAAGTTGCTTACTCAAACTAATTGAGTGCACCATTTAATTAACTACTAATAAAACTATTTAATATCTCAGTTTTTAGTAAATTAACTGCGTGTTTACACTCTGGCGTTAGAGAGGGCGAGAAGGCTGAAGCGTGGTGCCAGTATCAGCGGGAGGTGCGGAAATGGGCGAGGAAATTGGGGAGGGATGGGGAGGTGACGGGCGAGGAGAGGATGACGAGAGCGGTTGGGGAAGAGAATGGTGTGAGGAAGAGGTAAGAAAGGGTGCCGGAGGGTGGGGGATGATCGGGGGAGGGCGAGAAGGGGTGAAGAGAGAACAGGAAATGAACGGGGAAGGTGTGGGAAAAGATGAGATAAATGACAAGGATTGGGGAAGGGAGGGAATCAGTGGGGAAGAGCGGTGATGGGAGGGGTGGGAGAGGAAGAGGTAGGTGCGTGAAAGGAGCAGGGAAGAAAGGGATATGGGACAGGCAAAAGGACGGAGAAGGGAGTAAAAGGATGGAAAAGGAGGGGAAGGGAGGAAAACGGAGAGGAAGGGCGGATAAGGAACGTGGTAGGGGCGTGAAAAGAACGAGAATTTGCGGGAAAGAGATAGGGAAGGTACGCAAAAGGGGGCGGGGTGGGGCAGAGCAATGGAAGGGAGCG
This sequence comes from Acheta domesticus, assembly GCA_031308135.1. NCBI lineage: Eukaryota > Metazoa > Arthropoda > Insecta > Orthoptera > Gryllidae > Acheta > Acheta domesticus. The sequence goes on along the minus strand of JAHLJT010009436.1, from coordinate 151,541,044 downwards.
GGGCGTGGCGGAGGCCGAGAATAGGTGATGGCAAGGTGGTGCGCGTTGCGCTGGGGTGAAGGTTGGAAACGGAACGGGGCGGTTAAAGTAGAGTTGAGTGGAGAGGCGGTGGCGGGGGGAGACGGAGTCGAAAGAGGGGTGGGAGAGCAGTTCGGGCTGCAGGGGTGTCGTGTACGCGGGGAGGCAGAGCAGAACCTGGCCTGACCTGGCCTGGCGTGGCGTGGCGGGACGGGACGGGGTGCAACGGAGTGGTGTGGGGTAGCGTGGTGGAGAGGGTGAGGAGGTGGTGGAGAGGAGCCTAGGCCACCCCGCACGGGTCGAAGCATGAGGTGCTTTGGAATTCCGCACGAAGCGTCTGTTTATTTCGAGGCCCCGCTCGGCTGTCGCGAGCTGCTTTAAATGCTCCACCCGCAAGCCGATAGCCCGCTATCACCCGCGCGACGCCCGTGGCAGGCGCGCTCCGGCGTGCAATGGAAGAAAAGAAATGCACTCGGAAATGCACCATAAACATTGACTCAGCTTATCACCAATTTATCAAGGCTTGTGAGTCTTAATTGCGGATGAGAGAATGAATGGAATGATTTTAGAGGCGCCCAAGGTAACGTATTGAAGGATAACAAGGAAACGTGTCTTTTTTAAAAAAAGAGATGTGATTCTTGAAGCTGATAGACTCGAAAAAAGTCTGAAGTAAGCGCCTGTGATCGTAGTATACGCTTTGTTACTTAAAGGACAACTGGACTTATAAAGAACATTCAATATGTAATTAACACAATTTCGAGAATTTGTCTTAAAAATCAGATTAATGGGTTTAGAACAAACACTCAGAAGAAATGAATGTAGTGATACAAACCAACTATATAAAGGGGCAGAGTGACCAATATTTAGTTTCACGTTGTTATTCACATGAACCTTGACGTGCATAACGAATGATATAGACTGTTCAATGAAAGACAGAATAGAGCGGAAATAAAGAATAAACCCAAAACTGTTATGCTTCTCAGAATGCTGGTAACTAAGTGTTTGATATTATTGCCCTTTTTCATTAAACATTTAATACGTTTAATAAATATTAATACGGAGTGAAGAAATATAATATCAGAAGATAAAACCCCTTTCATGATAGATATGTTTACATTTATGAAATATACAGTGCTTTATACTTCAGGTGTGATAAGAATGAATTTCGAAATTTTAAACAATAGTTATGAAAATGCATTTCTAATATATACCCGAAAAAGCACTTAATGATATTATTAAAAATAATAATCCTAATGATAACTGTGTAAAATAATAATCACGATATTCCAGGAAAGCACCGACAGCAATAACACGAATTGGTTAATGAAGAGAGACGCAAGGAAAGGAACAACACATTCATCATTTTTGAATTTGGAAACACAAAAGTGTGTATTGTTGTTATTAATTTTACGTATTACATACACTGCTTAACCAAGGTTTCAACAGATGAAATGCAGATCTCTCATTTCACACGACTGATTGATTGATTAGTGATTCCGGGTGCGTCAACTGCTAAAATCATTAGTGAAGTCAGTCATCATCCAAAATGTAGAGCAAGTTTTCAACGCAGGAGTTAGCGGTAATCTTCTACCGTCGGATGACGAGATCCGGCGCCAACCTACCCATCGACTTGTGGGGTTTCTCCCTAAGCAGGGATCTCCACCAGCCGAGCACCGACCCGGCCGGGACAAGCACTAAGCGCCCGACTGGTCTCCCGACAAGTGCGATTGTTTAGGACATGTGAGTGTAAGCGTGTGAGTGCAGGGCATGAGAAAGCTCTGAAAACTCCCTATCAGAGCAGCTGGCCGCTAGAATTCTCCTGAATTCGGCCTAGCTATGTATGTAGTCTAAACTCTGTTGCCGCCGGGACTCAAACCCTAGGACAGTGTTGTCAAGGTCGATGCCACGAGCGGGAGTCCATGGCACGAATGCCACGACAAAATCGCTCCTCCACGCAGTTCATCACCCTTCCACCAGAGACGACGCCATCCCAATTGTAAAACGGCGAGGTTACTAATAGTTTCCTTCCCTGACGCTAGTTGCGCAGAGAAGCTCGTGGCATGATACGGTATCACAACGCGTGCCACTGCCACCAGTAGAAGACCTTGACACCACTGCGATAGGACCTCCTGGTCTAACACACTGCAGTGACATCAGTTGATGCCCTGAGCCACCTTGGCCGGTCGTTCCACGCGAGGTAGTAGGCATTTCGGTGGGCCGCTCGCCTCGTCCTACGGCAGCCGCTGGCCTCCCGGACGCAAGCGGCGGCGGTGGCGGCGCCTGCGAGAGCGGCGGCCGAGTCTGAAGCGGCGAAATTCGATCGTGAGCGCCGACATTCAAAGATAATCGCACGCGGCCCGGGAGGGGTCGACGGCCCCGGGCACGATTCGGGCGGCGGGCGCACCGCCCCCGAAGGGCTGCGGCGCGCGCACGGGAAGAAATACAAACACAACTGTTTCGATGCAGCGTTTTGGAGGCGTAAAGCGAGCGGTGTTTGATCATTTGCGAGTTAAAGATGTTAGTTATACATAATAAACTGTTAGTGACAAAATAATTTTTGGGATTATAACTTCTTGATAAATTAAAGTTTATTTGTATTAAACCGCAAGAGAACGGACTCAAGGACTGAGACATTAGTTAGAACCGTTAGAAACAAACTATAGTGCGATTTATTCATCTCTGCCCCTGGCAGGTATCAGCTGGTTGACGGTTTCATCCAATTGGGAGCTTATACGACGCTACAGTGACGTCACTATGGTGACGTTCATGCTCCCGATTGGATGAAACCGTCAACAGCTAATACCTGCCAGGTGCAGAGTTGAATGAATCGCAATATGTGTCCATTGTCGAAGGACACAACTTGGATGACGTCGATATCTGGCCAGGATATAACCTTTTGCAAGTGAACGAAAACTTGAAAACATTCATTTAATGTGTTTTTATATTTATTATGCTTTTTATTTGCACATTATTTTCCGTTATTTTCTGCCCCAATCCCAAACCACTTTAAAGGTTGTAAGGATCATACTCAACTCCAACCAATCTCGAATCTCAGACACTACCTTCCTTTTGAGCTCCTGCACGATTCAATAAATACGAAAGACGCTGGACAAACATCAATGATCAAGAGAGGCGTTTGAACATTCGAAACTTTGTTTCGAATTGCTGAGTCACTTCGGTCACTCTGCCTGTACACCTTGCTTCCTTTCTATTACATTTGAAATATATCCAAACAAGGACGAACAATGATAGATTGCTGTGATATGCCTTTCATTCGATCAGGCAAAATTAGAAGCCGGAAGGTCAAAGAAGAGTTAGCACTTGCAAGGCAACTAAGATTAAGTAGAAAAATGACCAGGGTGATGATGCAGGACAGTGGTGTCAAGGTCTGCTACTGGTGGCAGTAGCATGTCTCGCGGCATCGGGATATGTCACGAGTTTCTCTGCGTCATTAGCGTCGCGAGAGAAAACTATTAGTAACCCCGCCGTTTTACAATAGTGATGGAGTTGTCTCTTGCGGCGGGGTTATGAACTGAGTGGAGAGGCGATTTCGTCGTGGCAGGGACTCCCGCTCGTGGCATCGACCTGAACAACACTGATGCAGAAGGTGACGTTAAAACATTTTTGCCCTTTGAAAAGGTTTTGGGTAGTTTGTTAACCGTGCTTTCCTTGGGAGTGCTTTCGCCCCCCAGTGAGAGTCATGGCGTGGCAGAGCGAAGCGGGGACGGGCGTGGTGCGGCGTGGCGTGGTGGGGGCGAGGCGGGGCGGGCGGCGAGGTCATGACCGCCCTCTGCCATGCCCGCGGGTAGGTCGGGGCAGTGCGGCGCGGCGCGGGGCTGGGCGAGCCGGGCCGGGCCTGGCAGGCCCCGGGCCCGGGCCGTCGACACGGGCGCGGGAATGTACCGCCGAATAACACAGATTACCGGTAATTAAAGGCCTCGCAGAAAAATCGGAATTGCTGATTTTTATAGGCAACTTGTGCAACGGCCGCGCGCAGGAGGCGTTCGGCGGGGGCAGGGAACTCCCTTCGCACGTGAGCAGCGGGGGCAGGGGAGGGGAGATGCCACTGCTCGAGGAACCAGCTCCGGGCTTCGTGATTCGGCGCAGGGCAGCGCCATGAACGAGAAGGTTGCACGACTGGCGCAGCTGGAGAAACCACAGAAGGAAACCGACACGATGGAGGAAACTACTTCGTAGACTAGTCCACGTGTCTAATGTACTTCGTGTATTGGCGCATGAAAGTATGTCGTAATTCTAAAGAAGGACTGATTGAGTACTGACAATGACTTTTTAAAATTGTGTCAACAACCTTCAATTAAGATTTAATTTTAAAATTTTATGTTTCCGGGAGCTTAAGCATCAAATGCGCAGGACTTCAATAACCTAATTCCTCCAAAATTATACATTGAAATTATCAAAATCTTGTGTACAAAGAGTTCAAGAACGAATTAATGTACTCCAATTCTTTATCACTTCATAGATTACAAATATTTTAAATTTATAAAATATAAACAAATTTTTTTAAATATTTTATAGGGGTGTATTGTAAAGATGAAAAATAGATGCAATGGATTGTATTGAAATAGTCGATTCACTCCTAGAAATGTAATGAAGATACACTGATAATCTGCACAGGTCGTTAATAGTTTATTGTTGAAAGGTACGGACTCTGAAAGGTTTGGACGAGATGGCGATAGCGGTACTGCTCTCCATAAAAAGCGATCCATGAAATCGAGCGGAAGGTCAGTGGTTACACAATCGGAAAATCCGATTTAGAAAATCCTCGTTTAAAACGACTCATAACTAGTTCGAATAAGTTCTATGAACTACTGCCGTTTGGATTCAATAAATCATGGGCTGATCATTTGTTACCTCTACACTTACATTTATTTACAGAGTCCGATGACGTTTGATCAGCTGTTATAGTGTCATCTAATCGGGAGCTTAAACACTCACTACCGTAGGTGTCATCCAAGCTCCCGATTTGGTGACACCGTGTCAGCAGATTTACGTCAATAGACCCTAAGTTTAAATCGAAGTATAATCAAGTGTCAGCTAACACTTTACGACTGCATGTGTGAGATTCTTCAGTCAGGAAAACCTGCAGTATCGTAAGTTTTTCCATCTGAGAATCGTGAGGAGAAATTCAGATGACGAGTGGATGTCCATGCATCACTCGCGTGTGTCTTCCGCCGCAGAGCGCCAGGAACGGAAGGTGTGGAGAGGCGCAGCTGGCGACGGCGCCCAATAGGCCACCGCGGGCGGGGGGGGGCGGGGGGGGCGCGTGGGCGGCGAAGCCGGTCGGGGCGAGACGGGGGCGACGCGGGGCCGCGCGGCGCTGCGCCGGCGAGCGGTCATTCGGGCGGGCGAACGGCTGCAGCCAGCGCCGCTATTAAATTATTCAATCTTATGAAACCGATGCTATTTACATATTTGCTTATCTGCGGCGCCGGCCGATGCAAATGGCCGTTTATGGAGGGCGGGCGGCTTTATTGCGCCCTCCCTCCCCTCGCCCCCGCCCGGCGCCCGCCGCCCCGCGCGCGGTGCACACAAATTTATATTATATGGGAATTTTAGCGCGCCCGCTGCCGTGCGCCGCCCCCGCCCCGCCCGCGCCGCGCCGCACGCCAGCCGCTGCCGCCGCCGCCGCCGCCCGCGCGAGCACGCACGCGCCCTATCACCCGGCCATCGCCCGCCATCGCCCGCCGCCGCGCCGCCCGCGCGGGCCGCGACCGGTTCGCGCGGCGGGGGCGACCGACCACCGCACCTCGCCACGGGGCGGCGCGACGCCGAGCGAAGCGGAGCGGGAGTGGTGGTGTGGTGTGTAGGTAATTTTTGCTTGCAGCTTATCCCTTTTGGGAATACGGTTGGATTCTCCAGCACATTAATTTTCAGTACATCAATACATATTTGCGTAAGTAGACATATAGTAAAAGTGTATATGAAGTTACTTGTATATCCACATATAATTATGTTCATTACATACATATTATTACTGTAATTATTATAATTATCATCACTGTTAACACTGTTTTTTGACTTTGGTGTTATTTTTAAGTTATTATTATTGCTTATATAATAATAATAATAATAATTATTATTATTATTATTATTATTAATGTGGTAACGTCCCTTACACAGTGTAGTGAAGTGGAGCGAAGTGTTAGATAAGCTATAAGCCAAAGGAAAATAAGGACAAAATCTTAATTCACAGATAACTAGTAATTAATTAGAACTAGTTTATCGACCTCCAATTGTAAATGTTTGTAATAGATTTTTAATTGTTCTAATTCTAATTGTAATCATGTTTGCCACCGAGCACTATCTCGAATTTTAATAAATCTGTTTACTACTTCCATTTCTATGTTACAATTTTGTCAACCCGTCCATCTTACTGGCTAATCTCCAACCTCTTCCATCTGCACTAACTGTATAACCCTGATCTTTTTATGTAAGAATTCTTACTCCTAAACCAAATAAGTTCTATTCCACATTATCCACAATTTCATCTCTATAAATGTCCATCAATACAAATTCCCTTGCCTGATCCCCTCTAAATGTTTTTAAATTTATTTTGAACACTGTATTCTTTACCTTCACATACTGTATCTCCCCAATCACATATCTCTAATACATAGCCCGAGTTATCCAAATCAATCTCACGTGAAAGACGATGTGGCGTGATGTAATGGCGCCTCCGAACTCGATTTGGTGCGTCATAAACCAGTAAGGCAACAGAAGTAGGGGAGAGTGGCATAATGGCTAGAGCATGCGCCTTCCACCTCTGGGTACCTGGTTCAGTCCCTGGCCAATCTGCGTGGAATTTGCGGTGAACTCTCGGCATTTGTTCTTCCGTTTCCCCCGCTTCTCGCTCTATCAATTCTCCATCATTTTTTTATTAGTCATTTATCATTTATCATTCATTATCATCATTTACAATCAGTTCATACATGAGAACAATAAACAAATTTGTTTACTTCATAATAAGCATTGATTGCAAACGATACTCATTAGTATTTCTCCATTAATACAGTCGATTACACATATAACTACACATCAAAATCTGCGAGGCAAATCTAGAATTTGAATTTGTGTTAATTTTTTGACGTCTTATTTCTGAACTTACGGCTAAAGTATTGGTATTGGATTCTATTTTTGTTTAAATATATATACAACTATAAATTTTCATTTCTTCGTTGACTGTTGGCATTATCCATCATCATCCAGCTCATTATCTACACATTAGTTCATCGTTCATAGGCTTCAATGACTTTATTAGAAGAAAGGTGTCGTAACCCCAATAAGTAAATAAAAATATAAGTTTCACACACGCAGTTAATATTTAAATAAATCTCTATTTTGGAAAATTCTCGAAAGCTGCTTGATATTTTATACTGTGTTAACTTCATTCAAGGTAAAAATACTTTATTTCACGAACCTCCAAAAATATTAAACCTCAAGGAAAAGTATGGTTACTGGTAGATTGTACGAGCAGGTAGTTTGTTTCCTTTCTGCCAACTGAAGGAGATGTGATAGTTTCAAGAGACAGTTTTGGAGTTTGACGTCTTGTGATGTGTAATTTGATGTGCTGTGCTGTGCCTCTGTATCAAGTGACTTGTTAAGGTTGAGTGCTGCCGGATTCAATAGGTAGCCTTCAAGGAATTATGATCACAAGTAGTCATTACTTTAGGAATGAGTAGTGAATTGACGAAGAGCAATATTTTTATGGAATATATTTGTGAGGATCTGTGGCATGTATGAATGTTCTCGGATGTCCAGCCGCGTCGTAAGCTGTGTTGTCCATGTTTCAGCCTTTCTTCAAGAGCGTTATGCAATTGTCTTCAATTAAGTTCAGTTGTCCGTGTTTCTATCATAAAAATGTTATCAATCCTCAGATTGCCATTGATAAGTGATATGTGAATCATCACACTAAGCATATTCGTACAAAGTCACTTCCGGTTGGCGAAATCAGAAACATTTATTTAGAATGCTAGGGAAAATTGCATTCACTTCACAAAATTGTTTCATTCTTTTAATAAAGGTTGTAAGAATGCATAATCTTTTTCATTTCAAAGGTTATGCTGCCGCCTGCTCCCGTTCACATTTCTTCGATGTTCTCTTTCCCTTTCTACATCTCTTGTTTCCTTGAGTTAATTTTTGATAAATGCATTTGGGATGTTTCCGTTTACAGATAATGTTTAAAGCATTTACATGTATATTTTTTTTGCATACTTGTTTCTGGTTGTACTTTCACATCTGGATGGATCCTGGACTATTGCTCCACTTTAGAGCACATCAAGATAAGAGCATGAGGGAATACATCTCTGGAAACTCGGGGGAAAGAAAACAAAACTAGGAAAGCTTAAGAAGGAAAGAAAATCACAATATTTACTAGTGGTGCTACAGAATGGCACACACTTTCTCTTAATAGTTTCCTTATCCCTTCAGTTTGGGCTATCTTTTCGGTTTTGCTCCACCCCCTGCTCAGCTGCCATTTATTGGCGCCTAAAACACATGTAAAACGCAATTTTTCGGGTACCTAATAGTAGAATTGAAATATGAATTTACCAATATTATAGAAGGGGAATATCAGATCTATATGCACTTTTTAATTTAAAAAAATTGTAGCCGTATTTAAGAAAATGTTTAAGCCGTTCTGAAAATGAGCATTTTGGAGCTCATTTTCATCCATAATTTTCGAGTTCTCAGAAAACTTAGTAAGAAATCATTTCAAGCAGTGGTACTCAAATACAATAAAGTTAAAAGAAAACATTTGCAGCCGTTTTTGAGAAAATGCCGTTTGGGCGTTTCTGAAAATGAAAAATACTGAGCCCATTTTTACAGAAAACATTTTTGACTATTTGAAAATCTTGCAGCACATGTACTCACAATTGCAAAAATGTATACATATTGCCGGTTATGTCAATATGGACGATATGAGAGAGATTTAAAAAACATTACATTTGTGTATTTTTTTGGAAAACAAAAGAATTCAGCGAAATGACATTTATGTCATATGTTATAGTGCATTTAACACTATTCCTATATTTTTTTAAATATTGGAGCCGTTTTGAGAAATTGTCAATTTTAATAATTTTGAATGCTGCCCATATTTCACTCTACATACGCTAAAACTATTGCAATTTTCAGAAGAATGTACATTACAATAATGAAAGAACCAATTCTGGAGAACGAATTTCATGTAAAGAAATAATAGCTATCTTCAATATTTCAGCTGTTGAGAGATGACGAAAGAAATCAATCTTTTGTAATTCTGGAAATTTCAGTGTTAATAGGGAAAATCTGACCAATGCCGTCTTTATAAACGTATTTTACTCTATTATTACAATACATTTAAAGAAAAAAATTGGAGCCAATCTTAGAAAATTTTGAAAATGTCCCAAGGGCTTCAACCCCAAAATATGAAGATTTTGTTTTCAGAATCGCAGAACTTTGAGTGAAGCAGATCGATCGGGGAATGTTCATTTTGGAAAAAAATCCTCAAATAGTTTAGGGGCTAGTGTTGCTCACAGGCCGACGGGCGGACGTTGTGAAAACGAAACAACAAAACTTTTTCGGTATCAGGGGACTCCAAAAAGTGTATTTCCGTGCAAATCTGGAAACAGATTTTTCGCAGCATTACATAACTTTCTCTATACTACGTATATTCGTCCGCATTCGATATAATAAAAATGAAGCTTAATGTAATTTGAGTCAATTCCAGATTAAATAACAATACATGACATATGACAGTTTATATAGGAAGAAAGTAGCTAAATAAGCCTAGTACTGCAGAAAACTATGTTGATCGGAAGTTTTCCTTTTCGTAGTAGTAAATAGTTTTGTTTTCATTTTTAGAAAGTGATATTAATTTGCTGCGTTTAATTAAGGAGAATATAAATGAAAAGTAAATATTTCAATAGTAGAACCACTGTTTCGAAAGAAATATAAAATACGATATACAAACAATTATATAGTTTAATTCTTGAAGCAGTTCATAGTAGTTTAAAGATATTAATGTAATATATTAATATTGAGCGTAATTATTGGTGTGTAACTCATAACAATTTGCTAACGATATCATAAATAACATTTCCGTAAAAGATAATACCATTCTACTGAATGGGCAGGAAATGAGCATTTGCACCCCAGCTTCAGCTCAGTCTGAAGCAGCTAGGGAAACTTAAAAGTTCAGAGCCTTTTTTGATTGGTTAGTGATTCCGGGCGCCTCAACTTCTCCCTTAATTGTAGTGCATGATTTTCTCTGGAGGCGGCGGTGATATTCTCTCGTTAGATAGTGAGGTCCGGCGCCGACCTACCGTCGGTTAGCGGGGTTTTCCTCAACGAGGTATCTCCTACCAGCAAGGCACCGCCCCAGCTGGGACAAGCTGTCAGCTTCCGACTGGTCTCTCGGCATTTGTACAAGAGTATAACATGTTAGTGTAAGTATGTGTAAGTAAGGGACGAGGATAGCGCAAGGAAGAGGAAGGAAAGATCGCGCGCGGCCCATGGCCCGTTTGTTAGAGTACTGCTGTGGCATTCGCCTAGTGCTGATCGAAGAAACCACGAACACCTACCTATCAGAGCAGCCGGCCGCTAAAATTCTCCTCCAGACAGCGTCAGAACTCGACCCAGCTCTCTAGCAAGTGTCGAAAATCCTGCGACCGTCGGGACTCGAACCTAGGGCCTCCAAGGCAGAAGCACCGCGGAGATATCAATTGATGCCCTGAGCCACCTGTCCCGATGTCTTAATCCAGATGTGACCCTCAAATACCACAATAATGGCGCGGGACTCGAGCCGCAGGCCTTGAGTCGGGGGCTGCGTGGAGGCCCGGGCGCCGGCGCGGGCGGTGCGTACGCGAGAGCGCGCTGCGTGCAGTGGGTGCGTGCGGAGGCCGTGGGTTCCACGCCGCTGCGGCGGCGGCGGCCTCGCCGGTCGCAGCCGCGAGGATTTCGAGCAATTGAAATAATTGTTCCGTAATTACACAGGCATTTACAGTTTTTGAAACTGTCTAAATCGGGTAATTGCGGCCGAACCGCGTCTTACGCAACGGGCCTCGCAGGCTGTGTGACAAGAGACGAACGGTCGCGTGCTGTCTCGAGGAAGCCGCGATTACTTCAAGGGCTGTCATGTCGCATTGAAAGAATTTTGTGTGAATGTGTCACAAGGCTTGAAGTGCTGGACAGACGACAAGATTCGTGAAAATTAGAGGAGAAAACATATTAATATAGTTGTGCTTCTCTGGAGCACGAAAGTCTTCGCGAAGCGTGTAGCCTTTTTATCGAAACGTTAATTAAACACACATTCCACATTAATGTGCTGCGAATGTTTCCTGAAATTTTAAGCAAATGTGAAGTACGGAAGGAAATTTTTTTCGTTAGTTTTAACGCCAATTGAGATCAAAACGTGAGTCAGCCGCCCTATCTCAGAGAATAACTCTAATCAAAAGAGGTGAAAATGTGAAAAGTATTACACTATTTATCTATCATCCCTTAAAAAATTTAAGTGTGCACCCATTCAGATGTTTCGGCATATTTTGTAAAGGGTAAGAAAACCCATTAAAATTCTTTACGCATTTCTTAAAGCTTACACATTTTCCAACTAAATATTTTAAAATTAATTTAACTAACTTTGCTTATTAATCATTATGCTTTGTTATTATGCGTCATTATGCTTTGAGTAATTTCAGATGAAAATTGTTACTGAAAGTTCGTCAGGAGCATGTAACAATAATTTTTTTTACAGTTGCTCGTAACAATGATGCTGGCAGGAACGGTGATCGTAGCAAACATGGTACTTGGTGAACTTAGGGTTATCCCCCAAAGATAGGGCGGCTGACATTCATTCTAGCCTTAATCGGCATTAAAAATAAGTGAAAAATTGGCATTAAAAATAAGTTAGGCGTCCTTAGTCCTCCAAATTTTGTGTCGCTGTCTCCCGACCTATATGTGCCTCAAACCCATCATTATTATATCATATTATACCTTTTACAACATTTTGAGATGAGAAATTTTCATTCCTAAATCATCGAACACAAAACATCAATGTTAAGAAATTCTCCAACGGATTTAACACATCGCTGTCTACAACATCGATGTTTTCAACCGGGCGAGGTGGCTCAGGGCTTCAACTGATATCACTTCTGTGCTCTGACCGAGAAGTCCTAGGTTCCAGTCCTGGCGGTAGGATTTTAGACTCTTAGTTTGTCAGCTAGGTCGAATTCAGTTGCTGTCTGGAGGAGAATTCTAGAGGCCGGCCGGCTGCACAGGTTGGTGGTTTTCCGGGGTTTCTCAGATCAACACCTGGAGAATGCTGGAGCAGTATCCTGACAAATGGGCCACAGATCGCGAGCGATCTTACCTTTCTCTTCCTCGTCCTATCCTCATCCCTTACGTACACACACATACACTAACAAGCACTACACTACTAGACATACCGGGAAACCTGTCGGGAGCTTAGACCTTGTTTCGGTTTGGGGCGGTGCCCCGCTGCTGGACATGCCTGCTTGGGGAAAACCCCGGTAGCCGACGGTAGGTCGACGTCAGATCTCACCATCTAGCGGGGAATGACCTTCACCACCTCAGGAGGAAAATATGCACTACACTTACGGAACATCAAAACATCAATCTATCGATGTTTTGAAAACATCGACATGGATGTGGCATCTCTAAAGGTGGCTCCCCACATTTGGCACTCGCCGAGCAGCAAGCTACTGCTTGCCCGATCCCGACCAGCTGATGTGTGCGGCGAATGTTCGGTCCCTTTGATGTGTCCAAAAGACCGACACGCGGAGGGTAGGGTGATGTTCGTCACTCATCAAATAGCAAGCGACTCATCCACACTACTCGGGATTCGGCGAGCGGTTGCTCGCTGTTCGCCGAATGGCGAATGTGTGGAGCCGACTTAAGCGCTTGGCGCGCTCCGGGCACGGGCGGGGCTCGAAGCCACGCAGTCTGCATGGTAGCACGCACTGCCGCGTGGGAGGAAGTGGGCTGCCGCCCGGAACGCCCCTGCTCCCGCCCCACCCCTGCCCCGGCCCCGCACCTCCCCGCGCTAACGAATGTTAATTGGGCGCTTCGGGAGCCGCGCTGATGTAATATTTAAGTCCCGCACGGCACGCGTGCTTAGGCCGTCTGCGCCGCGCAGTCGATGCTATCTGCGCCTAAGCTGCCTGCGCAAGGACACCTACGCCGTCTTCCACGACCCTCCCCCTCTCCAGGCGCAGACGGCGGGCAATGCGACGGAGACCATGTGGTCAACGTTTTACAGGCATCCGCTTCTCGGATACGCCAAAGGCAAAGGCGCAATCGCACAGGAGATGAGAACTGCAGCCGCTGCCTCCTCGCTATTCGTACGCCGGGACGAGATGAAATCATCCGGGGAGTCACACTTGATAGTTTTCCGAGAGGCAGAGATAAACTTCGCCATACAAATAATTTAGGCTGTCCCATCTTCCTTGTAGTAGATTACTGAGATATTTCCCATAGGATAATTCAAGATTATTTTTGTTCTAAACTTAATTTTATTTATTTTCTTGTTGTTGTTTTTTGTTGAGGTGTGAAACGAACTCAGTCATGATAATAATACATGATCAGTCCCAGTCCCTTTGCTTGAGCAGTGCTATTCGAGAAGGGAATTTCATTCTCACAATTCGAATAAGGGAGGTCCGAAATTCCTGTGGAAGCGGCGTCGTCTTCGAGATATGGCTTTCTTTCGCCTCGGCTGCTCCTTGCGACGCACGTCACAGCGCTAGTGTCCCCCTCCGGCGGGGGAGCGACGGCGGTGGCAGTGACGGCGGCGCAGGGACGGCGATGGCGACAGTGGCGACGGTGGCGGCGGTCGCAGCGGTGGCGGCGGTGGCGGCGGCGGCGGCGGCGGTGGTGGCGGCGGCGGCGGCGGCGGCGACGGCGGCGGTGGCGACGGCGGCGGCGGCGGTGACGGCGGTGACGGTGGTGGCGGTGGTGGCGGTGGCGGCAGTTGCGGCGGTGGTGGCGGTGGCGGCAGTTGCGGCGGTGGCGAGGGTGAAGGCGATGGCGGCGGCGGCGGCGGATCGGCTGCTCAAGGCGCCCTCCTTCCCTCTCCCTGCCCCCCGCGCCGATGGCTGTCGCGTCTGCATTATCGAACTCCGGCGCAGGCGCGCAGCCTCCCCGCCTCTCCGGCCTCTCTCGGGCCCCCCTGCCGCCCCCGTTCGCCCGCGGCGCGTTGCCGCACCCGCATCGCCCTCGGCGCCGCCGTCCCCGCGGCGCGACCTGCTCCCGCGCCGCGCCCGTAAGAAAGGTCGGGGTTCAATCCCTATCGACTGCAGCCGTCTCCTTACGCGCCGCCCCCGCCGCCGGGGATATCAGTTCCTTTTTCTGCGCCGTAAAGCAGACGTTTCCTCTGGCTGCGGAATTAGGCGCAGAAGCTAAGCCCCTCCCCTCCACCCTCGACCTTCCAGCGCCATTCATTATGAATGTCTTGAGGGTACTCGCGGCGGGCACTTCACATGTTAGCTTCTGGTTTCCCTACTATGGTTTTTCACATTTCAGCTGGTGACGCCGTGTGCCTCCAAACGGGAGAAGTGTCTCAGGGCATCGGCGGATGTTACTACAGTTGCTATGACCGGGAGGTCCTAGGTTCGAGCACCGATGGTGACAGGATTACTGATACTAACTACGTAGCTGGGTCAAGTTCCGTCGCTTTCTGGAGGAGAATTCTAGCGGCCGGCTGTTTTGATCGGTATTTTTCCGTGGTTTCTCCTAACAAAAGCACGGGAATGCCGGAGCAGTACCACAACAAACAGGCCACGGACCGTGCGCGTTCTTCTTTGTCCTATCTTACATCCGCGCACTTACACTTGGATGCACTACACTACCACACATGTCGGAAGACCGGTCGGGAACTTCGAGTTGGGGCTGTGCCCCGCTAGTGGGAGATACCTCGTTGAGGAAAACTACGCTAGATGACGGTAGATCGGTGTCGTCTCATCATTCAACGGGGGATGATCACCACCACCTCCTGAGGAAAATGCAATAAACGTACAGGACTATTGACCTTAACAGTTGACGCTCCCGGAATCACTAATCAACCAATGCCTTCGGGGTACTCGCGGCGGGCACTTCATTTGTTAGCCTCTGATTGCCCGCTGCCGTATTCCAGCTGGTATCACCACGTGCTTGCAACAACTTCACAGTTTTCTGGGAGCAGTGGTTGCCCTTTGTCATATCTCCACAATTGACGCTGTTGGTTTCGATATTTGCAGATTGGTATCAGTCAATGTTGTCGTGGTATCGATTTAAATTGAAGTATCTTAATCGAAAAACACCCAAATATCTCCAGAGAAAAGAATTTAAGAAACTGTAAAGACTAAATTCCTCCTATTTTGACATTTCATTGCACTTTTCTGTAATACTGTCACTAAAAAAGCCACAATATTATCAGCTCTTGTTTGCGAGAAGTTTCCAGTCAGGCAAAAACTAATGTAATTATATATATATATATTAGTTTGTTATTATTAACATTGTACATTATTCATACATTACAGTACACACAACATTACAACAACATACATTGTATATTACAACATTTTAGAAACAACCCGTACAAGACTTTCAATTTTAAGCACTATGGTACCGGGTATATTATTTTGAATCTTGCCTCCATATCAAATGGTATTGTAAATGTACTTAATGAAGTTCGAAAATTTCAATTTCTCTTGGTTTTCTCATTTCTTTTTGTACCTCAAATCGAATGAGGTCAGAGATCGCCAAATCTTCGGTGGCGCCTTCCTTAGTACGCTCCGACTCCTCATTTTGACTCTCAGTTGGTTACTCGTCGTTTTCTCAACGCAGGTAATGCTCATCGGTCCAGAGAAATTCAAAGATATTTTTAAAAAATCTATGCACTTCTAATAAGAATCATTAAAACGAATGTATCACAATACACTCCAAAAATAAAGCAGTACTGAAATACTTATTCTTTGATTCAATTTTAAGAGAAGGGAGACAAGTATTTATAGGATATTTTCTATGAGTTTTAGTACTACAAACCTCACCGTCGATGCGAACACTGTTTTTACGCAAATGGCTGACGACTCTAATAGCACTGCTAAACAAAGTTGATCAAAGAAATCCATGATCAATGAAACGAATTGAACCTCTAATGTTATTACTTCCGTCCTCGTATTCTATTCTTTGGGAACTTTTTTTTGAAATAAATAAAAATAATGAAAACGGATGAAAACTGTTTTATGAATGGTAATGCTTTATCCGAAAAATTATCTTTTCTTTCTTGAATTCAATCCCGTGTGTGGCTACTTCCGTTTTAAAGAATCCGCCACTGCTGATGCAACGCGTTGTGACGTAACTTTCGGAAGTCCGCACCCACCCTGCCCTGTTGTTTGACCTGGTTCGGCCGTTCTCGTTTCCCGAACCTCAAACCTCTCGTCTCCGTTTGTTTAAGTATTCAGGTGACGTGCATGCTAATGGTTCTACACACCACAAATAGCATGCGTAAGGCGCCATTTATAAGTGAGAGAATCAGGTACTGCCATCGAAGAACATCCCTAACGTTCCTATTCCAAATTTATTCACAGATTTCTACCTGCCTTCTTCGTTAGAAAACTCTTCATCTATTTAAAGAATGTGTGCAGCGGTTTTTTATGCTTGTTACGTGTAACATTTACCCACATTTAAGGATAAAAAATGAGTGAATGATTTAGAGTATTACAAGAACGGTCATAATACCACGATTTTAATTTTCAATGAAAAGGGCTTAAATAATTTGATTATTTTAATGAGTTGGTACAGTTATCGCACAGTCAAATTTGATGATTTTAAGAAATTTTACTTTCAACATAAATGGATTTATATCAAAATTATTGTGTAAGTTTTAGCAGTCGTTCTATTCATATGAAATGACACTTTGAACGACAAAATTTGTATTCAACATTTTTGTATCTGCAGAACTTCTAAAAATATCCTTAAGTATATTTAAAAGTATTTTCTTAATGCACTTTCTAAAAAATGTTGCTACTTATTATTTAAACACCGCCTGCAATATTTTTGGGGAATTCTGAGTTTGGAATTGCGGAGCAATGTTGTATGTATAACATAACCAAGAATTATAAAACTCAATAAAACTCGAGCAGTATTTATCCTACATAATGTACTGGATATCGTAAATTACTGATTTGTCAGTATTAAAAAAAATAAGAGAAAGAAATGTAGGAAAATTATTTATTCTAGGTCATGTTATATATATATTAGCTAATATTATATATATATTAGCTAATATATATATATATATATATACAGCTAATATATATATATATATATATATATATATATATATATATATTAGCCCCCGAAAATTGTAAGCAAATACATGCAATACTTGAAACTTCAAAGATTAACTGTAAAACTGGTTTGTAAATGTTTTGTAAAAGGTTGTAAAAGTTTGTGAAAGGTTTTGAAAAATTGGGTTTTAAATGGACGTGGCAAATGAGAACGTTCTGGATGGTGCAGAAGTAAATATTTCCTTCCATAATTCCAAAACACATCCAGTTACCGAAAATTGTACTTACCCAAAGGGAAAATGCACATTAAAATTTTGAATTTGGTGTTCGAAAAGTGCATTTTTGAGTCCCTACAACCGTCTCTACAAGCACGTCACTTGGCCTACTTAGGAGGACAAGACGAAACGCTCGTAGTGAGTAAGTGAGGAAGCTGATACCGAGGCGCAGGGCAGAGTGTTGCGGCCGCCGCCGCCTGGGCTCGACTGGGGGCCGGGGGGCTGTGGGTCTCCCCGGGGGTGCAGGGGGCTGGCGGGGGCCCGAGGGGTGGCGTGCTCCCCCGGCGCAAGGGAGCGGCCGCCGCGGGCCACGCGGGGCTGCGGCTGGGGCGAGGGACACGGGCCCATTAGCGCCCAGTACAGTCGCCTCCGCCGCCGCCTCCGCAGCGCCCGCCCACCGCCAGCGGAAAGTGCACTCACTAGGGCCCTTCATATACCATATACCTTCAACGTGCTTATGAGTGACTACGTTATTAAGCATTTTGATGTTTTAGTATAATTGTCAGTACACGTTTCTTAGCATCTTGCTAACACCATCAACAACCCATAAATCTCCCCTTCTTCCTTACAACACAACTATAATTTCTACAATGCAAAAAATAGAATTCTAGATATGCAGCATTTACTGGTATGCATTTTCATTCGTTTATGAATGTTTTGATTTTGATGAGCAATTTTAATTTTAAAAAATTAACACACGAAGCCCTAGAAGAAACTATTTTAAACTTAACCTTTCAATTAAGACACTTGTGTAAATCCTCTTTTGTACGCAAGCAGACTGAGAGCGTGCTCTTGACTATTTTCCTCTCCTATTGTCAGTTAAGAAAGGCTATCGAGTTGTGGCTTCGTGTATCTTCCGTATCCTTTGCGACGTATGATATGGCGTTGATAATTCGTTTCGCGATCGGTGCTCACCGCATGTGTACTTGCGTCGCAAATCCAAGTAATGTACAGGAAAGTTAAAATGTGAAGAGTAACAATAAGCACCAAAGAGAACTGCATGCTATCTGGACCTAAGATCAATTTACTATTTATACAAAATATGCGTCAGCTGTAATATTCACAAAGTATGCAGAGAAATAATAAGAAAGTACTTAAATATGCTAGATAGAAGTCTAAATATACAGTATTAATTAAAAAAACGTCCAAATATGCATTACGCATGAATTTTCCCAGAACATGCAAATATGCACGGAAAAGTATGCATTTTTTAAACTAGTTTTTCATGAAAAATATATTTACAAAGTTTGAAATCTCTACGAAGCTTAAATAAAAACATGCATTTGCATGGAAATCCTGTCTCTAGTCATTACGAATATACCAAGGAGCATGCATAGTTACACTTACGATGGTTTTCTCAACTTTTTTAGCTGGCGGATATTGGGAAGCACAGCCCCTCCCCTTCCCCACATGGGACAAACCTAAATAATTCTTGAGCAAAGGATTCATTTGTAACGAAGAAACGTGTTTATGACATTCGATTAGAAATAGTTTGAAAAGTTTTACCTTTCCTTCCAGTAGTTTTGATGTAATTTGTTGTGACTTTATTAGCCGTTTGTCTGAACTAAACGAACAGCTCGACAACTGGATGATTTGTTTGCTTCTAAACCTAAAAAAGTGTATAGGGAGAACTCGCTTATTAATAACACGTTCTAAACAGATACAGCTACTTTTTAGACTATTTAATTTTATTATTTGTAGAAGCGGGGTAAATGTCTCATCGTTTCTCTTTCAAACTGTTTCAGAAAACAACACATTAAAAATAATTCAAATCACACTTATATTGACTTTCAGTAACAAAGGTAAACACATTACGTTATTTCGGTTCCAATATCATAGGGTAAAACGTTTTCGAAAATCGGCTCCATGTACCTAACGAGCGCTTGCGGAGTCCTGCTGAGAGGAGGCGCCTCCGAGGCGCAGGTTCGCGAGTTGGCGGGGCAGCGCGGAATGCACATAGCGCGCGCTGCAGCGTTGCGTGTGCGAGACAGCGCCCTCCAGTACGCACGGACGTAAGAGCCGGGCAGGCGGAGGGGAGAGGTGGAATTCAGCGGGTTCCTACATTTTTACGAGAGGCCGGCCCCCACTTGCGTGCGCGCCGCGCCGTCGAAACGAGAGAAAACGCCGCACGACCGCCTCCCTAACAGGGCTTCGAACCTACGCGCGACGCGGCCCACGGCCAGGCGGGCCGGCTCTCTCGCTCCGACTGCAGCGTTGAAGCCCGTATGAACGGGGTCACAGCACCGCAAGGGTCCCCAGGCAACAAGGCCCCGCCCCTTGAGGTATCTGGCAATTTTTAAATATTCCAGTTTCCGACAACGGAATTCGTAGAAATTCTGTTCCCGAACTAAAATGGAGGAAAGCTATAAGCTACCAACAATGGTGGCAGAGTTGTATTTGGGAGTGTGTAAGCGTTGCATTTGCATGGTGCCGTTCGTGATTCCTCTTGAGCTAAGGCATGGTTGGACAGACCCAAGCACCACGCATCCTCTATGAGCCTAGATAGTCCCCTCTAGTCAAAAACCCACTTCCCGACATCCACTAGCTTAGTTGAGATGGTCGAACGGGGTAACTCGGCAGCTCTCCTCAATCCCGAAAAGAAAGGCGGAAGGTGAATGGCCAACCTCCGTAAGTCGATGAGGGGGTGGGTCCGAAATACATTGAGTACATTGGATAAAAGTAAAAGGGAGGGGAATCCGCATGCTAGAGGAAGATTCAAGATGCCAGGGCGGGCAGGCTACAATGGAGCCATGAAGGATGGTGTTCTGATAAAAAAATGTGTAACATACATACCTGAAGCACCAACAAAAGCTTTAAATTAAGGAACCAGGATTTGGATGTAGATAGGAAGGGCTAAAATATTATTCGCATTACCAGTCAAATAAAAACCGATAGTCACATCTGCTCTCCACCGCCTAAGAAGAAATTTCGTAAAAGCTAGTAACTGTCACTCTACTATAATAATGGTTACAAGAATGCAACTCCACATAGAAGAAATACTTCTTGATGAAGATTGATAATATACTCAGCATTAGAAATAGGGTAATTCGTCTATCTTGAAAGAAAACTTATAAATATTTCGGAAAGTGCCCCAGAAGAAAGAAAATTGATACATTGGTCCTTTTTGCCGCCTTTACACTTCTTGTGGTATTATGGACCTGCTCCCTTAGTAGTGCCTATCCGCCATAGATAATTGAAGATCAGTGACGTAAACCTTAAATCACGAGGTATGGTCGGTGGATTAGGGGTGTAATAGGGAAGGATCAAGATTTTCAGGTAATTGATGAGGGACTGAAAATCACCACGACTTCAGAAAAGAAGCCTATCTAACGTAGAATTCGAGCTCACAGACCTGGTACAAGGGCGTAACTGCCTCCATCTTCTGCGTTAACAGGTCAGATTAGCGCATCATAAAATATTGTATTAATCGCTTCATTATTTCCCTCTAAGATAGTATTTTCTCAGTACCCATACCGATACCTTTTGATATTTTCCCCACAAAACCAATTCTGCCTCTGGAAAGCAAAAACACATATCGCGTATCGAAAGTGAAGCCCCGCCCCCATTTGAAGGTGCGCGCGCTCGCGTACGCTTCGTGGGCATCAAAGACCGGCCGCCGCTGTAATAAATCGAAGGAACCCGCTGGCGTCACCGCACTGTTTTATGCCCGTTCATAAGTCTATTGACGGCGCCTCATTCATCGGAGCGTCGTCGTGCAGCGCCCCGGAGCCCTCGGTCGGGCCGCCCCGCCCACTCACCGCCTCCTAAGCCACTCCCCCACTGTTTCTCCTGCGAAGTCTTTTTATTTCTTTACTAATTTACTTATTTATTAATTAATTTACTTATTTATTTACTTATTAATTAATTAATTAATTTGTTTACATATTCATTGATTTATTTGGGCCTGTCAAGGGCAAACGCATCCTGTTACAGGGAATGTGGAGTTGGCTAGTATACACCAAAATACTTGCAATATAATCAATGAAGTCACAACTTACAATAATTACTTTTATATAGTTTATGGACCTTTACTCTAAATTGTTTCTTCGTTATTCCCCAACTGGCGTGTTCTCGTCGCTCTTCTGCTGCCTTCTATCGCCTGCAGCCTACCTTCCATTTTCCCCATTTATTTCTGTCCTGTGGCAGTCGTGTCCAGTTGTAGTCTCCTGTTTTTTGTAGGACGTCTGCTCATCTTCGTTGTCTTCCCATTTTCCTCATATTGTGAGACAAGATCTACAGAGAGATGGGGTGTACACCTAGACAACGTGTGACCTCAGAACTGGATAGAAGAAAAGGATTTTTTTTTAAATTCTGGCCCTCAAGAAAATGTGCGCAGATAAATCTCTTTCCCCACACGTCATATACAGTTTTTACTGTTTTTTTGACAAATAAATAAATAAATAAAAAGACTTACACTTCCTCAAACATCAACTGAACAATTAGGAATTATTTCATAGTAATGACAGTGATGAATTTCGAAATCTTTGATCGTGTTTTCCATTAGATTATATTATTTTTTATATTGTTTAAAGGTCTTTTTGTGTATTAAGTGCCCCCACCTCCAGCACATCCCATCTCTTCCATCAAATCCCATCTCATGGTGACCGAACCACCTTCCTAATTCATTTGCCGGAGTGAGTGGTGACTCGATGGGTATCACCCCAAACCAGCTGCCTGAGAAGGCCCACCACAACCAGTTTTCGACTAATTTGACGCGGAGTGGTTCCACTTAGGCCCATTTAGGGTCTTTTGACCCTAAATAAGATGAGAGAGGAGTTGGGATGGATGGATTAACGATGTGACCCAAACACCTTCCTAAACCAGATTTTCACAATGATGGAGTGGCAATGATGAAATGAGCGTTCAGGATGAAAGACATGAAGCTGTCAGAAGCATTTAAACACACAGCGAGAACACCCATGGCTGATGCAGGATTTGAACCCACAGCCTTGAAGTACAACGCGCTTTCACGCGGCTCCTACTCCAAGTTCCTGCAACACCAGGGCGACCATTACATTGTAAAAGATTAAAATATTTACCCTCTCAAAGCTCTTGTAGGTCTATAACCAAAGTCCCAATCAGAATTGTTTCTCCCTGATCTTTATCCATTTTGAGATGGCCTCTTACTTCGCGTCTGGTTACTAACTTTAGCCCTGCTACTGACATTTCAACAACTTAAATAGATAAAGCCAGGAGTGCACGCGCGCTTTTCTAGCCTCATAACTGTTGTTCCGCCGCGGCGATGGAACAGCGCGATGTCTCTGCAACGAGTGAGCGTAGGAACGGCCCTTCCTTCGCAATACGACGTTGCTTTCGCGCGACGCATCGGGACTGCGCAGAAGAACGTGCCTCATGCAGGGACATGTGCGTGCCCGCCAGCGGCGTGGACAAGAGTGACTGATTACTACTAGTGCGGGGAATATATCACTGAAACGTCTTGAAAATATTCGCTTGAAAACGATAAATAATGAACGCCAAGTACTAAATGAATTATTGCCGACCTGGTAGCCTAGATCAAGGCTGCTCCGGTGGACGGGCCACCAGCCGAGTCGTGGCCCAGCGCGAATCAACGGGCGACTGTGCTTGCCGAGTCAGAGTGGCGGCAGGGGAAGGGAAGGAAAGGGTGGCGCTACTGCCTTGCTCAGTGGTGTCAAGGTCTTCTACTGGTGACTGTGGCACGCGTCATGGCACCGTAGCATGCCACGAGCTTCTCTGCGCAACTAGCGTCGGGAAAGGGAACTATTAGAAACCCCGCCATTTTACATTAGGGATGGCGTTGTCTCTGGTGGCGGGGTGACGAACTGCGTGGAGGGGCGATTTCGTCGTGGCACTCGTGCCACGGACTCCCGCTCATAGCATCGACCTTGACAACATTGGCCTTGCTGATAAGAGGGGGAAGGAAGGGTAAAATAGTCTGGTCTAGTGAAAGGGGAGTGACACGTTGATCGCTACAGCAAACCCCGCTGACAGTTTGGCCCGAAATCTTGAGCAACCCTAGCTTAGATCGTCAAGACTTTAATGCCTACTCCCCTGCGCGCGATGGACTCAAGAGCTACGATTATCCAATGTAGTACCTTGTACCATTATCGATTGGGACTCATCAGTCACATTGGCGTGATGGATTGGTGTGATCGGTAAGTACGATTTTGCCTGCTTCTGGAGGAAAAGTTTCAGATGTCGGGGCGTCTGTAGGGACCGAAAGGTGCTAAAGACGTAAAACAGGAATACATCCATGAACTAAATAACATTTCTCGGACTACAAAAATACATCAAAGGACGAATTTATAACTGTTGCCACGAGAAATTGTAGATAACACGATCCAATGTGCATCGCTCTCAGTTTCTCAAAGCACTGTGATAACAGCATCAACATTGGCAATGCCACTGTTGTCCTCGCACTTTGCCGTGCATGACAACATCCGCGACGTAAAAATTTCGAAGGGACACCTCCAATCAACTAGCTTTTATGAAATCTGTTGTTTCCGACAACCTGAAATATAAGTTCTTACTTCGTTTTGTTAAAGGTACATGTAGAACAATAAACTTTTCTGATTCTGATAATACTGATTTTTTAGGCAATAGGTTACGGTGATACGAACACGTGTGGTTTATATATGACGTGCACTCTAAACAAATAGATTTCTACACATCTCCTTTCGCAAGTCGTGAAAGGATATCAAAAATTAAGCCTATCAATTTATTTTACACGCGTTCATATCTGATTATAATCAAATTTCACAATGATGAAAAGTAAAAGAATGAAACGGAAGGATTTCTAATTTTTTTAAAAGTATTCTTTATTCCTGTCAAAAAGAATATAAAAATAGACGATTTGCAAAATGACCACGAAAAACAAAAAAATGGTTTGCTTGAAGGAACATCATGTAACTCCGCGGTAATGTCGTTGCCTATCGACTATAGGCATTTGTGTAGTCGCTTTCAATGAAATAATTTACAGGACAGACCTTTACTTCTCAGGATGGTATTTTATGTCTGATGACACTATTGATAAATGCATACCATTGGAGGTGAATATGAATGCTGGTGATCAAAGACTAGATATGAACATCGACCACTGGCTAACTGCACACTCAACGGTTGACTGAGAAACACATTTTCGATTGCGTGTGAGATAATATCAAATTGATGTGATGTGAGGTCTAGTGACAAAGAACGGTGAAAGTCGATAAATTTGGGTTAGATTTGTATATGATGCCATAAGAGAGCTGAAAAATAAACACTAAATCATGTCATAATGAAAGAGAATTTATACACTTTCGATTATGACGGGAAACATACACCTAAGATATTTGAAGTCCGTAAGGACTGAGAGAACTAGATTTTGCGAGGTTTTTCAAGAAGGTAGATTTTGTAATGACAATACCAATTAAGAAAGCAAGGAAAGTAAAAAGTGAGAGAGCAAAAATTACACAAAATGCAAGCATAGAGTACAAAGAGAGAGAAAAAAGAAAATACTGAAGCTTCCGTGGGAAACAGCCTAAGGAAAGGAGGAAGAATGACATACGATGTACACTGGGCAAGTAAATAAGTATCTGCACTTCCGTTCCAATTGTTTATAGGTTAACTGTAGAGCTTTGTGTGCTAACCTGCCTTAAGATGACGTCGTTCACTTTGCTTATGGTAAGTTTCAGCGTCATCGCCTCATGTTCGCTTGAGTTGTTGTGATGTACATATACATGGCTGCACCACTTTCCGTTTGGCCCCAAAACACTTTCGTAATCCGTGTTTTGGTATCTGAATGTGAATATTTTCTCAAAAGTAGTCTTCATGAATACTACAATAACATAGTATTGAATATATACAGTAAAATAATTTACCTACCAAGAATACCGGGGTATCTAACTAAATGAAAGACACTTCTTACACGTTTGGAGTCTGCCCATTTTTCTTTGAACTTCTAGGCGCATAGGAAATGTACTCTCTCTCTCTCTCTCTCTCTCTCTCTCTCTCACACACACACACACTCACACACACACACACACACACACACACACACACACACACACACATATATATATATATATATATATATATATATATATATATATTCATACATACGTATGCCTTCTCCAAACACTATACTTTTAAAATGGATTCGGATAAAAAATCGTGCTCCGTACGCACTGAATACTGACGCATAGCATCGTATTTTTAAAGAGCCTCTCTCCGCCTTCCCGGTGGCAGACGCGTGCCATAAAAGTTCCGAGGACATTTCGGGCTGCGGCACTGGAGTCATCGACGTGCGGGGGCGGCGGGCTCCGGTTCGACGCAGGCCGGGCCAGGCCGGGCCGGCGGCGGGGCGCGGGCGGCAGCGCTGCGGTAATCGATGGGTCGCGTGCGACTTCCGGCCGGCCGGCCGCGCGCACGCTCCGCGTCACGCGCCGCGCCCACGCCGCGCCGCCACCCGCCCCCGTCCCCGCACGGCTCCGCCGCCGCCGCCGCCGCCGCCCGGCGCACGCACGGGGGGCCCGGCGGGGTGCGAACACAGCGGCGCCCGAGAGCCACGGGCGGAGGCATTCGCGTCGAACTCTCACGACAACTCACGCTTTCCAGCACACAGGACGAATCTCACTTTTTCCCAACCCCAAGGCCAATCCCACTCCTCAATGTCGAATCCAACAAAACTTCAGAATATTACAGACTTCTAATTATTCATGCTCAGTATTGTTAATAAATAAAGGTTTATACTACTCTTTTAAGAAGGAAATTTGCTCTATGATTGTCTCTGGAATTGTCGAAATTTGGGACATTAGTATTACTACGTTACAAATGGGTATTCTTTTCTGTAAGTTCTTCAAATTTCTTGGTGGATTTTCTTTTAAATGATATACACTTTGTAAACTTTGTATCCTGACATCCCTTTCTATTTTTCAGAAATACATTTTAATATTAGTATGACAGGAGTGAGTTGCGTATTTGGTGATTTGTATTTAATTTATTTTCTAACTATTGTCCGATTCTGAATTTTCTTTATCTTCGATTCGAATAGAAACAATAGTTAAATTTAGTATAGAAATATGCGGAAGGATGGCATAGGGGTATTTACAGAATAATAAAAAGACTCACACTACAAGAGCTGTCGGTAGTGACATGGTAGGTGACGGATTAATACAGCATTGTGGGCAGAAGCATTCCAGAAGGGGGATATTACGATGTGGTGATGGAGCCATTTGTAGCCCTGGGGGAGCGAGCCAAAGGGAAGCGGCAGTGGGACAATACATCCAGGGAGGGGACTGCCCCGGCATTCGAGAAATGGGACGCCGTAATGAGCAGGCACTGCAGATAGTGGGAATCGTGGGGATAGGAGGATAATAAGGGATTGCTCCTGGTAAGGCACTCCAGAAACATGCCGCAACTAATAAACTTATCACCCAAATCGGCAATGGTGTCGGAATTAATATATGTTCTTATTTCTCTCGTTCAGTCATGGAGTACTCACAACCTGGCCATATTATCTTCCCCTAAAATAACCAGATAGATAAAACTAATTGCAAAATTTGATTAATAATAATGTATTACTCAGTTAATTCAATCCAAAATTCGAAAAAGTATAGAGATATCTATCCCTTGCTCATGCAATGTCATATGAAATGCACGCCATACTTCTGGGACGTAGATTCTCAATATTACCACAAAGCATGCGCATACCTGCCAGCAAATTTATTTGCTCTATTCCCACATTTGAAACTGCATTCTCCCTTTCTTGGCTGAAGTAATGAATTTTACATTACTCGATTACATCTTGGCTCATTGAATGACTCATTGACAACTCGCTCGTCTCCTACTCATTGTTATTTGGCAAATGAACAAATGTAAAATGTAACAAATGTACAAGTAACTGAGAGGGACAATCATTCACTCCAAAATGTCTCATCTGCCTTCTTTAGTATCAATGGCTGATGATGATCACGATAATGAAAATAATGAAAAATACGGAATAGATGAACTTGTGACGACGTGAGGAGTCAGCACGGAAGACAGAGCTCCGAGAAAACCTACAACGTACCTGATTTGTTAACTTTCGATTCAAATCGATTTCCGAGACTGAGTACAAGATCTCGAAATAATGTGAGAATGCTACCAGTGCCAACACGATTCCTCAAAAGGACTGATTGATTGTTGCGTCTACGGCCAAGGTCATTGGTCCCGTGAGTGTAGTGCACGCCTTTTTCCTCAAGAGGTGGCAGAGATCTTCCCCCGCTGGATGGCGAGATCCGGTGTCGAACTATCTCGTGCTTGCGGGGGTTTCACTAACCAGGTATCTCCCAACAGCCGGGACAAGTTCTATGCTCCCGAACAACCTCCCGATATGAGTGCCAGTATAGTGCATGTAAGTGTAAGGATGTGTTAGGATAGGAAAGGAAGAGGAAGGAAGGACCGTGAACGGTTCATGGCCCGTTTGTTAATACCGTTCCGGCCTTCGCCTGGTGTTGATCAAAAAATCCAGTAAACTACCGATCAGAGCAGCCGGCCGCTGGAATTCCCTTCCAGACAGCGTCCGAATTCGACTTAGCTGACTAGCTAGCATCGAAAAATCGAACATCCTGCCACACCGTCGGGACTCGAACCTAGGACCTTCCGGTCAGAGTCACTGCAGTGACATCAGTTGAAGCACTGAACCACCTCTCCCGCTACGATTCGTCAGAAATCCGATAAATCCAACGCGGTGGGCGAGTGTTCGAGCGGCGGCAGCACCGTGAGGCGAGCCGCGGCCGGTGGATGTCCGGGGTCGCGGAGTGGGCGGGGCGCGGGCGAAGCGCTGGCGCCGGGGTGGCGGCCGGGCGGCGCGTGTTGCGTGAGGGCGGAGGCGATGGCGTGGGCCGCGCGCGTGCGGCCCGCACCCCCGCCCCACCCCCACCCCACCCCGCCCCGCCCCGCCCCGCCCTGGCTGTTTCGCCGGAATCGTGCGAGCGGTTGGGTAACGGCGCGCCGCGCGGGCGCCGCCAACCCCGCCCCGCCCCGCCCCGCCCCGCCCCGCCCCGCCCCAGGGCCTCTCGTGTGTGCGGTTCCTAAAACGCGCACCCGCGGTTCGTCGCCCTGCGCGTTCCCCTGCACGAACGAGCTGCCCCGTGCTGCTAATGCCCGAAAATCCCGCCATAGGGCGCATGAGCCCAACAAAGTACCACGGCGCAGGCGGCGGCACCTACCGGGCTGCATTCCAATGCCGGCACCAAACATTCAGTATTCGGCGTGTACTGAGCGTATACTCGCCCAATCCCGAGTAGCCGAGCCGGGAAAGGTGGCGTAGTGTATCAACTGATGTCCCTGCAGTGCCTCGGGCCGGAAGGTCCCAAGTTCGAGTCCCGACAGCTACAAGATTTTCGAGACTAGCGTGTCAGCTAGGTCGAATACAGTCCCTATCTGGGGAAGAATTCTAGTGGTCGGCTGCTCTTATCGGAAGTTTCAGTAGTCTCTCCGATCAACACCAGGCAAATGCCATACCCTATCAACGGGCCACGGATCACGCGCGATTTTTCCTTCCTCTTCCTTGTCCTATTCTCACCCCGTCAGTATACGCATACACACACTTAACCGCACATGCCTGTCGGGAGATCAGTCGAGTAAAGTTAGAACAGGTCCCGGCTGGGGCGGTGTCCCGCTGGTGGGAAATGCCTGGTTGAGCAAACCCTCTGCTCGACGGTACCTCGGCGCCAGATCTCACCATCCTGCGCAGGAAGTTCACCACCACCACCTCCTACCCTCCCCTCCGGATGAAAAACATGTACTATACTTACGGCACTAATGAACTCCGTAGGTGACGCGCCCGGAATCACTATCAATCAATCAACCGAATAGCCGAAGTGCTCGGTGAATGTTCGCTTTCTCTAATGTGCTATAAATGACCAATACGCGACTTCGTTGACGAGCAGTCGCTTCGAACTCATCGAATGTAGACTGATGATTTCAAATTTCCAGGCGCGTGGACTCCAGTAGTCATTAGTCCCGTAAGTGTAGTGTATGCTTATCACTGGATGTAGTAGTGTTACTCTCCCGTTTTTTGTGAGACCCAATATTCCCCTACACGTCGACGTGCAGGGTTTTCTCCAATCAGGTATCTCCCACCTGGGAAACCCTTCCGGGAGAAGCTCTAAGCTCCCGACGTGGATGGCAATGTAGTGCATGTAAGTATTACGGGTGAGGATAGAACAAGGAAGAGGAAGGAAAGTTAGTGCGCAGTCCGTGGCTGGTTTGTTACGTTCGTGCCCTGGCATTCGTCTGGTGTTCATTGCAAAAAAACACGGAAAACTACCGATCAGAGCAACCAACCGTTGGAATTCTACTACAGCCAGCGGCTGAAATGTACCCAGCTATCTAGCTGGTATAGAAATCCTGTCTCCGTGGTTACTCGAACCTTAAGACCTACCGGTTTCAGGCACTGTAGTGATATCAGAAGATGTTCTCAGTCACCTAAGCCGATTCGCCGAATGCTGAATGAGTGACGCCGCCTTTAGGCGAGGTAATTTCTTTCGTCTTTCTGGTGTGGACGGCAGGGTAGACCGTTTCCCACATTAATGATCTGACTTATCACGCATCTCTTCATAACTGACCGTACCAGCTACGTATTGCTGCATGGACTTTTATTTTATTACAAGGACATGGTTAATTTGCTACATGGACTTTTATTCAAATGTGCCAAAACCCAAAATATGGAAATATATGAAAATAAAAGTAGCATTTTTCATATCTACACATTGTGAATCATACAGATAATGCAAACTAGTGTCGACATTAGCTTATTTAGTACAGAGAAATCTGTTCCCTGGTAATGACGTTTAAGCTCCCAATTGGGTAACACTGTCAACGGACTCTGTAAATAAATCAAAGTATAAAATCGCGAATTCATCTCATCGGCTTCTACATACAGGGAAAACATCATTGTTGACAGTAATGATAAATGCCTCGTTTTAGCTTTCTCTGTCCTCTCCTTGATTCCCCATTATTTCTCAAAATGATGAGTTCTAGTTTATTAAACAGTCCGTATCTAAAATTGCGAGTTAAAGCGGACTTGAATATTGATCAAATTTTACATTCTCGTATTCTGCTACGTGGTGTAGGGAAAGTTATGTAATGCTCCAGCGAAATATGTTGTTTTATTTATAAAAAAATTGTAGGTGCCAGAAGCAGAAAAAGCGGTCCTTTTTGGTCGTATGTAGTGAATTACTTTTTTGAACGTCAAATGTAATCAGAAACCACGATTTGTGGGTCACATTTTAAAAAACACAAAAAACTTGTGTTTGGCAAAGTGCAGGTCCGTGCGATTGCTTTGTTTGACTGTCTGAGAAAAACGTTGGCGCCTAAATCGTACACCAAATTTGATATTCCCCAACGGTGTGTGTACTTTCAGATGTCATGTTCGTAAGTTTTTGATTCGCAATGAGAAATAAATAAACTAAAACCTGACTGCAGACTTCCTCCATCAATTTCTCTTACAAGAATATTGATCTTGATTATGTTCAGTCTCTACATAGAGTGCTCCATTTTAATGGCAACTCCAGCAACTCCTTCTACGAACTCTAGAACAGAACGTACAGGTAACTTTTGTCAAGAGTTGATCAGCGTTCACCTTAATGATAAGTGGGCGTCTGAAATTGTCATTATTTTCTTAGATACGACAGCATAATTTTTCAAACGAAAAACTTTTCCTTTGGTTTCATAGCACTATTTCACATAATACAAGTAAGATGTCCTTCAAAGAACTACAAGAACGGATTAGTGTTTACCGATAGTTCATTGATCTGGAAGTGCCACTGCTAGTGTCATTTATACATTAACGACCAAACTTATCCTGCACACTCAACTTTGCTATTTCTCTCCTTCGAAGCTATGTAAACATGCGAGTAATGGACTACTACATTCTGTTGCACTTCACAACGATTCATCACACTACATCCGACATTTCTTCCTTCCACGGACTGACGTACCAATCATTGGAATGTATTATTTAGATGTTTTAGAATATCACGATTACAGAGTAGATGTAGATGGTTGTCCAAAGACAATTGTGATGTTTCTTAAAGTGAATTGATAATATTTTATTGAGACGCATCCTTATCAGACATATTTAGCATACATAGATAGCACAGATCTCAACTTCACTTCAGAATCGTGCCTTCTGTCACACCGAGTTCTGGATGAGACAGTCGATTGTTCCATTGAGAAATAAAGGCAATTGAGACTCCAAGTCATGTGACAAGAAGCAGAGAAAACTACTTTAGTTCAGGTTTACGTAATCAAAGTATACCATCAGCACAATTGGACAATTGGAAAAGGAGTAAACTGTGAAAACACTGAAGTAAGAAATAAGGAAATTTGTAAGAGTTACATCATTATCAAACGAAGAAGCTCAGATTGAGAGGTTTGGTTTTAGCCTCTCAGAGGACTACTTCGCCAAAAGCCAGGGATAGTTGTTCTGGATCTCCACTGAGACGTGCATTGATAGTACTACAATGACGCAGTGTATGCGGCGCCTTCGGCAGGCGGAACTCCTTGAGCTTCCTCCACACAACGCGACATCCGCAAGTGGGGGCGTCTTGTGTAATGGCCCTTCCCTGGAGGGGCCGGCGGGCGCGGCGCGACGCACCGGTGCATCTGCAGGGACTGCTCCGCCGCCGCCGCCGCCGCCGCCGCCGCCGCCCCAGCGCCCTGCCAACCGCCGCCGCCGCCGCGTGGGCGCCTTGCCAGCGTATAAACCCGCTCCCGCGTGTCGCCGGCCGCCCGCCCCGCCAAGCCCCGCCCCGCCCCGCCCCGCTCCACCCCCGACCCCCGTTGCCGTCGCCGCCGCCCTCGACCACCCGTTGCCGACGCCACCGTCGCCTGCCGCCGCGACTGTCCCGGCCGAGGAGAGCCAACGCAGCGCCGAGCCGCGCCCGCCGGCCCCCCGCTGCTCCAACGCAGATATCCTGCGACTCAGGGCTCCCTGGTTTTGCACTCGCTCTGCACGCCTCCTCTTGCCCCACATCGGGTGGCCCGATACCCCTTTCGCTCTTCCTGTTGTGTTCCCGGCGCCGACATTCAAAGCACCGCGCATCACCTACGTAACGCATCTCGTTGATTGATGATTAATTGTTAGTGATTCTCCGGGCGCTAAGGTCAATAGTCCCGTAAGTATGATGCATATTTTTACTGCTCAGGTGGTCTTCCCCAGCTTGATGGCGAGATCCGGCACCGATTTACACGTCGGTTAGCGGGTTTTCCCCAACCAGATATCTCCCACCAGCGGGGCACCGCCCCAACCGGGACAAGCTCTAAGCTCCCAACTGGTCTCCCGGCATGCGTGGTAGCAAGGTGCATGCTGCTGCGTGTGTAAATAAGGGCTGAGGATAGCACAAGGAAGGGCAAAGAGGAAGGAAACATCGCGCGCGATCCGGTAGGTGGGGTCCTATTTGTTAAAATACTGTCGGGTCAAATGACTGCTCTGTCATTCGCTTGGTGTTGATCGGAGTAACCACGGAAAACTACCGATCAGAGCAGACGGCCGCTAGAATTATCCTCCAGACAGCGACTGTATTCGATCTGGCTGACAAGCTAGTGTCGATAATCCTGCCACTGGCGGGACTCGAGCTCTTGGACCTCCTGAACAGAGGCACTACAGTGACATTAGTTGACGCCTTGAGCCACCTCTCCCTGTAAACGCATCTCGTTCTACTGCGGGAGGGGGAGCGATGAAGGGCCAGTGCCTACACCTTCCACTGCTGGGGTCAGGATGCGATTATTGGCGAAACCATGTGGTATTTGTGGTGGACACAACGAATCTCAGGCGGAGTTTCTGGAGGTTCCCCCGTTTCCCCTCCCTTTGATTGCACCATTTCCCCCCTTCATTCACTGATGGATCTGGGGGGGGGCATGGGGACAATGCCCGCCCCCACAAAGGCCTGGAGTTTTCATTTACCGTCCTTTATTAGGCAAAATTGATTTAAATATTTAATTATGTTCGAATTATGTAATTATTTAAACAATAATATTGAGTATCAAAACTACAGTATGTAAATAATATATAATATAATAACAAATATATTTAATATTTAATATATCTACGATGCCCCTCCCAAATGATCGGCTGGATACGCCCCTTCCATCATTTTTCAAGGAATCAACATAGTATCATTTCATCACTGATAGGCATCAATGATCCCAACAATTAAGGTATCCTAACGCGTAATAAACAATAAATAATTCTATTCTGAGCTCGGTTCGGAGTTCATAGTCAGCACTGACGATCACATTCCGTCACTTCGTCTGCCAACGGGATGGCGGGCGCCTTGTGCCGCTATTTCTACACTACTCCATCGACACCCACACATCATATTAGTTCATGACATCATTACCCATACTAAAGTCTTTCTAGTAAAGGGGAATATAATCACAAGATTGTTGCGACACTCCCGGTTTGAAAAACTGATAGACTTGTTTGCCAGTGGCGTAGCGTGACTCACACGTTTGGGGATGCTCAACAATAACACACAAAATGTCACTATCAACTACTTCGTCTAACAGGCGAACGCAACACAAGGCAGATACACTGGGACTACTTCCACGATCTCGATTGCTTACGACGGTGTAGGCGCTTCCCACAAAATCCTCACAGCAGTCAGGGCTGCCGATGTCTTGAAAGCAAATTATACAATGGCTCAGCTTTAATTCTTATACGCGAATGGCAATAAGACCATTTGTTAATTTATACATTGCAGACTTAAATAATATGTAATCTATTTAAGAGATAATACAATTTCTTGGATATTAATTAAGAAATAGTAGTCAGGCACTATTTCTACAGTTTGTACCCATGACCAAGCGGGGACTCCCGAGTGAGAGAGAGAAAGATAATTTACTGAACGCCTGAAGTGTGCTGCGCTCTCGTGCACAAACGAGCTTCTTTCCGCAGTAGACGCTAGCGTAAAGCAGTCGGGTTTCTCTGGGCCAGGGGTGAAGAGGGGAGAGGGGGACCTCGCTATCTGCGCATGCGTCATTGCTCGTCGCAAATATGCTCGTCACAATATGCTAAATAATTATGTATATCTCTTGATTAGCTGTCATTACCTCCCTCTCTCTCTCTCTCACTATAAAATAACGTAGACTAACATGGGTTTTAGTTATTTTAGATTGTCGAATACATTAACAATACTTACATCCGTGTGTGGTACAAAATCTACGAAAAGAAATTCTGCGTATAAAAGTCACATCTAACTTCTTTGAATCATGTATATGTAGTTTACTGGATTAGTGTGCCGCCTCCAGAGGATATTTTCATGTTAAAAAGTTTTATTTTCGGTTTTAAAGTTAATAATAACATTTTAAACATATTACAATTGCCTGCCTCTTCCCTTTTCGGGCATGAACAAGTAGATATATGAAAGAAATATACATGAGAATGTATCGATTGAAATACGTATTTCATTACAAAATTATACTTAAATATCGCGAATCTGATGGATCTAGGCGTAACAATAAATGCATGTAAGTGACAAAAAGAGAATACGGTAGCTGATAGTATTTCACCAATGTACTCGCAAATTCTTTAAAACCATCAAAAACGCGTGTTTTTTCTAGAATTCTTTCAGAACATCCGTGCGAGAGCTGATTTGTCTTGTCAAGAGGAATCAAGCTATTTACCACTTCTGTAGATGCTGTAAGTCACTCAAAAGACTACTTGGTTACTAAAAAAATACGTTAAGAGAAATTTCTTAGAATTTTCTAGATGGATCTACAAAAAATGATCAGTTTCCCACTAGGAGACTGAGACGCATGGAATGACACTTCATTTATCTCGATTGGTGGACCGGAAGTGGTATAACTGAGAGAGACGGGCAGACGGAGGAACGAATAACACTATGTTAATATAAGGATGTGATGATTCGTTAAAGGTATTCACTTCACTCGTCAACATCTCTTACGTGCTGAGGTAAATGGTTATGCGACGTCTTGTAACATTACGCGAGATTTTTACGCAACGCCTAAAGTGTAATGGAAGAAATGTTTAGTTCTCCAAGAAGAAACCGATCGAGAATTTGTTACGTTGACAAGAAACAGTGTAAAAGAATGTCACGGTAATAAAAATATGCGAGGCTTTTACTGCAGGGTTCTTGCAGATGCGTTCGGAGATCTTGTAAAGAAATAAAATGAAAAAGAGGACCACTGCTTACGGGAAAACGAGAAATAAAGGAGCAGCATGAACCCGGGCGTCCGTTTACGACTGAGCCGGGTGCACGGCGGCGACGGCGGCGGCGGCGGCGGCGGCGGAGGTGGTGGTGGTGGCGGCGGTGGTGGCGGCGGTGGCGGCGGCGGCGGCGGCGGCGGCGGCGGCGGCGGCGGAGGTGGTGGCCGTGGCGGCGGCGGCGGAGGTGGGGGATGGGGCAGTGCCCGGAGACCGGAAGAGCCATCCACAGACGGTCGAACCACATTTGCTACGGACGTCATGTACATTTGGTCCTTCCCATTTTCGAAGCTTTTGATATTCAAGATTTAAAAATTTAGTAATATTTCTGGTCCAACCGGCACCAGTAGTAGGGCTAACACAGCAGTGGATTTCAAAACCGTATTTCACGAGATCAAATGCGATTGAAGGCTGTGGACATAGGTAAGACGGAAAATCTTCAGTGAGCGACGTCAAGTTTGCTGCACAAAAAAAATAAAAACAACAAAAATAAATAAATAAGCAAAACCTGGCACGAACCCAGGCAATTCAATTCAATCGCAGCTCTAACTAGATCTCATAGTCCAACAAACAAGTAACGATGGAATAAATAGAGAAGATGTTCTAATGAACAATGTGGATAAGTTAAAAGTCAGAAACTAAGAAATTTATGTGGATTTATTGATTAATGATTCCGTGCGTGTCACCTGCTTAGGTCACCTGCGTCATTAGTCCCGAAAGTGTACTGCATGCGTTATCGCGGGATATGGCGGTGATCATCCCCCGCTGGATGTTGATATCCGGCACCGACCTACCTGTCACCAATGAGGTTTTCCTTGATCGCCCACCATCGGGGCACCGTCCCAGTCTCTGCTCCCGACCGGTCTTCCTACATGTATGGTATTGTAGTGCGTATACAATAAGTGTAGGTGAGTGAATAGAAAAGGGGAAGGAAAGATCGCGTTCGGTCCGTGACCCGTTTGTTAGGGTACTGCTCCGACATTCGCCAGGTATTCGCCCGATCGGAGAAACCACGGAAAAATACCGATCAGAGCAGCGGGCCGCTAGTATTTTCCTCCAGAATTCTCCCACTGAATTCGACCTATCTGTCTGGCTTGTGTCGTAAATCTTGCCACCATCGCGACTCGAATCTAGGACTTTCGGGCCAAAGGTACGGTATCTGTTGATAACTCTCCCGCTAAAAATTTATAAAAAGAAACGAAACAGAAAACGACTTATAAGCCAGGTACTCTGAGAAGGATCAGGAGAAAAAAACGTTCATTATGGCTAATGCAAGAAGTTTCATAAGACTCATTAAAAACATTTTTGTCATGAATTGTCTGATGATAATGCAGCTTCAATCAATTCCCGACGGATGTCTTGTGTAGCCTAAATCAGATAACGTAATAGACTGCTGACGTTGCTGGCACATCCGATCCTATAGGGCAGGGGTGTCCAACTTGTCTCAGGGGCCACAACTAAAACCTTTAATATGTCTGCGGACCATATTGTCATTACTCGGGCGGTCCACACCTGACTTCCCATATTGTTGATCTCGGCACTTTGCCCGGCTGCTCTGAAACGGTGTGTGTGTGTTTGTGTGTGTGCGTGAAAGTGTGTATGTGTGCGATGGAACCATGAGTGATCAGGCCTTACCTTGGATAACACAGTGAGACACATTTCGATGATTTTAAATTTCTGAATTTGCTAGAAAAAAATTCAATCTAAATTTAACCTATTTTTACATTGAATGGGATGTTGACCCGGCATGGCGCACTATGTTCGCCTGACATGGATGCAAGAGATTTTAATTTTTGACTAACAATCTTTCGCGACCCACAATAAATAGCACCGCGGCCGCATGTGTCCCGCGGGGACCGCCATTTGGACAACCCTGCCTTAGAGGGCTCCGCACAGCTCCCGTAGTTCAAGTTTCTTCGTCGTGCAGACTTGTACGAAATCAGCGCTGCCCAACTCGAGCGCATCTTTCACAAACGCGTCCTTCCCTCTTTCATACACGCGTCGCTCCCGGGCAGCGCTGCGTAGGCGCGGTGCTCCGCGAATTTAATACAAATTACGTAAGCGAATTCGGGTGCGTGGCAGGCCCGGGCGGACGGGTGGCGACGCGGGCGGCGCGGGCGGCGGGGGCGGCGCGGGCGGGAGGACGCGGCTTACACAACGCAACCACGTAACGCGCGCCGCTCCCGTGCGCGCCGCCGCCCCCGCCCCTCCCGCCCCCACCATCCCGCTTCGGCCGACGCGGCAGCGCTCGCGCCGGTGAAGCCCACGTCGCGTCGTCGCCGTCGATATCAGACCCTCGATCAACGTCGTTACATCCAACGTCCGCGAGATGTTGTTTTACAGTGTTTACTACATTTGCAGGATTTTCCACAAAGGGTTGTAGATCCAAAAAAGGAAGAGGTTACTATGTTCTTAACATGCACATTCTTTGGTCGTGAATCGTCGGATTTAAAGAATCAAAACTATGTGAATCAAAAAGTCTACTGAGATTTCAAAAATAAATGATAAATGTATGATAATTATTTTTTTTGATTTATGATAATAAATTTGTAAATGAGTCAATTTATCTTTGCTCTATAATATTCAAAGGAACTCGACAATGTCACTTGTACTTCATGGTTATTTACGTAATTAGAACAGAAAGTGATGCTATGGCGTACGAATGAAATGTTGACGGACGAGATGACGTGGGAACTGAGCCGGCATTTTGAAATGAGTACGCCAAAGACACACTGTACGACTTGCGAACATTGGTTTTTTTAGTACGAATTCGTGGAAACCAACAAGTATATAATCCTGGGACCATTTTCAACA
This sequence comes from Acheta domesticus, assembly GCA_031308135.1. Classification (NCBI taxonomy): domain Eukaryota; kingdom Metazoa; phylum Arthropoda; class Insecta; order Orthoptera; family Gryllidae; genus Acheta; species Acheta domesticus. Next base: position 151,502,489 of record JAHLJT010009436.1, on the reverse strand, counting down.
AGCGTGTCGGCAGTCATGTGGATTCATGTGGCTCTAGTGTTTTGTTTGCTTTGAAGTACCCAGTTGTTTTATATATCTCTGTCTGTTTTGCGCACACAAGTAATCCTTTCCGTACATTAAACAGTGAAGGTTGAAGATAATGCTATAAATTTACACTTTTTCAAATATAAAATAAGTAATATCAGACTGAGTTGTACATTTGAAATACAGAATGTAAAAAATATCAAAATTTGCGTTACAGCTTCTCGCTTTTAAATCAGATATAAAAAAATGCTATTCGTTTTAAGGATGTTCTTTCTAGAAAAGTCACGTATGCATTATTACGAGTACGTGAGATAACGCTAGGGGTGCCTCCCGACCCGAATTTTGTAGAGACCATTACTTCTTTGTTGTAAATGACCCTCGACTGGCAGGATGACCTTTTGTCTCTATATTATTGCTAGTACATGCGTATGCCTTTGTACATTTTAATGTCGAGTTTTAAGTTCCTAGATGAAATAATAGACAATATATGTATTTTCTCAATTCGGATAGGTTTAAAACTTTGAAGTTTGGCTTCTCTGATTAAATTACTTTGCAAAAACACACAAGCGGCTGCTGCAAAATAAGATCCTGCAACATTCGAAAATGATTAAGATTGCGATTAGTTGCACTGAGACTCCACTGACAGAAAATTCGTAGAACTAGCTTTACGAAACGCTCACAATTGTTCTGAAGATTAAAAAACATACTGAGATGAGTGCTGTATCTCTTTAAAGATAAAAAAACTCATTAAAAGATAATTATTATATATAGACCCAAATTGTCGTAAATACATATATTTACAAAGAATTTTCTTTACACACCTTTTTACTATTACTAAAGCGAGCCGAAGTGCTGAATTCACTGAATAAGGATCAGTGTGTTGAACAAGAATATTTATATATAAACACATTTTAAAACGCTATAGAGTTGGTGGTCCAACTCTACCATGTTTGGTCAAGAAATAGAAATCTTTACGAACTGATATTTCCTTTTAAGTGAAACAAAAAATAAAATTTTTAATAAGAAATTTCGTAAAGTGAATTAATGAAATAGCTAAATGAACACTCCCGGTTTGATAAGAATTAATGTATAAATATATGAATTTTGTTCTCAATTTTCCATTTTAGAATTATAAATAAACCTCTTATGTCTAAACAAATCAAACGTCGAATTTTATTAAAAAAATCAACGGGTTAAAACTGATGGGTTGAAAAAATTAAATAAATAAAACAAGGAAATATTTGGATGTGATGCTGACGTGTATTAGAGGAGCCTTGGTTATTTAGATTAGTGATTCAATATGCAAATATCCCCCTCCACTTAGGGTTTTCAACTTTGATAAGCAACTTTTAAAGGCACTGCTTTATTCCAGGCATCATATTAACACATCGCTAAATATATTAACTTAAATTTTATAAAAATGTTTTTCAACGTCTAATTTGCGGTTCCATTGCAATTGAATAAAAATTGAGCATGTCATTTTTTCAAGCGACACGTTGTGTTTAAGGAGTTGCATTGACTTCAATGTGGAAACCCCAATTCCAGAAGATCTAAGGCCGTCAAACAATTCCTCCTTGATCCATCGTCACACACGTCGTCATTCCCGCGGTCATTTTAATCGGCACCACCAACGTCAGTTCGAAACGCTCTTCTCATTGGCTGTGGTAGAACTTTCCTCGAAAATCTCATTTCTGCTGCCATGGCAGTTTTGCCACTGTCACCGCCGCCTCCTCCGTCGTCAGCGTCGTCCCGCGCAAGACCAGCACCCAGGACACGACGCGACGCGACGCGACGCGATGCGACGAAAGACGCATTCTAAGCGTGACGAATTATTCCGCCCAGATGCTTAAGTAGCAGGTCTCCCGCGCAGCGCTTAATCCCGCCATTAGGCATGCTGTGCATCGAGGTCACTCACCTTCCCGGGTACATTAACTGGAGAGGTGCGAAGGGACCTTTCAGCGTAGGAGGACGTCGCTTTGAAAAATCGTCAAGCATGACACTGCGTTCTCTTGTACGACCCGCGCTTTTGGAGTCGTAAATTACTGGGCAAAATAATTGTGAAATATGAATTATCACAACAATAAATAGCTGTTTGACACGCTGCGCGGGATATTCAATCAGAGCGGAATTTCGTGGTCAAGCAGATGCAGGATATATCGGCCGATGCGATCCGCGGCTGATAGCGCTGACAAACGCCGCTGGCCGCTCGTAAACGTCCGCTCGTGTCCGGCGACGGCGACGGCGACGGCGATGGCGGCGCAGGCCAGCAGGGGCGGCCCGTGGGAAACGGATCTGGTTTTGGAAACCCGACCACCGCGCAAAAATATCTCTTTCCGGCTGCGTCCGGCGGCGGGCGGGCGGGCGGCGGGCGGTGGGCGGCGACGGTTGGGGCCGCCGCCGCCGCAGCTAGGGTGTGGAGGGCCGTGAGGGGCTGTGGGGGCGGCAGAGGCCATCAAGGCAGTGGGAGGGGGAGTGTTCCGTGGGAGTGGTGAGTGGCAGGGGGGCGCTAGGGACCGCCGTGCCGCAGTGGGGGTGTGGAAGCGGTGCAGACGATGGGGCGGCAGGGGTTTGGAGGGCGTGGGGACGATGGGGATAGGGAGCGGCGCCGGTGGGGTGCAGCGCAGCGAGGTGGGGCGCGGGCGGCCCGCCAGGTGCCGGGTCATTTGGCGGGGGCGGTGATGGACGAGCGCCCGGACCCGCCCGCGCCACCGCCCCGCCCCTGCGCCCTCCCCCCTTCGCGAGCCCCGTCTGCCCCGCGGGGCCGCGCGGGCGTCGCAGATCTTCGGGTCAGCAGCCACCGTGCCGCCGCCGGCCCTTTTTCTGGGCGACCGCCGTGCCGCCGCCGCCGCGCCGCCGCCGGTTCTTCCCGAGCGACCCGCCCCCGCTCCCGCCCCCGCGGCGGCGCGCGCCGGAGATCGTTACACGGCGCGGACAAATGCCTGCGCGGCGCCCGGCGGGACGGCGGGGTGGGGCGGGGTGACGGGCGGGCGGGCGGGGCACAGCGGTAGGACGCGCGTTGGGCAGCGGAGCGGATGAGTGCGGCAGCTAAGGGCGGAGGAGATTGACAACTCGCGTAGGTGACATCGCGGCTGAGGGTGGCGGAGAGCGCTGTGGGAAAGTGCGCCTGTCATATTCTGGCTACTCTCGTGGTTGTAATATTCGGCCTTCCACGTTGGGCGATACTCAAGAAGTTTTGGGCCCTGTACTACATTGAGACTGCATGGGCTTCCTCGGGAAGTTAAATTACACAGTTAATTAACATAGATCTGCGACTCATTGTAATGGACTGCTGACACGTCTAAATTCAACAAAAAAGAAACAACTCAAACACCATGATGGAATTTAGCAATATGGCACTTACGTGACGTGTAACATGTCCTTAGGATATTGTGTGACGAGATGTAATAGTTGCAAGGAGTAGAGGAGAAAACGATCTACAGTTGTCACAGGTAATTCTCAAGGCAACTGAGTCAAGGCAATGCAGTTGTGGATCTCATTAATTTGGGAATTGTCAGTAACCGAAAGTAAAACAAGAGATACAATTGTGGCGACACTTTGGTGGGGGCACATTTACAAAACGTGCAGTCGGAGTGACCATGTGAAGAGGTAGGACTGGAGTTGGTGGTCGGTGTGTGGAAGAGGGGAAGGGGGAAGGACAGAGAGAAGGCAGGAGTCGCTGGCCAAGAAGAACGACGCTGTGAATCAGTGGGACAAACGGCGAGGAAATCGCCTCGCCGACGGTAAAGTCTGCTTCGGTAAGCTCAATGAGAAGAGCACACCTCCTTTATTTCCGCTCCTAATGAGAGGCACATGATTTCAGACCAAAGAAGCCGTTGCTGATATCCTTTTCGCGTTGGGTATCGCTTCCTCTGACTGAAATGAAAGCTTTTCTAACTTATTCAATATCTCACCATTAGTCGGATTCATTATCAAATAACTATACGATTATCTCATTTTGCAATTTTATTAATACACTATTTGTTTCGTGATAAATTGTCTGAAATGTTAATAAAGTGCATTGTTTGTTATGTCCATTGGCTTTAGGAATTAATCAAATGCACTTACAAATTACGTAAATTTGAGTAGTTGATAGTAAAACAATTTTTTATATGAGTCTAATTTGTAAGTAGGAATGAAATATTTAATTGATCACTTAAATGATCTTCGTCTTAACATCCTGCATTCACACAGTGGAAAATAAACTTCAGATGTTATCAAATATGAAGTTTTCTCATCCACTGTTTCACAGGTGAGGAAATATTTTGTTTCCATTTTACTGTTTAAAATTCTGCATTCATAACATTAAATAATAGAAATCATCTCCAATTTACAATATTATCAGAGGTCACAAAAAAAAACTACGAATAATTCACTTACAATTTCCTAAAATAATGTATTTATGTGAAGAACTACTAGAAGCCCAAGTTGACTTAAGGGCTAATGTGTGTTCTTCAGCTTTATCTTCAGCAGAATTAATTACAAATAAGGAACCAGGGGTTGGAAGTTTAACTACTCCGAGCAAGAGAGGACTCTCAGAGTTCAGTGGAATAATAGTTGCACTTCGATAGCGTTGTCATTTGGAACTAGTCCTGAATCAGAATTTGAATAAATACCTAATGGAATTAGCACACGAAGGATAAATATTAAACATTTCTGAGTTTACATTATTGAAGAGTTTTAACGAAATTCAGCTAGCATTTGAATACTCAAGTTCGAAATTCAATTGATCGCTTTTTTTTCTAATCCTCCAAGAGTATGTTAATCTTGCTTGAGTCAATGTACAGGATGGTTTAAATCTGTATTATTTTATTATAGCACACAACGTATCATAATATAAAATAACATTTTTTATTCCAGTTCGACGTTTACAAAGATGGAAAAAGAATCTGATGTAATTGCACCAAAGTATAAGATTGAAATTCACAGTTCTTTGAATTTGAAACACTTGAAAACACTTGAAGGTTAAAATTTATGTTTAATATTGTTACGTAGCTAAAATTCGAAAAATTCAAGGTTCTAGACATGGAAAAACTTGGTGGATTAGAAATCGGATGCGATTAAACTAAGAAAAAGTTTCCCCGTCAAATTGCAGTGAACGTGAACAGATAATGCGTTCCGCTCCGCGCGGTCTGTGGAGGTGTGGAGGCTGGGATCTCTCCATAACGGTTATCGGATTTCGCCCGCTGGAAGCGCGGGCGGCCGTCATGCGACGTGGGCGGTGAACTGCCGATTCATCGGAGATCGGGGCCGACGCGGCGCGGGGCGGCGCGGGGCGGGGCCCGGGGTGGGGCGGGGCCCGGGGCGGGGCCGGGTAAGGAGGGGCGGGGCTGCGCGGGGCGTGGACGCGGTCGGCGGAACGGCAGACGGCTGCGGTGGAACCTTCGGCAAGGGGCGGGCGCCTCCAGTCGTCCTCTTGGGAAGTTCAATTACAAAACGCTCTATGCGAATGACAGGAAATGATTTATCCATATATTTCCAAAGTAAAGATTTATTGAGACTGTTCTGGGGGGGAAGGGATAAATAATTGCAAATATTTATTTGGTATAAATAGCTTAAAGTGAATCTAGAATACACATTACACCATATCAATATAACGAAAATTATATCAGGAATGAAGGAAGATACAATTAGCTTTAAAGCTATAGTCGGCGGTGCAATTCGTGATGGTCATAATTGAAAGTGCCAATAAGTAGATGCTGCTACAACAGATCAATATGAAAGAAAATAGACTTTCACTAAGCAATTATGGTATGTTAAATTTTCATCTTTCATGTTTTAATTTTCACTTGCCACATTTCATTTCTATGCAGTTCATAAGTATATGGAACAATAGAGAACTTTATTTAGCTAGTATATGGACGGTTCTAAGCCCTCGATGGCCATTTGCAGACGTGCTCGCTTTCCACGGCGCACTCCAGGTTCGATTCCCAGTCGGGGCGAAAATTAACCGTACGCTTTCCTTGCGAAGTCCCAGTATGTTTCTGTGACGATGAGAAAGCCCACTTCTAAGGTTGAGAAGGCCACATATATGACGTAGGGACGGCTATGTGCTAACCACACGTACCCCTTAACCCATGGCCGCAAGGTCGGCACACTGATGGTAGGCCTTAGCTCGTAAAGAGATGTTGTGCCAAGTACATACATACATGGAGTGTTCTGGTCTTGATAATTTCGGGAAGGTGTTATGGACAGATAATACGTTTTCGAATTGAAATCGGGCATAACCAATCTCCCTGCATTGCTAATAAGATTTCAAAGAAAATGATATGAAAAGTTAGTTTTAAAAAACTTATCCCACGTATAAGTTATGGTATTTTGACGCATTTACATTTTCTGATTCAGAAAATGTATACCATTTGTCTATTGATACTTTGTCAATTTTATTTATTAGCGACCGTGTATATGATGTTCCATTGCAATGTTACAAAAATAATTGAAAGACTGCCATAAAAAGTCTAGTTCATCATCCTTTTTTGCCCGTAGTAGTTTTATCAGCATCCGAAAACAATTTTTTGTGGCAGGAAATACATACGAAAAACAAGGACGGAAAAACATTAACTCATCTTACTCAATTTAATTTGAAATGGTTTAGTTCTTCATATCCTTCGCATTTTCACTTTTTTATTTATAAGGTGAGAATTAATAGAAACAGGACTTTTAGGCGAAAGGGACGGCGTCCTAGACTTGTCTGGAGAAACGAAGGAAGAAGGCAAAGAATAAGATCAAGCAAAGAAGTTTATAAGACCTGAGAGAAGGGTATGAACTGAAAGAAGAATGTCGGAAATCGTTCTGGAGGAATGTACTGGAGTTTTTATGCCAGTCACTCAAGCTATTTGTAACATAGAAAAAATATACATTGGTTTTGATATTTGATTTGACCATCAGTTGTCTGATGCCGCGGATCGTCCCCCTTAAAGAGTTTGAAGTCTCCTGCTCACAAAGTATTCATTTTAACTTACCAGGGACACACTTAATCCATATCTAGTAGTTCATGTATGATGCCCATATTTTGAAATGTTCAAATTAAGAAAATGAAGAAAGAACCCTTCATGACATTTATTCACTTTGTAATGCGCATGAGAATACTCAATTCTACTTGACTTCTCCACCCTCACCCCTGAAGCACTGAACATTTCCCTGCAAGAAATTCCCAAGTCGCATCTTGGCTAATGTTACAGATGATCAAGAATATCGAAAGATACAGACAAGCGAAAACAGCAAATCGGCAGATCATTGAAAGATAGAAACCAGAACTAGAAAAATACATGCATATGGGACAAAGTAAAGAATAAAGGTTTAATTGCAGACATTTACAAGTCGGATATGTCAGTGATATTCATCTGCTACAGATATTACTGGGATAACTGCTCAATCGAATCTAATTCTAAACTGTTCCATGATGTCAAAAGACGGCGGCTGGAACTTAGCGAGGAACCGCCGCGCTTTGGGCCAACGCCAGAGGGCGGGCAAGAACAGAGAGTAAGGCCAGAGGGCAAGGACTAGAGGACAAGGACAAAGGACAAGGACAGAGGACAAGGACAGAGGACAAGGACAGAGGACAAGGACAGATGGCAAGGGCAGAGGGCAAAGACAGAGGGCAAGGACATAGGACAATACCAGAGGACAAGGACAGAGGGCTAGGGCAAGGACAGAGGGCAAGGCAAGGCACGTCAGGGAGACGGGTATCGCCATCCGCATCGCACGAATTCCGCGCGGCGCGGAGGGGCTGGGGCTGGGGTTGGGCGGAGGTCCGCACCGCGCTGCGTGACGTGATCGGGGGCGGTGCTGCAGACCGCCGCTGGCGTGTGGCGCCGCCACGCCGCCTCGCCTCTGCACTCCCCTTGCCTGTCGTCATTTTCAACGCGCTCATGAGCCAACTTCATGATTTCCTGTGTATGCTAACGCTTGTGTTACCGAATTTTGAATTATGTAGTCAAAAACGCCAGTGTGTAGATATAGGGGTGTATCACTAAATAAATGACGCGTTGATGAAGTCTGCGTGACAGACACGGATGTACGCTTGCCTAACTTACGGCGCTTCTGAAGCGCCGGGTCCGGTTGGCATATACAGATGTGAGTCGAAGAATTGGTGTAAAATAATACAAATCGATCATTATGATGGCGTTAAATAATTATTATTTTGAAATCAAAATTTCCATTAAAATATTCGGTTTAATTAGTTTCATAGTAGAGGTAGATATCTTTTTCAAGTTTTGAATTATTAAGTATTTGTTCTATATCGTCCAATATAACTTATTTACTTAATTCTCATACATGTAAGAACTAGCGCCACCGGAAAATGGCACAGATTTCCTCGTACTAGTTAGTTTTCTCATCTCTTTAGACTGCAATAGCTTTTTTGGTTTGTCTCCAACCCCGCATTCTTCCCAGATGCTACCTACTGGAGTCTAAAAGACATTTTTTCCATCTTTTGGTTCCCTAACAGAAGGATTGAAAAATAACTAAGAATATTACTGAAGAGTAAAACTTGGTCATATGCGCGCCTTGGTCCAAGGCGCGCTGTCGGCGCTGTCTCCGCCCTGGGGGGTTGTGAGGGGGGATGAGGTACCGCAAACAGATCCTGAGCGCGGGGTCCAACGAGGATTAACTTATGGCTGTGTCTTGATATACGCACGATAGGCACCTAAGTGGCCCGACAAGTCTCCAAACGGCACCACGCCTAGAATAAAGACATCGTTATTGTAATTGGCGGTGCGGGGCAGAAGGCGCGGGCAGGAGACGTAGGTCAGATGGCGCGGGGCAGAAGAGGCGGGGAAGAAGGCTGGGGGCAGAATAGGTGGGGCAGAAGGGGAGGAGCAGTAGACGCGGGGCAAAAGGCGCGGGGTAGATGGAACGGGGCAGTAGGTGCCGAGCAGAGCAGAAGAGGAAGGGTAGAAGGTGTAAGGCAGAAGTCGAAGGGCAGAAGGCGCAGAGCAGATGGTGCAGGGCAGAAGGGGCAGGGCAGATGAAACCGGACAATAGGTGCAGGGCAGATGGAACGGGACAGTAGGTGCGGGATAGATGGAGAAGGGCAGAAAGTGCAGAGCAGAACGCGCAGGGCAGAAGGCGCGGTGCAGAAGGTACGCGGTAGAAAAGGCGGGACAGAAGGCGGGGGGCAGAAGGTGGGGGCAGAAGGCTGGGGCAAAGAGGAGGAGCAGTATGCGCGGGCAAAAGGCGCGTGGAAGATGGAACGGGGGCAGTAGGTGCGGAGCAGCAGGGGAAGGATAGAAGGCGCAGGACAGAAGACGCAGGGCAGACGGTGCAGAGCAGGTGGTGCAGAATACGAGACGCAGGGCAGAAGGGGCGGGGCAGAAGGGGCGGGGCAGAAGGGGCGGGGCAGAAGGGGCCGGGCAGAAGGGGTGGGCAGAAGGCTGGGGCAGAAGGCAGAAGCGGAAGGGCAGAAAGCTCAGGCGCAGTGCTGAAGGCACCAGGCAGAAGGCGCGGGACAGAAGTTGCGGGACAGATGGAGCGGGACAGAAGGCGCTGGGCTGAAGGGGCGGGGCGGCGCGGGCTAGCGCCACTCCATCCAAGAGGTTCGCGCGACAGCGAGTTATGACCCTCGAGCACGCAGCAGTGCGATGTTCGATCCGGCTTACTCATTTGGGCGATGTTTCGAAAACGTAGTGTTCGGAATTGGAAACTCGTATATTACTGTTATTATCGCTGTTTCTGAGACTGCTACTACTTAAAAGACCATCATTAAAGTGCTTCGATAATTATTCCTTTGCAGAACGCGAGAAATGGCTGGGAGGGATGGAACAGTTTATTCATCGAAGGAGGAAAAAAGACACGAAATGGGTGGACTACGGGAGAATTGTATCAAAAATTATATAGTGTGCAATGAGTGCATTTAGAACTGAAACACCTTGAAGAGCGAACAGGATATTCAGTTTTCTGATAACATGATTGTTGGAAAGAACGAAATAATTAGGGAGCTAGCCTATGAGAAGTAAGGCTGTTGCGCAGGGAGCATTAGTGGAAATCGCCAGGAGTCGCTGGCGTGTGCAGTGTGATAGCGCGCCAAGCAGAATCGCGTCCTATTCGTGTCGACCGTTGAAACATTTTGTGTCCAAGATATTTGTAAGTGTACACTAAAGATTGAGAACTCTGAATAATACTTTTCCACTTCAGTTGGTATCGAAGAAGCCACACTTTTTTTAACGTGAAGTCTTTGCTGGTATGTCATCGGTCCCAACTCGTTGAGACAAATGAGTTGTTCGAAACTAAAATAATTTGAGTACATCGTTTATAAAATATTGATAATAATTTATACAGATAACTCTCAAATTAATTAAAGAGTTAAAGAGAGTGGTATATAAATTATATTAAAGTATTGGAAATGCAAAGCAAATAACATAAAACGTTTAATGCATATTATCTGAGGAATTCGAAAGACTGGGGAAAAAACAAAACGTAATTGGAGTTTTTCAATTTCAAATCTTTCTCAGTATTCAAGGACTCCAATTTCTCATTTTTAAGAATATACTATTTCGTGATACTCCGATTTAGGTTTTCAATAACTTCATAGGCGTCGGAACATGCCTGATTGTGGAAACCGCGCCGAAGGCAGTGGGTGGGAGGGGGAGGCGGAGATGGCAGCAAGCGACCACGCCCAAGCGCCTGGGAACGCCTCCCACCCCGGTCCCCGCCCCCGCCGCCGCCGCACGCAAGGCTGTCTTGGACGCGTGCCGAAGTGTAGCAGCGGCCGGCGCGGCGGCTACGTCTGCGATCGCCGCCGCTGCTCTTGGAATGCATCCGACCGCTGCCCATCAGACAATCCTCTCCGCCTCCCACGCGCTCGCGCCGGCGCGGCCGGGGCGCCTCGCCGCTGCCTGCGCGCCCAGGGGATGGCCGTTGGCTCGCAGTGTAGACGTGCGCAGCCTAAAGCTAGAGGGGGGGGTAACCACATGTATGGGCCTCTCTTCTCTTTTCCAGTATCATTTTATTCTGTTATCGTAGATCTCGCGACCAAAAAAGAGAAATTAAGACTTGCTCTTCATCACAGTATTTCTACGTTTAGCGAAAAAGTCGATCACGTCTGCCTGTAACTGCTTAAGAAGGAAATTTACCCCATATGTCTGGGCCTCCTCTGGGTCCACTCTTCCAGAAACATTTTTTTTATTTAAATATGATATATTTTAGAAGTAGTAAAACAATAAACTATACTTCAAGAAAAAAGAAATCTTAACTTCAATGATACAATTAATGAATTATTGTACGAATATAGTATCGTATATAGAATCTTTTAACAGGGTTGAAGTGCCACTTCCCCAAAGGTTGTGTATCGATTCCCCACATTCAGTTTAAGAAAAGGGGAAATCAGAAATTGATCAAATTTTCGAAAAATCTTTTATTATGTAGGGGTACGGCGCCCCTAGCAAAGTTTTGAGGGGAAGGGCAAGACCCCTCTGACCCCATGTGCGCATGTCTCTAGTTCGCAGGCCTTCATAAACATGAAATTTGCTTCACCATTATTCGCGCAAAGCATGTTATTAGCTAAAATGCTACTTCTAATCTATTGCTGTAAGATTTATGGAGAATGATGATGATATCAACCATTAATAAATAGTAGTTCTGTTATCGTAGATCTCGCGGCCACAAAAGAGAAATTAAGACCTGCTCTTCATCGCTGTATTTCTACGTTTAGCCAATAAGTCGTTCAAGTCTGCCTGTAACTGCTTAAGAAGGATATTTATAGACAAAGAGTCTGAACAATGAAGTTGCGCTTGGTCATAAACGTTGAAAAAGCTTGAACTTTACCTGAACTTAAATATTACGTCTTGAAACGGAATGTAGAAGTAGAAATCCATTCGCACACGTTTTTAATGACTTCAAGGAACATTCAAAGAAAATCCATGAATGCGTTTGGTCGAAACTGGTAACAAAAAAGTACGGACATACGAAATACTTGACAGACGAGTTAAAATAGGACCTCATTTCTCTCTTTCCGAAAAAATGTTAATAATGATAATAATTAAAATAATAATAATAATAATATCCGGGATTTGGAGAAAAAATTGTGTCTACTTGTAGATGTTGCTGTAACTTGTGATCAAAATGTAACCAAGGAGGCAGAGAAACGCCGTAAACACAAGAGTTTGGAAATCGAGATCAGCCGAATGTGGAGTGTAAAAGCACAAGTCGTCCCGATAGTTATCGGAGCTCTGGCATTTGTTCCGCAAAATTTGTGTACGCACTTGGCTAAACTCCCAGGTAATTCAAAAGACTGGGAAGCGCAAGAAATCGCTTTATTTGAAACAGCCCACATTTTTCGCAAAGTATTGTAGAGACACCGTCAGTCCCTAGGCTCCTTAGGATGCTGGTTGCAACTCGGAGTAGACTTTATAATCAACCGACTCATAACATCTCTAATCGTGAGTTAGAGGAACAATAATAATAATAACAATAATAATAATAAAACAAATAGCCAAATGAATGGAGTGTGAGCCGGGCGAAGCTGCTGCGTGGGGGCCGGCGCGCCGCGGCGCTTCGTGGAAGAGGAGCAGCGGGCGGGCGGGCGGGCAGGGCGCGGGCGTCGCTAATGCGCGGAAGGCCGGGGGGCGGGCGCATGTGACACGCGCAATCTGCGCTGCGTGCCGGCCCTCGTTGCGCCGGGGAGCGATTCGCGAGGCCTTGAGCGCACGCGCGCCGCCCCGCCCCGCCCCGCGCCCCACGCCCCTCGCCCTCTCATCCCGCGCGGCCCGCCACGTGCCGCTCCACGCTCGCCGCCGAGCCTCCTCGCCCTCGCCCGCCTCCGCGTTTCCTCCCGCGCCGCCGCACCGCACCGACTCTCCCCGCCAGCGCTCTTCACATGGAGCGAAAACAACTGAAATACACTGTGTAATAGGTGGTGAATAAAAAAGAAGTAGATTAATTAGTGATTCCGGGTGCGTCAACTGCTTAGGTCAGTAGTCTCGTAAGTGTAGTGCATGCTTTTTATCACGGAGGGTTGGCGGTGATCTTCCTCCGGTGGCTCAGGCGCCGATCTTCGTCAACTTGGCGGAATTTTCCACAACTAGGTATCTCCTATCAGCATCGCAGCATCCTAGCCGGGATGTCGTCCTGCATGTGTGGTAGTGTAGTACAAATAAGTGTGTGTGTGTGTGTGTGTGTGTAAAGAATGAGGATAGAACAAGGAAGAGGAAGGAGAGCGTGCGCGCTCTGTGACCTGTTCGTTAGAGTACTGTCCCGGTATTCGTCTGGTATTGGTCGGAGAAACCACAGAAAACTACCGATCAGAGCAGCCGGTTGCTAGAATTCTCGAGACAGTAGCTGACTGTGACCTAGCTGACAAGCTAATGTCGAAAATCCTGTCATCGTCGGAACTCCAACCCTAGGTCCTCCCTGTCAGAGGCACTGCTGTGACATCAGTTAATGCTCTTAGCCACCTTTGCCAGTATGTTAAGTTAGTTGGGTAGGTTAGCGCAGAGGATACAGCCAATTTGACCCGCTTCGCTTGTGCATTTCCAGGTCGACGGTGAAGCTTCGGCTTTCCGGCTTTGCGCGATTAACATTCAGTAATCTTGAATTCAGACAACGCATAATTTCCAAAGTACTTTACCCAAAAATACAATGAGGCTTTTAATGACACATTTCCTGTGCGTACCTACTTCTCAAGTATTTTTACTTAATAACACACGCATTCTACACACTTTCAATTTCTCCGTAATATTAAGATGTTTCTAAAAAAAAATACAAACGAAAATACCTTGTCTCTCGACCCCACCCTCCCCACCTTCCGACTAGAGCCCGTTCACTTCACCGGTTAGTCTCCTTTTCGTAAGCCATCGTCCACTCTGCCCCTGCGATGTGCTTCACAGCGGGGAGCCGCCCCGCATCGCCCCCAAGACGCCCCCCCTGCCCCTCCCGCCCCGCCTCCCTGCCTCCCGTGCCTCGGCCGCTTCTTCACACTTCCCTTGCGAAACGGCGCGCCTTGCTAACGCCTGGTGACGCATCTCCGTCCGGCTGCTTCTTTGCATCAACACCTCACATCGGGTGCGCCTCGCTCTTGAGATGGAATCGCCCCTCACGGCTTCGAAGCCCTGCCTTCCCGCGGGGGCGAGGATGATTTGCGCTGCGATAAGCCTAGGATTACCACAGATTCCGAAACATCGAAGAGAAATCCAGTTGGTACAGTCTGCGAAATAGTTGAGTTATCCAATCTGAGAAGGAATGATAAATATGTTAAAAATTAGCGAAAAACTGTCATATACTTTATGTCAAAACTACGTCGCATTTCATTAATCTACTCATTTGTGAGTCTGAAGCGGACAAAAAGAACCAATCGTGGACCTCGTTTCGTGACTGCCTCTTCCTGAACAATCATTCAGTATACTTTATAATCTCAAAGGCGTTAGTCTCCGATACACTATCTTCCATAAGAGTGTAAAATAATTGCTTTAACTTGATAGTTAAAAGATGTCCAATGGTCGATAGAGAGGTTTATACACACGTGTGGATTGTTAATTGTATGTGGTTCAAATGTTTGTTTCGAAAAAATGCTGATAATGACCAAAATGTAAGTTTCCAACCCATCCCAATTAATGCAGATCACAAAGAAAGTCGAACTGTTGTTACAAATATTAAATAGCAACATGTATAGAAAAATATAAATATTTTTTATAAGAAAAGATAATATGGAGTTGTCGAAATCGTATCATTACTCATATAGTTTTGGTCAATTGTCCAAATAATTGAATTGTACTATTCAATTTATTTTTCTCTGTGAAAATTTTTCTCTTTAAGGTAGCATCTCCTTCAATTCCGAATGTTGGCGCTTGAACGCAAAAGCGCTGGCACTGAACCATTACAAATGATGTTACCATTACATTTTCTTAAAGAGTTTGTGATTGAAACTTAATATAACTTTAAAAGAGAACAATTTATCTTACTCTACCGTTTTCGAAATGTTGATTGATTTAAAATAGTACCTTATTTCATTGATGTCAATAATTACAAATGTCAAAATGTCTTAAAGACAAATTTTAAGAAATTGCCGCTATAATAAAGGTCAGAAATCAATGAAATGATTATTATATTTTGAATAGATTAATAAAAACAATTAAATAGGGAATATTGACATGAAGTACAATTAAAAAGAATAACGTTGGTATAATAAATAATCATATAAAAACATTACGAAAATAAGAAATATGAAACTGTAGGACTAAGTACATTAGTGTGATATTTTTATTATTTTCTTCGTTGTTGTTTTTCTTTAATAACTATTTATCTACTTTCGTCCTAAACATGTCTTTCTACAAATAATTACTAGTATAGCAGAAAATACTGGTTTATGATTAGATTAGAAATAGCCTCCAAATTACCTAAACGTTAAATTACAAATTTACTCTAAATTACTACGATCATAATGATAAAAAAATGTTAATACTAGGGCTAAGAATTTAAAAGGGAAGAAATTTGAAAAAAGATTATAAAATCTGTGATTCTGAGAGTACTTAATGAATATTTAGAAATCAAGAGCAAATACGTCATAGTTGATGTAAAGCATTACCACGAATGTAGCAAGAGCTGTAAGTGAATTCCTGTGTTTTGAAAAGAGTAATGTCCCAAGTCTAAGCTTTTATCATTAATAAAGAACGAACAGTAATTAAATGTCGTGCCGTCCATTATCTCCGAGCATCTCTGCTGAAGGAGGCGCCCAGATAGAGCCGCCGCCGCTGGTTCTGTATGAAGGTGGGAATCAGCGGGCGTTACACGTTCCTTTATGAAATTACCCACAGGGTCATTTCTTTGTGTGTTCTTTTCAGAAAGAAGGCTGTGGAGCTAATAGTCCTTTCATTACGGGGAGCAGAAAAAGGCCTCATTATGTTTGAGTTACAACAAATGTCTCTTCTTGCGCGTAATATCTTTACGAGAGAAATTTTCTCGCGAACCAACACAGAGATTACATAGTGGCCAGTAATGAGATCATTAATTCGCCTAATTATTTTCCGAAAATAAATGTAGGTCTTGTAGGAATGCGACTGAGGCGCCACGAGGCAGGAAGTTTTTATTCCGATTACATTCCACGCCGTATGAGATTGTTTCGACAACAGGCGTGTTCTGCAATGGTAAAAATGACTGGAATAACTATTGTAGTGGAAGTTGCGTAAGAAAAAAAAGGGCTGTTCCTGCTTCCTGTTACATCGTACTCAGATATGCCATGGGAAGCAATAATAGAGTAGAGAGGAAGTCGAAAGTGTCACAACAGATGAATGGGAGAAGAGGTTACTTTTGCTATCTGAATTACACGTTTCTACGTTTAATGATAATAACTTAATTACAAACAGTATAAAACAAAAATATATTACTAGAAGTAACATTCAATCGTACCGATTTAGTAAGACCTGACTTGCACGCTTCCCGCTTGATAAATGATTTCGGGTCTTACAGTGAACGCGCGTAAGCGCATAGCGGTTTTCAGGCAGCAGAGTCGCTGTGAATATAGCGCGTTCGCTAAATCTCCCGAAATGGTTTATCAATAAGAGGCATGTAAATCAGGTCTCAATGTTTATGAAGCATCAAATAATACAAATGCTAAGAAGTGAGACGTTTATTTATGATCCATATAATGATTACTTCTAATATGCACACTTAAATTCAATGAAACGATATCCTAACAAACAAAAAGTTTTAAAATGTGTAGTACTAGTAATCGAATCTGAACTCAGAGAATTGAAGTGTGTTTTACATTTTGTTGCATCTGTATTTTTCATTATCAGAACTAATTCTAGTGTACAATTTACAAATAATCCATCCCCTTAAAACGTGCCACCACTTCTCATCCGTTCCCCAAGTTGACCGCAGTTCATTGACAACCACCCAGGCAATTATATTGAAGCAGTGAATGAACGTGCGCCCATCCTCCCTGCCGGAAACGGGCGCGTTGTGTTGGAGCTGCAATTGTCGTCGCGCAAAGAGCGCCAACGTGGACCAACGGCCATTCCGCCCGCCTAACAGCCTACTTCTTTTCAACCGCCACCGGCCAATCGGGCGGCCGAATCCAGCAGCCAGCCGCTTTGGTGTTCGCAGGGTCGCTCAACGGGCCGGTGACGCCGCTGCGCCTCCCCGAAAGAAGCGGCGGGCGCAGGAATTTCCGGGGCGCGCGGAGGCGGTGGCGGCGACGCGAAGGTTCCCAGGCGGCGCCGGCGGACGGCGCGGCGCGGCGGTGCGACGCGACGGCGCGCGGCTTCACGCGCGCACGCAGCGCGGCCGCAAAAAAGAACAAAAGAGCAACGATTAGCGCGTGACCTCGGCGTCACGCAGAGCACGCTGTCACTTCCGGAAAACGAGCGAGCGAGCCAACGCGGGCGGACGCAGGGGACGGCGCGGCGGCGCGAGGGGCACGGGAGAGGGGGAACGGTGGGAGAGGCAGGGCCGTGACAGGTGCGGGGGCGGCGCGGGGGCGGCGCGGGGCGGCGCGGGGGCGGCGCGGGGGCGGCGCGAGGGGCGGCGCGGGGGCGGCGCTGGGGGCGGCGCGGGGGCGGCGCGGGGGCGGCGCGGGGGGCGGTGCGAGGGCAGCGCGGGAGCGCCGCGGGGGCGCGCGGGGGCGGCGCGGGGGCGGCGCGGGGCGGCGCGGGGGCGGCGCGGGGGCGCCGCGGGGGCAGGAGCGCGAGGCAGTGCGGGGGTGGCGCTGATGGTGTGGTGGGGAATCGGGGGCGGGCGGGATAGCGCGGGGGACGGCGTGGGAGGATGGCGAGGGGCGGCGTGGGTGCTGGCGCGGAGGTAAGGACGTGGCAAGGGGAACACTGGGAAGGGCAGTGCCGCGACAGGTGCATGGCTTGAGCGCGGGGATGTGCGTGTGGGGCGCGGGGGGTTGTGCGGAGGGGGCCACGGGTCGGGGAATAGCGTGCGGGCTGCGAGGGTGGTGACGAGGGGTGGAGGTGAGGGGGCAGAGGCGGGTGGGAAGGACAGTGTAGGGGAAGAGTGGGAGGAGCAGTGCGAGGCTAGGTGCGGGGACGGCACGTGGAATAGAGCGTGGGCCGGCGATAGGGGGGCAGGACAGTAGCAAGGGGCGGCGAACGGGGTGGATGGGGCGGCGAAGGGGCGGCGAAGGTGTAGGCGGGGGGTGGCGAAGGGGAGGTGAGGGAGTGGCGAGGGGACCTGCGAGGGGAGGCGACGATGGGGGACGGCTCGGGGGCTTACGCAGCAGGCAGTGCAATGGATAGCACGTAGGAGGGGCGGGGGTGACGGCGAGGGAGGGCGAGAGGCTGGTAGGAGGCGCGGGGTCAGTGCGTGAGGAAGTGAGTAGTTGTGCGGCGCGGGGGGGGAGTGGCGGGGAGCCAGTGGGCGTGGGATGAGGCCGCGGGTGGCCGAGGGGGCCCGGTCACTCCGTTTTATTGCGCGGCCATCGCGCCCGGAGCATAAAGGCCGGGACGTGATCGAAAGAAGCGGCGAGAGCGCAAGGGGAGAGAAGAGCAGGAAGCAGATGAGGAGCCCACGGAGGAGGCAATGGACGACCCCCGGACCCTTCCTCGGCGTCCCATTTAACGATTCCGATAGGCGAGAAAGCAGTTCTGCAACACCTTTGCAGAGCGTAATTAAAAACAATGCGATCTGTTCACCCTTTGAACTGTTAAGTTTGAGTGCTCTTGAGCCGTGTGAAATTATGATGCACAAAACCTATTCTGGACAGGCATTTTTATTTTTGAGTTTCTCATCAATCCTAACAACACTCAAATTTCATCCTCCACCTCCTCATTCAAAGCAAAATCACTTATTATTGGTGCACATGGAAAAAGATACATATAAAAATCGTCATTTTTTAGTTATATCAAGAAATTCGTTTAGTTATATCAAGAAATCAATATTTCAATCGTAAAAATTTCTTAAGAGAATTCACAGGACGGTTGAGTTATAGAGGATCATTTTGTCTTTGGGAGTGCAATAAATGGCACCCTTCAGATCAAAACAGATCTGTAAAATAACTGTTTTCTTAATGTTTTACTTTTCTGGCGCACCAGCGGAATGTTTTATTCACTTATTATTTATTTATTATTGTAATTTTATGAGGATAACGTAAGATCCCCATCTAGACTTCAAATTAGTCTATATTCAGCAACACAAGCAAATACTCTATCAGAAAACAATCGGTCCCATTTAAGTCACAGACTGTGTCCATATGTAAATAGGAACAATATTCTGATATATATCAAGAAAAAGCATAAAACAGTAGACTTTTCTTCAGGCATTATAATTTTCCGAACAACTCTAATCATGGCGCGTATATTTACCATTTCGCAGTAAACACAAACACAAAAGAGCTTAAGTTAAAATTATAAAACACGAAACACTCTATCTCACACATCGAAGACGTGACTTGTAACACCTTTCGCAACCGGATAATTTAGGATATCGTGGTTTAACTTCACAGACACGATCTTCTGCAGAAACTATTTTGCCTGAACGCCCTGGAAACACAGCTAGAAAATTCCCCAGTTGGTAGGATTTGTTGCTCCGAAGGTGTCGTTCCACCGCGATTGGCCATTTGTAGAAGACCCTCAATCAGGCCCAAGGAGAGGGGGATGCAGAAATATCACTTCTGGTGATATGACCTGAAAGCCAACGCGTTCTAAAATTGTTATTATAATTTAAAAATATATTTAATTCATTTATATTTTCTTTTACCTTACCTTTTTCAATTTTACAAGTCAATATTTTTCCAAAATCAAAAGTTACGCGCGGGCTACAGAGTGCGTTATGGCACGTTCTGAGACACACAATTTTGGGAAAGCGGACTAACAGCCGCCGCGAACAGTTCAAGCACCGAAGCATATAAGTCTTATCTAAATAATCGAAATAATACACACATAGTAAACTTGTCTAAAGAATTATATATAAGGAC
The DNA here is from genome assembly GCA_031308135.1 of Acheta domesticus. Classification (NCBI taxonomy): domain Eukaryota; kingdom Metazoa; phylum Arthropoda; class Insecta; order Orthoptera; family Gryllidae; genus Acheta; species Acheta domesticus. Next base: position 151,482,619 of record JAHLJT010009436.1, on the reverse strand, counting down.
CTACATTATATCTTTGTTTTTACTTATTTAAGGTCATTTTTCAACTACTAAGGTCATTAAGCGACCAATTTAAGTAGCATTGGGTGGTACCGGTAACGGTATACGGCCACACACAAACATCAATGCCAGAGGCAGAACTCGAACCCGCGACCCTTCAGGTATGAGGCAGCTACGACTCTTCAACTTGAGCGATCTCGGCTATCCAGTTGTATTTTATTTGTTCCGTTGAGGCCACATTGTACCTCGTTCGTTCCGGGGCGAGATATTCTTTCAGCTGCCCTGCATTCAACATCACTCCCCAAAGAGAACTTTTCATCCCTAAAAGTCTTAAAGACGGTGTGCTGAGGTTATCCGAATGCGACCGTTCTACGAAGTGATCGGTTCCGCAACGCCCGCACGCCGCTCGGCCCCAGCTGGGCAGCGAGGCCCCTCGCCAAATGTCGCCGCGCGGAGATCGCTCCGCCGCGCTCCGCCCCAATGGGGATCCCGTTAACGCGAGTGTGCGGCCGGCGCGGCGCCGTGCCGCGCCGCGCGCATGCGGCGCCGGAGGGAGCGCTGGCGGAGGCGGCCAAATGCCAAGGAGAGAGCGCACACCAAGTCCCTTCCCGGCCCGCTCCTCCGCGCGGAGAAAGGGAGCACGTGACTGCTGGAATTTGTGCGTCTCCACGGAGAAGGTGCGCACTCGTTAGGGGAGAAGCGAACCTAGGATGTGCCCATCCCATCACTACCCGAATTCACGATGTGCAGAAACCAAAACTACTTCGTCTTCTTCTTCTTCACTATCACGGATTAGGCTGACAGCCTGTTCCGTCTTTACTCCAACCATCTCTTCCTAGCACGTCCTATTTCTCGTCTTCCAACAGGTTTATAATATTGATTTCATTATTCTTGTTTCATTTCACCCAAACTACAATACACGAATTAAAACCAGATATCCATTTCGTGTATTCCTTAAATTGTTCTGTGAAATTGTTTAAACAGAGGTGTCTTAATAGGTTCCCTCAACCACTGTATTAGCTGTAAGTGATGAGTTATAATTTAGTTTTAAGCCACCAATGCATATGACAACGTTGTAAGAACTGAACCATGTACCCCTCCCGAAATGATGAAAGAAAAAAAGATAAGTAGTATTCAAAGAAGTAACAGCACCAAAAACTTCTTTATATTTACATCCCTGTTTTTTGGATGTTTAGGCTATTTCTCCCTGCTCTAAGCAAAGGAATAAAATGTATTTTGGAAAATGATTTGTTTTCAATGGCTGATGGTTGTTTAGGTGAATTAAAATACTGTTTTCGTGATATCATGTGTTTTATTCCTCCAATTACCTTTTTCGAATCATTTTATTTACATTTACATTTGCTTCTGAAGAAACTCTGTTAATGAGTTGAAATTATTTAATTATGGTTTCTACCAATGAGCCAAGCAATTGATGCAGCTTCGAAATGTTCATTACAATCGTTGATCTAAATTCATTATATTTTAAATTACTCAAACTATCACAAGATTCCGTAAATTGGAAAATCAGGAGCTGTTTTTCTTGGAATGGAATGCCCTTTGCAGAGTCTACAAAATCCCCATAAGGGACAAATTCTCTTGTTATTTTTAAAAGTAGGTAATAAGTAAATTAATGAAATGTAATAAAAACGTAAAGCCTCTAACAAATTTTAGTGTTCTACGATCTTTTACGAACAATGAAAGCAAATCTACATGTATATTTCAACATGTAAATATTATAATAGTTCAATAAAGAGACAAAAAAACGACGATTATATACGTCGGTAAAATTAAGTGTGATTAACGCTTTTACATAGCCGTATCAATTTAACAGAACCACATTTGTAATATAGATCACCCATTTTCCCAGAGATAAGAAATGTATTGTTCAAACAATTTATTTTAGACACAATCTTAAACCATGAGATTTTCAGTAGTAGTGGGTTCTTCGTGATTACATGAAGCCGCATACAACCACTTATAAGCCTTCACGTCGCAAACTATAGTTATTTTATACTGAGTTTTACATAACATTACACAGTTCATATGGTTCTCCGGCTTAAAATAAAATGTCTAATTTTTAGATCATGAAAATCCGATGATTGGTTAGAAGTTATGAAGGCGGAAACAAACTCCAGGGAACGCAATTCCTTGAGGCAATGGGCTAAACAGTAGAACTAATAGTGACATCTTCAAATAGACATTTGCACTGCATATTCGGCACAGAGCAAAACCAGGGAACCGGTTCACTATCTGCACGGAAAGCAAAGTCGTAAGCTTCACAACTGGATGGAAAGCATGTTCAAAATTAATGTAATTAATCCAGAAATTATAAATCATCTTTATATATGAATCTCCAAGGTAAACAGACGTTTTTGTACCATTTATAGGAAACCATCCTCATAAACACACCGTAAGTTTACTACTGCTGGCTACGGAATAACCCACAGTCCTGTATCAGACACATTTAAGGTGAAAAAATAGCTTGCAATATTGTGGTATAGAGGGTAAACATTCGCACATGTAACTAGTAAGTCATTTTACTATGGAACTGTGCATCATTCATAACTCGGAAAGGTACGACCTTTAAAACCGGGTTTCCGAGGATCACAAGTTACGTATCTTAAGCCGTAGTATATAGTGGAACAATTTTTTGGACGTTCTGTTACATTTTATCACCTTAATAGCCCGTTAGAAACGTTCGACGTTGGGTTCCAGTGGCAGGATTTGCGCCATTAGGTACACAATTAGATCGAATTCAGTCGGTCTGGAGGAGAATTCTAGCGGCCAGCTGCTCTAATGGGTAGTTTTCCATGGTTTTCTCCGATCAATACCAGGCGAATGCCGGAGCAGTACCCCAACAAACGGGCCACGGACCGCGCACGATCTTTCCTTCCTCTTCCTTGTCTTATCCTTACTCCTTACTTAAACACATTACCACACATGCTGGGAGACCAGTCGGGGGCTTAGAGCTTGTCCGGCTGGGGCGGTGCCCCGTTGATGTGGAAAACCTCAATGGCCGACGTGTAGGTTGGTGACGGATCTCACCATTCAGCGATCTAATATCACCGGCACCTCCCACAATAAAACATGCACAACACTTACGGGAACAATGACTATATCAGTTGACGCGTCCGGAATCACCACTGAATCAATTGGGCTCCAGCACGAAGCTATTCATGAAGTTATAGGAAGTCTACAAACCCACAGTCCTGTATCAAACACATTTAAGATGAAAAAATAGCTTGCAATATTGGGGTATAGGTGGTAAAGCAGACGCACATGTAACCCGCAAATTTCCACAATGATTGACAGAGCGCAGAATGTTCGCACGGGTCCATCAAGTACAATATTATTTCTTATCAAACGACGATAACGTTCTTTATATTAATATACATTTCGTGTGTTGGAATGTGCAGGCTGCCCCGTCTCGCGGCCGGGCGCTGCCCTGCGGAGCCCTCACCTGGGCGCGCGAGGCCGGCCCCCGAGCGGCGCGGCGCGGCGCGGCGCGGCACGCGGCCCCAAATGTCAAATGTGAGGCCCCTCACGCAAGCGAAGCAAAACCAAAACGAAGCCGCGATTACAACGCAACGTGTCTCCGACCCGCGCCGCGCCGCGCTGCGCTCCTCCCGAAGGATATAATCTAATAGCGATAAAATTAGCAATAAACAAGAACGGCCCCGCGAACGGAGTCGGGCGCGGGCGGCGGGGGCGGGAGCGGATAAGAGGGCCACTCGCGGTGGTGCAGTTAGCCAAAGCAAAAGGACAAAAAGGCGTGGGCTGGGATAGGCCATTCGGAATATTGCATGTAAAAAAAAAACATTATTCGAACAATTAGTATCTTTGCATTCGTACTGCCGTAATTACTACTGTTGAAAAAATGTAATATAATATATGAGTACTTATTCTATAATAGAAACATTATATAATGTATAATAGTAATGTTGTATACCAAGATCTAAGCGTCCAGCACTTGACTCTGTTTGTGAAACCCCCAGAAGAAGGGAAGAGATGTGAAATCAATTGAATACTTCGCGAGCAATTTCATCTGATTAGTGTGTCCGCCTTGAAGGGCTTATATACCCAAGTAACAGTATCAGAGCACTATAATATTATCATTGAAATTATATTTTAACAACACAAAAGTACAATATTAGTGTATCGTACGAGTATTGTTTCTTTAGTTCCGTTGATTCCCCAACGGTCGATAACAAGTTACATTCAGTTACTCTGCAAAAGGCTCTTGGAAAATTTGATGAACTGATGTTTGTACATTCACCAAAACAAGCGTTCGCGAGCAACATAACACCAATATGATGTAATGGTTTTCGAGAAATTTATCTCGTTTTGCACAACTACCAAATTATAACCCGACATTAATGAAATATATATAAATAGGGGACGTGTTTAGCATGTATTGATTCATGTTTCTGGGCACATCAACTGCCATGGTTGTTAATCCCATCAGTGCAGTGATGCAGTGAATGTTTACTCCTAGGAGGGGACAGTATTTCTCCCCCACTGGGAGGTGACATCCAAAGCCGACCTACACCGCGTTTTGCGAGGGATTTCTCTCTTCAGGTATCTTCCACAGCGAGACACCGCCCACGTCTGAACAAGCTCTAAGCTCCTGACACGTTTGTTAAGGTACGTGTGTGTGTGTATGTATGTAGCGGGAAGGATATGACAAGCAAGCGGAAGGAAATATCGTGCACGTTCCAAGGTCCGTTTGTTAGGCTGCTCCAACATTCATCTGGTACTGATCGGAGAAACGGAAAACTATCGATCAGAGCAGCCGGCTTCTAGAATTCGCCTCCTGAGAGCAGCTGAATCCGACTAAGTTTTATGGCTAGTGTCGCAAATCCATCACTGCCGGCACTCGAGCCCTAGGACCTCCCGGTCAGAGTCGCTGCACAGGTAGCTGCAAGCTGGCTCTAAGCTACCTCAGTCTCTCTTACTCACAGAGAAGTTCTTCTGTTGCTGTGGCGAATTATTTGCTGATGGACTCACGCCTTAAAAACCGTGTAGCTCTTAAATACATTTTATTGGCAAGCCTGAAAATATATTGTCGATTTCTTGATACTTCATCACTTAATCATCATCATCACTTCATCACTCAAAATCACTTAAACGCCTCACCAAATAATTCAAAAGGATTCTCCACTTTTACTGTACATCCATAAATAACAGCACAATGGACAAATAGAAATGGTAACAGTTAACGAAACTGTTGAACCCTGGTTAATTCTGAAGTAATATTTTGGAGAAATAATCCGCTCATTTTCAAAAATTCTGAATGGTCCCCCTTGAGATGACCTATTAGAATGAGTTCGTAGGCTTCCACGGCCGGAGTCATTGTATTCTTGGCTCTCCGGGATGAGCCGCGTCTGAGTCGATGTATCTGACGTTTCGGCCATCCTGCTGTAGCCTTCTTCAGAGCTAAACTGCTGTTTAGCAGGTTATCTGTTTAGCAGGTTATCTGTTTAGCAGTTTAGCTGTTTAGCAGTTTAGCTGTTTAGCAGTTTAGCTGTTTAGCAGTTTAGCAGTTTAGCTGTTTAGCAGTTTAGCTGTTTAGCAGTTTAGCTGTTTAGCAGTTTACCTGTTTAGCAGTTTACCTGTTTAGCAGTTTAGCTGTTTAGCAGTTTAGCTGTTTAGCAGTTTCGCTATTTAGCAGTTTAGCTCTGAAAAAGCCCACAGCAAGATGCCGAAACGTCAGATCCATCGACTCAGACGCGGCTCACCCCGGACAGCCAAGAATACTACGACATATTAGAATGTGATCATTCTGGGAATTCGGTAACCAAACACTGAGCGTAAGAATAATTTCTGAATCAATGGTAAGCAATCTGCTTACCAATCAATGGTAAGCAATCAAGGATAAGCCACCTACTTACCAATCAATGGTAAGCAATCAATGATAAGCAGCCTGCTTACCATCGACATGTGTGCCAGTTGTCAATGCCTGAGGGCCCCGCCCCTTTTTGTCCCAGCGGTCGGCGCGAAGCGCCAGCGTGCTGCGGGGGCGGCGGCCGGAGAAAGGAGGAAGGCGGCGAGGAGGCGAGGGCGGCGGTTAGCCGGAGCCTCTCACGCACCCGTTAGCTCGCGGTGGCAGCGGTGGCGGCGATCGGTTGCTCCACCGCCGCCTTCGCCGCGCGACGACTCTTGGCATTTGGCGTGCGCCATTACCCCGCGGGGGAGGGGGAAGGGAGCGGAGGGGGGGAGGCGGCGTGCCGCGTGGGGCGCGGGGCAACCCGGGCGCGCACGAGGACGCGAACGCGCGTGGTGAAACCAGACGCCGACGCCGACGCCTGCGGCGGCCCCGCGATGCTCCTCTACCCTCGCACAGGCCAAATCGCACGGCGCGGGCCTAGCGCAGGTGGCGCGCTGGGCGGTGGGGGAGGGGAATCAATAGCCTTATCTGTATGCATACGATCAGACATTTACTTCAATGAAATGTACATTGAAATTATTATCATGAACACATAAAATTTAATGTACACATGTACATTAGGATGCAAGAGTCAAAGCTTTATGGTCATATCTGGAAGAAACGAATGAATGATCTTCATGGACTGGTGATTATGAATATACGATATGAATGATAGGAAATAGGGAAAAGGGAGAACCTCTACAAGAAATATACACTGATTTTAACAGATGCATTAAATTGAAGATACACATATATTAATTTCTTTCTAATATACAGGTTTACATTAAGTATTCATGTACAATACATTAATATTCATTAAATTAATGATATTTCTTACAGTGTATACATATTTGTGCAGTATGGTACGGCTGATATCCGAATCTCATTAATTCGCGTATTACACTCATTATTATAGAGAGAGACGGGACCGCTTTGACATTCACTGCTTGGTTACTGCTGTTAACATATCTTCAGGTTATGTCCTTGCACTCAATCCGTCAATGATTGCATTTACGTTATCTCATTTGCAAGTTGCTTCATCATTATCTCTTGCAATGCCATCGTCCTACTGGACGTTCATTTGTTTCCCGACCTGTCAAATTAGATCCTTCTTAGAGCAAGTCCTCTCTACTATACAGTAAGTATGTTCACATTATCTAAAATGGGTGGATAAAGATTGATATATGAAGAGAGTGGATGAAAGCTAGGGTAGGTAAATTTACGGTAACAAGGAATAACAATATTTAATATATTGGGACCACTTTGTCAGTCGACAAGTTCTACTTACACAATATCTCCTAACCTAACCTCACTAAATATCTCAGTTTACGCATCGCTAGCCATTTCCGAGTTGGCGACAAGGTTTCGTCCTTTGACCTTCGCGATTCATATAAATCTACCTTGAACCTCTGCAACGCATAATTTCCAATGAATTTTTGTGCCAAAATCTCTCGAACATAGAAGTTGCCTTGCGTTCGACAATCACGTTACTTTAGGCAGTGATCTGTGGTTAATACCAACATTAGCTGTAGGAAGACCTAAATAAATCATTCATCATCATTCGTGTATTTTTTATTCAAACCGTCAGTCTGCGTGAAATAACAATAATCTGCCATTTTTTGGACACAAGCTGTAACATGTAGGCCTACATATCGTAACGAGACAACATTCGTGTGTCTGTGACCGTTACTCATGGTTAGACCTTTTCCGGTTCACCGATTTAAGTAATGTGATAAATAAGGTTCTATAATAATAATAATGAGGACAGGTATTAATTCATCGATTCTTAAAGGAAGTAGCATTCAGCTTGATAAGTAAAATAGATATTTATAACATCAAGTTTCAATGCAAATCCGAGTATCTAATGAAAAGCTGTGTATTACTATTCTCTCTTTACGCATTTACATTAATCTTACAACTTAATTCATCCGATTATTGATAATTAAATCTGTTTTCCAACAAATCAAAACATTTTTAAAAAGTGTTTTAATTTACACTTCATGTATCTTTTTATGCCTGAAAATGTTCGATCCGCTCGGCTGAGATGTGTTTAAAATTTATTTTTATTATGAACTTGCAAACTACAAATAACATTTTTAACACCAAAATACCGACCGGTGGTGCCACGATAAGCTCTTTTTAATGTATTGAAGAGAGATTTTTGTGACATTACAGAATACCACTTAAGACTATTAAACATCAAGGGCGTGGAGCGAGCCTGCGAGGGGACAGACTCGGGATGGCAAAAAATCGATGTTTTTAAAACATCAATATTTTTCGAGTAGAAACATGGATATTATTAAAATCGATGTTTTACTTTCTATGTTTTCTTCAGATCGATATGGTCTCATAATATACATCAAAATTCTCCGAATATAAATAAAATTGTTAGTATCATTTTCTTTATATTATCTTAGTATCATTTGTATTGCTAGCAATCAACAACCAATGACAACTATCACTGTTGTTGTCGATCCCCAGGTGGCGCGTAACCGTTCGCTATTTGCAATCTTTCTCCAGTGTTGTTACCTTTTTTGATTATTCTTGTACATGGTAAATATCGTTAAACTGCTTTTTGAACCTTGACTACATAGAATATTAATTTGAAAATTTAGATGACAGTCAAATTGAAGGCAGAATATAATATTCTGTTATGATTCGCAGTAGAACTTGAACAGAATTTTCTGTTATGTATCACATTAGAACCGGGTACTTTGATGATTTATGAATGAATGTGAATAAATGAAAAATTGGCAAAATACAGTGTCATTATTTTTTATTTATTTCTTTACAATCGTTAACAATATTATTAATATATTTCTTATACGAGACCAAACACTGTAACAACTAAATCGTTTAATTAAGTACTCAATTTAAAAATGGAAACAGAACGAGAAAATACCACCTGTTTCATCATATTTAAACCAGCAATGTTTTTTGTCGAGGTTTTCCTCGAAACGCAAAACCTTTGCTGATGTATCAAAGTACCGATGCATCGATGTTTTGCTAAAATTTGCCATCACTGGGCCTGGTGGTACCGGCCGCCGCGCCGCGCTGAGCGAGGCCTGGCAGCCCCTGTCGCGCTGCGACGCGTCGCGCGGATCGTCTTCGCCGGCGCGGCGCGGCGGGCCTGCGCGGGCGGGGGGGGGAGCGGGTGAGGAGCGGGGCGGCGCGGGGAGACGCGGGCGGAGGAGCGGAGCAGGCTCCAATTTGAAACTAATCGCCGCCCTCCCCGCTCCGCCGTCGCCGTCGCCGCCGCCGCCGCCGCCGCAGGGGTCAGCGCGCTGCAAGGCTGCACTCCATCTGCGCGCGCAGCCCGACCGCAAAATGAAGCGGAGAGCGCTTCGCAGCGCCGCCCGTAACGCAACAGCAGCGGTGCAAAATGGCTGCAGCCGCCGCACCGCACCGCGCCCCCCCCCTAGTGATGACAAAGTGTAGCAAAACATCGATACTTCGATACATCAAGAAAAGGTTTTTTGAAGTCAATAGGGAGTTTTTGCACCCTCGAACGTTAAGTACCATCGATCTTCTGCTCATGCGCAGTGCAAGTTTCGCATCACTTTGGTGCATCTGCGCATGCGCAGAAGATCGATAGTGTTTCACGTTTGACGGTGCAAAAATTTTCTAATGAAAACATCGACAAAATCATCGATGTTTAAAATATGGATGTTTTAAATATGATGAAACATTTCGAAGTAAAATATCCGGATTCTAATGTGATACTTAAAACGTCAATATTAGGTTTAAAGAACATTCAGCCTTATATTTTCTAGTCAATATTCCATGTGGTCAAGGTTCAAGTCGCAGTTTAACAATCTTGCGACGTACAAAATAGTAAAAATAGGCTAACAATACTGGAGAAAGGTTGCAAATACCAAACGGTTTTATACCGCCTGGGTATCGACAATTGTAAGAGTTGTTAATGGCCGTTGATTGTGAGCAATCCACAAATAAAATAGAAACTGGAAATTGTATTTATTTCATGACAGTTATTTTTAAACATCGATGTATCTGCACAATATATATCGATCTAAAAAAACAGAAACCAAATCATGGATGTTATAATATCGATGTTTCTGCTCGAAAATATCGATGTTTTAAGAGCATCGGTTCTTTTTTCATCTCTATCCCCGCCGCGTCTCATCATGTCGAGTGTTGCAACGAGGTGTCGACTTTCGATACCTTGTAACACGTAATTATTGACTTTTAAAGATTATTAATATTACCTTTACTGAAATATTGTCGCATTTTCCAATTTTAAATCAAAATTTTAATTATTATTTATTATAGCGTTGAAAAGAAATTATTTACTCGTAATCTGAACACTCCTTCTTATTGACAAATCATAAAAGAGTGAAGATACAGACTGAAAAAAACATTCAACAAACGTTTTCAGCCGAATGCAGAGAAAGAAAGGTAAGTGGAGATTGCTCGAAATTAAAATTTAAATGTAGAAATAAACGTAAAGAAGCTGATCCAATAACCCAAAGATTATATCAAAGAGTCTTTAAGAAAAGCTAAATCTAAACTCATTCATTACATCTTATTGCTTCTCTTTAACCAAAGAATTGCCAAGAACCAAACAATTTGCAGAATGAGATAGACTTTAGCCACAGAAAGTTCAATCAAAATTATATCAGAGTGAGGATTGTTCAATTAGAAAGATATGTTTCCTGTCGGGAATAATATTTTATTTCACAAATGTACATCTCAATCTCAAAAAACATTAGACAGATGATATATCTACTATCATTTCTAGTATTAAATATTCATGTGAATAGGTTATAAATAGTAAAATAAATTATTTTTTCTTCCATTACATTAAATAATTTATTTGATTTACAACATCATATATTTACTTAAAAAGTACTGTTTTTGGCACATGAAAAGAAAACTTGTACCTATGTTTTGATTCACGGCATTTTTCAATTATTTCTTCCCATTTAAAAACATCCTTCTTAAAATAACTTTATTGATGTTAATTACCACAAATCACATTTTCTGTTTCGGTGTGTACCGGTAATTAAAATGTTTCCTAAGACTGCAGCACACCACTTTCTACACACAAGGCTTGCGTGCAATGCGAATAGTCTCTAAGAAATGAGAAGATAGTGGTAGAGAAATATATTTATTTGAATTTTTCTCAGTTTGACTAGAATGATAAATAAAAAACGGCCTGTCGTCTACCAGCAGACCGAAACGATTCCATTGTCACCTCGCTTACCGCAAACGGTAGAGCGGAGGGAATCTGCATAATAAATTCCTTCCCACGCTTCACCTTTCTCACGAATACATCTCCTCCAATCTATTATTTATATTTAAATAAAAAACATAATAATATTAAAAAATAATGTCCTCGAAGTATACGAAAAAAATGGCGAGTTCCCTCCCGCCAGCAAAAGCTTTGAATGATACTTCATTTGTTCCAAAAGGTGGACCAGGAGGGGTCTTACCGTCAAGGCGGACGTGCAGACACACGTAGGTAACCCGTTGTAGGACGTGGTAGGATACACGTAGTAATCCATAGTAACCCGTAGTAGGACACACGTAGTGTGTAAGGATAAAATCATTTGTTGTTTGAAAATAACTTTTAAAACCTTTAAACGGGAATGTGTACGATAATAGTGGAGGAAGCTGCAAGGCTGCGGATTCTAAACCTACTTAAGACACAGGTGTTTGACCACACGAGTAACACATACCGCCTATCATGTCAGAGCCCTCATTCTATCTATAATCATTCACTTGAATATGACTGCCGGATCAGTAGATCGATAATTTAATTCACAATGGTAAGACACTCCCAGATTATCTGGCAGAACAGGGAGGGGGGGAGGCGAGTGCGCATTCATCACATTTATCATAACAGACTCTGGATATAATTTTAGTTCAAGTAGTCAAATAGTTCTCACATTTTGCTTGTTCTTTTATGCTTGGTTTACGGCTGGCTGGTTTTAAAACTAAAATTACCGAGTATTATGTGAGAATCAACAAACCTGACATCTGACCATCTGACACACTGAATACGTTTTTTAGGAACAACGCTTTCTAGAAACAAAACTAAAGTAAAATGTTACCAACGATAAATAATCTTAAAAAGTAACAGCTTAATTAATGCAAATGAGTGATATCAAAATATTGCCACAATATTTCATTCAAACGTCTGGGGCGAGCGGGACATGCGGGGCGAGCGGGACGTGCGTAGCAAGCGGGACGGGTGGGGCGAGCGGGATGTGTGGGGCGAGCGGGACGTGCGGGGCGAGCGGCACGTGCGGGGTGAGCGGGACGTGTGGGGCGAGTGGACGTGCGGGGCGAGCGGGACGTGTGGGGCGAGCGGGACGTGTGGGGCGAGCGGACGTGCGGGGCGAGCTGGGACGTGTGGGGCGAGTGGACGTGCGGGGCGAGCGGGACGTGTGGGGCGAGCGGGACGTGAGGGGCGAGCGGGACGCGTGTGGCGAGCAGACGTGAGGGGCGAGCGGGACGTGCGGGGCGAGCGGGACGTGTGGGGCGAGCGGACGTGTGGGGCGAGCGGGACGTGTGGGGCGAGCGGGATGTGTGGGGCGAGCGGGACGTGCGGGGGCGAGCGGGACGTGTGGGGCAAGTGGACGTGCGGGGCGAGCGGGACGTGTGGGGCGAGCGGACGTGTGGGGCGAGCGGGATGTGTGAAGCGAGCGGGACGTGCGGGGCGAGCGGGACGTGCGGGGCGAGCGGGACGTGTGGGGCGAGCGGACGTGTGGGGCGAGCGGGACGTGTGGGGCGAGCGGGATGTGTGGGGCGAGCGGGACGTGCGGGGCGAGCGGGACGTGTGGGGCGAGTGGACGTGCGGGGCGAGCGGGACGTGTGGGGCGAGCGGACGTGTGGGGCGAGCGGGACGTGTGGGGCGAGCGGGATGTGTGAAGCGAGCGGGACGTGCGGGGCGAGCGGGACGTGCGGGGCGAGCGGGACGTGTGGGGCGAGCGGGACGTGTGGGGCGAGCGGACGTGCGGGGCGAGCAGACGTGCGGGGGCGAGCGGGACGTGCGGGGCGAGCGGGACGTGTGGGGCGAGTGGACGTGCGGAGCGAGCGGGACGTGTGGGGCGAGCGGGACGTGTGGGGCGAGCGGGACGGGTGGGGCGAGCGGGACGTGCGGGGGCGAGCGGGACGTGCGGGGCGAGCGGGACGTGTGGGGCGAGCGGGACGTGTGGGGCGAGCGGGACGTGTGGGGCGAGCGGACGTGCGGGGCGAGCGGGAAGTGTGGGGCGAGCGGACGTGCGGGGCTAGCGTGGCGAGCGGTGCGCGAGGCGTTTGGTTTACCGCGGCCGCACAAACCACTGCGCGCTGTGAGGGTCGCGCAAGCGACGACCGCAAAGGCACCGCGACTGTATGGGGCGAGGCTTGGCCAGCCGGGGAGGGGCTGGGTTGGGCTGGGAGGAGGGGGGCGGTGTTTAATTCCACTGGAGGGGGAGATGTTTGCTATTGTTAATTAGTAGTATATTTTGCATTGAAACTGTTTGGAGGAGAATGTGAGTGCAGAAACCAAGACATTGATTTGGCAACATCTTCGTCAGCATTAAAACAGTTATCGTCGTGGCTACACAGTATATTGACTATATAATGACCATGAATGACACGAGGCATGTTAGCTTCCGTTTTGTTAACAAAAAGCGTGATCTTTGATTAATGTCTGATTCATATCGTAGCGGAGCATTGGAGTGATTATATTAACCCAACAAGAAGGTGAAAACATGTATTCAATGAATAATATCTTTCAATTTCATTAATGTTTATTCAAGATTCAATCAAGAGACTCGTAATAGTTAAGTTCTTAGTGCCTCAAGTTCAATTAATGCAAAGAGACAAGTCAAATTCTTTGCAACTTTCTTGCGTTAATCAACTTCAACATGTCATGAATGTTATATAAAATTGTCAGTGATTTGAATTGATTGAGTGATCATTCTTAATTTAATTGTTCAATAAAATGAACTTTATATTGAAAGTGTTTTATTATCACTATAAGGCATTCGTTTTATACACAAATTGTAATAATTCACCGATGTACTAATATCCACTTCTAGGGGAAAAATGTGAACCCCTTGGGACGTTCAGGGATACTTTTTAGCCACAGTAGCTAGTGGTAAGCTAATGTAATTTACCACCCCTGGTAGGGTTAAGCGATGAGACTTGGCTGTGTCGCCGCATAAGAGGCGCGGGCGGAGAGGTGGGGCGTGAGTTTCGACGGATAGATGTGATGAGTAGGGATGGGGAATAGTTGGAGAGGGGAGATGGTATGGACGTGGATGAAGTCGGGGCCCAACGGGTCGGGAACCGCAGGGGCGGCATTGGCTGTGTTTAGCTGTTACAGTAACGAGCCGCTGCCGGCCCCGCGCCCTCCGTTTCAGCCACAAGCGAGCAGGTAGACACTCCGGATGGCAGGCGGGAGCGGCGGTCGGCGTGGGATCTAGATGTGCGCGGAGGAGGCGAGTTCAGTTCGCGGGTGTGTATGTAGTGCATGCGTGTGTACGTGTGTGTGCATGTACGTCGATGCACGTGTGTGTTCGTGTGGGTACATGTGTGTGTGGTTGTGACCATGTATGAGGTAGCGTGGCCTCTTCTCGCCTCGTGTAGGACGGGTTGAGGGTAACCACAACGCGAGGATATCAACTAATGCCCTCAGAAAGCTTACTAGACAAGACACGCTGACGTAGCGTCTGCTTAGTCCGCGCTATTTCCCTTCCTAAAATGCACGGAGAGTTTCATAACGTAGCATTCCAAAAAACCAACATGAATATTATTATATCACATTGTTATCTACAAAGAGCACATCGCACTACATAAGAATGTACTCAAAGTGCGTTTGATGGCAGGGAGAAAGAACTGGTGGTGCTAAGACAGCACGCTACATTTTTCGCTCGTACTTTTCACGCAAAACTCACCGAAAAGTACTAAAATTTTCGAAAAATTGTACATGACCTTATTTCAAAATCTATTTATAAGGAACAGATTTCATTCAGAGAAAAAAATATATCTTTAATATTTTAGTTGTAGGAAGTCTCCGAAAAAAGTTTGAACTTTTGCAATTTTCGAAAAAACGAGTTTTCAACGAACATGGAACTCGCACCATTCTCTTAAACGTTCTTCACACTATACAACAACAAAATTTAAACAAAAAAGATGGACCCATTTTTTGAAAATTTTGAAAATGTCTCAAGGGCTTCATATAGAGTACCCCACAAAATTGAAATACCGATTTTAAATTCAAGAGTCCCGCCATGGTTTTTCAGTAGAACCATCCCAGCATTTGCCTGGGTGACCGAGGGAAACCACAGAAACCCCGGCCATGATAGCCGGCTCGGGGTTTGATCCCGGACCTCCAGAATGCGAAGTCAGCCCGCTACGCCTTGAACCAGTTCGCTCGGTTGGGGGAGAGGTAGTTATCATCAAATATTTGTAATAATCATGTTTGTTATTGTCTTCAACGCATAAATTAACCTGGGGGAAACGTTCATCTCGGTGAAAGGGTGGGGCAGAAAATTATTGCAAACGTACGTTTTTAACTGGAAGAACAGCGCTGGCCCTGCATTGCATTTCTTGCACGTCGCATTTCGGACGGGGCTGGCGCGTGTCGATTGCCCTCCTGCGCGGTGTCGCCCTCGGCTCTGAGTGCAGCGCAAAAAGCCGCTCGGGCGCCCGCTCCCGCCGCCGATTGAGTGCGAACGGACGCGCCGGATTCAAGGCCTGCTGGGACTGCACGGGACAGCGCCCGCGATTGGGCGGGGCGTTGAAGGCTCGCAGCGGAGCGACGCGCTGGGAGGGGGAATTCGTTTGTCACTGCACATTTGCGACCGTTCTCTTTTCGTTTGCTTTTATTTACGGAAAGTTAGCTAGTCATTGTGAATGGATAGGTCAGTGAAGGACAAAACCTTTCTTTCTAGGTTATACTTCTTCTCGGAATTCAAAATAACTTAAAAGTTATTGTCTGGAACAACAATTCATTGCTTTTGAAGCTCTAAATAATTTAATGGCGGAAATTTGTACGACAAATAATGTTGTTCCAATTACTTGCAACACCTACTTCTAAATTACATTTCACGAATTAATGTTACGTTGACTGATCTGTGTAATTTAATGTCTCTCTTTCTGTTTGTTTCTCTCTCTCTCTCTCTCTCTCTCTCTCAAGGGGAACAAGAGATAGGGAGAGGGAAAAAGAGGGAGAGTGAAAAAATGGAAAAAGAGGGGGAAAGAGAGAGGGGGAAGAGAGATGGAAAAAGAGATGAAAAAAGACACAGAGGGAAAAAGAGCGAAAAGAGAGACAGAGAAAAGAGAGACAAAGGGAAAAAGAGAGACAGAGGGAAAAAGAGGGTCAGAGTGAAGGGAAAAGAGAGACAGGGAGTGGGGGGAAAGAGAGGCAGTGAGGAAAATGAGAGAGGGGTAAAAAAGAGGGGAAAGAAAGAGAGAGGGGGAGAGGAATATTCCTACAATTATTTCCTCTGCGGCAGCAATACGCCGGTACCAGCTAGTTATTCAAATAAAATGCACATGAAAATTCAATACACGTGTGAAAGTAGAATTTTGCCAATGAAATTCTGTTTTCTTGACCTCTTGATTATATAATGGTTAAAATATTTTGACAAGAAGTTATTTGAATGGCAAAAATAGAAAACCTGAAAGAAAGTGTGTGATGTGTATTTGTGTATGTCACTTGTGTGTGTGTGTGTGTGTGTGTGTGTGTGTGTGTGTGTGCGCGCGTGTGTGTATGTGTGTGTATTTAGTCTTCATTAAAGTGAATACCGAAACTTTCGGACACACTGAACAAACTGAAGGTACACCAAAACTTTCGGACCGAAGAACTATTTTCCTATAATTTTCCCACCCAAATTATCGGTCTTCAAGATACTGCAACCAGTCTTTGTGATCATTACTCATGTTAAAAGAAGATCGTCTTCCTCGGGGAAGAGAAGCCGAAGTCCCTCGCCCTACGCTGCCCAGTCCTGATTCGCACGCGAGTGGGTGTGCTGCGCGTTCGCCATCAACCCTCGTTGCAGCGAACCGCGCGAGCGGCGAGCGGCAGGCGCCGTCCGCGGCGCTCTGCGTGTTTGTTTGAGTTTAAACCCCAAACATCAGATCGAGTCTCCGGCGACGTGAATGCTAACTGAGCGCGAGAGGCGAGCGCAGCGATTTAACGACGTGTTCACCTACGCTCTCGCGGAAAATTTGCCTCGGGAGCGGACCATGATTTAATTTTTCGTGATTCCAGGCGTGCCAACTGCTATGGTCATTGGTCCCGAATGGTAATGCGTGTGTTTATTACGGGAGGTAGTGGTGTTGTACCTCCACTGGACCGTGAGATCCGGCGCACACGCCGTCAACTGGCAGGGTTTTCTCCAACAAGGTATCTCCCACCAGCAGGGCCTCGCCTCAGCCGGGACAAGCTCTGAGCTAGTGTACTGCAACTAAGCGTGTGTGTGACTAAGGGGGTAAGGACAGATCTAGGAAACATCGGACGTGGTCCTGGCATTCGCCTGATGTTGATCGGAGAAAGCAAGGAAAACTATCGATCAGAGCAGCCAACCGCCAGAATTTTCTTTCAGAACTCGACGTAGCTTTCTAGCTAGTATAATACACTCGACAATACTGCCACAGTCGGGACTCGACCTCTGTCCTCCCGGTCAGAGCCACTGCAATGACATCAATTCATACTTGGGTTTTTATTTCTTGGCGCAGTTTTTATTTCTATCTTCACGATGGAACATCTCACGGCATTTCGCGTCTTTTCAGTCGTGCCGCTAGATGTCGCATGATCGCGACCGTATTGAGTAGTGCTGGTGATCATGCGACATCTAGCGGCACACTGACAAAGACGCGAAATGCCGTGAGATATTCCATCGTGAAGATAGGCCCTCACGCGCCAAGAAATAAAAACCCAAGTATAATTGATGTCACTGCAGTGCCTCTGACCGAGAGGACCTAGGGTTCGAGTCCCGACTGTGGCAGAATTGTCGATACTAGCTAGAAATATCGCGCCAAGAAATAAACACCAATATATAACGCCCTGATCCACTTCTACCGGTGAGGCGAGTAGGGGTGAGGGAGCGCCCTGATTGCGTGCCCATGGGCGCGCGGGCCGCTCTTCCCGGCGCTTCCGCGTCCGGCCACGCGACGCGCACAGATGCATTCCGATTGGAGACCCGGGGCTGCACCTTCCCCTGCGCTGGTACGTTAGCGTGAGCGGCGCGGGCAGATCGCATCGCCGGCGGGCCTCGGGCTCGGCTTGGCGCTCGCGCCGCTTACTAGACTACACACACATACAGCTGGAGTTAAAAAAATAGCTCTTTCTGCGAAATAAAACGCCGTTTGGCCACTCCACTTGTAAAGGCAGAAATTCACTTTCTATTGGGATGTTTAATGGGAAAATACGATGTACAAGACGAATTATTACTTCGTACAAGAGGAATTATTCGATTTTTTTTTCATACAACATTCACCACGATTATCTTGATGAATACAAACATCTCACTGTCGATCTGCAATGTCTCGCAATGGACTATGATAATTGATTGTGAAGATATCTCTCCTGGAATGGATGATACAGGAATACTATGACCCATGACGTAGGTGACTCACGGCTTTGATGACCATATAAACGAAGTATGGTAAGACGCCAAATGATTGTGCTATTAAAAGTTCTCGGAAACGTTTATGCTAAGGACATATTTTCTAGCCGTGTTCATCTATTCAAGAGGCAGTGAAAACGTGTTTGTTAAGAAGAAATAAAGTGAACAGCCTAATATAACTTTCAACTTACTTCTTGTCCCACATAAAGTGTCTAGATGTTTCATAGCTTGCAGCCAATTACTTTTATGAGAATACATCAAATTATGATCTGTGAAGTCAGTAAGAGACAAATTGGATAGGCTATTCACATCTCCTGGTACACGAGTACTACTTCACAATTCTACGGTGGATACGCAGTGCGTGGAACCATTACGCTATTCAGACAACTAAAATCAGAATAATTCAACATATACAAGTTCACAGGAAGAGGCATCATTATCACATGTGCGTGTAGGTGCGTGCTCACTTGTGCTTCGTGACTGTTCTCGTTGAGAAGGTATCTTAAAACCTAACGACCCAATTAACACAAAATTATATAGAGGAGTATAATTGAAGGGTACAAAGTCTATTAGATCCTTGACGAGATCACACCAAAGGATTTCTATTAAAGCTACCAATTAAGTTAATTTCTGAGTACCGTACTGTATGAAGGAATTACAAGAGCGGGAAGCATTGGAAAACGAAAAGAACGTTCTATCTTTTTGTTTCATTGCATATCGAGGAGGGTCGATTTAATAAAGGAAAATTACTTAATTAAACGGTTCTTATGACCCTCAAAGTTCTCGTAAAAAAACTGTCTCTATTTTATAATAAGACTATTTTATAATAAGGGTTCAAAGTGTTTTACAAACATATGAATTGATATTCAACTGTATTTAAATGAATAGAGTTACAAAACATTGAAGTTCCATATTCGCAGTTGTTTCAATTTTAAAAGAAGTGAACGGCTTCTTACTTGCATTATTACTACTTACTAGCTGGTTCAAAAAGTAAACAATGCTTTAAAATGATTTTAGAAGGAATACCGAAATGATACGGTACCTATCTATTTCTCAAATTCGAGTAGTTTAAGAAACTTTCTAAGTATATCAGATGGAGTATTAACTTTGTAAAATACACAATTATATTACGCGTAGGTATTTACAAGGTGATTGTTGAAAAAAAATCTTCTCGAAAGAATTGTTCATCCGGTATTTTCCCAGCTCAAGGACGAGTGGCGTCTCAACCTAACCACGGACGGTTCGCGAAGTTATGGCAAATTAAAAAGCCACCTAGAGTGGATGTGTTTCAAAGATTTGAAAATAACACTTAATGTTATGTAGAATCGATGTAGAATATGTCGATGTAGAATATAATTTGAGGGCTATTACGCTTATACCCTTATACCTTCCAATGGTGGTTGTGCTAGTGTCGTTGCTTTTCTCTGATGCGTGTTTAGCGTCCTGAGAAGCTCGGGTGAGAGTGAATTCTCTTTCTGTTTGGTTAATGTAATATAATTGTTCGCCTTTTTAATACTACTTTTAATAAATCAGGATCGTACGTAATAAGAAAAGGAGATAATATTAAAAAAAGTACTATACACTTTGTTGAGTTATAGTCTCACACTAATTAAAAAATAATCCTTTCCTTCGAGTTGAGGTGCATGTAGATCACTTTTACGGATTCGACAGTGCTTGGGAGCCAAAAGAATTTTTGAAATCTCTCTAACACATCAAAAGTACGGAGACTTGAAGGAGAATAATTGTAAACACGATGAAAATGACAGTGATGTGCTGATGATAATTATGCACGAGAATGAGATGTGATATAAGGGCAAAGTATATA
This sequence comes from Acheta domesticus, assembly GCA_031308135.1. NCBI lineage: Eukaryota > Metazoa > Arthropoda > Insecta > Orthoptera > Gryllidae > Acheta > Acheta domesticus. The sequence goes on along the minus strand of JAHLJT010009436.1, from coordinate 151,462,284 downwards.
CCACTAACTATTCTACAATGACACTGAAATAATGTGTTGTTTATGCGTTAAATAAAAGAAGGGAAGTTCATTAATGTATCTGGAAAAAGGTAAGATTGTCAGAACGATTAAAATTGCAATACAACTGACTTAGTCTCGAATCATGATCCTCGCATAAACTTAAAACTAGGGACGACTAGCTTTATTTTTCTTCAGAATCATCACTTGTCAGCAATGGCACGCACCTACAGAATCTAACATTTGGTGTACAGAAGTATACACAGACATTCGCTAATAGTAAGACATTCCAGAAGAGTAGGAAGCAAGCGTGGTAAGGGCGCAAGATTATTTTTGATAAATATCTAAAGGAAAATAATATGGGCAACAAGTGTGGAATGCCCTGTACTATGGATGACGATTCAAAACGTTTTCAGATAATTGGCTTACGTCAGCTTAACAAAAAATCGCAAATTTGATGCAGCTAATTGGTCTCGCTTTGCAAGTCGATGGTGCAGCTTCCAATTTCGGCCCCCGCGATTAACATAAAAGATCCTTGGCTTCAGCCAACGCAGAAATTAGAATGTATTTTACACCAAAATTCAGAAATAGTGCTTTTGATTGTTTGATTATTTCGTGTTTTCGAGCGCGTCATATGCTATATTAGTTATTTCCATAAGTGTAGTATATTTTTTATCACAAGAGGTGATGGCGGTGGTATAATTAAGGGGTCAGGATAGGACAAAGAAAAGGAAGGAAAGATCGCGCGCGTCCCGTAGCTTGTTTGTTAAGGTATTGCTCTAGCATTGATCTAGTATTGACAGGAAAAACACGGACAACTACCGATGAGAGCAGCCGGCCGCTAAAATTCTTCTCCAGACAGCGGCTGAATTCGACCCAGCTATGTAAGCTAGTGTCCAAACATTTTGCTACAACCGGGACTCGACCCCCTGAACTCTCTGTCGGAGGTACAGCAGTGACATCAATTGATGCCCTGAGCCACCACAGCCGTTTAGATACCGTTCATCTTCACTCACTTCCATCGCGTAACTACTACTCAAGTATTTTTACTTCAAGGAACATGCACATTCCGCATGTGCTCCATTTATCCATATGATTTAGCGTTTGGGCAAAAAAAAAAAAAAAAAAATCCTTGCGGGCGGAGAGTGGCGGGGCAGCGCGGAGCGACCCGCGCCCAGAATCGAACGGTGGGCGTGCGGGCGGGCGGGCGGTGGGTGCACGCGAGCCGCAATTAGGGGCGGGCGGTGCGTGCGGCTGCGCGGCGGTGCGTGCGAGCCCCGCGCCCGCGCACGCACTTACGTAAGCTCAGGGCCGCGCGCGGGCCTCCGCCGCCGCCTCCGCTGGCGCAGCCGCACCGCGCGCCGCCGGAAAAAACGCGAGGGGCGCCCGCGATAATTAGACGGGCAAAAACAGGCGCCTGGAGACGAGGCGGCTGGGACTACAGAAGGCGATGGCAACGGGTGGAAAGGGCGGTGCTGTGGTGGAGATGGGGGCGGGAAGGGTTTGGACAATGTGTAGAAGGGCGTCTGTGGATGGGGAAAGCGAAGGCGTGATTAGGGACGGTTACGGCTTGGGAGTGTAGGCGGGACAGGGTATGGGGATTGGGAGACGGGCGCGGTGAATGGAGTGTGGGTGGCAGGGGAGATGGGATGGTGGGTCGCCGGGGGTGGGTGGGGAGAATGGGATATTACGGCGAATAGGACAAACAGGAGCGAGGTCGGGTTAGAGGACAAAGGCTGGGAGGCAACTGCAGGTGGGGAAGTGAGTAGTGAGGACTGGCAACGCAAAGAAAGCAGTGGCGTGAGACGGAACCGTGGGGGTAGGGTGGGAAAGGAGGTGTGCTGGTGGGACGTGAACTGCGGACGGAGGCCAACAACAGAGCGAGTGAGGGACCATAGATGGATTGTGAGTGGAGGAGAACGGCGGTGGGTGGGAGGCGGGGGCGACGGGCCGATGTAGGCGCCTGCCCCCCGGAGGGTGCAGATGGGAGGGGCGGTCGCGGCCCCTCCTCCTGCGAGCAAGTGCGCATTACTCGAGGCCTATCTGATCGCTCCCGAGCGTCGCTGAACGGGCGGTCGCCCTACGCCCGCTGACCGCGGTTCCCCTCCTACTCACATCCCACCTGCGCCCCCGCGGTCGCTCTCTTGTTTGCCTCTGTCCGCGGTTCACGTCCCACCAGCTCACCTCCTTCCCCCCCTCCTCGCTCTCATGATCCACCTCACGCCATCGCCTTCGTTTGCTTTGCCAGTTCCCACTATTCCTTTGCCCACCTTTGCACTTGCCTCTTCGTCCTTTAACCCGGCCTCGCTCCCGTTCCTCCTACTCGTAATATCCCATTCTCCCCACCCAGGTCCCGATGACCCACGATCCCACCATCCCATCTCCCCTGCCACCCACACTCCATGCACCGCCCCCCCCCGAACCGCCTCCCAATCCCCCATACCCTGCCCCGCCAACGCTCCCAATGCTCAAAGCGGGAAAACGACGCTCTTCGGAAACATGCCGTGAGTTTCCAATACATTACACCCACATACGAAAATGCAGCGGTGTGCGGGACCCCTGACACCCCTGCGCTCCTCCCTGCCCCCGCCCCGCCACGCCCCCTTCTGCCCTGCCGGGCGCGCTGACCGGGCCGCCCCGCTGGCGAAACTGACGCATGCTCAACATGCAACGCCCGCATGGATATTATACGACGCACGGCACCGGGCTAATTACGCGAAATTGCCCGCGGGTCCTCGGCCGCCCATGGGGGCGCGCGCGGTTGTGGCCGCGCCGGCGGCGCCGCGCCGCGCCACGCCACGCCACGCCACGCCCCTCCACGCCATGGCGCCGGGTGCGACGACTGCTCCGATTAGATTTCTAACGCGTGATTCTCGGTCTTAAGCTGACGAAATATACACGTAGGTCACGAGCGTGTCGCCATTTCCGCTTGGATTTCGTCAAAATGCATTTTCCTCTCGGAATTTACTAAATATAACAATTTTTTTGGCCGTATCGGGGAGATTTGGTATGATTGGTTGGTTGATGTTTACGAGCACGCCAACGGCTACGGTCGTTAGTCCCGTTAGTGTTGTGAATGTGGATATACATCCCAGAAAGTGGTAGTGATTCCTTTCCCCGCTGGATGGTGAGAGCCGGCACCGACCTAAACGTTGGCTTGCAGGAGATTTCCATCTCGAGGTATCTCTCCCCAGCGGGGCAACGCCTCAGGCAAACCTCTAAGCTCTCGACTGGTTTCCCGACGTGTGTGGTAATGCCGTGTTTGTGTGTGTGTGTTTGTGGATGTATAAGGGGAGAGGACAGGGCGACGAAGACGAGAGTAAGAAAGAGCGTGGTCCTTGGCCCATTTGTTAGCATACACCTTCGACAGTTGCCCTGTATTGACAGGAGCAACCACGGTAAACCTATCACATCAGCCGGTCACTAGAATTTTCCTGCAGAGAGCAGATGAATTGGTCCAAGCTATCTAGCTAGTGTCGATAATGAGCCACCGCCGTGACTCGAACCTTAGAAACTCCCGGTCAGTGTCGCTCCAGAGGCAGCGGCAAGGATATAATGCTGAGCTAAATTCAACCCAGGGTGGCTGAGATGAATATACAAAAGATCTTTCCTTATTCCCCATTATAACCTCAAATATCTTCATTATCCATCATCGACAATTATTCAGGTATCATCATTATCCGTCACCAACCTAAATAACTTCGTCTTACCCTTTCCATATTCGCAGAACCCCATTTGAATTATTCTCCAATATTAGATTATTAAGCTTACCGAAACAAAGCAAAACTGAAAGAGCGACCATATGTAAACCGAAAAACTGATCAGTGAAATTGAAAATAAGATGGCTAGAGCTGAGTGAACTAGATTTCTGCCATCTAGAACTCAAACGATTTCTATTTATATCAAAACGAACCCGACCATTTTTGGTAATAACCCCTTGAATATACATTTTCTCCCAAGAATTCTTACTCAATCCTTGATCATCTCGGAAACCTTACGAGGTCGAAACGTAAGCCTATATTAATAGTTACCAAACAAAAGAGTTTGAAAGACATTTTTGTGTTGCGGCACTTTACCTCCACCTACTTTTTTTTCCTGACATTATGAGCACACAACGCTGCAGTTATTACTGCGATAACTTCCGTAATCTCACTAGGAAATTGAGTGAAAAGCTAACTGCACATATATGGCGTGCCTGCAAAGAGAAAGGTGATGGGAGGGAAGCCATAACATATTGTCGTCGTGAAAGAGGGGGACTAACTCAGCTTAGAAACTTTTAAATATTTATGTTTGAAATCTTGAATATATAATTTACGCTTTCAATCCAATACATACATTTCGGTTTTATTCCTTTCAAATAATGGTTAATAAAGTATTAATAGAGGTGCGATAAACAAAAAGAGCGAAAGATGATTAATGTCCATCATGCTTGCATCGCGTACAGGCATTTATTGGGAGAACATGTATGGTGCATTTTCAGATCTGTGGCATTTCGGTGTGTTATCCGCTAAGATTTTACGTATTAACTATGGACAAAAATAACTATATACAAAATTTGGGGATTTCAAATTCAACTTAGAAATAGTTGTTGTAAGAAAACTCAAAAACTTATTAACGAAAAAAAAATAATGATGTAGTAGTCGTAATAAGTCGATGTAAGTCATAAATGTCGTATTTACGCATTCAATGAATGTATTTAAAAATAGTTTTACAAGAATTTCCGTCTTGCTTTATTTCTTGAAAAAAGATCAATTATTTTGACAGTGTTAATGCGAGTTCAGCCTGCTCAGTATACAAAGTATGCAACTTATTTAGTCGTTCTTCTCCAATTGTATTCCTTAAACATTTTTATACTCTGTAAAACGGAAAATGATCTTTTTCTGTGCGTATTAAATAAGAGAAGTAAAAAACATTTTAAATAATATTTCAATATTCGAAGGTATTTCACTGACCGATATATATGATAAAATCTAGTATCTACACGACTAACATACCAGACACTTTTGCTTCTATTCCATTCGAGCCCTGGAATGTGTACGTAGTAGAGAACGTAGTTGACATTTTTTTGGTAAAATCCTATGATCGCTCTCCTATGATCCTAACTATCATTCACCCTGTCGAATGAATACATTCGGGGTCAACTTGCCTTTACATAATAAATAACGCCAGAATGATGTAATATATTTGTTGAACACAAAAGTCTCCATTCATGTCCATTCTTCCCGTGCCCGAAGCATCTCAACAGTGACCTCCATAGTCGTAGTAAACAAGCAAATGAAGACATGCTCCGGTGAATGGACTTGTTTGGCATTCAGCATCCGGCTGTGGGAGTCAGTGAATCACTAAGCGTGAGGCTACTTGTACATTGCGCTCCCCATTCACGAAGTGCGCCGCCCGGCGCTTTGTGCGGCCATTTCGGCCGCAGTTTGTCGCCGTTTCCCGGCCACGAAGGCCAGTGTTCCTGCAGAAGAATGCCGCATACATCTCGGCCAGGCGGGTTCCTTCCCCTTCCTTCTCTCTTCTTGTTCCTCCACTCTCTCCATCATCAAACATCCGTATGACTGTTTGTAGGTCGTTTTATTTTCGACCTTTCCAGAAAAAAAAATTCTATAAGATGTTTGCATTTGTTGAACATAAGATCTTTTCTTTTTGTTATTTAAGGTCACACCAACTACTAGGTCATTAGCGAGCACACTTGGATTTAACGTTATGGTATGAGGATGTAACGATATGATGATGATAGGGAGTGAAAGGACGAACACATACAACCATGCCCGAGGTGGGACTTGAACCCGCGACCCCATGATCGGAATAAGATCTTAGTTTTATTCAAGAATATTATTTTGCAATGTTTTATTTAATTGGATTTTAAAAAAATATTTTTCTTGATGTGGAATAAACTAATTGCAGATTGATTTATTTCCAACGTCCATATTAAATTAAAGATGTATGTATTAGTGTCTCAAACGAAACATTTTCATGCAAGATTCCAGAACGTATGCTCGAAAGCATGATGAAAATTTGATGAAGACACGCAGCCAAGTAATTTACACGAAGTGACTTGTATTGACATGATGAACGTGACTGGCGAATCCTGCCTACGTAGCAAGAAATGGGATGCATGCCAATAACCTGCATCGTGTTCGCCTGGCATGCATCTCGTACGCGTCAGGCGGTGCATGAAAAACACTCGGTCGAAGCGCAGCAAATCACAGACGCAAATTTACGTCACTCGAAGTAAGGAAATCATTAGCATTGGTTGTCTTGTTTCGCTGAGAGGCGAACCAGCTACCGAGGGGACGCACGTAAGTGGAAGACTGAATCAGAAACAGGCTCTGCTGTTCTTTCACAAAACAGGTATAAATAAGAACGACGAAGCTTCTCTGTAACAAACAAAAAAAAAAGGTCAACAAAAAAGGACAAACGCGCGTAACACCTATTATCCTTTCACTTTGACGGAACACGAGTAAAAATATTCATTTCCTTATCGCCGTAGTGCCACATTTATTCACATACCATTAGCATTTTAACACGTCGTTTGCCGCTCTCAGCATTATTCCGGCCACGTCGCCTTCTCGCCATTATGTCAAGAGGGGGGAGATGGATTGTTGGGCCCGCGCGAACCGCAAAGGACCGCGAGCGCTTTGTCGAACCGCACGCAGCCGCGGGCGCGTCGATAGCATCTCTCTCTCTCTCTCCCGGGGGCGGTGGGGCCCGGGGGCGGCGAGGCCCGAGGCCGGGGGCGGTGCAGCGGGCGCGTAACGCGTGGCGGCGGCCACTGGGGCCGTGAAGGCCGCAGGAGCCGGATCCGGGCCGGATGCACGCGGCGGTGCGGCGGCGGCGGCAGCTCCGAGCCATTCACAGCGCCGAGGCAGCCGCACGGGCGCCGCCGCCGCCGCGCCATGGACGCACCGGGGAGCAACGGCCGGGCGGGCGGGCGGCGGCGGCGGCGGCGGCGGCGGCCGATCGACGCTCGATTGCGGAGGCGGCGGCGGCTGGAGGCCGTGAAGACGGCAGCGAATACTCAATCGAGACAACGCGGCGTTCGGTGGACGGTAGAATGGAGTGGCGCAGGCAGAGGCGTATCTACGGTATGGCAAACATGACTCGTGCCATGGGCGCCACTCTGAAGGGGCACTATTTAAGAGTAGACCCGCTAAAACAAACAACAATCCTAATTTGAAGTATCCTGACAGGGGCGCAAATTCTTTGCTTGCCTGGATACCTAGATACGCCTTTGGTCGCAGGGACGTAAGTAGAAACTTGAGGGCCCCTTTCCTGCAATGTTTCTTCCAAACCAGACAGCTTCATTTTAGTTATAGTTTATCATTTTCTTAATAACTGAAGTAGCTTTAAAGTTATTATTCGAATGAATATTTTCTGATTGTATGATCTCTTTCAAAGTGTGAAAATACGAATTGAAAATGGAAATAATAAGAATTGTGAGCAAATTTTGAATTTTCAATTTTCTTTCTAAATAAAAACTTCAATATAGAAAGCATTTTTTCTCTTTACTTGGAAGGGGGACAGAAAAGAATTTAAACTTGGGACCTACGTAACACTTCCCCTGAGGTAGTTCCGACCTTGAGAACACATTACCACACAATATTGTGTCCTTTCCTTTCCTTACCAATCATGCTTCAGGTATGGTATTTAGTATTGGGTGAAATGGTACCCTACGACAAGCAGATTAGTTTTGCGCAATTGTACTTTTCAATTCGTTTCAGGGGCAATAGACGCTGGACTTGCAACATTAGTGAACCATTAAAAAAATTAGTGCTAGTTAAACGTAGTTATTTTGACTATAGACTTGGATTCGATGCTGACGCTGGTTGAGACTGTTTTGGACTAGATTCAGATTACTTTACAGACGTAAAAACATGAAATGTCGATGAGAAAATGAATTGAAATATGTTACAAAATTAATGGATTTGGCTTCTCCTAAACGAAAACGAGTCAATCCGATACTAATCGGTATTTCGCAATATTGTTAGTAAACAGACACGAATGACAAGATAACAAGAGTACTTACTACATTTTTAGAAATATTTGCAAAAACATAACGGGTCTACATATCGCAAATCGATATGATCAGTGAAATCGACTCTATCAATTGACAAACAACTAGTTTAGATGATAAACGGCTCGATCAATTGACAGTGATAGGATGATGATTTTCTTAGTGATTGGATGATGATTTTCCAAATTACGGAGAGAACGTGAGGACTGAATTTGCGTGGGACTGAAAACATGGATGAGGGCGGACGGCGTTCGGCAGACGGGTTTGGGAGATGAAATGCGAACTAGTGAGCAATGGCGTCCGGCCGGAAGAGCGGACCGGAATGCGTCCGCTGCCTGCCTGCGCGGCGGAAGGCCTCACCCCTAATTGACATGATCGATAGACTCATTCGTCCACATTGCCAAAAAAATCAGAAGACTCTTGAAACTAATAGTTTTTTTTCCTTTCCTATAAAAGTTTTTCTTTTAATCTTACTCGATTTAAGAGCAAACTAGTGGTGCTAAAACCGCTCGCACTTTCCCGCCCGTATTTTCACGCACAATTACGCGAAAAGTACTCAAATTTTCGAAAAATTGCACTGACATTATTTAAAAATCCATCTTTAAGGAACAGATTTCATTATCTTCATAATGAAATCTCTTTCAATATCTTCATAATTGTAGTTGTAGGAAGTCGCCGAAAAACATTTGAACTTTTGCAATTTTCGAAAGATCAGAGTTTTCAACGAAAGTGAAATTCCCTTAAATCCTCGTTCCCACTATCCAAAAGGAAAGTTTAACCTGAAAAAATGGAGCCATTTTCTTGGAAATTTCGAAAATATCACAGGGATTTCATGTAATGAAGCTCCCAAAATTCAAATATCGGTTTCTATTTCAAGGGGTCGCCAGATCGATTGGGGGATATCAGTTTTGGAGAAAATCGGCTGAATGGTTAAGCCGTTAATGTTGTTCGTAGATAGATGAACAGACACACGTCCAGACAGACGTTTTGCGGTCATTCGATTTTTCGGTATCATGGACCCACAAAACATGGACTCGGGCTAAACCACGTGTGAGAGGATTTTTTTTCTAACTTAAGCAACTGATTTATCTACTTTTTCGTTACCAGTGCCCTGTAATAAGAGCTTTTCTACAGAAAATTCGCAGTTTTATAGTGCAGCATTACGTAACTTATTGTCTACTCCATAGCGAGAAAGTAAAAATTCATTAGTTATAAGCGTTACGACAGTTATGTAAATCCTCTTCATTGTCTTATTTATTGGATAACGTTTTCAAGTGCAATAGTCGAGAGGTATCTTTTTTCCAAACGAAATTAGTTATTAGAGAGATAAAATGGCATTTCGTTGATTGTTTCTAAGTTACAGTGTGTGATAAATTTGTTGTGATTACGCTCAAGAGCCACATTGCGTATGTTTTAATTCTGATCGCAGAAACGTGTGCACAGAACGTCGCGAAAAAGTCCTTTTGTGAAATTGGATTATTCCCTGGCGAGTGTCAATCTCTGCATAGAACCATGAACCCTTGTCAGACCCCTCCTCATCCTTCGCATGTGGAATCTTGGAGACCTTGCTGCCCACTAGAGTCCCTAGCTACAGTGAGTAGTACATTCCAATCCCACAATTTTATATCCAGTTGTCAGAAGAATTGGAACTGTGTGGTATTCTGCCTGTTGAGAAACATGACTCTATCCAAAACCAATATTAATATTCTTAAACATCTCCATAACGTCACCAATTGTTATAATTTTCCTTCAGCTCCTGATTGCTGCCTGGCGGAACTATCGGGTGAAAGGATATTAAATGGCGGCGGTTGCGCTACTCTCTGTATCTAGGGACTCTACTGCCCACCGAAAAGCAGCGCCCCTCCCCCCATCGCGGTCAAACGAGGCATCCGACATTGACGCGGGCGGCCGCTTGTAGGAAACACGTCGTCAGCCGTCCGTCCCCTTGCCCGCCGCGACGGGGCCCGGAAGCCCTCACCTCCGGAGGCGGCGGCGGCGGCGGCGGCGGAGGCGTCCGAAATATATCCGCGCGCCCCGCCGCCGCCGCGGCGCGCCGCCCAGGGCGCCGGCGAACCGGCTGGCGCGGCCACGCGGCGCGTCCTGACGCGCGGGAGCTCCGGTCGGCGCGGCGCGGCGCGGCGAGGCAACCGGAGGCCGGGCTGTTTTTCTGCCTGCGCCGCCGCTGCCGCCGCATTGATTAGGGCTTTTTGCGCGTCCGCACTCCATCTAAGCGCGCGCGTCCGCAGTGCGACGCTCGCGGCCGCTCCCGGACGCGGCGCGGCGCCCTCCTCCTCCGCCGTCGCCGCTGCCGCGCGGCCTCGCTCGCGCTGCCCTCGCCGGCACGCTGCAGCTAGTGGCTGATTTAAATATAGTGGCTTGTGACAGATCATTGGTTGGACGGGTTCATGATGAAAAGACATGGGTGAGTTACAGTGGTGGATCTAGGGGGGAGGGAATGAGGGCCATGCCTCTTCCCAAAAGGTCTAAAGTTTTCGTTTGTAAACTTCCTTTATTTGGCAGTATCGATTTAAATATTAACAGTATATGCTAGACTTATATTAGTTAGACTTATACGTTAGAATAATATTGTATAGTATCATATACACACTACAAAAATAATATAAAAATAACAAATATGTTATAATTTAACAAAAATTTGTGATGCCCCCCCCCCTCCGCATGATCAGCTGGATCCGCCTCTGGTGAACTATTGGAAAAACTTTCTGGCTTGAGTTAATGAACCTCACGCACCAGTTGGCGTCACAATATCAGCGAGAAATTTAAATGCAGCCAGATACCAAAATAATCACCTTTTTACAAATTATTGAAACAGATAAACGAACCATTAAAAAAAATTGCGTCTTCTATTTCAACAACACCTTCATCGTGTTATTTTTGGTTGGTCACTGTTGAAAATTGCCACTTTATCAAACTTTCAAAATGTTTCTCAACACTTTTCAAACGAAATGCTCGAAATACAAGTGGTTCGTGTCGTATCAGGTGCTGCGTAGAACGAGCAAAAATCGGTGTGTCGGACTAGGTCACCCATGTCTTTTCATCATGGACGGTGTCAGGAGCTACCTTAGAACTTTTTGATATTGAAGCTCCTGATTGGATAACTGTGTCACATCCGATGATCCGTCGCAAATCACTATATTTAAATCGGGCTATAAAGCTCCTCCTCACAGTCTACATCTAATTACAAAGGAGTGGTCCAGGATGAGACTTCGTTAGCTAGAAACAGAAGGGAAATAGATATCCTTCCCTTATCGAATAGCAACTTTCGAGTTTCTGAAAGGGAGAATGTCTGCCTGAGTTCGACGTTTACAAGTCAGAAATTGACAAGTTGTCTGCTCTTTCTTGGCGAGGAGTAAATCGTCAAAGGGTTGCGCGAGGCAAGTCTACTCAAATTGAGCTTTCGTAATTGAAAGTTGGAAGTTCCCTGGCATTTTCCTTACTCCGCTTCGAATCCTTCATTCAACAACATAGAATAAAAGGGTGGGGAAGAACTCAAGAACTCAAGAAAACGTGCGCAGATTATGTTTCTCCCCATACGTCACATACAGTTTTTACTGTTCTAAATCAAATGAAGCCCCGAAAGGTATACATAAATTTTATACCATTAATCTTATATTGCCCTTTGAGCAAACTCTACACATTATTCCTATTACCATGAATCCTTTAATGCAGGGCTGCTCAAGCAGAGCAAATCGGCAGCGCGGAGCCGTGTTGTCAGCCGAGAGCGGGGACACCGGAGCCCGAGCGTTGCGCGCCTGGCGATAACCACTGTCACAGTGTCCCGGTAACTCCAGTCGCGGAAACATGGAAGACCACGCGAGCACTTCACAGACAAGAGCACCTACACCGACAAGTTTCAATGCAGTATGGGAAGAAAAGTATCTTTTCGCCGACTACGGCTGCTATGCCAAATGTTTAGTTTACATAAAGGGTTCAATCACGTGAAGAAGTTTAATTTTCAAAGACATTATACATTTAATCATGCTGATGAAAATGACAAGTACGCTGAAGAAGAACAAAAGGAAGTTTTCAGTGTTCTGAAAAACAATGACTCACTAGAAGTAAATTTCGGATATATTTTGATGTTCTTGTGTTGTTTTGACAGTAAAATAACACAATACAAAAGAGTTTAATTTTATTGCATACCGATACTACAACGTAAGCATTTAGGAAAAGAACTTCCTACAAAACCGTTTTCCAAAACTGCATCGGAATACTCCTCGATTGTTAAGTACGTTTGGATCAACATATAACTGTGAGCAATTTTTTGCTTCTTTGAAAATCTGTAAATCTCGAATGAGAAGTACAATTACAGATCACAATCGGAAATGCATGTTACGGCTCAATAGCACCATGCCATCTCTTCCAAATATAGAAAGTATATTGCGAAAAAAACACTTAAAAGGTGTAATTAGAGTATTTGATTTTGCAATCAACTTCATTTTTTATGTTAATTTCCTTTACTTTTAGTATTTTTATTACTAGTTTATTTAATAATATTTTTTGTGCAACCTTTATAATACTTTTCATATTAAGCAGCATGATAAACTGTGTAATGTCACCGCTATTAAATTTCTTTATGTTATTGAGCACTTGTTTTGCAACTAAATATTTGGCATTGCCGGCGCAATCTGCAAAAAGATACTTTTCTTCCCATGCTGCATTGCAAATTGTCGTGTTTTTAATTTCCAAATCACACTAATATGTTTATATCTAGTAACTGTTCCAATAAATGTTACAAAAGTATTTTACTGTTTTTTTTCTGTCGTAATATCCTTTCCCAGAGCAGTGAGACTTTTTCATTCCGAACAACGTAAAATATCCCGTAGAAATACGACGCGACCCACTGTGCCACACGCCACCGATCGATATTTGATGACGTCATTTGCTCTTTCTGCGGCGGAAGAGGAGAGAGCAACCGACTGCTCCTCCTCGGAGCAAATGGTTGAGCGGCCCTGCTTTAATGAGAGGAATAATATACGAAATGATTTTCTGCGTAATCCTTATGCCATTATATTAATAATCAAAGAATTTCTTCAGTAATATGAACAGAAATATGTTAATGTTAGATATATTCGTGGAACAAGGAATCAATATACTAGTAATATTGAATAATGTCACATTATGCAAATACGAGGGAGAGGAATAAATCGTTTTATTTTGCTTTTATAGTGAGAAGATTTCTGCCTTAGGAAAGACAAGACGAATCCAGCAATTAGGGCACGACTCATCGGAATGCATTGACCCTTATCGGGAGCAAAGAACGCCTCTTCGCGACTAGAGTGACTTGCGGGAACGATAGCAAGACAATCATGGCGGAATGAAAAGTGCTGCATGCGGAGTGCTCGTCAGGACACGTGAATAAAATGATAGAACTTTAAATAAATACATTTTTAAAATTCAAACTTATGAAAATGTGAATATCTGTGTTATTGTTGGAAATAACTTGAAACAAATGAAGTTTGCATCGTTGGTACCAGTATGAATAACGCTCCAACATGATCTTTAAAACGGCAATCTTTCTCTCTGCAGCTGTATTCATCTATTCTTTGCACTTTTTTGCATGTGAAAATAAGTACATCCCATCTGAATGGTCGTGCTTTTGAAGAACGACGCTCTCAGACGTCCTCTCGTTCTCTTTCCCAATATATTGTTCTTCAATTGCCTTGGAGAAGGCTATTATGCCTAAGAACGCGTTCAATGTTTTGGAAAACATGTTTGGGTAAACAAAGTGGGTGTTCAGGAAATAACGGGCAAAACAGTTTAGAAGACACATATCTTCCCAGAAGTTCGAGTAACGCGAGAGTTATTGAAAATTGATCGTCAGAAAGTGCAAATATTTTATCCCATCGGGTTACGAACCCGAGAACTTCTGTTATCTACATAGGTAGATTCTCTAAGTACCTAAGCTCTGGAATCAAATATTCAGTCTACCACAATTTAACGAACATTAGGCGATAAGCATTCGTAAATACGATACAAATGCCTCGAAGGGTGATTCCATTTCGTTATTCACCGTTCATGACAATTTTATCGTATGAGCAGAGGTTGTAAGTGATGCTTCAGCAACGGCGCCGCATTGACCTGTGCTTCTCAATACCCCGAGGCAGATGCCACCAAAATTCTCCCATCGCTTCGGCTCCAGTGCGGTCGCCTGCAGAGTGTGAAGAGCCACCGCTGTTCGCTCCAGGGCGTGAAAATTAAATGATTGTTAGTGATTCGGGCGCTTCAACGGCTAAGGTCATTAGTCCCTTAAGTGTAGTGAATGTTTTTCCTCGGAAGGCGGCGGCGGCGGTGATCTTCCCCTTCTAGATGGCGAGATCCGGCGCTGACCAGGGTCGGCTAGCAGGGTTTTCCCCAACCAGGTATCTCTCACTAGGGGGACAAGCTCTTAGAGCTTGCCTCAGCCAGGACAAGCTTAAGCTTCCAACCGGTCTCCCAGCATGTGTGGTACTGTAGTACATGTTAGTATAAGTAAAGGGAAGAGGATAGAACAAGGAAGAGGAAGAACAGCTCGCGCGCAGTCCGTTTGTTAGGATACTGCTCCGGGATTCGCTTGGTATTGATCGGAGAAACCACGAAAAACTACCGATCAGAGCAGCCGGCTTCTGGAATTCTGCTCTAGACAGCGACTAAATTCGACCTAGCTGATAAGCTAGTGTCGAAAATCCTGCCACTACAGGGACTCGCACCTAAGACTTGTGGTCAGAGGCACTGCAATCAGTGATGCAATCAATCACATCAATTGATGCTCCAGGGCGCGAAAACGCGTTGGCTAAGGAGAATGATCGGGGACATTCTGGCAAGTGTGTCGTGGGCTGGGAGGGCCTATGAGCACCACGTGGCCCAGAAGAGTCGAACCGCGACAGAGTCCGTCCTCCCGGCGGGCGCTGCGCGCCTGCGGCCGCCCAGAGGTCAGCGCCGTCGGATTCCCCGCCCTCATCCGCGCGTCCTCATCCTGCGCCCCTGGCGGCGGCCGGCAGCGAATTTCCTGCGCTGCTTTTTTCTCGCCCACGAGGTTCCTCTCGTCGTTGCCCCAGGGAAGTCGGTGATTCGGGTTCATTCAGGGGCTTAAATTCCACCAAAAAAAGGAAAAAAAACTTCCTAATCGGTAAATTTAATCAAGTAACCTATTATTATTATTATTATTATTATTATTATTATTATTATTATTATTATTATTATTATTATGATTGTTGTTGTTGTTGCTGATGTTCTTGATAACAGTTTCTCAAGTTCATTTAATTTATTCCGATTGTACTACAGACCTGTCAGACCTGAGATGACCAATCTTTTACCCCCAAGTGAAATCAATGGTTCGAAATTACATGTACAAAACTTATCAAATTTTACAAAAAGAAACAAGTGCTTCTTAAACGTCAATATTTGCCATAAAATAACCATTCTTTACAACTTTGTAAAAGTATGTTTCTCAAGTTCCTTCTTTCGGTTGCGCTGTGGTCCAGACAGACCTCCTGCTGAAAAGATTAGTGAGCTATCGCCGGACTCTGCTAATAGAGTTAAAACAGCCGGGCAATCTTATGGGAAGAAGAACACTCTGGACCACAGAAGCTGAAAATGATGAATATGATAATAGTATGAGTGAAGTTATAAATTGAACTGAGAACGCTCTAGTGTTGAAATTATGAATATGAATTCCGTTAGGTTTTAGTCGTCGCACGCGGTTCACGGCCTGTTGTACGGACTGTTCCGGCTTTGATCTGGAACCGATCGGGGGAAACTCACGGTTGAGTGTCTCCCGGCACGCTCCCACACCGATTAAATTCGCACCAGTGATAGTGAGGAATAACAGCTGCTTCTTTTCGCTTCGCGCGGCGATAACGATAAAATCAACAAATATATTTGAGCTTCTGATCTTGGAATTCCGAGAAATGAAAAGTACACCTGAGACATGGGTAGCATATTAATAGCATATGTAGGTTATCGCCTCAAGCGTCGGTATCGCAGTGAAGACTGAAGTATCCAGCTAAATACAGTGTTATTCTCGAAAGATTTGCCACAATAAATCGCAATGATTTGGACTTTGACTGCAATGGTCTGGACGATGCAAGATTTTTACACGATTATTTGAGAGGAAATACTAACAACTCACAGTCCCGTGAACGTATAGCTTTCTTAATCCGAATCATTATGTTACAATTGCGTAGAGCAATAAGATAACATTCTCGTGACGTCACACATTCTGCACTAGTGTAAAACAATTTTCTTTGTTGTCTCAGAATCACTGAGGGGATGTGGTGAGCTATCAGATTTCATTTCCGCAACTCACAGTTATAACGATTTTCTTCCAAGAAGACGTATTAAGTAGAAAAAGTAAATTAGATGATTTGATTAGCCAATGTTTCCCGAGTATTTGTTATCAGAATAATGTACTACGCAATCCTCCCCCTACCCAACCGACTTCTTCGTTTCCGTCCTCTACTCTCGCCCTAGCTGCCCGCTCTCTTTTCGCCCCACCCGTCTCGCATCGCCCGGCAACAATGCTGTCTGGCTGCATTGCGGTTTGCATCAATTTAAAATTGTGTAAAAAAACATACACAGACAAACATTTTGAATTACAGCCCGCATTGTTTTTTTTTTAAATTCAGTATTCGCCTAAAATTTGGCGCCACTTGGACTAGTGGTAGAAAGGATATAACGGAACAAACATCAATACACACCTAATGTGTATGTATGTACTTGGTGCGACAGCCCTTGAAGGGACTCAGACCTAACGGTGACGTCCCTGCCTGGCGGTCATAGGCTAAGGGGTACGTGCAGTTAGCACGTGGGCATCCCCGCGCCGTATTCCGGTCTTCTCAAACTGACCATGAGAAGTGAATTTTCTCGTCACACAGCAACATATGCTGGGACATTGCAAGGAAACGCACGCTGTAGTCTTGCTTTGACCGGGAATGGAACCCGGGCCCGCGTAGTGGAAAGTGAGCACGCTGACCAAGAGCTAGCCACGAGGACTACACACATTCTACATACATTCATTTTTAGAAAGATACTAGTAAAAGTGGTTTCTTTTACGACACACAGAACGCGCAAATATGTCAATTTCTAGCTAAGGTCCGATTAAATTAAGAAGGTGATTGACATTTGTGAGTGGAGGGGAGCGACGTTGCCAGGTCGCAAACCACTGAGCACGTGTTACCGGGACACGAAAACAAACACTTCAAAAAATATGTGTAAAAGTGTAAAAAATACGACAAAAGCCTAACCTCAACGCAACTCATCACAACACAGTACACCTTGCGCGCGCAGCACAGGCAGAAACGCGGGCGGCGTGGCGGCAGGGAAGTCGCTTGCGATGCTCAAATGTTCCCCGTGTTCGGCAGAGGCAACTGAGCGACCTGACACGTCACGATTTGTCTCTCTGGTTGGCAGCTGCCATGGAAACGGAAGAGGCGTCCTGACGTCACACAGAACTGTCAATCACCTTCTTAATTTAATCGGACCTTACTAGTGCTATAAGTGAGACAATGCTCAAATGTTCATACGAAACAATGTGAATGCAAGAAAAAAAACAATTTCGTCTGCCAGAATCAGCTACCACTGACAGTAATGTAACATAGTACACAAATAAGTGATATGGCCACTTAAAATAAAATAGAATTCACAGAGGCTGTCTAAAAAATATTGTATGACACACGTGGTAAACGTGATTTTATTTCATTATTCTTAGGATTGCGCCACTGGTCCAATCGGCTTGGTGACGCAATGTTTCCTACTCGCAAAATAAAATGTCACTTTTAGCACCAGTATCACAAATTACTATTTTATATAATATGTACATTAAGGTTTCGAGGGCATTTCGTGGGCGCCGGCTGCGTGTGGAAGCGAAGTCACGTTCCGCTGGCGGCGTCGCGGCGGCGTGGGCGTCGGCGTGTCCTCTAGCGGCGCCTCATTACCGCACATTAACGTGCGTTGTCTCCCGCGACCCCTCGGCGGCGAAGATTTCGGCGAATACGCAACGTCTGGGACGGAGGGGCGGCGACGGCGGCGGAGAGGGGGAGAGGCAAAAAGAAGTCACGCATCCTGTGCTGCGAGTGAGGCCGGCGTGACCGGGCCTTTCCCGGATTCCCCGCCCGACGCCCGGCGTCCCGATGGTCGCCCATAGCACGCCGCACCGCTCCGCCAACCGCTCCACCAGAAGCTCCGCAAACCGTCCCGCAAACCGCTCCGCAAACCACTCCGCAAACCGACCCGCAATCCGTTCCGCAAACCGCTCCACAAATCGCTCTGCAAACCACTCTGCAAACCGTCCCGCAAACCGCTCCGCAAACCGCTCCGCAAACCGCCCCGCAATCCGCCTCCGCAAACTGCTCCACAAATCGCTCCACAAATCGCTCCGCAAACCGCTCCGCACCGCGCCCCAATCCGCTCCGCAAACCGCTCCACAAATCTCTCTGCAAACCGCCCCGCAAACCGCCCCACAAACCGCTTCGCAAACCGCCCGCAAACGTCCCGCAAACCGCCTCGCAAACCGCTCCGCATCGCGCCGCGACGCCAGGGCCGAGCCCCGCTGCCAAAGTCGGAGCTAGACAATTCTGAACCCGGGCTAATGCGGAAACGTAGCCCCCCCCCCCCACCTCCTACCCCCGAAAATTCAAAATGTGAAAGTTGGATCAAGAAACTATGAGTTATTTTATTCTAACAAATAATAAAAATTACGTTTAAGCTACAAACAGTTTTTGAATATATATTTTAAATAATAGTTATAAGTAAAAGTATTTAGCAATCGAATAATACAATTTCCAGGATGAGCTTAAAACGCTAAAAAAAAGTTTTGGTCAGTTAGTATTTAATAAAATCACTTGTTGTTAAATACATGAAATAATAAATATGAATTTCAGTAGAACCTATCAATGTTAATGTTAGCATCATTTCATAATTTCATTCCTACCTTACAAGTAATGATCATAATTAACTATTTAACGTAAAAAAGAATTGAAAATTTTATGAAATATCATACTAGTGTACCGCGACTTACTGTATAAAATGACGATAACGATTTTCTCGAGTTCTACTTTCCTTTTCATTTTTTTACTATTTTTCTCCCATGAATCCCATCATCGGGCCCCTTGACTTGCGGGGCCCCGGGCGATCGCCCGGCCTGCCCGCCGCGCTCCGCTTCCGGTGCGGCGCGGCTGCGTCCGGGTCCTTGGGACCTCGGGACCGGGCCGGTTTCTTAACATCCAACATCTACAGTATATCTTGTTTCACTCGATGGTTTGGTGCACACGAATTGTTTGTCCAGAATTCATAGTTTCCAGGAAACCAAGCTTGCAAGTTTGTAAAGGTGCAGTTACTAAGGGAGCGTCAAAGCTTGTTTTCTGCAAAAAAGCATGATCCGTCTTATAATGACATATAATCTTTATACTCTAAGTATACTCTACTAAGTATAGATATGAGCAAGAGGTCTCCAAAAAATGATATTAACTGGAAAAGGAACAGGTGTGGATACACAATGTTCGTGTACTAAGCTATCGGTATTTTGATTCATTTTAATTATTATTATTACTAGTAGTAGTAAAAAATATTAACCTACATTTAATGAATAATGTGTACGCTTTGTAAATAATAAATAAAAACCCTTATCATTTTGAAATGTTTGGTTAAAATAGCAGATTGTCTATTCTGAGTAGTGTCGCACCCAAGGGGAGGCGGCCTTTAGACCTTGTCCCGTAGAAGTCAATTCATATTAAAAAAATACCACTTTTAACAAATTTCTATACTAACGAGAGTCATTCACCACCTCAATTAAACAATTCACCACCTCAATATAAACGTTATAAACAATAACTATAAGTAAACAAATAAAAATACATTTTACATTCAGCCTAAATGAAAAATTCTTTATAAAGAAATATCGAGTCGGCTGGCCATATATCTGAAGACCTCGCAACCCCACACAAATCCTGGGTGCGCCTTTAGTTCGGAGAAATTATAATATACAATCACGTTTTTGGCAAACTCATACGCCATGATATCGGAGTGAACGAAATAAAAGTTTATAGCGACCCTGCCTTCGTCGGAAAGAGACATTTGAGCATCCCGCCAAGAGAAGTCCCCACCCAGCGACCAGTCAGGCGTACCACCGTGGATGGCTGACGGGAAACCCATCTCGATTTGTGTAGTAGCGGCGTGAAAAATGCGTCTGGCCCTCCGCTCAGGCACAGGCCGATCAGCGCCACGCGCTGCAGGGCAACGCACTACCCCTCTTCACGGATGGAGTCGCAAGGAAATTACTCTCCGAATGCGATCTACTTCTTTCTTTCTCGGTATCACAGCTTGTTTTCAGCTACAGCCAATTACTCACTCCACCCCAACCGCACGTAACATCCCAGCACTCAAATCACAGAGTCATTTACACACTCCTTGCGTCTAGGGCCAGCAGAACGGAGTGCTTTCGTGAGGGAAAATTCACGCGAAGAATATTCTCGTCTATGGAGAGATTTGAACCCGCTTACCCTCGAATCAAGGTGACTAACTACACATACAATTTCGTGCCGACAATCTCTTACTTATACTTCATTTTCTATTTTTTATCAGACATTCTTGAGCAGCAACGTTTCTGGAGATGTTTATCACATACAACATAAAGAGCCAACACATTGTTCAATATTTTTCTTAAACTACGTTCCTGTGATGAAATATACCGTGAGAAATATTAAAGCTATGAATAAATAAATCTGGAATAAATATCTCCTACAAAATAAATATCTCCTACTTATTTCTACTACAATACAAATACCGTCAGCTAGCTAAGCGTTATATCTTAATTTTGTTCAAAAACCCACAGATTTGATTCCATCTCAATGAGAAATTTCTTAAACAGATTAACAACTCCCTTTTTGTTGATATATACACGTTTTGAAGTATTATCGTTTTGGAAACATTTGAAGCTGTCCAAGAAACTTCATAAAAAGATCGCTTCAAAGCGGCGGTGTGTGGGGTTGCAGATAATATCCACTCAAACTTTCGGATAAACAAGAAGGCTAATCTTCCAGCTGGTCCGTCGAAATTTTAAAAATCTAATTTTCGGAATTCGCAAATCGTAAATAAAGTCACTCGAGCACCCGACAAAACCTCGCGTTCGAACTATCGACTTATTACCAAAGCTTCAGTTCAGACAAGCACACGTCCACGGGAGAGCAAAGACACGAGCGTTGGCTGCCCTGAGATCCCGAAGGCGATCGCGCGTTGCGGCGACGTTTTCCAGAGCGTGGCGCGGGTTCGACCACCTGGTGAGTGCGGCGGCCCCGCCCACCGCCCACTCGCCCGCGGTGCGATGCTATCGCCCAGGTCGGCCTCCGGAGCGGGCGAGAGGGCGGCGATAAGGAAGTGGCGCTCCATCGCTGCCAATCCACTCTCCTGCCCCGCGCCCCGTCATCATCGCATTACGGCCGACACTTAACACTCTGGAAAGGAGACAAGAGCGACGGACATCGCTCGGGATACGCTTCCACTACACACACAAGAAAGTGCTAACAGCGAGGAATCCAAAGTTTCTGCACTGGAGATTCGTAATCTTGGGGACGGCTGCAAGTCAGATTGCATCTGCTGGCAAATGAGGTGCATCAGGGGGGCTCTTGCGCATCGCATCCGATTTTTGCCAATAAGCTTCAGGCACCAGTTTGCGTCACAATATTAGCGGTAATTTTAAATGAAGCCAGATACCAAAATTATCACCTTGTTACAAGTCATTGAAACAGATATACGAAGCATTTCTTTTAAATATTGCATCTTTTACACCTTTATTGTTTTATTTTTGGTTGGTTAACGTTGAAAATTGTCACTTTATGACACTTTCAAAATGTTTCTCAACACTTTTCGCTCTCCATGCAACATAGCGACTAGCGTCTGATCTGACTATTCAAAGTGTCCGTGCTTTGGTCGGATGGTTCGTGACGCACACTGGTGTGCAGAACGAACAAAATTCGGGGCACCGGTGTAACTCACCCATATCTTTCCACCACGAACTGCATTGTAAGTCAATAGTCGAATGTTGTCGATCGAACTACGCGGTCGGTTACGGCAGTAGTGACAAGGTACGAAGCTGTACTGTAAAAGACTCGTCGACAATCCTTATGTAAGATATTCATACGTGTTATAAGGGGATTCAAATATAACTAGTGGTGCTAGAGAATGGCAAAGACTTCCCCGTATTAGTTTTCTATTTCCTTGGGTCTTGGCTAGCTATTCGGACTTGCCGCATACTCATGCCAGCTGCCATCTATCGCCGCCCAAAGTATATTTTTTTGACATTTTATTAATTTTTCGGTTTCTTAATAGTAAAATGGAAATATTATTTTAAGAATATTAAAGAACAGTAAAACCATGTTCTAAATGGCAATTTTCTTTGAAATATCCTGCAGGTTTTAAGAAAATGGCGTATGAGCGCTACTGTAAATTCGAAATTTGAAGCTCTTTTTCACAGAAAAATTTTGAGTTCTCGAAAAACTTCATTTGAAGTTATTTAAAGTACTATAACACAAATACAATAGTATTTACAAATTGCTGGAAATGTGCATTTTAAAGGAGTGAGAAATCTTTTAAAAAATTTACATTTGTATAAGTTTTGAAAAAACAAAAAGTACCCCAAAATGAACTTTACGTCATATTGAAGAGAATAATGAGCACTATTCGTTCCAAAAGTTTAATGAAAGAATTTGGAGCCATTTTTTAGAAAATTCTTTAGTTTTGTAGTTGTAAGAAGTGGCCGAAAAAATTCCAAACTCTTGCAACTTTCGAAAATTCAGAGTTAACCGTGAAATTAGGACCTAAGCCATCGTCATAAGTGTATTTTACTCTATCCTTACAAGAAATATAAAGAAAAAATTTGGAGACGTTTTTGAGAAAATTTGGAAAATGTCCAGGGGGCTTCATGTAAAGTTTTGAACCCTCAAATTTTGAAAACTGTTTTTCAAAATCGCGGCGCCTTGAGTGGAATCAGATCGACGGGGGATATTCATTTGGGGAGAAATCTTACTTATGGCTTAGGCGCTAGTGTTGTTCACAGACTGACTGACGGACGGACGGACATCTCTCAGATCAACACTAAATGCACCATCGTTCTAATTAACAAACCCGATGAGAATTAATTGTATCAGAATTCAAGCAGACGGGTAAACATCTGGCCAACAATCTCTTCAACAACTCACGGAACTCTCCTCGCTCTAGAGTGTTTAACTTAGATGGAAACAACAGAACCCGCGTTAAATAAAGATTGCCAAAACACTGATTCAAACATCCGTAACTTCCAGGCATCTCCTTCTCGCTCTCTTTCTCTCACTATCGACCACACCCTACTACCTTCTTACTTAGCACTACACTAGTCAAAACTTAATAGTAAGAGAAGCAAAGCACTCTCCAATGATAACCATAGAACTAATTTGTGGTTATACTGAGATTTTTTAACTTTGCCCCTCAAAGCCCGTCTTCACGATGGAATACGTCACGATATTTCGCGACGTTTTCAGTCGTGCCGCCAGATATCGCATGACCGTGACTATATCAAGCAGTACTTGCGATCACATGAGTTCTAGCGGCATGAGGGAGAAAGACGCGAAATCCCGTGTAATATTCCATAGTGGCCATAGAGTCTTGAGGGCAGAGTTAGAAAAATCGCACTATGATAAGAATGATTTTGTGGCACAACTGAATCCAAAACACTATCAACTTTTCCTTTTTGCTGAATGGGAAATAATCAAATTCTGTTCAGTTAATGCGAGTTTTGGAGAAAGAACAGCAGTCGTGGATTTGTTGCTCGATTGACTGATTATAGTTTCCAAGCGCAAAAACGGCTGCGGTAATCAGTCCCGCAAAAGTAGTGAATGTACTGCGGGTAGAGCGATAGTCCTCCCCCTTAGAACTTGCGTTCCTGTGTCGACCTATATGTCACCTTATGGAGAGATTTCCGCTCTAGGTATCTCCGACCCATCTGGAATACATTCTAAGCTCCCGATTGGTTTTCCCAAAAAATGTGATAGAGTAGTGCAAATGTGCACATACAACACACACACACACACGTATATTTGTGTGTGTGTGTGTGTAATGGGAGATACAGAGAGAGGGAGAGAGGGGAGAAGGATAAGGAAGGAAAGATCGCATGCGATCTGTGGACGTTTTATTAGTACATTCCTCTGGTATTGAACGGGGAAATCACGGAAAACTAACGATCACATCAGCTGGCCGAGAGAATCGTTGCTCGAGAGGAAGGGTGGCCGCTTCATGAATAGAATTTCACTAAAGAGTTGAAGGGAATTTTTTTCTGACGACTGGAATGACAAAGAGGACAGAGGGGTATGAATTTTGAAATAGTACTGTACTCGGCCAGGTATCACCAAATTAAATTACAAGAGGGAGTTTGCTATAAAGATAGGATGTTGGGGTGATGAGATACGATTTCAATTCTACTGAACTTATCTGTGGACAGAGTAACGAAAAAAATGATAATGGTATTTATAATGATGATAAAAATAATTACGATAATGATAACACATTTCAAATCTTGTAAGGATATAGTCCGCATTTAATAACGAAAAAAAACATTAATTAGATCACTTTACAACGCTGCTCGCACGCTTTGTCGCTCATTGCTGGTTGCTCGTTTGTCGAAGCCCCGCGCCAGCGCCAAGGGGTTTCCCCCTCCTCCTCCTCATCCTCCCCTCTGGCGGCTGACCGGTTGGTTCCCCTCGCGCGCGCGCGCGCGTGCACACGCACTTCCCGTGCGTGCGTGCCCTCGTCCATCACGCGTGCTCCTCGGCCGCACGGCGCCCGCGCGCCCCGCCGCTCGGAACGGCGCGGCGGCCGAGACAATTGCCGCGAGAGGGCTGCTGACGGGCCGTAAACTTCGTTGACAAATTGGACGCGCTCCCGGTGGAGTCATCAAATTAAAAATCTACTCAATTAACACTGCCGCGAACACGGTCGTTTTTCATAAGTTTTCCCAAGCACTGCACACAAGTGTACGTCATCTGACATCTAAGTATTTGTGGCCGTAAAGTTCCATCAAGTCACAGCTTCCGCTCGTTTTAACGGAAAGGTTTTCAAAATATATGTTTCCGTGCGGTTTTCTAATAACATAACGGTGCCTTTTTAATTAGAATAAGTTTGCTAAAATGTTCTATCTATATTTGAAAATTTCCACTAAAGAAAATAATTTCTTTTTCTCATTTGTTTCACGAGCACATGCACAAAATTCAGTATATTTGAAAGACGAATGTGAAGTGTCGCCGGAAATATGAAATTAAGGTTTCATAAAGTCGGGTGATACTTTCAACATTATTAAAAATGTTATATATTGAGTATTGGCTACACAACAGTCTGGCGAATTCGATTCACCACTGTACAGAATAACTAGGGGATGACGAAATGATCGTTAAACTTATCATCATGGACGGATCGGCATAGACGTTGCCTTTGTTCTTCCATGACAGTATCGCTTGTAGATCTTCCCAGCTTCTTCGTAGATATCATCAAGCCGATCGAATTCACTTACGTTATCTGAATAGAAGTTTGAT